>JAUMIR010000012.1:5000-605000 GCA_030847615.1 Gambelia wislizenii | reverse complement strand
GTTCTCATGTGGACACTGCAAATTTGGTCATGGATAGGGATAAGTACTGTAATAGTTTTGAGGGCATTGCAGCTCCCAGAATTCTCCAATCAGGATGGTCAGCAAGTGTTTATTTTTTTTCTCTAACATCCTGAATTGAGAAAAGAGCCTTTTTTGAACTGCAACTCCCAGAATGGCTAGGGGATTCTGGGAGTTGCAGTCCAAAAAGTCACTTTCCTAAACTTTATTTTTAAACTTCTATTTATTTTTCTTGGAGGAATAGCACTCCATGCCTTATCTTATCACCACTTGGACAAGTTCCTTTTTTTCACTGCTGCATCCTTTTCTGAGCTTCAGGCTTCCAGCAGTTACCCATGCCAACTGGGGGATTCGTGATTTCCTGCGTGGCAGGGGGTTGGACTGGATGGCCCTTGTGGTCTCTTCCAACTCTACAATGCTACTATGATTCTGTGATTCTCTCTCACATGCACAGACGTCCATGCTGGCTGCCTCCGTGGACAACTCTCATGGAATCCTTTCTACTGGAATGGGTGATGTAGGACCCCTGGCCTCCAAAGCGGACCCCCTACACACACACGTTCCTTTTGTGAAGGTTTCAGCATCCCAGTCCCAGGGTCTCACCAAAATCGCCGTCTGCCCAGTGGACCAGTCCCCTGCCCCGGCCACCCCGGCCTGCCACCCACCTTGCCGGTGAGCACCTCACAGAGGGAGCCCCAGCTGACCAGGTCCAAAGCACCGGGGGCCGTGTCGTCCTTTCCCTTCACGTCAACCTGAGAGGGAGAGAGAAGCAGAGCTTGTCCTGGAAGGAGTCTCAAAGCTTGGGAAAGTGTCCTTTTTTTGGACTACAAGTCCCCAAATCACCCTAGCCAGCATGGCCATTGTAGCCCCCCAAAATTATCTCCCTCCCACAAGCTGTGGCCAGCACCACTGAAAAGACCTTACCCTTGCTTGGCTCTCAACCTAAATTCAAGTGGGATACATACCCAGGCAAGAGCCTCGCCAAGCGATCTTAAGTTGGGACAGATTGGGGTCCCCCTCCCTCCACCCGCGACACTCTTTACCCCCCGCCAGCTCTGTCCTGTCCTGCACCTGAGTCAAGGGGGGCTTAGTAGCACTGACTGCAGGAGAGTCAAGAGGGCTGAAAATGAGCGGGATGGGGGGCACTGGGGTTGGGAAGTGGCAGCAGGGGCACCAAACCAGCCAGCCAGACAGGGAAGAAGGGATAGTGGTTAGAGCCCAAGGGAGAGGGGGCACTCACCAGTCGCTCCTGCATCGCTTCCAACATGCTGGTCTTCTGGTCCAGTTGCTGGAGTCGGTCTTTCATTTCGTCAATGCCCAGCTAACAATGAAGAACAGACTCTGAGCACGTACAGAGCGCCTCCCTCCATCTCCCTGCCTGTTGAGTAGTGGTGGGTGTTGGCTCCCATTTTGGTGCGCATGGTGAATCTGCTCCAGATGTTTTGCCTGAACTTTAAGGCAGCTGTTTCCAAGGCGCTGAACCCCATTTCTGTATGCAGGATTCAATGCTCTGGATGGCGCTTGGAAGTCCAGGCTAAAACCTAGAGAGGACTCACTGCCTTGCCGACATTCGGCCAACAGCCACCATGGACTGGACGTTTGACCAGAGGCACCCCCCAAGTCCAGGGGCAGTGGGGGGCAGCGGGCACCTTCGACAACCCCGTTGTTCCCGGCCTCCCTCTTTGTAAAGAATCGAGCTCAGGCGTGACTTTTTTCAACCACCCACCCTGAGATGCCACTGGGTTTGGGGTTTAGTTTTGGGGTGTTTTTTGGACCTATGCACAATTAAAGAAAAAAACAGGAGCGGACCCATTTTCACCTGAGAAGCCTTCCCTCCTGCCCACCTGGGGTGGGTGTGTGTTGTTGCATTTACTACTCACTTTGGTAAAGTTGCTTTTCAGCTGCCCCAGCTCCTCCTCCACGTTACTGGTGGCGACTCGCAGGGAGCAGATGTTGCTTAGCAGATCCTGCAAGGTGTTCATGGCCTAAACAGGGCGGCGGGTGGTGGTGGTGAAGAAGAGAAAGTAAAGTAAGAATAAACCTGGCGAGGGGGCAGTTGGGAGCCACAAGAAGGAAATCAGGATATAGAGAAGCAGAGAGTTCAGCAAAGCTGGCCTGAGGTGTTTATTTTATTAGATGTTCTGGTTTTGGAGCAGAAATCCCACCTGGTCATGGGAGAGTTATGGGGAACTTGCAGAAACAACTCCCCAACACACACAAACACAGAGTTTTAGGGTGTTTTTTGCAATGATGGGACCTCTTACCATTCCTGAAGCACTCCCCCAGGCCAGGATATTTGGTGAGCCCCCTACCCACTGCTCAGGTTATATGCTCTACAGGATTTAGGATAAAGATTAAAATAAGCCAGTTTAAATAATGACACCAAAGTAATATTTATATTTAATTTAAAAAGATTTGCATAATAAAAAGTTACAGTAATATCACACCAGGCCCTCCCTTCTAATGCTGGACCCCCCATCCCCCGCTAGAGCCCTTGTGGGGGCCAAGCCCCTTCCTATCCCACACAGGGAAGAAGCCATTTAAATGCATAGAATGTGGAAAGAGCTTCTCTCCTGGTGACAGTTTAAATTTACATCAAAGGACCCACACAAGGGAGACACCATATAAATGCATGGAATGTGGAAAGAGCTTCAAAAAGAGCGGTGCACTGCATTCCCTATATAGGACCCACACGGGTAGAGCGGTGCACTGCATTCCCATTAAAGGACTAAACGGGTAGAGTGGTGCACTGTATGCCCACTATACGCCCCACACAGACAGAGCAGTGCACTGCATGCCCATCATTGGGAATGTCTTGATTGTGCATTCCTGCGTGGCAGAATGGGGTTGGACTGGATGGCCCTTGGGGTCTCTTCCAACTCTATGAGTCTATGATTCTATGATCCTATCCTGCACAGGCCAACCATTTCTATCCAGATGGAGTCTGAGGGCCCATTCACACAACACAATGACAATGTTGTGATTCCACTCCAATTGCCATGGCTGCATCCCGTGGAATCCTCTGGGTTCGTAGTTTGGAGAGGTACAGGAGCTCTATGGGCGAGGAGTCCAAACACCCCTCCTTAAACTCTGTAGGAGGGGGTCGTGGCAGTTCAAGTGAAACAGTTATGTGCTATAATGGCGTTGTGCGAATGGGCCCAGAGTGAGTTCAGGAAAGGCACGTGCGGAGCACAGAGACCAAGCAGGCCTAATGTTGGGGCCGGGGGGAGCCACCTGTCTAACGCCAGTGCCCCTCGCCAAAACCCAGAAAGGGACCGGACTGGACTCAAAGGCCAGTGGCAACCGGGGGGGGGGCTGTCATGACACTGAGGATTGTTAATCTGTTCTGCTTCTGTGTCTGAACATAAAAGGAGCTCTCCGGCATCTTGGACAGAGCCTTAAAGTTCATAATAAACCCCAGGGAGGATTCGCACAGAGAGCCGCCACGGACGTCACCAGCCCACTGAGTGAGGCCTTGCACGGGAGGGGAGGCAGGACAGCAACTAGAGGGCATGGCTGCCACCTCTAGTGACCGCTCCGGCGTTGCTGCCAGTGACCCCGTCCTCTAGTGGGCATCAACTGCCCCCAGGAAGAGCTGCCAGGACGTGCCCGCCTCCTGTGGCCCCGGATGGTGCTCGGGTCCCGGGCAGCTCCCCCTTCAGCAGACCCCCTCTGAGCTTGACGGTGGGAGAGAAACACGCCACGCTGGGAAGCCAAGCAAAACAGCCAGAGCCACCTTTGAGTGTGTGTGTTGTGTGCCTTCAAGTCATTTCCGACTTATGGAGAGGCCAACCTATCACAGAGTTTTCTGAGGACTGAAAGTACGGTATGTGACTTGCCCAAGGTCACCCAGTGGGTTTTCATAGCCAAGCAAGGATTCGAACCCTGGCCCTCCAGAGGCATAACCCAACCCTCAAACTACTACGCCAGGCAGCTCCTCCCACCCATTAGTACAGAGTTGCAAATCAACCAAAAGAGTGGGGAAGAGGAGGAGAATGGGCAGGGGAAGCAGGACCGTTTTGGCCAGCACCGATGGGCAGGGGCCAAAAGCAAAGGAGAGCCCCCCTCAAACAGCAAACCCACCCACCACACCTCTGGTCGCTGGAAGGGGCTCCTTCCAGAAAACAATGGCCATGGCTTTTATAGCACGGGTGGAGGGAGGGGACATCTGGCCAACGCTCACAAGGACCCTCCGTCCAGCCTGTGGAACTCCCCCACACCGTGCCCCCTCCCAGGAGCACATGGTCTTGGTTCCCCATGCTAAATGAATGGGGAGTTTTAAACCTCCCTCGACATCATGGGTGTGTATTTTTGTGTGAAAGAGACAGGGAGGGAGATGGGGGGACGCTCTTCCGTGGCTGGCTTGTGACTCCTGAGAAGTGTCCCAGTTGGCCTTCTGGCTCTTGGACCTAAAAAGGTCCCCCCACCCTTGTTTGGAAGCTTCTCTCAACCAGCTTGGTGGCCAGAGTCTTGTTGCTTTCCAAAAATGAGAAGTTGAGGTTCTAAGCAAGGAACGGACTTAAGAATCAGCTCTTTACAAAAAAATAAAATAAAAAATCAAGGAGATCTCCAAAGGCCATGGCCACCCATCCAAGAGAGGTAGAGAGATCATACAGGGCTGTCCTTCACTCATAATCCTGGGACTTCACTGTTTCTTTTCTTTTCTGGCCTTTTTGATTTATTAAAGTCCCATCTCTGCCACTTTACAAGACTTGCTGCTTTGCCATCCGTACTACGATTTAGCAGGCGTTTTCGTGGTGCCATAACCACGTGGCAAAGGGTTAGGGGGCCGCGGCTTGGCAACTGTCAGGAAAGCGGCCAGGGAGCAGAAGGCAGGAGGGAGGGAGCAGGAGAGGGGACGGAGGCCCCCAACTCTCTCGGGAAAGGTGGGTGCCTTACCTTGGTCATCCCTTCCTCGTTGACCTCCATCTTCTTCTTCAGCTGCATCATCTGCCACATGTCCTGGGCTGGCCGGGCGGCCTCCTGGGTGCGGGCCAGCAGCTGGGCAGTGTCTGGGGTGTCATTCAGGAAACTCAGCTGCTTCTCGATGGCCACAATCCTCTCATGCATCTGGTGGAAGATGGAGCTGGATCTCTTGGCCACCGGGACCGTTTCTGTAGATGCCACCATGGAGGCTGGCAAGGCTGTGGCCGGCTTGATGAAGTCCATCTCGTCATCTGTGATTTCTCTCCTCACGTCATTCAGGTGGAGGTAGTCCAGCATGCTGTGGAGGAACAAGTGGAGGGCATTGAAGTTGACGTGGCCCAGTTCAGGGGTCCCAATGGCCAGATTGACCAGTTCAGAGAAGGAGATGTTGTGGCTCATGGCTTTTTTCCTCCTGTGTTTTGGAGGCCAGCAGCCTCGGGGAGCCAAGCTACAGGCCTCCCATGAGTCTTCCCGAGGCACAGGAGGTGGGAGCCAGTTGTCTTAGGGACAGAGCAATAACAACACACGCCAGCAAGCTCTGAGTTAATCAGTCACTGGCCCGGCACCTGGTGGCTCGGAGGAGAAGACCGGGCCTTCGTCTCGCAGCTCTGGGTTCTGCCCGGCATGGAAAGTTTCTGACTGTTGCTAGGAGATCCTGGAACACGGGGAGATCTGGAAGGTGGACAAGGCAAGGAACATGCCGGACTGGTTGTGAATGGCGTGAGTGAGTCACTTGTGTGACTTGGGCAGGAGCCCAACTGGCCACATGGCCAGATGGCATCCAAGCCAAGAAGAAAAGGAGCTCTTGGAAGCAAGGAGGGGCTGATCGGCTCTCAGGCTGGCTAGTTACACACAGAGAGAGGAAGAGAAAGCCGTAAGAAGGCTCTGGCGGCAAAGTCCTTCCAATACAAAGGCTCCTCGATGTTTCTGTAACCCAAACAGAGCACAGGATCGCCTTTGGAGGGATCCCTGTCCCCTCCTGCCGCCACTTAAGCTGGCAAAGTTATTATCCTGCTGAGTTAAGTTGCACCTGAAAAGCCCGTCATCAACAGACAACAACACAGAGAAGAGCTGTGGCTGAAGTGCAAACATCACAGAAATTCAGAAAGTATCTTGGCAGGCCGCAGGACTTCTGCTGCAAATGTTGGTGTTTCTTTTGTGAGCCATACAGGCAGGCAGGCTATTTCTCACCGGTTTCACTTCATGGCTGGAAGCTGATCTGTTTTGGCCTTTTGGGGCTGTACTGCACTTAAAAAAAAACCTGCACTTAAAAAAAAAAACGAACAAAAATTACATGTTTTGAATCAGGTGGACTTTCTGTGGATAAGGACAGAGATGGTGGTGAATTTTAGGAGCAGAGTAAACCACTGGATGCAAGTATTTCCTGCCAGGCTTTATTTAAACTGCAAACAGTCCCTGCCCTGAGAGATCTTCCGCCCTTTCTTGCTTCTTCAGCCTTGGGAAGTTATCAGTCCAGCAGTTCAAAACAAGCCCAGTGGCTCTCTCCTGATAACACACAGGCCTCCTTCCAGAGCCTTGAAGACTGATGCGGCTCCCACCACTCTGTCCTACGGAGGCTTCCAGGGGGCATAAAAACAGCCTCAGGGCCTAATTGCCCCCCCCCGTGCCCCTGGAAGTCTCCAGAAACAGCAATTCCACCTTGAAATAAATTGCAGGGCCTCCTGTGCTGTTTAATATATATATAAAAAAACATTTTTTATTCTTGATTTCATTTAAGGAGGGAGAGTGTATGCAGCCCCAGCAGGTCTTTGGGCAAAATATTGGCCCTCTGGCTCCCTGAAGATGTCCTCAGGAACATCTGCAGTCCTTTCTTCTGTCTGGCAATGTCCCGGCTGTTTGCATGCCCCCTTTATGAAATGGCATTTTATATTCCCATCTGCAAATCCCTGTGCTAACGTGGGCTCTTCAGTTCCAAATTCCAGCAATAAGAACATGTAACCTCTTTAACGGTTTACAGGCCTCTGAGGCCGACCCACATCCAGTTTCTATCTACACAGGAGGTTGGTGCCATCTTTGCTTCTTCCAAGAGAATATGTGATGCCTCCCAGTTGCTTCCCTTCAGCTCCCTTGCTTTGGGGACCGATTGATAAAAGTGGGGTGATTGTCTTCTGTGGCCCAGGGACCCCCCCCCCAGGAAGGATGGGAAAGTCTTCCCCAGCCCCACATTTAAGGGACCCTGTAATACTTGGGGCAGAAGAATTTGCAGGTGGAGGAAGAGGGGGGGCAGCTGGAACCAGGGAGGGGGAAAAAACCCTTGTAAATAAGGGAAGATAAAAGGCTGTGATTTCCAAGTGAAGGCCTTTGCTGATGATGTGGTGGTTTATTGATTTTTAATGTGAAGACCCTTTAGAGACTACAGTACAGATGTTTTGAAAGAGGCTCTGAAAAAGCTTGGAGGGTTGGTGCGTTTTAAGATCAGAAGACAGCGATCTTGGCCCCAGAACTGGACTAAGTCTGAACAAAAACACCCATATGAAAAACTGGGTTTTCAAATTGCTAAAAAAGTAAGGTACTTCGTGGTTAATATCTGGTGTAACCATCCAAATGTGTTCCGTGACAGCGACAGGAAACTACGGAGCGAAAGGCAGCAGGACGTGCAGTCGTGGACTGAGGGGCCCCCAGGGTCCCTCCTGGCTGGGCTGGCGGTCGTGGCGGAGGCTGCCGGGCCTCGGATGCTGCTTGTGTCCCAAGCCTAGGAAAGGCAAACCTCAAAGGACAGTTTGGGCGAGCCGATCCCCCTCCGGGCTGACCATCGGTCCATCGGGGCCCTGGGGCTTCTCCCCCTCCTGTCGCGGCTTTGCAACCGGAGGGGTCCGCCTCCCCCCCCCCGGACCCCGATTCGGATTCTGCTCCGCTCCTCCTCCTCCCCCCCCCCGGGCAGGTGGGTGCGCGCGCAGCCAGCCCCCCCGTGCCTTCTCCCCTCCCCTCCCCCTCCCCTCCCCTGCCAGGCCACGCCCCCTTGCCCCGTGGCCACGCCCCCACTCTGGCCGGGGCTCCGGAGCGGCGAGCGGTCAGCCAGTCCGGCCGGCCGGTGGTGGGGGCGCGCCCTCCCTCCCTCCCTCCCTCCGCCCAGCAGCCACTGACCGGCCCCGCGAGGCCAGGTAAGCCCGGCCGCCCCCTCCCCTCCTCCCCTGGCCCCACCGCGACCCCCCCACCCCTCTCCCCCCGGTGCGGCCCCCTCCCTCGCGCGGTGCATGCTGGGCATTGTCATCCCTGGGCCTCGGACCCCCCCCCGGTCACCCCTCAAAGCCCCCGCGGCGCTCTCTCTCCCAGGCTAAGGGTCGGTTTGGGCCCCAACTCCCACCATCCCCGGCTTGGCGGAGGGGCGATGGGAGCTGTAGTCCAGGCCAGCAACGTGGGCTGGGGGTCCCAAGCCCCCTCCCCCTTCCCCGCTTTCGCCTCCTGCGGCCCCTCAGAAGAGCCAGGGTGGGCAGGTCGTCACCCCCCCTCCCTACAGGGGCTGCGGAACTACAACTCCCATCAGCCCTCCTCAGCTTTGGCTGGGGCTGATGGGAAGTGAAGGCCAGGAAACATCTCGAATCACCCGGAGGAAGACGAGCTCTAAAGGCACCAGGCCCTCTCTGGTCTTAGAGGCTCAGCAGGGTCAGCCCTGGTTAGGACTTGGGTGGGAGACCGCCAAGGAATCCCAGGTGCTGGAGGCTCTATTTCGGAGGAAGGACCTGGCCAAAACCTCTTTGAGGAGGATTCCTTCCCCAAGAAAACCCTCTGAAATTAATGGGATCTCCATCAGTGGCAGGAGACTTGAAGGCACGCACAAGATCTGGCCTTTGGTCCCTTTCCCCCAAATGCTGCAGCCTAGAATTCCCAGTGCAAGGGAAAAGGTGCCTTTTTGGACTGTCACTATAGCTGGCTGGGGGATTCTGGGAGTGGCAGTCCAAAAAGAAGAACCTTCCCCAATCCAAAACGGACCACCAATAAATCCCAGGTTTTGTAGGCTCTGTTGCAAAGGCAAAACCACCTCTGAGGATTCCTTGCCTCAGAAACCCTTAGGAGATTCACGGATCGCCATAAGTCCTCCAGTGATGGGAGGGAAGGCGGAAGGCCGTGGGTGGAAGAGCAGCCGCTGCTGAGAGGCCCTCATGGAGCTCTCCAGGGTTCTGAACCGGCTGTTTTGCAGATTGGGGCTCAGCCCCTTGGAGGACTTCTCTAAAGTTCAGGCTAAAAACCAGAGCACATTCTCCACATGCACATCCAACATGGGAGCCACTGACTGCTGGCTCTGTGAGTCTTGTTTCTGCCTTCCCCAGGCTTTGCCTGGGCTGTGGTGGGACTAGAACTCAGGACCAGAGAGGCCTTTGGTCCCATCACACACACACAGCCTCAGACCCCCAAACCTGGACGCTTCATAAAGCTTTTGGATTGCCAAGACAGTTCAGCTGGTCTGAATTTGTAACAGGGATCTGCCCCCATTGCTAAAAGTGGGGTGATTGTCTTCTGTGGCCGAGGGGTCCCTCCAGGAAGGATCAGAAAGTCTCACCCACATTTAAGGGGTCGTGTAATACTTTGGGCAGAAGGATTTTTGGCATTGTTACTGGAGGAGGAAGAGGATGAGACGGCTGGAATTCGTGAGGAAGAACAACCCTTATAAATAACGGAAGGGATTCTGGCTGTCTTCAGCTGGTTCCGTTGCAAGGGTTTGCAGTCGCACGATTCGTGAAGGGGAGTGAGTATGCGTGGACAGCAGCCGGGGGTCTGGAATGGGCCTCCACCCGCCCTGTGTGCTCATACCAGAAGGTCCCATGGGTGCTCCTAAGGACAAGCAAAAAGAGGGCGCTGCTTTTGTTGGACATCATCCTGAGCATGTGTTGCCCATCCAGCAAACTATACCAAGAAGACATACCCATTGACTTGCAGGATTAGGCCCTCGTGAAGTCACGAAAGAAGCGGAGACTCGTCAGTTTTTACTCCAACGGCTCTGTTCATTTCTATGGAAAAGTTGCTCAAAATGTCACCATGTGTGGTGGAGGGCACATCCCACAGCCAGGGAAAGTGCCTGGAAGCTGGACCAGGGCCTTCTCTTGGCCGGCCCGCTGACTCTTCCAGTGGCCAACCACATGCCCAGTTGGGAAGCCCACATCTGAGGCACAAATTCAACAGGCCTCGGCTAACATTTCTCATAGAATCATAGAGCTGGAAGAGACCCCAAGGGCCATCCAGTCCAACCCCAGTCTGCCATGGAGGAAGATGCAATCCAAGCCTTCCCGACATCCAGCCTCTATTTAGAAACCTCCAAAGAAGGAGATTCCACCACACATCCACGCATCAGCGTAGTCCACTGTCCAACAGCTCTTACCGCCAGGACATTCTTCCTAATGTTTAGGTGGAATCTCTTTTAGAATCATTGAATCCTAGTGTCGGAAGAGACCCCAAGGGCCATCCAGTCCAACCCCTTCCACCATGCAGGAATAAACAAAGTACTGTATTGCCATCCAGCCTCTGCTTAAAAACCTCCAAAGAAGGAGACTCCATCACACTCCAAGGCAGCAGCGGATTCCACTTCAAACAGCTCTGACTGTCGGGAAGTTCTTCCTAATAATGTTGAGGTGGAATCTCTTTTCCTGGAGTTTGAACCCATTGCTCTGTGTCCTAGTCTCTGGAGCAGTAGAAAACAAGCTTGCTCCATCCTCAGTATGACATCCCTTTCAATATTTAAACATGGCTATCATGTCCCTTCTTCACCTTCTCTTCCCCAGGCTAAACATGCCCAGCTTGGCACTGCAGATGCATATGGGGGGTGATCTATCCCCCGTCCTTCATGCTGTGCTGAATGCGGCCACTTACTCAGAGAGACCTTCTGGCGGTGAAGGAGTGTTGTAGATCTTGTGTGTCTACACGTGTTGTTGGGTGCTGAGTCTCCCTGTTGGCTCAGCAAGAACACCTGGCCAGAGGTGTGCAGAGGCTCTCTGAGGAAGAAGAGTGTGAGCCATTGAGTGTTGGTCAAAGGAACAAGTCCTTGGCATGCAATGGACGAAGACCCCAGAACTGGGGAAGTAGCTCAAATGGGGGCGGGAGAACTGTGTTCCTTCCCACCCTTGACATGCATGGTCCTACCTTTCAGGGCTAGCCTTAGAAGATCCATAAGCAAGACCTGATATTTTTTAAAAAGCCACATTTCTGGAAGGCAAACCTTTTCTTGGGAATGGGGGTCGGGTGTGGCTTTCAGTCCCCAATCTCCCCCTGGCCTTTGCGTCTTCCTTTTGTTTCTAATGGCGTCCACATGCGTCCCCTCCTTCCGCAGCGGCAGGATCAGGGTGCCCAGGAGGTGGGGGTGCATTGGAGAGGCTGCCCCTCCCTCTCCAGCATGAGTGTCACGGCTCTAAGGTTTCTGAAATAAAATGCCGGCACCGGGGAATCCGTTTCAGGATCGTGTTTCCCCCTCTGGAAATTCTGTAGGCTTCGGGAGTGTGGCTGAAGACTCCTGAGTTAGACATAACTTTGTGGGATGGGAAGGCGAGACCCCCCCACACAACCCCCTTCCTCAACTGGGCTGCTTCTGGTGGTCTTCCATTGCTGAGGGCTGTCAGGGTTAGCCTGGCAAAATCCATGGCAGCTCCTTTTGAAATCAAGGGTTGCTCCGCTTCCTACCAGGCAGGGCTGCTGCTCCCCTACCCCGCTGGCCCCAAGGACCCCAGATTTGCTGTCCTCCCTGGCCTGAGATGTGGCCCTGCTCCCCAGTGTGTGTGTATGTGTGTGCATGTGGGGTTTATGCGTCTCCCACCGCTCTGCACCCCCTCGCAGCTTCACCTGCTGATGAGGGCAATGGGCAAAGGCACCTGCGACAGGGATGTTTCCTCTGAGGGTGGCATAGCTCTCCCCACAGGACCCACAGGCAAGATCCTCTGAGCCCCATGGCCTCTCACAGCAGCCGGTGCAGAACATGGGCTGCCAAAGAGATTTTCCATGAGGACTAGAAGCTTCCTTGAGAAAGACCCAATGGTGTGAATCTACGCTGAAGTGGAAAGGCTGCCACATTTCTTCTGTCTCATGAACCCACAATGGCGCTGGAGCAAAGATTCTGAGAAAGAAATTCGACATTCTTCAAATCGTCCCCAAGTGTGTTCTCTCAAGGGGCCATTTTATGTTTCTGAGGAACTTGGCTGCAGCCAAGGAGAAACATTGCTTTTTTTGGAAACTGTTTAGGATGCCAGGGCTGTCTCTTGCGCCCTCTCTTTTATAAGCCCAGCGTTCCCTGTCCTGCTCTCCAAATGTCCACCCTTGTCCCCTTCCAGTGTTGGAGAAAACTCTCAAGAGGCGGCTGGCAGCACCGCCTCTTCACCCTCACCCTGGACTGGCACCACACGAGTCCAGGAGCCGGGCTGTGGCAAGTGGCTTGTTTTGCCTTGGACCATTTGTGACCCGTGCTCTTCGGACGACCCAGGACTGCATGAGACCAGACTGGCCTCCTCCTCCTCCCTTTCCTCAGTTCTGCTGCTGGCCACCCCTGGCTGTAGACAGAGTTTTGCCAGTACTGTGCAAGGCAGGAGTGTTGGGCTCCTCTTGCTAACGGATGGTTGCAGGAGAAAGAAAGGCAGGAGAGGCCAGAGGGGCCTGGCTCATGGGGGTGGTGGTGGTGGCTTTTTCTCAGTAGGGAGGAAGCAGCAGTGTGTGTGTGTGTGTGTCTGAACAAGGTGCCTTTGTCCCACAGAGCTGAGCCAAATTCTGCAGTCCAAGTGGCTTGCAGGGGGGGTGCGTGCATGCCTGCGTGTGCTGCCTTGGTTCCTGAGCTTGAAGACGCCTGAATGGGCAGCCCCACTCATCTGCATTCACAGGGAACACCAGCAGGCTCATCCCTCCCCCCCCCCCCACCATTCCCTGGCCGTGAGACGGCAAGGAAGCGGAGGTGGCGGCGTAGGGTCCATGCGTTCACGGGGGAGTGTCTTGGCTAGGAATTCCTTGGGGAAGCCAGAGAATGAGTTTTCCGACTCTCACCCAAAATGCTGTGGTCGCCTCTGTTCCTTCCCATTATGCCAGTGCATGGGTGTTTTTTTCCTGAGCACATCACGTGGCCAGGCACCGATCACGTGGTGGAAGGAGCTGCTCTGTGTTGAGTGGACCTCAGATTGCTCCTCTGTGACGTGCTAGCTGTGGGGCTAAGAGGCAAGTGGGGGTGATGGGAGGGCAGAAAGATGGGTGGTCTTCCTTGGTTGGTCCAGCCGGCGTCCTCTCTGATGCTCTGAGCTTAGAAGCTCTGCCACCCCAGCCTTTCCTCTGGGCACCCAGGGGGGTGGGGGAGGCCTGCAAGCATGGGGGCAGGACAGGGTGCTTCAGTGGGGTGGGCATCAGAGCAAAGCAGTGGATGCTGCTAGGAGGTGTCCCTTGCTGCAGCCAGCAGTGCGGCTGGGCAGCAGCATTGGGCACCATTTCCAGCAGCTGGGTCTCCCTTGCTCAGGGATTGCTGCCAGATTTCTCATGCCCAATTGCTCTTCTCCAGGAGAGGCATTTATGGCCAGGAGAGGAGAGAAAGCAAAGGTTGGTGGTATTATATCCAGGTGCCAGGAAAAGATGATTCCTGCCCCCTTGTGTTAGCTGGCACTGCCCGGCACTCGGGATCATTTCTGATTGGTGCCACTGATGGGGCCTTCCAGTGAGGGATTGTGCCAAACTGGACATCTGGAGAACTGCCCTTCCTCTCTTCAAATAAGCTTCCTGGGGCACATCTGCTTTCGGAGAGGGTGTCTTTCTATGAGTGGCTGCAGCTGGATCCTGGCTTCGGAGCAGCTGCTCCTCCTCAGCGGCTTGTGCAGCAAGGCCAGGCAGCGGTCCTGCTCCATGGGTGGCCCCCGCTCTTACCCAGGAGAGGTCTGCTCAGCGTGGCACCCACTAAGCCCTGCTTTGCTTCTGTAACTTTTCAAGTCAGGCTTTTGGACTGTCAGGAACTGCCAGGCCCTCCCTAAGAGGCATAAAGTAGGATTTTGTTGAGAAAAACACTCTGAATGTGCCTTAAACAGAAGAAGGAGCAGCAGCCATCGATTCCATCATGAGGGAGCTTGCTTGAAGGTCATTGGGGTGCTGGGGAAGGGGCCACTGTCATAGGGAAAGGCAGGCAATCTGACCGGGGGCAGAAATTGCTCTTGGACATACCCTACTCTCTAAATTTCGCCCTGCTTTTCTTCTCATAGCCTCCAGGGGTGGATGATGGGCCTTTGAGTTCCCTGCATATAGAAGACCCACCTGGCCCGGCCTCTGAGGATCCCCATTCCCTGGCATTTGCCTCTCCAGCCATCTTGGTCATGTTATCCTGTCTTTCTTTATTCCAGGCCTGCTGTGAAGGATGTCCAGCGACCCTCCTCCCCCCTACCCAGGGGGTCCGTCAGCCCCACTCATAGAAGAGAAGGATGGCTCCCCTTTCCCCGCAGGTGAGGTGCTGGACTGAGGGGGGTGGAGGGAGGGAGGCCCAGACAATCCCCTGAGCAGGATCTCTTGCACCCCCGAGGGGCACGAAGAGTGCCGGTTGGTGGCTTGCCCGGCAAGGACCCTTGGGGGCTTTGGAGGTTGCCTTTTGCCTGGGTTTGCACCAGGCCTACATCTTTACAATCCCCCAACTCAGCGTTCTTAGCCAAGCTCATATTCAGAACATGTTAATGTATTTACTACAACCTTCATAGCCTACAGTCAGTGTAAACAGTTCTAACGATAAAGCAATAATAAAGAGTTTACAGTCAAGAAACAGAACAAGTCCAAATCATGGGTTTGTGCAAGCTGGATAAAATCCTTTGGCTACACAAGCCTTTAACAAAAAAGAAAAGAAGAAGACATTTCTAATGCATGCCAGTGTAGCAATGCTGGATCCCGCAGCCACGCCGTTGATTGTGCCCCGACACCAAGGCCCTGAGCTCACACCACCGTCCTTTGCCTCCCAGCCGTCAAAGTGTGTGCTATGGGGGGGAGGCAAGGGGGAGGGCCATGCATATGCTCTGGGGAAGCATTGCCTGCATGAGGGTCCACGTCTGCACAATCTCCAAGAAGACACAACGCTTGCCTGAGAATTTTTACGCGCCAGCGTTGTGTCCCCCCCAAGTGCGCAGTGCGTACCTTTGCTGGCTGCCCTTCTTGCTCCCAGTTGCTGCCAGCTTCTGTTCTCTGCAAAGGAAACCGTCCCTTTCTTTTGCTCCTCCAGGAAGGGTCCCCCCAGCCGTGACGCAGCCACCTTTGGATGTTGGGCCCCCGCCGTATGAGCCGCTCCCGCCACAGCCGGGCTTCGTCCCCCCACCGATGCCTGCTGAGGGCACGATGCCCTACATGCCTCCACCCCCTGGTGAGTGGGGAGGAGAGAGTGGGGTGGGGTGGGTAGCCTCCGAGGGAGGGGGGGGCCTTGTTTGGAAAGCTTATTTTGAGGAGGGCGTACAACTCCTGGATCCCATATTGCAGTTTATTATGAAGAAGCTGAAATAGAACAAAACCACCCAGTATCCAGGCACATTTCAAAACTGTGAGCTGCGTTTGTGGGTTGTGGCTGAGTGGAACAGCCCAGAGCCATAACTAACATCTAATGCTGAGTTTACCTGGGAAAAGCAGTGCTGACATGGCATCAAAAATAAGAAAGAGAGAAAACATCCTAAAATCAGCCAAAAGGATTTCTTAGACAAATGCATTTGCTGTCTAGAAGGGGGTGGTGAGGCAGAGTTTGCTCACTGTTGGCTTGTTTAAAGATGGACTCCAGCATTTGTCCTCCCAGGCCAAGGAAGAGTCAGGGCTGGGTTGCCATCTGGACCACTCAGGCCAAAGAAGACCCTGGGAACCCGTACAGTCAGTGGAGGGGACAATTGGGTTCTCCCAGGGGGAGAGCCCCCCGCTTGGGGTCTCCACCCTGGAGGCCTGGCTTAGTCTTGGTCTGGCATGAGCGCCCCTTCCTGATTTGGATTGACTTTATCCAAATTTCGGAGAACAACTTAACTCTGGATTGGGCTCCCATGAGCTTGTGTGTGTGTGTGTGTGTGTGTGTGTGTGAGAGAGAGAGAGAGAGAGAGAGAGAGAGAGAGAAGGTGGTGGTGATGATGGTGATATTATTAGTGTCGCTTCCAAGCGGCCCCTTCCTCTTCCTTCCCTCCTTCCCCTGAAGCCTCTACAGCAGAGAATGGGCCCATCAGGCAGACAAGGAGGCATTCGGGCTGGTAAACTCACCATCTTAATTGCAGCGGATCCCCTTCCCACCTGCCTTCTGTCTTTTCTAGAAACGTTGCAAGCCAGAGGGCTTTCTACAGACAGGCCTCTGCCTCCTTCCCTGGGGCAAGGGGGGGGGCTCCTAGCTGCCCCAATCTGACTGCAGCCCCCCACCCCACCCCAATGGCTGCAAGGCTCCCAGGCCCAAGAACATAGCAGACAAATGCTACCATGACTTCTAGACCCTGCAAAAGAATGCAACCCTTTTAGGCCGTTAAGGGGTCAAAATGGTAAAGAAGAGGCACTCCTTCCCCAATGGGACTCCCCTCCCTGGCTGCCTGACCTGCAGACCCCCATGGATTGCTCTTTAGAGGCCAGATTGCACGGATTGCCATGTGATACCTGAATGATAACCAGGAAGGCAGCCGGCAGATTTCTTTGGGGAAGCTATGGTCACAGAAGGCCCCCATTTTCAGTTGCCCCGGCACAGTGTGTGTGTGTGTGTGTGTGTGTGTGTGTGTGTGTGTGCCTGCAGCAGGCCTCCACTCAAAGGACACTGCATGTGCTCGAGGCTTCTCAGTTGATTTCTAGGATGACCGGCAAACGGATTTTGGACAAAACAAGGAAGAGAAGTCCTCTGCCCAACCCCCGATTGCTGTCAATCAAGCCTGTTGCTCTCAGTTGACCAACATCCCATAGGGGGGCTGTCCAACCCCCCATCTCCAAGGTTCCATCTGGATTTGGGGCAGGCCCTACTACCAGTCCTGTGGGGTGCCTCATTCTTCCTTTGGAGGTGTGGGGAAAGTACAGAAGAGGACAGAGGGGCTTGCCAAAGCCACAGCCCTTCAGCCGGCAGGGAGTGGATGATGCCATGTATTCCAGCTGTTTTGAGAGGAGAGAAGCCACACACACACACACGCACACGGTGTTCGTGGGTTCTGTTGTTGCTTTTCAGGGCACCAGAGCTCCTTGCTTTAAGTCCCTTTTTGTGCTCTCTTTCTCTCTTTCTTCTAGCGAGCTACTATGTTTCGCCTGGGCCGCACCCTCCCATGGGCTACTACCCTGGCCCGGCAGGCGCCTACGCCCCCACGGGAGGCCAGACGGCCACAGTCCTGGTGCCCTCGGGGGCGGCAACCACCGTGACCGTCCTGCAGGGAGAGATCTTCCAGGCGGCCCCCGTCCCCACCGTCTGCCCCCACTGCCAGCAAGCCATCACCACCAAGATCACCCACGAGGTCGGCCTCATGAACTTCCTGCTGGGCTTCTTCTGCTGCTTTGTGGGGTACGTGGCGGGGCAGCCAATGGGGGGCCAGGGGTGGGGGCTGCGCATACTTTGGTTTCTTGCCTGGTGGCCAGGGGCCTGGACTGAGCTGGCCCACCCTGCTTGGGTGACGGCCTGAAGCAGCTCTCCCAGCAGACGCGGCGCCCTCCGTAAGAAGGGTGCTGGAGGCTGCAGTGAGCCTGGCTTTCGGTGTGGGGTGAGTGGGGAGGGGGTCCCAGAATTTAAGTGGCGGGAGGGCAGCTTCCCAGCTCCTGGGGCCATTTCCCAGGGCAAGTAGGAGGAGGAGGCAGGAGAGTTGCAGTGGACGGATCTCTTGGGCCTGCCTCTCCTCACGGGGGCTTCTCCTCTCCCTCCTCCCCTCCAGGTGTGACCTTGGCTGCTGCTTGATCCCTTGCTTGATTGATGAGTTCAAGGACGTGACCCACACCTGCCCCAACTGCAAGGCCTACATCTACACCTACAAGCGCATGTGCTAGCAGCAGCGCCCACCTGGCCCTGCAGGAGACCTCTGTTCCTCCCGTGCCCAGTTCCCTCTTGCTTGTTTCTTTTCTCCTCCCTCCATCACAGAGTCTCAAAGGCATCTCAGATGCCACGAACAGGGAGACCTCTGACAGGTAGCGGTGGGGCGGGGCAGGGCACAGGATGGTGGCAGACCTCTTGGGCTGTTGCTTCAGTCTCCTCGGTGTCTCCTCCCCCAGGAAGATGCCACCCCACATTGTCCCGGGTGCCGGCTTGGCTCCTGCCAGGCACACAGGCTGCAAGGAAGGCCTCATCCACCTTTACCTGCCCCCCCTCCCCCGCTTGGCTTTCCAGGGCTGGAGGCTGCTGGGCCCTGGCATGCTCTGTTCCGTCCCGCCCCACGGGCTGTCTGAGCCCCTTGCGGCATTGCCCAGGGAGCCACGGAGCCCCAGCACCTCACCTACATGAAAAGGGAACTTTGGGGGTCAGGGGGAGTTTGCTTCTCTTCTTATCTCTTGTTTGGTTCTGTATGCAAAGGGATCTTTTAGCACCTTTGAAACTCACTGAGAGAGTTTGGTAGCAGAAACTTTCATGGACAAACGTCTATCTCATCAGACCTTCGCTCCATGCCTCTGATGAAGTTGACTTAATTTACGCTACCAACTTCTTTCTCTCCCTTAGTCTTAAAGGTGCTACAAGATGTCTTTGCATACTATATTCCAGGCTAACATGGCTATGATGTCTTTGGATCCTACCACCTTGTTTGGTCCGGTTTGTGTTCCGTGCTGGTGTTTTGCACTATGCCAAGAGGCAGGTACTGTTTTCTTTCTTAGGGTGTGTGCAGCTCGCCATGCCTGTGGATGGCAGGCAGGAGATGAGGGGGCATTTGTCTCTGTGGGGCAGATGCTCAGCTGGGGCCTGGCCACCAAACCAGCAACCCTCTTGCCTACAGGGTGGTGGAAGTCACCTTTGTCTTCCCATTTCCCTTCCCTTGGGCTTTGCAGCCAGGGTTCTTCGCCTTGGCTGCTCCTTCTGCCTCTCCACTCCACGGCGGTTGGGCTGTACCCCCATGCCTTGCCTCTGCCCCATTCACCTTTGGTTTTGATCGTAGGTACAAGGGAGGCTAGGAGCCGGGACTTCTGTCTCTTTGCAATCAGACCTTTCTCCTGCCTTCCCAACGCCAGCATGTAAATAGACGTTTTCCGGGACAGAAAAGTCCTTTGAGTTCTAGTTTGCCTTTTGTTTTTCTCAGTAAAATTCTAACTGTGGGGCTGACCTCTGCACGCCTTCCTCCCCTCCCCTCCATTTTGCACTGACTCCTCTAGAAAAGCCAGTCTTGCACCGATGATGAGCAACAGGACAGCAGGTGTGTGCGGGAGGGGAGCTTAGCCTAGGGGGAGACCACCGCTGCCTGGGGTCTCTGCTCTGGAGGCCTGGCTTCCTTTTGGTCTGGCACAAGCGCCCCTTCCTGGTTTGCACCTTCAGCAGGGGGCTTCTCCACCTCAGCCACGAGGGCAGTCTCACCAGCTCCCCATCACACACCCCTCCCACGCTCCCCTCCGTCCTGTGGGCAGCTGCGGATGGACAAAGGACGAGGAGCACAAAGACAAGCCCTCCGTCCCCAGCACTACCGATGCATCCGTGGAGTCTTCTGAGCCAGATGGGAAGGTTTCGTCCTGGTACTGCCCACAAGAGAAGTAACCAGTTGGCACTTTTCCATGTTTGTAGATAAATAAAAAGATAAGACCCACGAGTCTGTGTGACTGTGTGTGAGATTACAGTGGGGGAGGCGGGATGGGAGGTACAACTCAGAGACAGGGAGGGTCTTTTAATAGCACAAGACAGGAGGAAAAGAGCAAATGGGTGGGAAGCTGGAAGCTGCTTTGGCCCTTGCAAGGGTTGGACAAGAGGGTCTTTTGCCAGAAGAAAAGGGAGACGTGGAGAAATGTCCAGCTGAACACCTGCCCCCAGGGCAGAGTGGCCCCGAGCCCTTCCTCCCCAAAGAGCGGGGTCCATCCAGCATTCCGAAACAGCTGCCCAAGTGCTACACCTGGCCACTGGGTTTTCCCTCTGCCCAGTTATGATTACTTAGGAGAAGGAGGCGTCACCAACCACAGCACAAGCCAGTTGGGCTAGCGCTCTCCTCCAATGGCCCCTTTTCTTCCCTACTGCCAAACACAGTCTGTGTACCATTCCAGTGATTCATATTTTCAGCTGGGGTGGCTAAATGGACCCACTGAAGAACCTGTCTGGGAGGAGGGCACCGTGCTTGTTGGCTGACTATAAACAGGAACACCCAGCAATGGAAGAGATCACGCTTAGCATCCTCCCCAACCCCAATGTGTAAATATAATGTGATTATAGTGTGTTTAGATTAAGGGGAAAAATATATTAGTGTTAGGATAGATTTATTTTTGTATTAGTAAGAAAAGAGGAAAATAATTAGTATTATTTTTTGTGTTATTGTTATGGCCTTTTGCGGTCGGTTGTATTTTTTAGTAGAATGGTCTTATTCCAATAAAAAATTCCCTCAAAAAAAAATTCCCAAATGGCAGCAGTGGGGAATCCCATGGCCCTCCAGACAGTGATCGACAACTCCCATCATCCCTGACCCAGCATAGCCAACGATGAGGAATGCTGCCTTTGGCTACCACTGCCTTCTTACAGGCTGTGAGCTTCACGGCGGATGATGCACCATGTGCGTTAGGCAATCAGCTACACCACTGGCAGCCTCAAATTCCTGCTCCACACCTAAGCCACAACGCAGGTTTGAGACACCAAAGTATAAATTTTTTATTATGTCAGAGGCATTAACGCAGTCCTTAAGTTACATGAAAACTAAACCGTTAGCATTTTCCCATATATACAAGTCAGTTTCCCCACCCACCCACCCACCCTACACTACTTACAATGGAAGGGTGGCTGGAATACCTGGTGTGGAGGTAGATTGCCTCCATTGCCTCCCTCAACCTCTCCTTTTGCATGGTATTTGGAAAAGCAAAGCTCTTGTTCCCAAGGAGACCAGCTGGCCAAGATACCATCCCCTCCTCTCCAGCTGCCCAGGGCAAAGAAGGGGCAAGAGCTTTGGCATTGAGACCAAGGAACATAGCAGGCAGCCCCCTCCGCTCGCTTAGGTCTGTGTGTGCGTGTGCGTGTGTGTGTGTGTGTGGCCTCAAGGTCCATTCTACTAGGCATTCTTATTTTTTTTAACATCCCTCATACGCAAACGGGCACATTCAGGGTGTGTTTGGGTTTAATGGTTCCTTAATTATATCTGGCATTAGAACTGTGCTGGCAAACGAGGAGGAAAACCGTAGTAGCAGGAGCCCTTGCAAGTGAGTGCCGCCATCCCTTCCGGCCCCCAGGTGGCAGCAGCGTGTCCGCGGGGCTCTCACATCGCGGGGCTCTCACATCACGTACCAGGCCACCACTCCTGCAGCAATGGCCACGCAGGCCGCCAGGACCAGCTGGACGGTTGGCTGCTTCAGCAGAGCCAAGGGACAGCCGGCCGAGACCCCGGCACCAGCTTTGGGGTGGGGGGGGAAAGAAAGAGAGAAAAGAGGGCCAGTTAGACACAGAAAGGAGTCCCCATGAGTGACTGAAGGGGCGGGGAGAGGAAAAGAGGAGACCCACCGAACTTGGCTGCGTAATAGGGGCACTTGCGCAGGTCACCTTTCCCATCATGCACTGGGAGGCCACCATCTTGGGCTTCTTCAGTCAGCAAAGCCCCGATCTTGTCCAGTTCTTCAAAGACCTGCAGAGAAAGGTAAAGGGCTGCCGTGAGGCTGAACAAACATCAGCTGCGTCATGCCGCCCACGCCCAGGCCAGAAGCGCAACCTTTCCTCTGCCTTGGCTGCCAGCCACAGCGAGTTCCCCTCACGGGCAGGGAGTAAGTCAGAGCCCAACCCCAGCACCCCAAAAACCAGGGCCTCAAATGTCTCATGGGCCCCAGGGATGAGGAGAAACAGGGCATTTCCCCTCCAGGCATTTCACACGGGGCCTCCTAAGGGTGGAAACTGGCACCACTATCAGGAATGAAACCGGGCTCCTGCCTAGCAGCTTAAAATCTTTCTTTTTCCCCGCCTACAGGGCGGAGGATGTGAACTGTGCACCCTTCGTCATATTGCTGGACTGCAGCTCCCAGCAGCCAGCCTAGCCCATGATGAGGAATGCTGGGAGTTGGGAGTCCAGCATCATCAAGAGGGCAATGATTCCCACCCCTGCTACTGGGGCAAGAAACTTGTCTATAGCAATAGACTTAGCAGACTTCTGGATCCTGCCCCAACTGAGAGCTCAACCGCAGCCATACGAACAGGTTCTCTTTGCACCCAGGACTGGAGGGGAAACAGGAAGAGATGGGGGACAGCTGTTCCCACTCAAGTCCAGGCCCTGAGCTGAGAAAGGCACGCTGGGGGAACCCACTGGGGAGGATTACCCCCCTTCTCAGCCTGCCAGGAGATGTGTTCAAAATGGGTTAATCTGGCTGGTCCCGAGTGGAAGAGATTCCATTTGGAGAAACTACGGGTGCGGAGACGGGGAGAAGACAGACAAGCCCTGAACAGGGCCTGCCATAGGGAATGGGCCAGGAACGGGCCAGGACAAACTGCCCTACAGAGTAAAGACATAAATCAGAATGAACTGGGCTCTTAAACAAAACCAAAGGAGTCACTAATTCAGAGACATCAGGGACACTTTGGGAAAGAGCACTCTCTGGAGAAAAACCAAGGAAACTCTGTTCATTTGTCATTTCAAGAGTCAAACAGCACCTGAAGAGGAAAGGCATATTCAACTATGGCAGAAACCCCCTGCCTCTGAGAGTCCCTCCCCATCTAAGCGCAGCCCATCTCTCCCCACATACTGGCCTGGCCAGCAAGGAGTGACGTTGGTGAAAGATCAGTGCGTTCTAATCATGATAAACAGAGCTGCAAGACCAATCAGAGCCTGTGGCATTGTTCTCCGCCTTGTCTTACTTGACATTGGACACCTAAGGTCCACAGATCCCTTTGTGCTCAGATGCAGCAGCCCTTTGGTCTTGGGGTGGGGTCCTCAAGTCAGGGAGCACACATGGTCCCTCCACCCCAAAATCCTGCCAACCTGCCTTCATCCCTGATATGCTGCCCACCTGCATGTTGAACTCGAAGGCCCGGTTGGCCTCCTTGACGATCCGCTCTTTGGTCTCTTGGTCCAGGTCCAGGGCATTGAGCCGGGCCCGGTAGAACTGCTTGAACTGCTGGGCATTGGAGATGTTCTCGAAGACATAGAACTGGATCCCCTCGCCAGTGCTGGGCAGCTTGAGAGCCCGCTGGGCCACTTTCTTCAGCACCTGGCCCCCCGAGAGGTCCCCCATGTAGCGGGTGTAGGCATGGGCTACCAGCAGTTCTGGCTGGTGGCTCCCGACATGGCGGATACGCTCAACGTAGCGCTGGGTAGCCTCCGAACACTGGATCTTCTCCCGCCAGCCCTCCCCGTAGAAATACTCCAGGTCTTTCTCCAGCGCCTCCTTCCGGTGGAGCTCCAGAGGGAAGTAGAGCGGGGTGAAGACAGGCTGGTCCTTGTTGCGCTCCATCTCCTCCTCCAGGGCCGAGTACGTGAAGTAGAGGGCCACCGTGCCCAGCTGCAAGGCAGGACGGAGGAGCCATGAGCAGCAAGGGGATGGCAGCGCACCCCTCTTTCCCCCAGCCCTCTATTCCCCTCCCCAACATGGGGGCAACGCAGGGCCCCGTCTCCAAAAGTGTGGCTGCCGACCACAGCTCCAGGGCCACCCCTTCCTGCGCTCCCCGGCTCCTCTTCCCCAAGGCACCTTGAAGAGCTCCCGCTTGATCCGCCCTTTCAGGAACTCTTTGACAAACTGGGTGTTCTCGGCCCGGTCATGCGACTCCTTGGTCCCTTCTTTGAGCAGCTCAGACAAGTCGGTGGGGCTGTTGGGAAGCAGAGAGGGTGGTCTCAGGGGCAGGTGAGTACGGGGCTTACATCTGCAGGCCCACCCTCACCTACGGAAAATGGGGCAGTGGGCCCCACGACTCTGAAAGACCCACCAAGATGTTTCCCAGGTGAAGTTATGCCATGGGAGTGGAGAGAGGCCCTCTGAAGCCCACCAGAGGCATCCCCCCTCCCAGGTGGAGGTGGCCAAGGCCAGGCTCAAAGGCACTGCCTCCACCATCTGGCAAACTCCCCCCCTGTCCATCCATCCATTTATAACCTGCCCTTCTCCCAGACTGGGACTCATGGCAGCTCACAAAAAGGCAGAAAATGACAATAAAAACACACGTAGTTTAAAAACATACAAAATTACAACAGTATTAGTTTACTAACAACAGAATTAAAGTCACTTACATCTTACTTAAAACAAAGATTAAAAACTCACACACCATCTTAAAAACTCCCTACACCATCAGTGCATCAAACCTCAAACCCACAACAAATCAGTTCCCACAACCTTATTTCCTGCTGCAACTGTCTGGCCGAGACAGCAGTTCCAGCCGCTTGGGGCGCCATGGTCCCAATCCAACCTGAACCGGTTGGAGGAGGCCTCCCCTCTCCCCTCTCCCCACAACCAGTCCTGAATCCAGCTGAGAGGTCTTCTGCCCCAGACACAAATATGACTCTGGAGAGGCAGGCTGGGCACTCTGAAGCCGTTAAGGCAGCCTTCTCCGACCTGTGCCAATGGCTGTGCTTGGGTGGGGGTGATGGGAGCTGCAGTCCACACACACGTGGGAAAGGAGCTCTGGGTTAGGGAAGGCAGCACAAAGAGAATCAGATGGTGGCGTGGGCTCTGAGAAGCCTCTGAGCAAGGCTCCTGTGGAGGAGAGATCCCCAGAATCCCCCCCCCCCCGGAAGGACCACCTCCCTTCACTTCACTTCCCACCCAGACTGGCTGGCTCATTCCTCTTTCTTAAAAGCCGCTGACGACTCCAAAGCCACCCTGGGGCTCCCTGGCAGAGTTGGCTTGAGCCAGCCCACTGACAACGGTTATTCTGCACAGGACCGGAGCTAACACCCAAGCCCGGGACAGGCAGCAGGAGAGCATGGCATTTGGGTTCCCCTGCTGTGGTGTTGTTGTGCACCTTCAAGTCATCTCTGACTCATGGCAACCCCAAGGTGAACCTATAGAGGGGTTTTGCTACTCCTGAGGCTGAGAGAGTGGGACTCACCCCCTGGGTTTCCATGGTTGATTGGGGATTTGAACCCCGGTCTCCCGGAGTTGTAGTCCAACACTCAGACCACTCCACCATACTGGCTTAACTGGGAACAATTTTTGCCCAGCCTGGCAAACCTTTAAGGCTGCCTCTCCCAAAGCCCTGCCCACCTGAACGCCTCCTTTTAAAGCCTGCCACACCTGAGGCCAAGCATCACAGTGCCCTCTGCGGGCCTTCGGCACCAAGCCCTCTTGCCCAGGTGCAGCCACAGTTCGCACAGGAGTATCAGAGCCAGCTGCAAGGGGGTTGTCACCTCTGACACCATCCGCCCACCCCACGCCAGCCATCCAGACTCGGGGGGGGGGAGACACCCACCTGACATTGTCTTCCTCCTCATCTTCCTCCGCCTCCTCATAGGTCAGGTTCTCAGGCTCATCTAGCGCCTCTGTCACATCGGACGACATCCTGCAGCGGGCTGGACTGGCAGACGCTCAAGCCTCCTCCTCTCCAGACCTGTGTCCTATCTGGAGAGAGACTGACTCAGTCACAGCACCCAGGAAGAAGGTCCCTGCGACTGAACCATTCGTAGGAGATCACTGCAGATAGAGGAAACCCAATGCTCTCCGAGTCTCCAGGGCTGGAACTGGCCCTCTGATGTGCAGCATTAGCCTGATGGGTGGTGGCCCCACCTCACTCAGACAGAGAAGAGACTAACCACACACACACACATACACACACATCACCCAGAGGCATCCACCCTGAGCTCTGGTGAATGGGAATGTCTGTCTGTCCACCCATCCCTGGTAAGGATGGGGCCTGTCAGCAACAAGGGAGGAGGGCAGGGAGCAGCCAGGTGAAGTCAGCAGGTTGGCTGCTGAGCACAGGACAGGCCACCCTTCACGCTACAGCTGCTGCTGCTTTCTCAAAAAAGAAAGGCTGCCAAGGAGGAGGGGAGGAGAGGCCTCGAGCCAGCTTCTGACACCCCCCCCCCACATGTCCTCTGCAATGTGTCCAGAGGAGGACAACCAAGATGGTCTAAGGTTTGGAAACCACAAGACCTACAAGGAATGGCTAAGGAAAGTGGGGGTGCTTCAGTTGGAAAAGAGAAGACTAAAATGGGAGGTGACAGCTATCTTTACACAAAATAAAGGGATGACACATACAAGATGGAGCCAGCTTGTTTTCTGCTAGTCCAGAGAATGGGATGTGAACCAACTGATGCAAATGGCAAGAGATTCCACTCAACATTTGGAAGGGCTTCTTGACTGTGAGAGGAGACGTTCAGCAGAGGAATTGGTGGGCTCTTTTTCTACAGAGGCCTTTAAACAGTGGATGGCCACTTCTTAGGAGTGTTTCCGTGGCCTATTCCTGCATGGCAGGGGTGGACTAGATGGCCCCTGGGGATCCATTCTAACCCTACGATTTCTACAATCTGCCCAGAAGAGTTTTCTGAGTGGACCATCAAAACCCAAAGCTTTGGACTGTTGAGGTCTAAAGGAAAGAAAGCTGAATGTGGGCCAAACCTCTGGCTTTCTGTTGCCCCCCCTCGCTAATCCTGAGTGAGTGTGTGTGTGAGAGAGACACACACACACACACACACACACACACACGCCTCTGTACGCAACTGAGAAAGGAGATCTTCACATCCTGCAGGGCTTTGTGGAGGGGAGCTGGGAAATGAGATCCTTCCCTGTTGGCACGCAAGGGGGAGACCAGGGTGCAGAGAAAGGCTTTACAAAGCAGCTCTCGTGCCACCCCCAGACATACATACTGACCGTGTACCCCCATCCCCAGGCTCCCTGTCTGCACCCTGTTTTTAGAAAGCTGCAAATAACCAACCAGAAACAAGAGCTAAAGGAACAAACCTCAGCATGCCAAAGCATGGCAGAACAAAAATGGGGCAACTCTGCCCCCTTAGTTACTGGTCGCCTACCCAACTTGTCCAACACACGCTTGGGAAATTCCCTCCCTTTGGACTACAATTCCCAGAATCCCCTAACCAGGAATTCTGGGAGTTGTAGTCCAAAGAGGGACTAGTTGCCAGCCCATCCGAAAGGCTATCCTCCAAACTGTGCAGCCTGAAAACAATTCCTCCAGTGGCCTATTTCAAGAGGCAACCTCAGCCCCATCCTGGGCAATCCATGCCTCTCTTTAGTCCCTGACCTGCCAGACACCAACTGCTGCCAAAAAAAGACTAGAGAGCATTTTGCTTATGACAACTATGCTTGTCCTAAAACTCTCCAATGCAGTTTGCAAACAAAACAAGAGATAGAATTACAATTAATTGTTTCCTAATCCCATCTCCTTTCATATGCATGTAATTAACACATTGCACACTGGTCAGTAATTAACACATTGCACACTGAGTACCTGGCTTGTGGGGGCAATTAGCTAACACACATTGGAAACTGCTTAAGGCAGTGTTGATGTGTAAATGGCTATTGCTTAAAACAGTCTGTAAGCTGCTCTGATAGCCTTGTGGCTGAAGAGTGGGGTATAAATAATAATAATGATAACAAATAAAATAATAAAAAAATAATAGAATCTAGCAGTCTGTAAGGTTAGTTGCTGGTAATAGCTGTGTGTGGAGTGGTGGTGGTCTTCTTTGTATTTTTTAAAAGCATAATGTAAAGTTGTGTTTGCTTATAGATTAAGAAATAAATACAACTATCACCACTGAAACAATATAAAAAGGGAAAGGAGGGAAAAGGAATCTAGTAGCACATTTAAGACTGATTTTCTCTCTCTCTGGGCATAATAAGGGCATGGATGGATGCCTGGTGCCTTTTAAAACTAAATGGGTTTATTTTGCAGGGACAGGAGAGTCCGTTTTAACTCTGGAGGACTTTGCTGCTGACCATCTGCTTGAGCCTAAACGGACCAGGACGTGTGAATGGATTACTACGGTGAGCTGCTTAACCGGCTGGGGATGTGGGCCTGATCTGAGATGCTCCAGCCCTGGAACTGGGCCAAGAGGCCATTCCTTGCCTGGGGCTCAGCGCCAATCCTGCGGGCCCATGCAGTAGAGCCGAAGGGGCAAGGGGAGGGTAGCGAGTTCAGGAGCTGACAGACCCCCACCCCCACCACCATAGGAAAGAGGGGCTGCCAGGGGTCCCACCTCCCTGGCTGGGCTCCCTCCAGATGGGCTGGACATGGGGGGGGGTCAGATTTGATCTGACCAGCCCACCCTCCAGGCGTCGTGTCGGACTACAGTTCCCAGCTGCCCCTCAGACGATGCAGTGGCTGAGGGTTGACCTGAGGGATCTCCCCCCCCGCTGGCCTTGTGATCCGACGGGCCGGTTCTTCGGCTGCCCAGGAGGCAAACGCCGAGGAGCCCCACCCAAGAGCTTTCGTGCCACAAATTGTCCTTATTAACGAAGCCTGGACAGACACATCAGCAAGTTCATCCAAAGGGAGAAGCAGCCAGCCAGCCAGCCAGCCAAGGAGGGCGAAGGCAGACC
This sequence comes from Gambelia wislizenii, assembly GCA_030847615.1. Lineage (NCBI taxonomy): Eukaryota > Metazoa > Chordata > Lepidosauria > Squamata > Crotaphytidae > Gambelia > Gambelia wislizenii. Next base: position 576,575 of record JAUMIR010000012.1, on the reverse strand, counting down.
CTCCCTCTGCAGCAGCAGTCTACCTGCGAAGGCCACGAGGCCTCGAGGCCCGGCTGTGGGGCGGGAGGCCGCTGCCTCTGAGGGAGACCCAGAGGGGCCCAGGTTCGAGTTCTCCGCCGGGAGGGAGCGGGCCAGAGTCCCTCCTCCGCCCAGCCCAGCCCAGCCTTCCTCGCGGGGCTGTTGTTGTCAGGGCGGAGCGAATGGGAGCCGGCGCAGGATCCGAACCCACGTCTCCGCGCCCAGACCTCCCCCGGTTGCCCCGGTTACCTCACTGCCCGCCGGGTCCCTCCGAGGAGTCTCCCCCTCCTGGCCGCACTTCCGGTCGCAGTCTCCGCCTCCGCAGCGCCTCCAAACGCTGCGACCGGGGTCTGAGAAGGCTCCCGCCCCTTCTGCCGGTCACGCGGACAAGGCGCGTTGCCCCTCGAAGACGGAGCGGGCCGCCCGCCAATCGCACGGCTCGCTATGTGTGACGTCACCGGGGGCCGTCTCCTGGTGCTCATGTTGGCCCCGCCTCCTCGACAGGCCCCGCCCAACAGTGGCTCAGAGCGGGAGGGGGAAGAGGAGGAGGAGGCAGAAAAACGCCCTGCCCCGCCCCCTTGAGGCGGCTGCCCGTCATTGCAAGGGATCCTCGGTGCGGAGGTGCGCATGCGCCAAATTAGCAAACTCAAGGAGGCTCAGATCATGGACCCAAAATCAGAATTTGGAAAAGTTACTTTTGGAGGAGGAGGAGGGGTACGACTAGCAGGATCCCACAGCCAGCACGGTCACCTCTGCGACACGCGCGGGAGCCCGAGGTCAGTGGGGGCAGTTAATCCACTCCGGGTTTTAGTCTGAACTGTAAAGGCATTGATCCAAGGTGCTGAATGTATTGGGGAGACCACTGCCTGTGAAGAGGCACCCCCATATCAGAGGAGCTGAGGGCGGGGAGGGGTAAGGCCCCAAAATGAGTGAACCTGTTTATTTTTAAAAACATTTATTGGGCCTTGTTGGGGTTTAAACCCAGCCAGTGTCATCCGGCTACTTTGGTTGTGGAAAAATAATGCTCTCCAGTCAACAGAAGTAACGTCTGGCCTGTAACGAGTGCGGATCCTCCCTTGTAACGTTTGGCCAAGGGTTACTTTGGTGTTTGGAGCAGGTTCAGAAAAACCCATTTATTGCTCCAAGCAGCTGTTAGCCCAAATGCAATGCTGGGTGCTTTTAATGGCCCTTGTTGCTGCTGCCTTGACTTTCAATATATATATATATATATATATATATATTCTTTTCTTTCAGTCCCTACATGTGTGGGTCGCCATTCCTTCCTTATTCCAGTATTTCTTTAACCCCCTGAATTAATTAACAATATGAGGCAGGCTTACTTGGTCAACAACTGCAACAACACAGTCCTCCTACTAGAAATAAAATGGTAGTTTTAAAACACACACACACAATCATCCTATGGGATGTTTCTAATTTGTTTATTTTCTTCCTTTATTTCATTTATATGCCAGCTTTCTCCCAAGGCGGCTTCCCTAAAACAGATTTTAAAAACTGCTGTTGCAACCTGATTGTGTCTCACTTGGATTTTGTGGTGTTTGTAAAAGCCTTCTTTAAAAATAAACATCCATTGACTTTATGTACTTTTTAAAAGGCAACTAGGAAGTGTTAGTTGTTGCACTGATGCTATGTTTTTTTTTTTTGAAACATAATGGCATTATCCTCCAAAAAATAAAAATAAACATGCATTTTAAAAAAGTTATTAGCAAAAACAGTTACAATTGCAGTGACAAAACCAAAAGAGATGCATTTTGTTACATGCAATGTAAGCTTTGTAAAGTCGAAGGCTTTCATGGTCGGCATCCATAGATTTTCCTTGGTTTTTTTCCGGGCTGTGATGCCGTGTTCTGAAATAGTTTCTTTCTGACGTTTCGCCTATATCTGTGGCTGGCATCCTCAGAGAATGGTTGCGTAGGTGTGTGTGTGGAGTTTATATGCTGTGAACCCCTGTTGGGGAGGATATGCACGTTTGTGTAATTGAATGGTTAGTTTCTGGGTATAGAAATGCAAGGCTCGTTAGTGTTACCCAGAAACTAACCATTCAATTACACAAATTTACCTATCCTCCCCAACAAGGGTTCACAGCATATAAACTGCACATACACACACACACACCTATACAACCATTCTCTGCGGATGCCAGCCACAGATGCAGGCGAAACGTCAGAAGGAAACTATTCCAGAACATGGCCTCACAGCCTGGGAAAAAACCAAGGAAAATCAATGTAAACTTTCTCTTTAAAAAAAACAAACCCTAATGATGGGGTATCCACACTAGAGAAATAATCCAGGCTGAAACTGGATTCTTTTGCCATGGCCCCTTCCTATGGGAATCCTAGGATTTGTAGTTTGGTGAGGCACCAGCACTCTTTGTCAGGGGAGGCTGCAGACCTTGTGAAACTACAAATCCCAGGATCCCATAGGAAGGAGCCATGCAACTCACCCGTCTCAAACTGGACTGTTTGTGTCATGTGGACCCCGCCGGTCTTTTGCTGCGGCCCCTAAAGCGCTCCCCCAAATCCCACCCCCCACCCCCGATTTGACCCCCGGCAGAAGGAGCTCCGCCCGGGAGAGGGCTTGGGGGCCGGCCTCTCCTTCCTCGGAAGCCCCGGAGCCTCGCCGGCCTTCTTCGGCCCTTCTGGGGGCTCTCCCACTTCTCTGGGGTCCGCGCCCCCCGCCCGGCCGCTTCCTCTGGGGGAGGCTGGCTCTGCGCCAGGTGGGCTCGGGGAGGGAGGGAAGGAAGGGGGCCGGCTGGCCGGAGTGGCCGAGGGGAGCCTTGTCCCGGGGGCTTCGGCTTTACTCCCGGGGTCCCAAGACCGAAAAGCCCCCAAGGCACGCGGGGAGCCCAGGGTCCCCCCAACTCATTCCAAGCATCGCCGGAGAGGTTTGGGGGCGAAGCCGCCGCGAGGAGGAAGCGGGGGCTCCTCTGAGCATAGGCAGAGTTTCCTCCTCCTCTCCCCCCCCCCCAAATAGCCTCCCCGGCTATTTTTCCTTTTAGGCCTTCCTTTAGGGGCCTCTTCCCCCCACCCCAACTGGCGTCCTAATGGGGACCAGTCCTGCTGGAAGCCGGAGTTTTGCAAATGGAGCAGGCGTGCATGGTTGCTTTCAGAGGGGCGCTCTTCTTAACTCGTGTCTTGGGCAGGGAGGATATAAGGCCTTCCTCCCACCTCCCATTTAGCAGGTCAGGATGGAGGGTATCCTTGTCTCCCCCCCCCCCCACCAGTCATTTTTGGGCGGAGAAAACCTTGCGGGGAGGGACCTGATTTAACCTACGTTTTAAGCTTCTCCTGAGAAGCTCATGAACCAACCCGCCTTGTAATCTTTCCTCTTTCCAGCCCCCTCCCCAAACCGGTTCCTTCTAAGGATGGCAGAGAAGAAAGTGGTGGTGGTCTTTGGAGCTACAGGTAGGTTCCCCTCTCTCATGGGGATGGCGGGGGACACTCACACCCAGCACTGGCCTCTAGCTCCAAGAGATTTGCCTGCCTGAGGCAGGGTAGCTACGCAACTGCAACTGGTTTCCACAGGTCATTCCCCCCACCATCCTTCTAGCATCCCAAAGGCCATCCACTGCCCTTCCCTTGGGCAGAATTTTTTTTACTATAATAAATTAAGTAACCACTTTGACTTTCACAATGCCCCAAATCTTCTGCCTGAGGCAGCTGCCTCACCACTTTATGAGAAGGGGGACCCCATAAAAGAGGAAACAGACTGCCCCCCCTTCCCTTCACAGTTTATTTCAGCTCTTAATTTCGGCTCTTAACTGAACCTGAAAGGCTTTTCTTGGACTGCTGGTCCCAAAATCCTTCAACAACCGGCATGACTATTCTGGGAGCTTTGTTCCAAATTTAACTTTTCCAAGATCTGGTTCACAGTGGTTGGAGGCTTTGCACAGGGATCCTGTCACACCTTGGAGACTCACGGAGAGGAAGAAGGCCCTAACATAAGCTTTCCTAGACCTTTAGCCCATTTCCTCAGTGGCCGGAGGGATATTTCTCAACCTTGAATGGAACAAAAGTGTTTTTTTTTTTTTTTAAAGCAGCGTTGCAGGTTTGGCTGCATGGGAAATGATTGCAAAAGGACAGTCCTGCTGGGCTAGGCGCTGCCCCCTCCTGTCTTCTCCACCATTCTGTTCACTCAGGGAGGGCAGAGGGGTCCCACCCTCCCCAGGAGCTGCTATTCTCTTGCAGTCCTTCCAAGAAACCAAGGGGTTGAGTTGAATCATGCTCTGGGAAAACAAGGCACCTGAGAAGGCCAGACTCCTGGGGGGGGGGCACTGCTGAACCCAGGTGGGGGGCTGCGTTGTGTGGCTGGGCCCCTGACTCAATTGAAGGCACCTGCCTCTGGTCCAGTTTAAACCAGTCAGTCTCAATCACGAGGACCAGATTTTTTACTTTCTCTTTAAAGAGTACGCACTCAGCATGCAAAGGAGCCCCCTTCAATCCCCGGCATTTTCAAAGATGGCAGAGACACCCACACCTGAAGCCCAGCTGCCTGTCAGAGCAGGTGACACCACGCGAGAGGGATGGATGGCTCCTTCTGGCCCCCTCATGGCTTACACCTCATGGCATCTTTTTGCTATTTCTTCAGGCACCCAGGGAAACTCGGTGGCCAGGGCACTTCTGGACGATGGCACCTTCCAGGTGAGAGTGGTCACCCGCAGACCCTACCAGAAGGCTGCGCAGGAACTGAGGAAGAGGGGGGCGGAAGTGGTCAAGGCAGACCTGGATGACCCAGGGAGCCTGAAGGCAGCCCTGGCGGGGGCCCACACTGCCTTCCTCGTGACCGACTTCTGGACTCACCTCAGCCAAGAGAAGGAAGTTGCACAGGTGAGCACCAAGGCCGGTGGTGGGCAGGCGGGCAAGTAAGCAAACTCCTAGGCATTTGAGGGGAGAGGGAGAGGGACCCGCTACCAGACATTGTCTTAAGGCATGAGATACAGAAAACAGGCTGTGAACCAGTCCGCCTGGTGGCCTCCATACCTTCAGCTTGCCCTAGAAGGCAGAGGAGGCCAGGCTGCAACCTACCGGATGGAAAATGGAAAGAGTGGGGAAGGGAAGGGAAGCGCCCACTCTTTGTGCCCTTGAGGAGGACTCAAGGCCCCTTGAAGGGATGCCAAAGCCAGGCTCAGGCCTTGACAGCAGGACTTAAAGGAGGGTCCCTTAAGGCTCCCTTGGACGTGCCAGGCTGTGCTCTGGGGGTCGTGAGCAGGGGACGCTCTCCTCCTCCTCCCACCCACATTTGCAGATAGCAGGGGTGGGGGTGGGAAAGAAAGGTTCCCCAACCCAGAAGGGCCAGTTTCTGTCTTCAGTAGATGAATCAGTCAAGCAGTGTAGCTCTCCGTGGTTCCCCCTCCGGTTTGTCCGCAGGGAAAGCGTGTGGCAGATCTGGCAAAGCAGCTGGCCTTGAGCTACGTGGTGTACAGCGGCCTGGAGAATGTGCAGAAACTGACAGGTGGGAAGCTGGCGGTACCACACTTTGATGGCAAAGGCGAAGTGGAGGAGTACTTCCGGGCCATCGGGGTGCCCATGACGAGCGTGAGGCTGCCCATGTACTTCGAGAACCTTTTCAGCATCTTCCGACCCCAGAAGGCCCCAGGGACAGACAGCTACGAACTGGGTAAAATAATCCCTCCGTCTCTCCCCGCTGGTCTTCGGCTTGTAGCCCAATAGGAGAGGGCGGGGAGCTGCATGAGTGCCCCTTCTGCAGGGCCCTTGGAGAATGGCACCCTGTCCCCCCCAAATTGCTCCAAAATGGCCAACAGCACCTCAAATCTCTGAGGAACTCCTCTTTCTCAGATACTTTTGACTCAATCTTTCCTTTTCAAATGAGGGAGTGGGCTTTCTAGCATAGTCACTTCCTGTTTCAGAAAAAATGGTCTATAACATTCAAAACAAGCTTTTCTGTCTCCCAGAGACAAAGAAAGAGCTATGGGTCATTTTGGGGCAAAGACTGGTGGGGACAGGAGTCTGCCCAAACAGCCCTAGGGAAGCGCGCACACCGTCTGAGCGCCCAATTGCACGCTTTCCCTGGTGGGTCCCAGAAGTCCCACCCACCCACTTTCACTTTGTACAGCGAAAGGCAGGAAAACTCTTTTCTTGCTCTGCCTCCTCGCTGTTTACTATAACTTTGGCCAGGTTCTCCCTACCCTCCCAACCCAAAGCCCTGGGCAGCAGCGGCAGCAGCAGGAGGGGGGTGATGGAAAATCCCCTTCCGCTGGCCCTTCTTCCTGCAAGGACTGGGCCAGAGCAGGTGGCCTCTGTTCTCCTCCTGCCTTTGCTGGTTTTCTTGACACACGCGCTCCCTGCGAGGGAGGACCACCATTGTTCCTCGCCTGCTGCTGGGCCTGAGAGGCTCTGGGCTTCTTCAGTCCCCTCCCTTTTTCCGTCCTGCATAGCTATCCCCATGGGAGAGACACCGTTCGATGGCATGGCTGCGGCTGACCTTGGGCCAGTTGTGGTTCAGCTGATGAAGGAGCCAGAGACGTACGTTGGCAAGGACATTGGGCTGAGCACGTGCCGGCTCACTGTTGGCGAGTACGCAGCTTTGATAACCAAGCACACCGGGAAGGCTGTGAGAGATGCCAGGGTAAGATGGAGGCTCTGACAGATGGGGCGGGGGCTGGCTTTTGTTAGAAGTACTGGGAACACTGGCAAGGGAGGGTCTGGAATGGGCCACTGTTCCCTGACGGGAGCCAGCCTGCCCTGGGAACTGGCCCATGTCTATGGAAAACCTATGCCTGAGTCCCAGGCTGGCATAACCAGCTGCAGAAGTCCCACCCACCCACCCACCCAGGTACAACTCGTAACTGGCCCAACGAGATCGCTCTCTTTCTGTGCAGATGTCACTTGATTCCTTTGAGAAGCTTGGCTTTCCCGGCTCCCAAGAGCTTGCCAACATGTTCCGCTTCTACACCATGGCCGAGCCTCGTGATATCGCCTTGACCCTGAAGCTCAACCCCAAAGCCAGAACCTTGGAACAGTGGCTGGAAGATGAAAAAGCAGCTTTTGAGGACCCGTAATAGTGGGATGGTGGCCTGGATTCTTTGCATTTCCCCCACCCCACCCACACTGGGAAATAAAAAGAAGTGCTTTCACCACTGCCCTGGTAGCATGGAATTAAGCGATGGGGGGTTAAGACTAAGGGGCTTCAGCTGGATCGCGAGGGGCAATACTGAATGGCCGTGGCAGCCATTTGCCCCAGACAAAGTGCCACACGTGGATCTGCAGCCAGGCGTGGGAATTAGCTTAGGCCAGGAGGTGGGGCAATGGTCAGCCTGTGTTCCGTGGCTGGCCAGTCTGACCCATCCTTCCCAGCAGGTCCCAGCAGCTCTGGTTCAGCTTCAAATCACGGTCCCAGGGCGAGGGCCTAAATTCTGGCTGCCTAAGAGAAAGGCTCCAGATGAGCAGCCCGCTGCCCCTCAGCCTGCCAAGCTCTTGAGGGCTGCAGAGGACCAGGAAACCCACCAACCTCGCAGCGTTTCCTTAACAGCCAGAAACCGTACAAGTTCTATTTGTAAAAATATGTAGGCTAAATAATCACAAGGAAAGTGTCTGCACGGAAGAGCACAATCTCCTTTTCCAAGGAAGGGTCCCCAACCCAAGAAAAACAACAACCCAGAGGCATGTTCTTCCACCCACCCTCTGTATCACCTGAGGTTTGAAAGGCAGAAGCAACCAGATTCTAAACATCTTTATAGAGCAGACTTCTTATTTACACTGGTACAGAATCATCTTACAGGCAAACAACTCAGGAGGCAATGCAAAGCTGTGTGTCGCCAAGCTAAGCGGGGGGAAAGGGGCAGTTGGTTAGCAATTGGGTGGGGATGGGAAATTGGCTCTCGGCGGCTGGATGCAGTCGCAGTCTTTGTGGCCCCAGCAGGCTCTTGGTGGCTGTCAGGGGCGTTCACTGGCTCTACGGTGCTCAAGCACAGAGCAATTTCTTTCAGAGGCCGCTTGGTTGTTGGTTCCTGCTCAGACTGTCCTGGCAACGCTGCTCTCAGGCCAGGAGTGTTGCACAACACAGTGGCGCTCCACACATGGGAAGGTTTCCCACATCAGTGACCTTGTTCCCATCACTGCCATGCACATGATGAGGGCTCACACGCCTGCTTAGCACATGCAGTCGAAATGATGGGCCCTGGCCTCTGGGTGTGGATGTGAGCACACTCATCAGATGTGACTGTTCCACAGAAGAACTGGCTTGCTGTGCAACAGTCTAAGGAGCTGAGCACAGCCCCACGGCCCCTAGCAACTCACACCTCAACCCCTTCAGAGCAAAGGGGGCACCAGTCCAGGTGAGATTTAAACAAGAACCTCAGCAGAAAATGAATCTCCTGCGCACCCCCCACCCTTGCAGAGGAAGGTTTCTGACCTGTGAGAGCAACCATGAAGGGCCAAGAGTGGGCCATGGCCAGACCTCCTGCACACACAACAGGACCCAGTGCCCCACAGGGCCAGGGGGCTGGGGACATCCAACGCCTGGGTGATCTTGGGAGCTCTTTCTGGCGGGGGCTCATCAAAACTTTGGGACAGCGGAACTTTATATTAAGCTAGGTGAACACCTTTATTGTTGGAGTTCAGGGTCCAACCACGCAGCCATTGGCATCTGTCCAGAACAGCAGTAAGAACCAAGGTCTCTTCAAGTGCAGGGGAACCCAAGAATCCTTTGCAGTTCCTATGGCTGCTGCTGCAGACGGAGATGACCCCTCTGCGCCCCTACTTCTGAGGCGGCAAAAGCCTGCTTGGTCTCCTCAGGGCAGCTGGCACGGCAAGCCAGTGGGGTGAGGTGCCTGTCTGGGAGTCTTGTTGGGCCCCTGGTGTTCCTGCACCTCCAAAAGGACACCACAGCCACCAGACTGCTGTCACCCGCGTCTAGTTTCCAGCAGAACGTTTCCCTGGAGTCAAAAACAAGAAAAGAGCCTGCTGAAGTGGGCTGGTAGCAAGGGGCATGAGCTAGCCAGGGCTGCCTCCCTCAACTGCCCTGCCTGTGTTTGGTAGCACAAACATCTCTACAGACACAGAAACCCTTGCTCTTTCTTAGCTGCAATTATGGGCTGCCCAAGAAATCCACGTCACCGTATCACCCACCCAAAGTCCTGGTGTAGTGTGCATCCTATCTGGCTCACTATGGATGTCAGCACCCAGGCTCCGCTGACCCGTAGGAATGTTTCTTTCTGCAGCCCCAGGGGCTGGAGCAATTAAGAGGCAACCCAGGTTGGGGAGTGGGGGGAGAGGACCTGTGGACACCTGGTTCAAAGTCACACCGGGTGAAAGTTTGCACTGAGACCAGCTCCTCCTTATGGAACACTAGCAAAGCGCAAAGAGACGGGTGTGCTTTGCAAGGTCTTCCCTACAACTTCACAGCCATCCAGAGAAACTGCTCTGCCTGACCCACCCGGTGGCTAACACTTCTTCAGTGGCTCAAAAGCAGCCGACGCAAGAGACCTGTGCATGGAAAGAACACGAGAGGTTTCCTACCTCCGGGTGGGGTTAATCAGGAGCTAAACATTCTCTTAAGTTTAGCTAGGAATCCCTCTGTGCCGTCCCCTGCCTCAGGCCTCTCCGTGTCCGCCCCCGTTCTAGCCGAGTCCCTGCCACCTAGACACAAACAGCAGAGAGCTGCGTCAGAGTATGCGTGATGACGAGGCGTCCCTGCCCGCCTTGGAACATCAACCCCAGCAGCCTATCCAAGAGGTGGGAGGGAGGAACCAAGCAAGGCTGGAGAGCATCAGCGTTTGCTCCTCCTGAGAGACCCCTGGCTTTGGACATGAGGCTTGGACATCAGGCATGAAGGAGGTCTGAGCAGCCCCCCTCGCTCTGACCTTCCTTAAGCCGTATGCCAGGTACGGAAGGTGCCTGCGCAGGTGCCCTCCTCAAACCTTCCCATTATACTGCTTGTCACCTTGGCCATTTCTGAGATTTCTTGGGTCTCCGGTATTTCGCTCGTAGTGCATAGTCTACCACGTTTTGTTTGCATTTTTCATGCTCGGTGTTACCGTGCATGGGATCTGTTTTTATACATTTTTATTCCCATCCACTTATTGCCTTTGTTTTTCTCTTCCTGTCCTGTCACGCAACACTCAGTAATGCTTTTCGGTACCTCCAGCCCTGAGACATTCAGTGTGGCTCAGCTTTACATTTGTAACAGGAATCGCAAACCAAGGAAACGACACATGTTACAACCCTGTCGACTTAGTGCAAGGGAGCATGGAGGCCCACGCAAAAGGGGGGGATGCGTTTCTCCAGGTCCACTGAGTGTGAACGCTGCCAACTGTTCTGCGTTCCAGTAAGCATGAAGTCTCCAGCCCCCAGACTGAGGGGGAATGGAGAGGCAGCTCCCCAGGGCACATAAACTGGTCTGTGGGGAGAGGGAGATAGTCTGCACTGGTGCGAGAGGCAGCAGTCAGCCCAGCTGCAGCTTCAAAGCACAGCATGAGCCACCGCAAGCATACCGATACTGCTTAAAGAAAGAACGGCCTGGATACTGTGCTAACTACTTACATTTTTAACAACATCCATTCTTTCTTGCATGCCTCTTACTACCTACTAAGTCCTTCGGTCCCCCAGCCACAGTCAGTCTGTTCCTGCTTTAGGAGAAAATTACAACGCTACCTGAGTCTCAGCTTCTGAACAGGGCCGACGGAAAGGGGGGTGCTGAGAGACCCTGCAGGGCCCTTTCTGTAGGAGGGCCACAGCAGAACCAGGACAGGCCGCCATGCCCTTTCCTTGAAGCCTTTGCCAATATGGAATGGCATCCATCCTGGCAGCGGCATAATGCCACACTGCTGGCGGGTGCCAAGTAGGCTGCAAAGCACCACGCAGCCTGCTTCAAGAGCCCTGCAGAGCAGGCCAGTTGATGAGCCTACGATGTGCCCTACCCCCCATTCCCTAAAGCACCCCCATCTCAGCACGCTGCTACACCTTACCAGTTGTGGTGTTTGCAATGCCAGTCACAGTCCCTTCCACGTCAGTTTCATCCTCAGCATAGCTCAGCATCAAAGCTCGCTGGCGGTCTGTCAGCTTCCTGTAGGGTGGCGGGGATGAGCAGAAAAGAAGAAGAGCAGCTGCACTGGAGGCGTCTGGCTCTGGGGGCCCACCACACCCCAAGGCAAGACTGCAGTGCAAATGGGAGGTGGTGGCAGTTCCGCAGGCTTGCCTCAGGTGTCCTGAAGTCAGAGCTCTGCAGCTGTAGAGCACCAGCCCTTCTTGGGACTCAGGTGGCTCTCAACGAAGAAGGCTGACAAGGGAAGGAAGACCCCGGGGCGGCCCTTTCCAGCTACTCCTGTAGCCAAGTTCCCAGCTACTAGGCCTGGCCATTTTGTACCCATGTAATGATATCTCCCACTGTTCTCTCATGGGACCCCCACACACATACATGCACACACCCTGAAAAACCTTCCACTTACTTGGGAACTTTGATCTTTATATGGATGTAGTGGTCTCCATAACCGTAACTGTTGACTCTGGGAATGCCCTTTCCACTCACCCGGATCCTCTGGTCGGCCTGAATCCCGGGGGGTATCTGCACAACACAGAAAGAACGCATTCAAGCATTTGCAGGCACCCCTCCAACACTCCTCCCCCTAGTGCCATTCTTGCAGAAGACGGCTAGGCAAGTTAGGAGGCTGGGGATTTGCAAAACAGGGACAGCAGGTGTCAACACCATTATGCATTTAGAGTCAGCAAATGCAGAGAGAGGTCACTGTAGTAGACACTTCTCTATCCCAGTATCTAAAGCTCTGCCTGCAGGGAAAATCCTGGACCATATCCTGAACTGACAAGGATGGGAATAACCCATTAGATAGACAATCACAGATCTCTATGACAAAGCAGGAAATAAATACAAAAAGAGGAACCAGCCAAATATTTTTAAAAGGGGGTTTTAAAAGTATAGTAATGGAAGTGGGAAGGATGCAATCTGCCCACATCTGTCAGGAAGGTCAGATCTTCTCCTTCCATACCATTTCTGGCTTGCCAGCCTCTCTCCAATTAATATTGACACCCCTTGTTGTACAGGCCTTAGTACAGCAGCCAGAATGAAGAGCAGCCAGAAATGCCTGGAGCAATTAGTGAGGTATCAAGAGCAAAGAGCAGTAAACAGGAAAGGGGGCCTCCCTCTCCATACACAAGCCCCATTATTTCGGAACAGATGCTCAGGTAGAGAACATCATTCCTTGGATCTCTCTAGTGTCTGGGGCTGATGATCCTCCACTTTCCTTGCACCACTTAGCCAGAGAGAAAACCACGCCCTTGTTCTAAATGACTTGATCCCACATACCGCGACACTGATGGTCTCATACAGACCCGGTGACCTGGCTGTGCCTCCGAGGACAGCTTGAGCTATCGAGATGTAGAGGTCTGAGTGGATATCCGCACCATCCCTCCGGAACACAGAGCTCTTCTGAACCTGCAAAAAGAAAGCACATATGGTTCACAGGAGCAGCAAGGTCAGGGCATGAACTGTTACCAGACGTGGTACAATTATCAGGAGAAGTCCGCATAAATACGCACCCTGAAGGTGATGAAGATTTCCTTCTTCCCAACAGGCATACGAACAGTCTGTCCGTCCTCCACACCTGGCGCCAGGACAAGGGCAGAAGCATTAATTCCTCCCCCACAACCACACTTTCTCACCGGCTCTAAACTTTTGTAAAGACAGACTTTCTCTCCCCAATATGTTTTTCAGGGAACGGGTATTCTCTACTATGCTTTCTTAGAAGAAGCTGAGGTGACAGACCTGCTGGAACTGGGACCACGACCGTCTTCTTCTGTTTGGTCTGGCCAGTGCCACGACAAACCACACAGGGGGTGGTCATGACGGAGCCACGCCCGCCACATCGACGGCATGTTGAACGCATGACAAAGGGGCCCGTGTTGATCGTCTCCTAGCAAAAGGAAAGTGCAGGGAAAGGTGAAGCAATGGGAGGCAATGTCTTTCTAAATATGAGAATCTCGACCAGTCGATAACTCCCAAATTTTACATATTAACTGAAGTGAGCAAATGGAAATGGTTCCTTGTCCTCCCTCCTAAAAGGAGAGGCCCAGCTGACATTCTGACAAGAGGCTCTGCCCAGCAGGAGGGCAAGTGGTGTTTGTTTGCTTAGGGGCCTCCATTCCTCCCCACTCTTACCATGCCTGTGCCGTTGCAGTAGTGACAGTGCTGCACTTTGGTGCCTGGCTCATGCCCTTTGCCATCACATCGCTGGCAGGTGTCGTTGATATTCACCGCAATCTCCTTGTTCACTCCCTTTGCTGCCTGATTGAACGTCAGGTCCATTATGTACTAAAGGGGAGGGAGAGGACAGGGATCAGCTCTCGTCCAAGGCTCAGTCAAAGGCCAGGGCCCTCTGGGCTGACCCCAAAGCTGCACATAGCCAGGGACAGCTCGCTGGGTGGAGGGGCTTCCAGTTTCACAAACTGCACAATTCACAAAATGAGTTATAGGGTTACTGTACTGCAAATCAAATGGGGCAGCTGGAATAGATACAACACCCATCAACTCTTAATATAAGATCTGAAATTAACTTTGACTCCCCTTAAGCAGCATATACTTTTGTGCACAAACTATTTAAACTACAACAGGTTTTCCAACAATTTTCAGTGCCTACATTTTTCTCCTTTAAAAAAAAAATCTAAGCAACACAATAGGGCATATGATTTTCCCAAGAACTATAATATCTTAAAATATTTACAAGTAATCAATTAACTATGATTTCTGAGTTAAGCTTTGAATTTGCTTGTGCATAAAATATTTAAACCACACTAAAAGAGTCAGGGTGGTGTAGTGGCTTGAGGGCTGGCCTAGAATTCCTCTGAGAGACCAAAGTTCGAATCCCCCCTCAACCCTGGAAGCCACCTGGGCAAGTCACACTCTCTCAGCCTCAGAGGAAGGCAATGGTGGCAAACTTCCCCTGAAGAAACCTTGTTGTGATAGGTTGCCAGAAGTTAAGAGTCAACTTGAAGTCACATAACAACATATATTTTACTGAATTTTCTTTGCTGCATAACAACATATATTTAACTGAATTTTCTTTTCTGAACTATTATTTCTGTTCATCTACTATTGAAAACCTTTTCAGGTAATTAAGTAGCATGTCAAGTTAGCATAACATATATTTAGTTTTGTAATAAGTCAAAATGTTTGAGATCACATCACATCATTAGCACAGGAAGTGTCATACATTTGATGTATGGACTTGGACTTCACAACACAAGAGACCAAATGCCTCCAGAAGGTTGTAAGGTGGGTACTGTGATATTTATCAGCACCACCCCAAAGAAAATGAAAACTCTCTTTTATTCGTTTCCTCCTTTTCTTCAAGACATGACATTTTGTGGCATTTTGCCAGCAGCAAACATGCCAACCAGAAAGTCCCACTAACTCTTCAAGCACTGTGTTCTCAAACCTTCCAAATTAACAAGAACACAAGGCACTTGCAGGGAAAGAACTCGAGGCAGGGAACGGGGTGCTTAACTCTTTTCCCATCACTTCCTGATGTCTTCTTCAAACCCTCTGTGTGCCCGGAGCTCATGATCACCCAGCCCCTTATCTCTGCATCACCCTATGTTCCCTTGCAGCATATAATTCCTCCCTCCTCTCTCCCCTTTCCCACTCCCCTCCACAAACACCACCTTTGGATTCACTAGCTTAACAAAGGTGAGTATATCTGGGACAAACCAGGCACTTCCACACAAATGCACATGAACACACACACACACACACACTTCTTGCTCACCTCCTGGGGCTGGTCAAAGACAGTGTGAAAATCTCCAAAAGGCGACCCCGAAAACTCCCCAAAGATCTTCCTGAAGAGCTCCTCAGGGTCCACCGAAGGGCCGCCTCGCCAATACTGCTGCCCAGTACCTGTCGAACCCGGGTCAAAGCCAGCTGTCCCATAAGTATCATACTGCTTCCGCTTCACTTCGTCCCCCAAGACCTACAAGGAAGAAGGTGGAATGCAGCAGGGCTTACAGCATACAGCTGGCTCAGGCTGCTTCCAGAATCCAGGCAGTAGGACCCCACCACAGAATGAGCCCACTCCCACATTACCTCGTAGGCCTCAGCCAGCTGGGCAAACTTCTCCTTCGCTTTAGGGTCATCTTTGTTGGTATCAGGGTGGTACTTCTTGGCAAGCTGAGCAAAAAGACAGCAATGTGATGTGACAATAAGGAAGAGTTTAGTGCTACTTCTATTTGCAGTGAAATATATTCTTGAATTTGAAATCAATTGTATTGTGTACAGATTACACAATTTAGAAGAGAAAACGGTGGCATCACTGAGATTTTATATTACACTAACTTCATGCAAGTTTTTTTGCCAAGTGTATGTTTACTTGTATGTTTTTTTTTTGTATGCCACCTTTTTGTCCAGCTTTACAACAGGCTGTAAATAAAGGAATAGAATAAAATGGGTAGGAATCTTGCAACCCTCCAGATTTTCTTAGACTGCCACTCCCAGCACTGCTGATAATAAAAAACAGGATGATGAGACATGTAGTGCAACAATATCTGGAGGGCTGCAGGATTCCCACTCCTGTATTAGGCAGTGCAAAGGAAGGTTGAAATCCAAGAGGACAGGTGACACAAATTGTCATGTTGTAATCCCAACACCACCTCCCTTACAAATCTGATATTCCTTTTTTAAAAAATAACCCTCCTTAGCAAATGCACCTGGTAATAAGCTTTCTTGATCTCCTTCTGGCTGGCACTTCGAGGCACCCCCAAAATCTGGTAATAATCATCTTTGGCGCAGCTTGGGGAACTGGTATGAAAAGAGACAGCACAGACAAGGGGATGGTATCTTGCTCCTATAGTAAACAGAAACAAGGGTTGATGAGCATCCAAGAAGACCTCTTCCCATTCTTTGTGACACAGCCTATTAAAAAAATACAATAACCCCTCTCAAATGTGGCCACTCAAAATCCAGGACAGAGGCAGGCATGTTCTTTTTCATCAACCTAGCTGAGAGAGGAACACTTTTTCTAGTGTTGCTTTGATTCAATCCCTTGTCAATCTACTGCAAATTAAAAAATACATACCAAGAGGTTCTGATTTACTTGCTGCCCACTTTTACATTAAAGTAACCACATCCCCTGTTCAAAATATAATGCACATATCCCAAATTCCCATATTCTTAACTGAACATCCCTCATAGGCACGGTCCTCACAAGGGCTCCAAGGTTCACTCAGCCTTCCATCCTTTTGTAGGTCGGTAAATTGAGTACCCAGCTTGTGGGGGCAATTAGCTAACACACATTGGAAACTGTTTAATGCAGTGTAGATGTGTAAATAGCTATTGCTTAAAAACAATTTGTAAGCTGCTCTGATAGCCTTGTGGCTGAAGAGCGGGGTATAAATAATTTTTTTTAAAAAAAAGGTCTCAACAGGATACACTTTACACCACAATCCTACATATGTTTACTTCAGAAGTTTCTAAATAAGTCCCAATACATTAAATGGTGTTGAACATGCAAGAATCCAGAGTCCAGGGCAAGCATTTGGGCTCCATAGGTCTCTTGCCTGGGCCTCTAATCTGCTGGGCCCATCCTGCCACTTGAAAAGCTCTGTTAAAGACCTCCACAGCTGCACCATCCACAGTCCTGCTCAGGGGCACACAGCTTCATGCTCACCACAGAAAGTTCCTGAGTTCTAATCTGTGTGCAATATGTGAAGCCACCTTCTCCTGCCCGATCCTTGGTTGTCTGGCCATCATTTTAATCAGAGACTGGCGCTCTCTGTGTCATTATCATTATTATTACTATTCCAACTTTCCCCCACTCTGCGCAGCTTTCAAAAGGTAAGAGAGAGAAAGCTATATATATATATATATATATATATATGGTATATCATACAAAAGTTGAAAATATAATTAAACTATCAGGGAAATTAAAACCCATTAAAAGGATAACCACTGAAAAGAACAGCACAAGCAACACTGCTCATAAAAGACCCATATAAAAAGGATGGGGGTTTCTGGGAACTGTAGCGTTCCCCCAAAAATGTAACTTTGCCACGCTCTGCCTGTTCTGCAAATCCTCATCCACCTCCTGGTGTCCCCAGAGGGCCGCCCCCTCCTCCAAGACAGTCGTAACAGCAGCCCAGCAGGCCGAGACTCAGGGTAAGAAGACCTCCTCGGGCCAGGAAGCGCTTCACCGGTTGGTTGTCTGCCTGTGGACAGCCCCTGCCCAGCCTAACCCAGCCCCCCTCCTCCTCCTGCTCCTCCTCGGGGGCGGGCTTTCTTGCTGCACTCTGCACACTCTCAGAGGCACGCTGGCCCCGCCGTGACGTCACGCGCACCCTCCCGCCTCCCCCTTTCCCCCTTACCGAGGCTGCTTCCGAGGCGCGGCGCCAAGGCCGGGCGGGGCGCGAGGGGTCCGGCGGGGCCTCCGCTCAGCCACCGGGCCAGGCGCAGGGCCAGCAGCCGCCGCCGCGCCTCCCCGCCGCCCACCCGGCCCCCGCCGGCCCCCGCGGCCCTCGCCGCCGCCTCCCACAGCCAGCGTGAGGCGCACACAGCCGCCATCTTGGGCCGCCCGGCACACTGCGCCTGCGCGCCGAGCTACGGCGAGCCGGAGATCCCGGTCTGCGCAAGCGCATAGCAAGCGGGGCGGAGTAAAGGCTGGCGGCGTGCTAGTGCGCGTGCGCCGACCGGTCTCTGTGGTGTCCTAGGTAAAGCCCTCTTGTAGCGGTCGATCCAGCCGGGGCTGTAGGGAGTCCGGCGTCCCCCTGGGTCCTAGCGCTCGCCGTGTTGCCCGACATTGCTGCAGCAGAGCTTTTCAGGGAAGGTTCTGCCAAAGCCGGGCTTCCATCAGAGCTCAGGAAAATGCCTTCCTTTTGGACTGCTGCTCTCAGAATCCCCAGCTAGTACGGGATTTCTCGCCCAAAATGAAATGTCAGCTTGGAAAATATCGTTTTGGGAGTGACAACTCCCAGTATCCTCATGCTGGCAGGGGGATTCTGGAAGTTGTAGTCCTAAAAAGGGAACTGTTCGGAACTCTTCCTGACTCTGAGCAGCAGTGAGGTAGCCATCCTTAAGAAACAATTTTCCTAATGGAATAAATGGGTTGGGGGCTTCTGTCCCGTTCTGGAGACCCCGGCTGGCACACACACGCACGCACCCGGTCGTACTAAGTGCCCTTTATTAGTGCAAAGTTTTCCCAAAGAGTGTGACTCCTTCAGGTGACTCACGGACCTCTTGGGATAATCTGGGAGTCGTAGTCCCAAAAACGAAATACTGCACCTACATTTCATTTTTTAAAAAAGGTCCCCGCCCCCGCCCTCGAATTTGGAAAATATCTTTTGAGGCTACTACATCCCCATACTGGCTGGGAGGATGCTGGGTGTTGTAATCCACGCTACTAATCCCCTCCTCCTATTCCATCAGCTAGGGAGCTCTGGAGGGGTCCGGGCAGCTGCGTGGGAGGGGAGGGGGCCAGGGGGCACCCACACCGTACAAAAATGCAGTTTGACACCACTTTAACTGCCGTATGGCTCCATCCTACAGAATCGTCGTGGGATTTGTAGTTTGGACAGACACCAGCACTCTTTGGTAGAGAAGGCTAAAGACCTTGCAAAACTACAAGTCCCAGGATGGAGCTACAGCGCTTGGTGCCAAACTGCGTTACTGTATTTCTACAGCGACGATGGACCCTGATCAGTCTGAGACGCCCCGAAGTGGACACAGTGCGGCCGCCCACAGACCTTGGACGACAAATCCCAACATGTCTGTCTCCACACCGCTGGCTTTAGGGGGGATTATGGGAGTTGTAGTCCAACAGCACATTTGGAGGGCTGCTGCCTTCCCCCCCCACCTGATCATGGAAGCTAAGCAGGGTCAGGCCTGGTCAGGACTTGGGCAGGGGACCACCAGGATTGCCAGGTGCTGTGGGCTGCATTCAAACTACAAGAACTTCCTGATGGTAAAAGCTGTGCAACAGGGGAACACTCTGCTGCCTGGGAGTGTGGTGGAGTCTCCTTCTTTGGGGGTCTTAAACAGAGGCTGGATGGCCATCTCTCCTCCCGAGCCCAGTTGCGACCCTCCGGTTGGGGGAAGGAGAAGGAGTGGAAAGCCCGAACTTGGGAAGAAGTGAGTCCGTGGGACTACAGCTCCCAGAATCCCCCAGCAAGATTCTGGGATCTTTAGTCCCGAAGACTCACTTTTTCCCAACCTCCCCGAAGTTAGAATGAACTCTCACTCGCCTTTTCTTTCACGAGGGAGCAAAGAAATATTTTGGGGGGCAAGGTCACCCCGTGATGCCCCCCTTAGAGACACCCCCCGGGGCCTCCATAATGTCGGGAGTCGAAATGCCCCCCAGCCCGCCTGGGACCGGCTCCATCTTCTCCGCGTTTACGGGCGGCTGCTTCGGCCCTATTTTGGGGGGGGCGCTGAGAAGGAGGACGAGGCTGCTACCCCTCCAGCCTCCGACAAGGGGACCCCCTCTCCCCCTCTCCGTTTCTAGGCCGGGGAGGGCAGGACCCATCTTTGTGCCAGCACCCCCGCCCTCCCGCCCTCCCTCCCGCCCCCCCCAAAAGAAGTGAGGCTCAGGCGGCAGGTAGGTAGGCAGGTGGCGGCGAGGCCTTTTATTCCGAGGGGTGGGAGCGGGGGGGGGGGGCTCCGAGGGTCTCAGGGGGCGGCGGGGGGGGTCCTCCCGGCGAGTGGGGCGGCTCATCTGTACTTCTCGGCCAGGATCTCCGCCACCAGGTAGAAGAACTTGTCCAGGGCCAGGTAGACCACGCAGGTGTACTCGGCGCGCAGGTAAGTGGCCAGGACCACGTGGAAGCACTTGGCCAGCAGCTGCGGGGGGGGGAGAGCCGGGGGTCAGTGAGTGGGGAGGGGGACCCCTCGGCCGGCCTCGCCCCCCCGGCCCCCTCCTCCCCTCCCTCCCTCCCTCCCGTCGGGGGTCTCGTCTTGAAGTGGACGGGGCCGTGGTTAGTGAGGGGGAGAGGGATCCCTTCGTCCCCCGGCCCCCTCCCTCCCTCCCTCCCGTCGCGGGTCTTGCCTTGAAGTGGACGGGGCCGTGGTCAGTGAGGGGGAGAGGGACCCCTCGCCCCCGGCCCCCTCCCTCCCTGCCTCCCTCCCGTCGGGGGTCTCGTCTTGAAGTAGACGGGGCCGTGGTCAGTGAGGGGGAGAGGGCCCCCTCGCCCCCCGGCCCCCTCCTTCCCTCCCCCCCTCCCGTCGGGGGTCTTGCCTTGAGGTGGACGGGGCCGTGGTCAGTGAGGGGGAGAGGGACCTCTTCGTCCCCCGGCCCCCTCCCTCCCTCCTTCCCCCCCTCCCGTCGGGGGTCTTGCCTTGAGGTGGCCGGGGCCCGTGGTCAGTGAGGGGGAGAGGGACCCCTTCGTCCCCCGACCCCCTCCTTCCCTCCCTCCCTCCCGTCGGGGGTCTTGCCTTGAGGTGGCCGGGGCCCGTGGTCAGTGAGGGGGAGAGGGACCCCCGGCCCCCTCCTCCCCTCCCTCCCTGCCTCCCTCCCTCCGGTGCCCGTCGGGGGCCTTGCCTTGAAGTTGACGGGGTCGACGCGGAGGTTGTAGGCGTGGAGGTCGCTGAGGTCGGCCAGGGTGCCGCGGACGTTGTCCAGGTGGTGGAGGGCGGTGTCCAGGGCTTTGGCCACCTTCTGCCCGTGGTGCTGGACGTCCTTGGAGCCCGGGCTCATGTCGAAGTGCGGGAAGTAGGTCTTGGTCTGCGGGAACACGTGGAACATCCTGCCCGGCGGGGAGGGGGGGCCGTCAGAGGATGGAGACCCCCCCGGGCCCCCTCCCCTCCCTCCCCTCCCCTCGCCCCCCTCCGCCCCCCTCACCTGCACAGGGCGTCCCCGCCCATCTCGTCCAGGTGCCCGGCCACTTTGGCCCAGG
The DNA here is from genome assembly GCA_030847615.1 of Gambelia wislizenii. NCBI lineage: Eukaryota > Metazoa > Chordata > Lepidosauria > Squamata > Crotaphytidae > Gambelia > Gambelia wislizenii. The sequence continues at coordinate 555,699 of JAUMIR010000012.1, read as the reverse complement.
TGGACTTCAGCACTTGGCGGTCTTCGGCCGTCAGCACCATCTCGCTGGCTCGCTCGGGGGTCGCTCGGTGGGTCGGTCGGTGGGTCGGTGGGGCGAGGGCGAAGGCGGCGGGCTGGGAGCCGGGCTCGAGGGGCGGCTGCCTTTATAGCCTGCCGGGTTCGGGGCCGCCGCCCTCCTGCTCCCCTTATCTGGGCGCCCAGCGGGGAGGAGAGACCGGGAATAAACAGCCCGGCTGGGCTGCCTGGCCAAAGTAACTTGTCTAATGGAGGGGGGAAGGAGATTTTTTTAAAATTTATTTATTTATTATTTTGGATTTGGATTTGGATTTGGAGAAATGCTCTCCTGGTTTCTCTCCAGCGCTAAATGTCCACTTTCTAAAGTCATGGATTGATTCAGAACATTTATATAGCACTCCAGACATCCAAGTTCTTCAGACAACCCAGCCATCAAATCTTTACTGACCAAAAATATCATCCAGACCAAAGTGGAGAAAATAAAACCCAGAGCAAATGCCAGCATGAAACACATTTTAAAACAGACCTCCTTGCTGGCCTGCACTGCACTCCTATGGTGTCCTGACAGCACTCTAACCGACATGGCTCCATCCCAGGGAATTCTGGAATTGGTAGTTTGGAATTTTGGAATTTTTATTGGAATAAGACCATTCTACTAAAAAATACACCTGACCGCAAAAAGCCATAACAACAATGCAAAAATAATACTAATTGTTTTCCTCTTTCTTACTAATACAAAAATAAATCTATCCTAACACTAATGTATTTTTCCTCTTAATCTAAACACACTATTATCACATTATATTTACACATTACAATTATACCCATTTGGTAATGAAAAAATCAATAAAAGATTAATTAAAAATAATACAAAATAATACAAAAATACTAAAATAATAATAAAATAATAAAAAATATTTATTTAAAATATCATTTTATGTTATTGCTGGGGTCGTCTCACTAAACCACGGCCAAAACTTTGGTAGTCTGGGGTGGGGTGCTTTGGATTCTCTGCTGGAGATCTCCAGGCTCCAGTGCCACAGTTGGAAGGAGTGGGCAGAGCCGTCCGGCTCAAAGTGGCGGTTTGCAGACCTGTGCCAGTCTGTGCAGTTCAAACCATTGTAGCTGTTAGCATGAGTATGGATGGTCTCAGTCCCTGGCACATTTGGGTAGAGATGCCTAAGAACCCACCAAGCAAAAGGTCCTGGGATTCTGTATCAGAAGGAGCCATGAAGGCCTACATACCCCAAAAGCCCCAGACCCCACCTGATCATGGAAGCTAAGCAGGGTCAGGCCTGGTCAGGACTTGGGCAGGGGACCACCAGGATTGCCAGGCGCTGTGGGCTGCATTCAAACTACAAGAACTTCCTGATGGTAAAAGCTGTGCAACAGCAGAACACTCTGCTGCCTGGGAGTGTGGTGGAGTCTCCTTCTTTGGATGTGGTCACACCTGGGCACACCCGGAGAATCTCATGCCCTTCCTTTCTTCCTGCCTTTAAAATTGGGCCAATAAAACATCTGGCTTCATAAGCCACCTTTGAAGGGAAGCTCAGGAAATTACCTTGGGGTTTTACAACTCAGTGTTACCTTCCTATCTGTAGTTTCCCATGGAAGTTCCTTTCATGTAACATCACATCCCTAGGCTAAGGCCTCCTTTGATCTCAGTGATTGAGTGTATATGGTACAGACAAATGGTTAACTGCCTACGTGACAAAGAGCCTATAAAGAAGAAAGCTTCTGCTCATTTTCATCATGTCTCTCTGTTGCTCTCTGTATCTATCTACCTGCCTGCCTGCATTGCTTTGACTGAGATGCAGTGTCCATTGTTCTCTCCTAATGTCTCTCTGTCAGCATGCAAACTCTGAATAAAATCTCTTTAGCATTTTGCCTCTGGATCACGATGCTTCCTTGTTACTTGCTGTAACATTTGGAGGTCTTAAACAGAGGCTGGATGGCCATCTGTCCAGAATGCTTTGATTGGGTGTTCCTGCATGTCATGATGGGGCTAGACGGGACGGCCCTTGGAGTTTCTTCCAGCTCTATGATTCTATGATTTCGGCAGAAGGCAATGACAAACCACCTCCAAGTATCCCTTGCCTAAGAAAACCCTGTTAACTTCATGGGGTGAAGGCACACACATTCATAAACGCAGAGCAAGGGAATATAGAGTCCCAAGTTAGGCAATAAGTCAACAGGCAACTTGAAGGCCTGCATGTGTGTGCATGCACACACACACACAGGGAGCCATGACAGTTAAAGTGACTTGGAACTGATGTAACTGGTTAAAGTAGAATCACCCTCTGGTGCTAGCTCCAGTGGGGAATGACCAGCCCTCCTCAGCTCCAAGTGGGGGGAAGCAGCCTTCCTGTTAAACCCAATCTGTCCATAGGGCACAAAAGGCTCCAAGCCAGGCCTTTGAAACTGAGCCAGAGGTGGACTGGGAGGCAGGGCAGCCCATGAAGCAAGGGGGGAGGCTATGGCCAACGCCCCCCCCCAAGGCCCAATCAGTGGCATGGCTGCCTGATTTTGAACCACTTTCTGGAACGTGTGTGAAGCAGTTCTTGGTAGTTTTTTGTTCTGTGCCTTGAAGACGACTCCAGCTGATCCCTGGAAGCGTGGGGAGCCATTGGGCTCTCTAATGTGGGGAAAAAAGGGCCAACCGAGAAAACTTGGAGGTCTGTGGCCAACTGACACGTGCACACATACGCACACGCTCGTGTCCCCTGCCTGCCTGGCAACTATCTGCCCCACAGGCAGCCTTATCAGCACCCGCCTTGCAGAGGGAGGGGGCAGCAGGGAGGGGCGGCAGAGATGCTTGCAGGAGGAAGGCGGCTGGGCAAGATGGCTCTCAGCTCTGGGCTGGGGTCTTCCTCTGTGTGTGTTGCTCTTTGGCCATAAATGGGCACAGTGGGGCTCAGTGGGGCTCCCTGCTCACCCAGTGAGGGTGCCTCCACTCAGGCCAGGAGGCAGATTCTGGGTGGGGGGGAGAGACCTAGATGTTTGGGGAGGGGCCAGAAACCAGACTCCCTCCCTTTGTGCCAGATGCTGTGGTCAGCTCTTGGGAAAGAATGGGAGTGGGGAGGAAGCATCCATGAAGGACCGAAGCCCTGAGCCCATGGGGTGACTGTGGGCTTCCCAGGCCCTTGGAAAGGCCTCCCTGCCCACCAATGGGGTCCTGCTTTCTCCCTGTTTCCTTCCTTCACCAACGCAAGACCTTCTCCCCTCTCCCCACAAGGAGGGATAGAAACACTGGGGTGGGCATGATTTCGCTTCTGAGGAGGAAACTGCAAATGCTTGAAGGCAGTTTTGTGGGGGAGTGGGTGTGTCATGATGGAGTCCCATCATGCTGCCTCACGGTTGATTGCAACTCCCATCATTCTGCCAGAGAACTATAACTCCCTTTATATGTAAACAGTGTTGTCTTGCCAGCATATTATCAGGTAAGAAAACGGTTAATGATCATGACAGGGTGGAAGCCCTTCTGGGGTGTCGGCAGAACAATCCCCCCCCCATATGAGCCTGCCAGACATCTTGAGATCCTCAGAGGAGGCCCTGTCGTGCATCCAAACACCTCATGAAGTTAGGTTGGTGGGTACATGTAACAGGGCTTTCTCTGTAGCAGCATCTCAACTGTGGAACTCCCTGCCCAAGGAAGTCCAGCTGGCCCCATCTCTTTTCAGCCAAAACAGCAATGTTTCACATGGCATTCAGTGTTTGAAATTGCTGTTTTAACTGTTTCAAAACTGGGTTCTAGGATTGTTTTTAGACTGCTGCATTTAGGAGTTTTTAAAGAGTATTTCAATGTGGGTTTTTAATGTTTTTATCTTTGACTTGTTTTCATTGGTCTTTATTTATTCATTGCTTTGGGAGCCCTCATGGGCTGGGAGATGATACAGAAACACTTTAAATAAATACAGAAATAAAATCCACATCCCACCCATTTGTGTACATCTGCAATTCCCTCCCTTTGTCCTATGGACTGTGGGGTATAGGACCAAGATTTTTCATGCATCTTAAGACTAGCATCTGGTGAGGATCAGAGTGGTGAGGCTCAACCACCAGCATCCCAATTTCACCACGTGGAACTCCTGGCCACTTGCACGGACAGAGCTCACAGAAGGAGCAAGGATGTGGCCGGTTTGGAGCCCAGGGCTGTAGCCATCCCTGTTCCCAGTTGCCAGAGCCCACATTAACCCAGCACTTGAATAAGGAGGAGTTGGACCTCTCCAAGCTTTTTCGGGGGGGGGGGTGCTGGTTGAGCAGAGGACTCCTCTGTGCCAAAAATATTCTGGCTCTTGGCTTGTGAATTCTGCCACCATCTAGGAGGCCAGAGAACTGACACCCAGGGTGCGCAGCAGAGATAAAGGGTGGGGTGATGAAAGGCAGCTCAGCCAGCTGTCGGGTGTGTCCAGGCGGGGTACGGAGCTTGGAAGAAGTTACTTTTTCTCGACCCCAGTTTTCAGTGGCCAGGGTGGCTTGGCTCAGGGATACTGGGAACTGTAGTTGAAAAATTCACTATTCCAAGTTCCTGGCTGGCGTCCTAGGTGTGCAAATGAACATGGCCAGAAAGTGATGCAAAATAAACACACACACACACACCAGCTAGGGTGCAAGAGTGGACATTTGCTGCTCCAGGCAAAAGCCAAAGTTGCTGCACAATTAATGTGCTGCACAATTAATACTAGTTTCACACCACTTAAATTGTTATGCCTCTAATCTAGGGACACCTGGGATCTATAGTTTGGTCCTAGGATCTGTAGTTCGGCACTTAGGATTTTTTGCCCAGGAGCTCTAGTCTACTCTCCTGAACTACAGTGCCAGAGGATACCAAGTCCTACCACCAACTACAAATCCCATGATCCCATAGAATGAGCCATGGTGGTGGTTAAAATGGTATCAAACTGGAATAATAGGGTAGTGCAGATACACCCTGCATGGCTTCCAGTGGACCAGAAGAGTTTACCTCCTCTGGGCACAGCTGCCCCCTGTGTCCCACCACGGGAACTGCAGCTCCAACTTTCCCTTCTGCGCTGGCAAAGGGTCCCTCACACCCCAGGATCTGGCCTGGCGACCCTCCAAGGACCAACCCCACCTTCCCTGAGGCTTTGGTATCTGGCTTGTCCTTGTTTTCATTCTCCTTGTACTGCTTTTCCCCCAGTTTGGAACTCAAGGCAGCGTACAACAATTAAAACAGACATAGTTAAAATCCCTCAGCGTACAGAAGTTGGAAAGCCATTACACTATTAGAAAATTAAAACCATTCAAAAGCGTAAACCATTCAAAAACAGCAGCAACACAAATAAAAGTCCAGCACATTTTTCAAAGCCCGTTTCCCCTAAATCAAGACGTTCTCAAAGGCCTGCTATAGAAAGGAGGTCTTCACCTGCCTGTGGGAAGACAGCAAGGGAGCATCCTACTCGCCGCCCCTTCTGGTTTGTCCCGTGGCTCTTGCCTGGGTCGCCAGCATCGTCCCAGGGGTGTCCGGTGGCTTCCACAGAAGTGACACCCAGTTCTAGTCTGGACTTTTAAAGGCGCTATTACAGGGAAGGTGCTAAACCTCTAATTCTCCCAAATAGGTTCAGTACATTGGACAGCGCCATTAAAGTTCCCACCAGAACCTGCTGCAGATTCAGCACCCCACTGATATGGAAGCTCCCCACTGCCACTGACCTCCTGGGTTTGGGTGCCCACCTCTCCATATTTGGGAGATTGGTTGGGGGATTCTGGGAGTTGTAGTGCAAAGAATTTGACGCTTTACCGGGATTGCTTTCCATGCACTTGAGGAAGCGCTCTGTAGTTTGGAAACAGCCATGCCACCATCAGACGCTTCATAGTCAAGATACTACAACCTTGCTTTTGTGTTTGTTTCACTTCCCAACAACTCTTTTAACACTGTGTGTGCAAGAAAGAGAGAAACACAGCACCAGCACCCCGCCTTTGGGACTGCGGCTGGTCTGATCCCTTGGCTTTTCTTCCAGTATCTGGGTAGAATAGCTAGATCAAGGAGAGAGATTCAGCAATTCTTTATTAAAAGTTCCAAATGTGAGGTCGGGGGGGGGGGGGCTCCTCTGTGTCCCATCAGACAAGGCAATATGCTGGGGGAGGGTCTTCTCTGCTGTACCCCCCCCCATATACAATACCCTCCCCTCAGAGGCCTGGTTGGTGCTTTTGTTACCATCCTTCCAGCACTGAATGAAAATGATTGCTTACAAAAGCTTTTGAGGGCTAACAGGTTACGTGCATCTGTCTCCACACCTGTGCATGGCTTTGAATTGCTTTAAGAGAGGCTAGCTCATTTTAATCTGTCTTCTTTTAACTGGTCAATTATCTAAAATTATTACTAATTTGTTTAAATTAATTTTATGCTCATTTTTACCTTTTACATTGTTTTAAACTGAACGTGTTGATTTGGCTGTACACTGTCCTGAGATCTTTAGCTAGAGGGCAGTATAGAAATGTTTTTTTAAAGAAATAATACATAAATTTCCCAGCTATCATATTCTGTGCAATATGTGGTAGTGGTTGTCCTGCATGTCTTTTGACTCCTACAAACAGAGTGAGGTATTTTCCTCTGCAAGGAGCCACGAGTTCTTAAAAACTTGAGTTTTCTTGGTGTTGGTGGTGGTGGGGTTTGGTCAGTCTACGATTCCCTGGGTTCTGCCAAAGCAGGTGAGGTCTTCCCTGGGCACTCCATTCCATGCTCCATGGGGCGGTGGATCGCTCTCCAAAGCCCTGGGCAAAGAATGCGCCTCCTTGGAAGAGGGCCAGTACCAACAGAACGTGTTTTCTCTGAAGCCAGAGGAGGAGGAGGAGAGCTGAGGCCGTGCTTCAGGGCTGCTGCACAGACTTTTCCCGATGCCAAAAGACACAGGCCTGGAGGGGGAAGGCTGCACTCCCAGCTGTCCTTGAGCGGCGGAAACAGATTGTTGCAAAAGCCAGGCCAGCACAGAGGCCTCCTCCTGGGCAGTGAAGGCGTCCAGTTCCAAATGCTTGTTGTTCCCCACCAGAAGAAACATCTACAGTAATGTGCTTGTCTGTGCAATTTAAGGGCAATGGTTTTTCAGTGAGATTCATAGAATTTTATAGTTGGAAGGGACCCCAAAGGCCATCAAGTCCAACCCCATTCTGCCAAGCAGGGATACAGAACTAAAGGGCTCCTGACAGATGCCCATCCAACTTCTGTTTAAAGACCCCCCCCCCAAGAAGGAAAGCCCACCAATCCCTTTCCTTGTCATTTGAATCCACTGGGTTGTGTTCTAGTCTCCAAAGCAGCAGAAAACCAGCTCACTCCCTCTTCTGTACGACATCCCATCAGGTATTTAAAGATGGCTGAATCATATCACCCCTCCACCTTCTCTTCTCCAAGCTAAATATAACTTCTCCAGCTGTTCCTCACAGCACATCCTGAAGCTGACACAGGGATCTTGTAGTCCTTCAGATGCTGTTGGAGTACAAATCCGATCAGCCCCTACCCAGCAGAGCCAATGGTGCCGGATGCTGGATGCTGGAGTCGACTAACATCTCCTACCTCTGTACAATGAAGAAGGAGCAACATTTAGCCTCAGTGGTTTTCAAACCTTCTCTTAACCAAAAACCCTTGGTGGCTGAAGCACCCCGGCCCCCGGATAGCATCTGTCACGGGATCCCACCACCCTTTAGAGCTCATATTTGGAGTCTATGCTTTTGCTGTTGTTTTTAATTATATCGCTTTTCAGCTAGATTAGGTTGAAATTAAATGCACATGGCACAAGAAGCTTATCGTTAGTGCTAAGGTACGGACACACTCACACAAATGCATATATTTTATTTTATTTTTAGTAAACTCCTATCTGGTCTTCTACCCAAAACTGGGATTCGGGATAGCTCACAAAAAAGTTTTTTTTTTTTTTTTAAAAAGAAGCAGATAAAAACAAAATAAGTTACAATAGTAAAACACAATCAAACTGCTTGCTGTTATAATGATAAAACACTATTGAGTTTTAAGAAACACTTTTAAATGGCATTGGTTTTTTTAAAAATCTAGCCCCTATCCATGTAAAGGCCCTTTCCTCAGCAGTCTGCCAGCTGCCAAAACCCAGTCAAAACAACAAGGTCTTTATCTGCTGGTGGAAGGACAGCAAGGGAGGAATGGTCCAACCTCATGGGGCAGGGAGTTCCACAGCCCCCTGGGAGCTGCCACCAAGAAGGCCTGTAGCTGTGTCATGTTGGTGTTAAATCTGGTTTAGTGGAACACTATTGGGTCACTCCCCCTGACAACATGAGTTTATTCAACTCTTATTTCCCTTTCCCCACAAACTACAGAGAGTTGAGAACATCACATTCTTGCCGTGGCTAGAAGAAATCAGGAGGCAGAATAGTCGCGAAACAAAGTGTGCTTTGAATTGTATGTATTGAACTGGAGTCAATTGAATTGTGTTGCACTGTATTGTATATTGTGATGTTGTACCCCGCACCAATCCTGAGGGGAGAGGCGGGTAATAAATAAGTATTATTATTATTATTATTATTATTAAAGAGGTTAGCAGAGAGGCAGATAATACAGAAGAAAGGAAGATCAGAAGCTCTGATCCTGTTGAATGCACAGTTTTCCCCTGGTGATCTTTCCAGAAAGTCAGAGGAGAACCATGGTGGGCCCATTAGTATTCAGATAGGAAAGCACCACGTGCCTTAAACTTAGACAAAGTCCGGCTATATGAGTGTTTCCATTCATGCAAGGGAGGAAGGAGAAGGAATTCAGCCAGGGAAGGAATTCAGCGAAGTTCCTGTGTGTGTGTGTGTGTGTGTGTGTGTGTGTTGAGGAGGCATGCCAATGGTGGTGGGTGGGCAAAAGGGTGGGACCAAAATGCCAGCTCTACTTCAGCTCTAGGTCCCAGTCCTGAGCCATATATGGGTTCTCCATTCACACGGCACAGATACACCACTCTCATTCCACTTTAACTGCTGTAGCTGCATCCCAGGGAAGCTTGGAAGGTTTGTTTGGGGTGGGGGTGGTGCTTAGAATTCTTATCCGGAGAGTTCTAGTGCCCCACCAAACTACTAATCCCAGGATTCCATAGGTCGCAGCCATGGCCGTTAGAGTGGAATCGTAGCGCTATAAATGTATAGTGTGTGAAAAGCCCCTCAGGCGATGAGGCACTTCAGTCTTTTTGCACAAGGGGTGGAAACTTGCAGAAAAGGAGGAGGAAGGGCGCATGGCTGCCTGGGGTGATCCAAGAGGGCCGGATTTGGACCCAGGCCTGGGGTCCCCCACCCTTTCCTTGCACAGCATGGTGGGCTTTCTGCCAGACGAAATCTTCTGGGTTGCCGGCCAGCTGGACGAATAGCCTCTGCTCGCCCCTGGCTCATGCTGGCAAATCTTTGCAGGAAATTGACCATGGGAAGCGGGGGGGGGGCAGAAAGACCACCTTTTTAATATTCCGGTGATTAAACAAACCAACCAATCCCCCCCTGGGCTAGGAACTCACCGGCTGCCCTTGGTCCTGTCCCTCCCGCATCTCAGCCTACCTGGCAGGGGTGTTGTAAGGGGGGAAAGATGGGGACCCCCCATCACCACCACCACCACCACCAGCATAGGGCGCTGAGCTCCTCGGAGGAAAGGCGGGGAGGGCTTCGCGTGAGTGCTTCTCAGCCTTTGGTCCTCCAGATGTTTGGACTTCAGCTCCCAGGATTCCTGACCATTGGCAATCCTGGCTGAGACTTCTGGGAGTTGAAGTCCCAAACATCTGGGCATCGTCCACAGGTTGAGACCCGCTGGCTCTAAGCGGCACGAGCCCGGCTGCCACGGAGGGAGGCCTCGCCCCTTTCCGAAGCGGGCCCTCATCATCCTCATCATCCTCCCCTCCCCGCGCCGGGGGCGTGGCCTGGACGGGGGCGTGGCTTGCCCGGGCACGGCGAATTCGATCGGAGCGAAGCCGGGGCGGCGGCGGGGGCGGCATCGGGGAGCATGCACCGGTTCCAGGCGTCCAAGTTCCGGCACGCGGAGGCCCGGCTGGCCCGCAAGGAGGTGGGCGGGTGGGCGGCGAGGCCGGAGGGCCGGCTGGGGGGGGGGCTTCGGGGTCTCCTCTCTCTCTCTCCCTCTCTCTCTCTCTCTCTCTCTCTCTCTCTCTCTCCCCTCCTGCCGGGCGGGGCTGCGGGGGGGGGCCAAGGAAGGGGGTCTCTGCGCCCCCCACCCACCCACCCCGCTTCCCCCCACGCGCCGCACCTGCAGCCTCGGGGGCCCTTCCTTCCCGCCCCCCCCGTGGCGCTGGACCCCCCTGCCCCTCCCTCCCTCCCTCCTTCCTTCTCCGCCCCCCCTCAGCCCCAGGACGCCCCCTCCCCGCCATGCCTCCCACCCACGCCCCAACCCCCGCCTCCGCTGCCAACTGTGCCCAGCTGCCCGGGAGAAGGAAGGAAGGAGGGAAGGGGGGGAAAGAGGGGCGCCTGCCCGCCTGGCTTCCTAGCACCCCCCCTTCGGAAGGGGGTCGGGGGGGCGCCTGCCCTCCAGGGTGGGCCGGTTGCAGAGCTCGGGGCCACACGGGGCTCTTCCTTCCAGGGGGAGCAATGCTGCTCCGTCCCCCCCCCCGTGTGGGGCGGCCCCCTGGCAACCCCTGCCCCCCCTCCCCACCCTACGCCCCCTCCCTTGCCATGGCAGAGGGCCTGTGGGGATGCTGCCCGCCCACAGGTGCGCCCGGGGGCTCCTGCCCTGCTGATGCCCACCTGGGCGAAGGGTCTGAGGTGTGGGTCACACCAGGCAGTTCTAGCGGGACGATTCCACTTCAGCTGCCCTGGCCGCTTCCAAGGAATCCTGGGATTTGCCCTTTTGCAAGGCACTAGAGCCCTCGGGCAGAGAACTCTAAAAACACCACAAAACTACAAATCCCACAGTTCCATAAGTTTTACAGTTGAATAGCATGAAAGAGACCGAAGAGACATCCTCCACCACCAGCTTGGCCAGGTTGTGGGGCTGGTTGTGGGGGGAATGGTGGTGGGGCTTACAAAGTACCTGCTGCTGGCACCTGGAAGGGAGATTTGCAACAGCTTTGTGAGCTAAACTGCCCCGGCCAGGCCTTTGCCATGTTCTCCCTCGGTGCCGCGGACGGGAACAAGAGATGCTCCAGGGCTACGAAGACCGTATTGGGGACTCTAATGGGGGGGGCTTCTGCGGGGACCCCCTGGGTGAAGGAACAGGTCCCATTGCAGATGCTCAGGGGCGGAGAAGCTGCTGTTCTGCTGGCAGAAGGCCCTGGGCTCGGCCCCTGGAGGCATCCAAAACCCCAGAGAGCGGCTGCCTCCTGAGCAGACCACCCTGAGCGCAAGGGGCCAGCGGAGCAGCCCAGGGCAAGGCAGCCTCCTGTTTAAATCAACCCTTCGCTCAGAACCAGGAGGACGGGAATCCTGACTTCAGTTTAGGGGCAGGACTGCAACCCACCTGTAGAGCTCACACGTTGAAGAAGGAACTGTGCAGCTTCTGAAGAGGCACCCCATCTGAAAGGCACCCCCCCAAGTAGACCTGTGCTGCAGTCAGTGCCCACAGCTCTGGGCCAGCAGAAGCCGGCTTCCTCTCCTCCTGGGCGATTGGGGTGCAGTCCTGGACAGTGGCCTCCTGGCACTGCGTCCACCCCCTTGGCATGTGTGTGTGTGGGGGGGGTTTCTGGGGGGGCCCTGATCCGTCTGCCACTATGGCACAGCTGTGAGAGTGGCTTCCTCAGAGACCCAGAGCCTACCCCCCCCCCGTCTTGCTTGCACCCATATCCTGCTATTTGGAAATGGGCAAAAGATGGCTGGAGGCCTCCTGAGGCCATTTCTGAGGGCGCCCAGATTCTCCCAGACCCCTCTCCCCCAATCTCCAGCCCTCCTGCAAGGAAGGATTGCCTCTCCTGGAAGCTTCCAAGGAGCCACAGTTCAACCTTTTAAACAGGTTTGAGCCCCTCCTGTACCATTCAGCACCCCCCCCCCTGCATTGGGTTTTTCGGAAGCAGATTTCAGTCTTATGTTTCGGCAACCCAAGTGTGCCAGAAAGTAGGGGGGCATTGGCCCCTGAGCCCACCATCGGTCAGGAAAACAACCAGGGAACTGCCTGGGCCAAAAAAATAGGGTTCTGCTGGATAGCAGAAAACCCCCAAACACTGAGAATCAATCCTCGTAATCTCTGTGGGGAGAATGTGCCACGTGGTGGGTGCCACGGCAATAAAGGCCCTGCTCTGTGTCTAACCAACCAGACCTCTTTACTGGGAACCGTTTGCATGGAAACAGGATCAAAGCTGCAGGGTTGATTTCTGTGAATGCAGCAAACAGATCCATGCATGGAAATGCAGTGATCACAGGAAATTAATCCTACAGCTAATAATAATGGTACAAAAGTGGGTGGGGGGAAGAAGGTGTCAGGCGGCCTGTTGCCTTAACAACCTTCTCTATCTGTTGCAAATGTGAGAACTGGATTAGGAATTTTCCTTCTTGGCATTGGCTACTTGCCCGTGTCTGCATCTTTGCTTGCACAGGTGCCCAGTGGCCAGAAATCTCCTTCTGGTTCTGAAAAATGGAGTTCTTACATGTTCAGTGGGGGCTGGGGTGGGGGCTGCAACATGGTAGCTGGCTCCCATGTCAGGGGGGTGTTGAATCCATGCCAGCTTTTGTCTAGGGGTCAAGGAGCGCTCCAAAATGCTTGACCTATTGTGTGTGTGAGGGGTTAGAGTTCAGCACCTTGGAGAATGTGTTTAGAGCCTAGATTTAAACCTGGAGTGGATGCAATGCCTCAAGGATATGGGAAACATCAGCCAACCTATTGAAAAGGTGAGCAGGCAGCCCTAAATACTTCCTGGAAGTTCTTCCAACCAGAAAAGTACCAATCCAGAGAGTCTGGAAGGGTCAGAGGCCACAAAGACAGTCTTGGTGGGGGCGCATCCAGACCCCAGGGCTGGGCTTTGTTTACCATCCCTGGTGTACAAGAAGAGAATGGTGTGGGTTTGCTTTTTTCCAAGAAGACTGGTGTTTTGCAAGAATTCTTATGTAATAATGCTCTTATGTTCTAGTGTTTGTGTTCCAGTTTGCCAAGGCTTCGTACCCTTACTCTGTGTTTCAGTAGCTTCTGGTCTAAATCTGGGTTCTTGGTTCATTGTATGTGTGGATTTGTCTTGAAGTGGGTGTACAAAATCTAGGACTGGGTGTCTGTTTAGAGATGCAACTGTTAACTTAGAAAAAGGTCTTGCCTGGGCTGCTTCCTGAGCCTCCATTTCGAAGAGGCTTGGGCCTCCCTTCCTCTCAGCTCTCTTCCTCTCCTCTCTCTTGCAGGCCTGGCTTGGAGACATCCGGGGCGTCTGCCCGGCTGCTGCAGGGAACCAAATCAAGGCCAGCTGCCGCTGGATCGCGTTCAACACAGAGGTGGCAGGTGAGCCCCAGCCCAGCCCCGCCCTGCCCTGGGCGGCCCTGATGATCACCGCTGGTGCTTACGTTGCTTGGTGCACTTTGGCCTGGGAAAGCCTTTGCATTCTCCTGTTCAGACTTGACAAAGGGAACAGTTAGAAGGAGACAGCAAAGCCGCAGGGATGGGGTGCTGGGGTACAAGGCGCCTGGTGGGCAAATCTGCCAGGCCTGGATGAGATGCACAGAAAGTGGCACAACCTTCCCCTCGCCAACCTGGCTTCTGGGTCCACACTAGCCTCTGGCTGATTCTTCCTCCAGCTGAGAGGAGGCCGTTCCTGGGACAGAAGGACTGCAAGTTGATCTGCAAGGAAGCCTCCCCAGGGACCCCAGAAGTGTAGCCAGGAGGAGGAGGAGGAGGCCGCAGGACAGGGGGCCAGGAGGGGTTCTGCCTTTCCTGCTTCGGGGATTCAGAGCGTGCCAAAGGCTCCTGCCTGGTTTGTCTGCTTGACCCACATCCTGGGAAAGAAGGGGAGGCAGGGGTCTCCTTCACCCAACACAGTCACATCTGCTTGAGTCCCCTTTAACTGCTGTGGCTCCATCATCCTGTGGAACCTGGGATTTGTAGTTTTGGGAGCTGTTGTTTAGCATTCTCAGCCGGAGAGCTCAAACTACAAGCCCTAGGAGTCCATCGGATGATGCACCCCGGCAGTGAAAGTGTAATCCAAGTGCCACAACTGTGCAGAGAGTAAAAGAGACCGTTGGAGCTGGGCTCCCTTGCAGGAGGTCGGGTAAGCAAGTTTAATGTTTGCCTCTCGGCCTGACTGAGGGGAAGGGGAGGAGGAGGAGGAGGGCATGTCTTTATATCCCACCTTTTTTACTGTCCAGGACTCAAGCTGGCCTGTTGTTGTCGTGTGTCTTCAAGTCATTTCTGACTTGTGGCGATATTAAGGTGACATTGTCATGGTGTTTTCTTTGCCTTCCTCTGAGGCTGAGAGAGTGTAACTTACCCAAGATCACCCATTGGGTTTCCATGGCTGAAAGGAGATTTGACCCTTGGTCTCTCAGAGTCTATGTCCAGTACCCAAATCACTACACTATGCTTAACAAAAGTTAAAATGGATACAGCTAATAATACCCCACATCAATAAAAGTTGAAAATATATGCTTAATTATAACTCCCAGTTAAACGTGCTTAAAGGGATGACCATGAGAAATAAAAAGAGCAAATCCAGACTATGTGGCACATTCTGAAATGCCCTTTCCCTCTGTGCAGCCAGTCCCCAAAGGTTTGTCAAAAGCAAATAGCTTTCCCCTGCCTATGGAAGTATGGCAAGGAGGGAGCCAGTCTGGCCTCTCCGGGGAGGGAGTTCCAGGGCCTGGGAGCAGCCACCGAGAAGGCCCTGTTGTCTCCCGCATTCCCCCCCCCGATGTCCCTGTGAGGATGGAGGGACAGAGAGAAGGACCTCACTGGAGGATCTCAAAGCACAGGCAGGCCCATTATAGGGCGAATGTGGTCCTTCCGCACTAAGGGGCTCCCCTCCCTTCAGAAGTAACTGGGGGGTGGGAGGATCCATCCAGCCGGGTGCTCAACATGGGTGTCGTGCCTCACGTGACTAATGGCGTTGCTCCCCTTTTCCAGGTGTGCTGGGGTTTGCACCTCTGGAAAGCCGGACCGGGGGCAAGAGGGCGATTTCACAGCTGTGCTGCCACTCAGGTGAGTCTGGCATGGAGGAAACGCCTGAACCCACCTGTATCACTGGGGGTGTTGGGGTGGGCGGGCAGGTGGGAGCGGTTTATACGGACTGAGCGTATCATCTTGAGAGGCTGCATGGGCATGAAGGCCCTTTTGAGTGGGTGAGTGAATGCAAGGAGTGTGCTAGACAAAGCAAAGGCAAAAGGAAACCTGTCTATTTATCTATCTTTCTTTACCTGATATCCCACTTTTCTCCCAGGGCAGCTGACAGCATGAATTAAAGCTAAATACAGCTAAAAGCCTAGATGTTATGACCAAAAATCCATTAAAGAAGGCTCAAACATGCTATTTATTAAATCCAAGCACTGAATTAAAATAGCTGAAAACTAAAAAATCTCCCAAGAATATTTACAAAAACACAGTCTCCCCCGCCCCCTGAATGTTCCTCCTGGCAGACCTGCTACTGAAAACGCAGCTTTGCCTCTTCTTGCAGAAGGACAGTGAAGGCTTCCTGCTTTCCACAGAGTTCAGTTTAGCCCCTGAATCCAAGAGGTGATTCCTCCTGGTCCAACAGGCCTCTTTGGGGTCTCCTCTCTTAGCTCTAATGCAGGGATGGGGATCCTGCAGAGATCCCAGGACTGCAACTCCCAGCATGCCTCACCTTTGGCTAGAGGGCCACTGGAAGCTGCAGCCCAACACCCCCTGGAGGTCCAGGGCAGCCCCCTCCAACTGGCCACATGCCATGGCTGCCAGCCATCCCTCGCCGGCTGTGTCTGTGCCAAGAGCAGCAGGGCTGAGCCATGGCTGGTCTGGTCCCTTCCCATCTTGGGTTTAGCCACCATTGGCGGGGGGGGGGGGTAAAGCAGACAAACCCTGCCCCCCAGCACCGTGTAGTGGGTGGGTGGGGGGCATGCTGGCCTGCCTTTGGCTGCCTCAGCACAAGAGGCTAACCTAGGAAGAAGTGCCGGGGCCTTTTGGCTCTTTTCTGGCCATCGTTGGCTTTGCGTCAGTTTCAAAAGCCGCCGGGAACGCTGCCGTAGCAGTTTCCCTTCCTTCTTGGCTTCCTCGTGCTTTGGAGAGTGGCCAGGTGGTCCTCGCCCGTCCACCCCCCCACTGACACCAACCACAGCCAGATTAGCAGTGGCGCAGGGGTTGCAACTGCCAGGGGCCCCTGTGCTGAAGGAAATGCAGAGGTGTCCCTTCCTTCCTCTTCTTTCCCCCAGTCATTTCCTGAATCTCTTGTTGTTGCCGTTGTCTTCAACGTTTGCTTCAGTAATTGGGCAAAAACGGCACCACATCCAGTGCTTTGCTTCGCCCACGTTGCAGGGATGAAAAGGTGCTCACCCACCCCCGGCCGAAGATGGCTGTACTGCTGTCTCTTCTACTTTGGCATTTCAATTATTGTTTATTTTTCCAACTGTTTAATCTTGATGCTACCCCTGCTAGAATAGCCCACACATGTGCAGGAAGAGGGAGGCTCTTACCTTTTGGGATTGCTCTGGCGCCCCAACCTGCCTTAATCTGTCCTTGACACCATCACCTGGCCTTCCTCAAAGCAGGGATTACAAGAAGCGTTCCTCCCACCCCGACCCCGGTAATTGGCCAGGGTCCTTGGAAAGGAGGGAGTCGGGGGGCTGAGTCCCCCAAAACTAGGCTAGTAGGGGCTTAGCCCCACTTGAAACAGTCTGGCAAAATTGGACCACCCAGACTCCTCTGTAGCTGAGCCTCCTCAGGAATTATCAAAATGACCAAGGAGGAAGGCTGTGATCGTTGCTGAGCCCCGGGCATATAAAGGCTGCCTGCAGTCAGTCCTCTACACACTGACTTGCAAGTAAGCTAGACGTGGAGGCCACTTCCAAGTAGACATTGTGCACATAAGAGTCTCCATACAGAGGGATGTTGCAATGATAATGAATGGGGAACGTAATCCACAAGGAGGCAAAATTAACAGCAACCTGTCTGCACATGTTGGGACCACCACCAGCTTAAAAATAGGTGAGGGGTCCCTGTTCCTGGCTGCAGCTGTGGTTCCATGCTGGGCTACTGGGAGCTCAGTGTGGCTTCCATCTTAATTCTCCCATCTTTCTCGGCTGGGCTGCCATGGCTTCCTGGTGCACCCGCCTGTGTGCCAAGGTCATCCTTGGCAGTCAGGAACGGGCAAACAAAGAGCTGATTCTTTTTGGGTGGCACTGTGCAGGGGGGGGCATTCCACAGCTCCGAAGGGAGATGCTGGGCTCTTGGCTGGCCACCCTCCCCAGGACCGGCTGCTTCCCCCCTCCTTGCCAAGGGTCACTTTGGTGGCATTGCTCCTTCACTCGAGGAGGCAGGACAGAAAGGCCCATTCATCATGGCTGGCCTTGGGAAGGCCTGGACCACTGGGGGAGCAGGCTCAAACCCCCTCCCTCCCTCCCTCCCTCCCCAGGGACTGGGCCAGCAGTGGGCAGTGCCCTGGCTGAGGCTACAGTGGAGGGTATGAGAGAAGGGGACCCCTTGTTGGGACCACAGCTGCCTGGGCACAGGGCTGGCGGTCCCGTGGGGAAGACGGTTGCGCTCCAAGGAAGCCAGAGCGAGCCTCCTTCTTCTTCACCCAGCTTGTGGGCTGGCAACTGTCGCAGGCCTGTGGAAATGGAAAATCATGCTGCGACCTACTTTTTCCACCAGCTGCCTCAGTGAGGCTGCTAATTGCCGTGCATGCCAGACTCCCCCCTCCTTCCTCCCCACGCGATCCCCCATGCTGCATTGCCCTTTGGAGGGCAGTTGCAGCAGCTCCTCTTCAGTGGGTGTGGGGACCCTGCAAAGGCCGCAGAGGCAGGGCAGCCTTCAGGGGTGGCTGGGCTGACATGCCAGAGTGGCTGCTGGTTCCTGGAACGTGTGCAGGCCGGCTGGGCGTGCGGCCAGCTGGTCCTTTCCTCATGTGGCCTTGCCAGCTGCTTGCAATGTGCGGCTTGAGCCATGCCCGCCCTGTGGCCGAAGGACTCATCTCTCCCACTGCAGAAGCATGTTGGACCTCCCCGCTTCCATGCCCTCCCTTTTCTCTTTCTAAAGGACTCCCTTTCTTCTTCCACTGGTCTGGCATAAAATGGCTGGTCTCCAGATGTGAAGGGATGGCCTTTGAGGCACCAAATGGCTGCTGTCTCTCCTTCTCGCTTGTGAGAGAGGCAGCATCTCCCTTCCCGCCACAGACACATCCTCCCCATGGTTCTTGTTATTGTCATTCTGTCTTTTCCCCCTCAAGGCAGTTAGTTTGTTTGTTGTTGTTGTTGTTGTTGTGTGCCTTCAAGTTGTTTCCTACTTATGTCAACACTAAGGTGACCCTATCCTGAGGCCGAGGTCACCCAGTGAGTTTTCATGGCTGGGTGGGGATTCGAACCCTGGTATCCAGAGTTGTAGCCCAAAACTTGAAAACCACTCCCCCATGCTGGCTCCTACAGAAGCTTAAAGCAGCTAAAAATTCACATGTGCAGAAATGAGAAAGATAGTTATCAATAGAATTGGAAGCGGTTAAAAGCATGGCCATTTTAAAAAAAGGAAAACAATAATTATAGACAATCCAGCACGTTATGAAAGCCCCCTCCCCCCGAACAGTCAGACCTACTGAAATAAAAAGGTCTTCCTGCCCCCCATGGAAGGAAAGCAAGAAGGGAACCAGTGGATCCTCTCCGGGAAGGGAGTTGCAGAGCCCGGGGGCAGCCACCGAGGAGGCCCTGTCTCCCACGTGAGGGGCAAATGGGCTGGCGTCCCGATGGTTAGTCCCAACTGAAGCAGACATATTCAATCAGCTATGGAATAGTGAGCCAACGTGTAGCTGAATTTCATTGAGTGAAATGGCTTACTCTAGTCAGGAGTAATAACAGGATGTAGGTCATTATGTGTTAGGCGTGAGTCTTTTTTCTTCTCCCATGCATTGGCCGTGTTCTCTGGCCGTGAGTGTGGCTAGAACAGGTCAGAATAAACATGCCAAATGCGCTCTGTCTCTCATTTTGCTCAGATGTGGTGGCAGATTTTGACTTCTCTCCCTTCGATGAGCAGATCTTGGCCACCGGTGCCGCTGATGAAGTGGTGAGTGCACAATCGTGTCTCCAGTTCTGGGGTTCTGCAGAACCACCCCAAATCCCTGCTGTGGAAAAGGCCTGGAGGCATTCTCTTGGGACAGTAAATGGTGTGTGTGCGTGCATGCGTGCGTGCACACGTGCAAAGGGCCCCCAAGGCCAAATAAAGTTTGGGAAAGGCAACTTTTCGTGGCCCACAGCTTCCAGAGTTTCCCAGCCAGCACGGCAAGTGGGCACAACAGCTGGGAGACTCTGAGTGTGGTCAAAAGGAAAAGAATTGATCCAGGCTGACCCAAACCCTGCAAAGGCAGCCCAAAAGTATCCCAGGGTCCGAGAGAGAAGTGTGTGTGTGTGTGTGTGTAGTGATGATATGAGAACTGTGTTGGTTGAACCTAGTTCCCAACTACCTTTTACTCTTTGCAAGATAATTCTAATGAGTTGCAATTGTGGTATGTGGTGGGGGGGAAGGTTGTGGAGTTCCATGTGAATGATACACACACACACAGTGATGCTAGTGTAAATGCATTCCACATGATATTGTGATGAGCTGCCTCTTTAAGCAGGAAGAGTACAAAGTTTGGAACAAAGATTGACTTCTTTTAGAGCTGCGGCTGCTTCAAACCATTACTTGATGTTGGCTCTTCTTCTTTTGGAGTGCAATTCCCAGAATCCCCCAGTGAGCATAGATTCTGGGAGCTGAGCTCCAAAAAAAGGAACCTTTCCCCCCAAGCACCGCCAGAGTCTTGGATCATGGCCCTCCACTCTTTCTGGTTACTCCTCCGCAGATCAAGGTTTGGCGCCTCCTGGATGGGGAGCAGGACCTCTCGTCTTCCCCCCATGTGACCCTGGGGACACAGGGTGGCCCGGTGGATGTGGTCCTCTTCCACCCCACAGCAGATGGCATCCTGGCCAGCGTGGTCCAGAGGACAGTGAAGGTTTGGGATGTGGAGCGACAAGAGACCCTGACAGGTAGGCTCACAGGGTGGGAGGAGGTCAGAAAGCAGGAGAGAGGGGCAGGGATGCCCACCCTGTCCCCCCACTTGCCTGTGTGGATGCCCCTGGGGTGATTCTCAAGTCACGGGTGGGATTAAAAGTCCCACACATGTCACCCCTGCTTGCTCATGCAGATATGTGTCAGGGGGAAGACTGTGGCCAGAATGCCCTTTCCCCATACAAGGTGGAAGAGTGAATGGGTCACCCATTTGGGATGGAGGATGTAAGGAGAGGAGAGACTTTTGAAATCACAGCTAAAAGGGGGAGGCAGAGGCGGGCGCACAGGAAACGGGAACCGCAGGGAGGCCCCGTCGCATGGCAACCCCATCACGTGGCTGTCATGTTCCCTGCATAGACTCTCCTGCACATGGTGGGGGATAGAGTTACTCTTCCTGGGTGGTAATCTGCCGTCCTCAGCACAAGAAAGAAGCATTGTCTGCTGTGGCTGGTCCTCTGCGCCTGTGAACTTTCATTTCCGGCTGAGTTGGAGAGTGTTCAAAATGGTTCGAGGTGATACCCAAGAGAGGACTAATCAGAGCAAGTTTTGCGGTTGCACAGAACACTTCCTCTGGGTGGGGAAGGTGCAGGAGAGGAGATTTATCTGCCTTGAACATGTGCCTTCTTGTTGTTAGTGGCTATTAAGTGGGCTTTGATTTATGGTGACCCTGTGAAGGAGAGACCCCCAAGTCACCCTGGAGGAGGTGGCTTCCTTGATGGAATCCCCCCACCTGTCATGCAGTCTTCCTCTTTTCCACCTGCCTCCCGCTTTACCCGATACTATTGTCTTTCATGTTGTCTCAGGATATGGCCAAAGTACGACAATCTCAGTTGAGTCACCTTGGCTTCTAGGGAGAATTCAGGCTCAGTTTGCTCTTGGACTCATTTATTTGTCTTTCTGGCAGTCCGTGGCATCCACAAAACTCCTCCAGCACAACATTTCCAATGAGTTGATTCTCTTCCTCTCAGCTTCCTTCGCTGTCCAGAATTCACAGCCATACATACAAACAGGAAATGTGATGGCATGGAAAATCCTGTCTTTGGTATTTAGTGATAGATCTTGTCCATTTCTTTCATAGCTGCCTTTCCAAGTCTTAACCCTTCTTCTAATTTCATGGCTACAGTCTCTGTTTTGATCGATGACTGAGCCAAGGTATAGAAAATCTTCATTTTGACATCTTTATCATCCACTTTCAAGTCATGTAAATCATCCATGGTCACTGTTTTTGTTTTCTTAATGTCCAGCTGTATCCCTGGTTTCACCAAATGTCTAGGAGGCTAATCATTGCCCCCCCACCCCTGAAGTTAGCTGCTTTGGCTTCATGTTAGGGGAAAGGCAATATATGAATTCATCAATGAATTGTCAGACTACATCTCCCAGCATTCCTCAACCCATTGGCTATGCAGGCTGATAGGAACTGCAATTCAACAACATTGGGAGGGCCACACAATTCACACCCCTAATGTAGGTATATTTTGGTCCAGTAATTGGACCTGAATAATGTTGAGGGTATTTTCCTTTGAAGACACCCACACATTTAAAACTGACCACCTGGCTTTATTTCTTTTATTTTGCTGTTTTGCCTAGCCTGCTGTTTCTGATGCTCGAAGTATTTCTCAGTAAAACCAAAAGGCACAAGGCAGCCACAGAACAAACCACCAAAACCTCCAATGCAATAAATAAGAATGCAGTTAGAAAAAAATAACACTCCCCAAATGAAGTGTTATGCACCACCTCTTCTGTCTGAAACACTCTGTGGAAAAGAGTCATACTCCCCCCCGCCTCGGTCGCTGAGAGGGGAGGAGAGGGGAGAGGCATCTAGGTCCTCTTTGGGAGGAAGTCCCATGACCCAGGGCAAGGAAACAGGAAGGGGCAGTCAGTGAAAAGGCCCTGTGTCTATTGGACAGCTATCTAACCTCAGAGAGTGGCGGAATCATAGAGTTGGAAGGGATCCCAAGGGCCATCTAGTCCAGCCTCCTTCTGCCAGGCAGGAATACACAACTAAAGCATTCCTGGAAGATGCCCATCCAACCTCTGTCTGAAGACCTCCAAATAAGGAGAGCCTGAGACCACCCTCCGAGGCAGTCCGTGCCCCTCTTGAACAGCTCCTATTGTCAAGAAGTTCTCCCTAATGTTTAGGTAGAATCTTTTTTCTTGTAATTTGAACCCAATGGTTCTTGTTCATGTCTTTCCTTGCTGCATCATCCACATGACATCCCTTTAGTTATCACTTCACTTCTCAGTCTTTTCTTCTCCAGGCTAAATGTACCCAGCTCCCTAAGCCATTCCTCGTAAGCCTTGGCTTCCAGCTCTTTGGCCATTTTGGTCGCCTTTCTACGGATACGTTCCAGCTTGTCCATCTCCTTCTTGAATTGTGGTGCCCAGAACTGGACACAGTCTTCCAGGTGAGGTCTGACCAAAGCAGGATAAAGTGGCACTATTACTCTTCTCCAGTCTGGACACTATGCTCCAGCTGATGCAGCCCAGAATTGCATGACTCTATGAAGTGAGGTCTCTGAGGTTGACCTGCAGGAGTCTCCTTGCGTTAAACATTAGCATTTCTAACCTGGATGGGAGCAAAAGGACGAAACCTTGCTTTTCTCCACATTAAAGCCACAAGGAGAATAAAATGCTGTTCCTGCAACAGAGAGAAGCATCGAGGTGAAAAGGGCAAAGTCCCTGCTGCGAAATCAGCTGAGGCCTGGTGGAGAATGGCCGCCTCTTCTGAAACTCTCATCCTTTTCAGGTCACTGTACTGCTATAGAAAGATTGCTGGTCATGGGCAGGACTGGCCGGCAACATGAAAGGCACAATAAAGTCTGATTCTCCATTTTGGAAAAATGTAAAGACTGTAAACTCAGAACTGTTCCATCCTGCGCAGAGCTTGCCAGGTCTTTGGCTGGTGGAAAACACAAATAGGCCTTCTTTATGTGGACATGGCTGGGGATCCTTTTGGAGACTGGATTAGGTCTAGGAAAGCAATAGAAGCCAAACTGGGTAGAACTGGAGACTATTCCTGGAGTTTTAGCCCCCTGCCGGGGCAAAGGAGATTTGGAGAAGACTAAGAGGGGGCTCCCATTTCAGGGGGCAGGAACTGACTCCAGGCCTTGAAGGAGTCCTCCAAGGTGCGGAGCTCTGGTCCTAAACAGGTTCAGCACCTCGGAGGGCTCTTTGAAAGGCAACCCAAGCCTGGAGTGGAGAAACTCTTTCATTGACATGAGAGACCTTCACTATGTCAGAAGGGCTGTCCTCCCGTTTTCTGCTGCTGCTTTTACAAAGGGTAGGGCAATAGGTTCGAATGGCAGGAAAGGTGATTCTGAGTAAGCGTTAAGAAGAGTGCCCTGATTCTAAAAACCATTTGACAGTGGGAGAGACTCCCTTGGAAGGGTGGTGGGCTTTTGTCCATTGGGTGCTTTTGAACCTAGATGAGATGGCTGCCTCTCAGGGATGCTTTAGCTGTGTGGATTCCTGCACTGAGAGAAGGCGGGTTGGACTAGATGGCCTTTGGCATTTCCCTTGTAACTCCCTGTTGCTGTGAAACCCAGGATGGCTTCACTTTGCAAGAGTGGCTCTGAAACATGACAGTTCTTCACCTCCTTGAGTATTTCATCCAAAGCCCTTGGGATCCTTGTGTTTTTTCTTAAAAGTAACTTGAAATGGATTCAAATTATAGGAAAAGAGACTCCGCCTAAACATTAGAAAGAAGTCCTTGACTGTAAGAGCTGTTTGACAGTAGAAAGGACTGCTGTCTGGACTCTCCTTCTTTGGAGGCCTTTAAACAGAGGGTGGATGGGCATCTCTCAGGAGTTATTTAGCACGACAGGGGGTGAGACTAGGTGGCCCTTGTGGCCCCTTCCCATTCTATGATTCTATGAAATGTGTGGCAACCTGGGATAAAAGAGGAAATTCAACAAGCCAAAGCAGTTGGTGCTGCTTATCCATCTGCCCAATTGGCGGACAGTCAGGGGCTCCATGGGGAAACTGATCTGCCTCCTCCTTTCCTCCAGAGCTGGAGCGCCACGAAGACCAGGTCCAGAGTCTGGCTTGGAGACTGGATGGCTCCCTCCTGGGCACTTCCTGTAAGGTAAGCAGTTCCAGCAGTGGCCGGTGGCCCCAAGGCCAGTAAATCTGCTCCAAGTCTTAGGCTGAGCATTAAAGGAACTATTTCGGGTGGGGGAGCCCTGTCCTCCTTTAAAGTTCATGCTAAAGCCTGGAATGGATTTACTGCCCTACTGGTATAAGAGCCAGAGGGGTGTGTGTGTGTGTGTGTGTGTGTGTGTGCGCGTATCAACCAAGGAGCTGTGTATGAGTTTGGCTCTGCAGGGTTCACACTTCAGATATTTATTAGATTTCTTTTGTCTAGGCTTTTTTCTCTCCAAAAATAGGGCTCAAGACCATTGTCAATAAAATCAATAATACAAAATATGAGGCATACCTATCAACCAGATTAATTAAAACATCAGGCAGCTTAAAGCAGTTACAAATCAGTTTAAAACACACCCACCAAAACCCAAAGACAGCCCCACCCATGAGATTAAAAGGCCCTTCTTACAGTCCCCTGGCTGAGCTGCCCAGTAATCCGGTCTTGGGAGGCTTGGCGCAGAGAGGAGCACAGGGTCCATTTTGCCCTGGGCTGGCTCATGTGCAAAGAGGCTACCATCTTCACCCTGGGTCTCCTCTTGTGCAAGCCACAGAGAGCAGGAGAGGCCAAAGTGTCTTCAAATGGGTAGGCGCCCCTCCCTATATTTCCCCACAACTTACTCCTTTCCATTTTTCTTACAACCAGACCCCCCTGCAAGCCATTAACAAGGAAGAAACAGAATAGCTCCACATTTCAATGTTTGGCAATGCAAGGACCATCCCTTCTCCTCACCCCATCTTTCCCTATCTGCTGTGGGGTCCTCTGCCCCCCTTCCCAAGGCTGGGGCCAGTACCCGACGTGGACACTGGGTGGCGATGTGCGCCTGTGCGATCGGAGGCTTTTCCTTTGGCTGAGAGACCCGATGGAAGGAGGCGCTTCGTTTGTGTACCAGAGTCCGATTAAAAAAACACCACAGTCCATATTGCAGTGATGCCTTTAACATGTTATACCTTTTGGTTAGCATCCACCGTGCCAGGCAACTGGGGTTGCTCTCTAAGTCTTGGCCATTTGAAAGCGGGAGGGATTCAGAAGTTGGGAAAGTTAGTTTTTTTGGAATACAGTTCCCAGACACTCCCAGTCAGTGTCTGTACTGGGGGTCTCTGGGGTTATTGTCCACAAAAGGAACTTTTCCAACACTTGGGAGGAGATGGCCTTGTCCTCTTTCCCCCTCCTGCTGCCAGAGCATCCCCTGGTGGGCTCAGCAAAAGGCGAGAAGGACCAGGCCCCAATTAGCAAAGACAAGATCGCCCACTTCTCAGAAACTGAACCATTTTGAAGCCTTCAGTACTGACAGCACGTCTTCCTCATTCATATTTACTGCTTGCAGGGAGGCTTAGAGCTAAAAGCTCAGTTAGTTTATACAGCGCTGATTTGCTTTTTATGTATCTCGTGAGGTTTTGTTTAGAGACGTTGTTAAAAGCTGGTAAATAAAATGCAATTGCTAAACAGAAGGTGGAAATTTCAGGGGTTTTGGTCCTATTCAGATCAGTAGGACCCACTGGTAGTTTCCAGGGGGTGCTGGTGGGGCAGAGTAATGGGGATCTCCCAAGCCACCCTTGGGGGAGCCAGAAGGAAGCAGCAGGCAGTGCCGGGTTTCTGTGTTGTTTCCAAACTGGCGCTCCCCACAGATGGCTGTGCCAACTGAACCAGCAAGAGATGGTTTGTGCTCGCCTTCCAGCCTTGAAATGGAAGAAGGCCCTGTGCCCCCCACACCCCACAAACTATGGTTTCTAGTTCTGTTGAGTTTACTGAGTCTGCTGTCACAACAAACTGTGGTTTGTGCCAGACAGGAAGCAAAGCCAAACCACCGTCTGCAGGAAAGGTGCCAGTTGCATGAGTCATTTGTGCAGCCTTTCCGGTCTATAGTTTGGTATAGTGGCTCTTAACCTTTTCTATACCAGGGACCCCCTTTAAATAATTTTTGTTGCTGCGGACCCCCAAGATTTAACTCAAAATTTAAAACCCTAACAACAACACAATTACACCAATCCATTAACCTTTCCATCAGAAGCACTGGGAAGACCTTTCTCCTTCTTCCTGCAAATGTGTGGCTGGAACAGATTGAATGGCAATGCGCAGGCCAAGCCAGCCAGCCTTTGCCTTGGCTCCTGTCATGTGGGCTGGGCAGCCTTCAAGCCTTCATGGACCCCCTGTGAGGACATTGCAGACCCCTCAGGGTCCGCGGACCACAGGTTATGAACCACTGGTTTGGCACATTGCCTGTGACTTTGGAAAGGGGAGGGAGGCAAAAATGGTGTCAGTGTGGGTGAGTGTGAGGGCCCTTCCACACTACACAATCATAGCACTATGATTCCACTTAATTTCCATGGTTCTGTCCATTTTAGGGAACGTTAGGGAGGGGCCTTTAGAATCCTCAGCTGGAGAGTTCTAGTTTCTCACAGGACTACAAACCCCAGGATCCCGCAGGATGCAGCCATGGCACTTAAAGTGGAATCGTAGCACTATAATTGTGAAGTGTGACGGGGCCAGACAGAGAGAGACAGAGGCTGTTCAACAGGCCAAGGGTCCATTTGGCCAAGTCAGGGATATGAAGATAATGGACCAGAATATCTCTGATTGCAGCCCTCTCCTCCCTCTTAACATCAAGGTCTTTGCTCACTCTCAATGAGTGATTTATATTATCAATATAATTATATTGCTACCCTATATTATGTTATATTATTTTGATCAGTCTCAATGAGTGACTTATATTGTTAAAATGATATATTGTTTTTATATATAATATAATATAATATATTGTAATATATAATTGTAATTATATATTACAATTAGCTTGAATTAGATTAGATTGATCAGCCTCAATGAGCAACTTATATTGTCAATACAACAAAATCCAAAATCCACAAAACAGTGATACCTTTAGCTGGATACCAACCAAAATGCCCCAAATACATCATTCAAGCTTATAAATCTACACTGGCTTCTTTTGGTTGGCCAAGAGAGCCAGCGTGCCACAGTAGTTTGAGTCTTGGACTAGGACACGGAGGCCAGGGTTCAGATCCCCACTTAACCATGGAAATCCCCAGGTGACCTTGGGCATGTCACACTCTCTCAGCCTCAGAGGAAGACAGTGGTGGCAGACCCCCTCTGAACAAATTCTGCCAAGAAAACCCTGCAATACGTTTGTCTTAGGGTCTCCAGTAAGTCAGAAAAGACCTGAAGGTACACAAAAACAATAAAGGTATTGCTGTTTTGTGGAATTTGGATTTTGTTGTATTTTGCTGCATGGCCAACACAACTAACCCTGAATATTGTCAATATATTTTTACTATGGTTACTATGTACATACTATGTACAATGTTACTCTGTACATACTATGTATGCTACTATGTATTGTATATTGTTACTATGTATTAATTAGACTGATCAGTCTTAATGAGGGACTTTTATTCCCTTCCTGTCCCCTTCTGTGGAGATGCCAGTGGCTGGGGGGGGGGACAGGAATGGGGGGCCACCCTGACCCATAGCACAGGTGGGGAGGGGGCTTGCCTGGGGAAATGGAGCTGGGGTGGGGAGAAGAATCCATGTAATTGTTTCGTTTGGTGGTCCAGGATTCACTTGACCCCTCCAGACCTCTTTTTCCCCTCTTTTTCCTCAGGATAAAAAGCTGAGGATCTTTGATCCACGGGCAGAGCCGACGGCCTGTCAGGTATTTGCTTCTCTCTTGCGGGTGGGAGGCTTGGTGGGTGGGAAGATGGGACATTTGCTCAGGATGGGAGTTGTCCAAAAATTGTCCCTATGGATGCTGAGTTTGGGGGAGCTCCTTGTATCGGACTACAGATCACAGCCGGCTGGGGGGAGTTCTGAGGTCCGTTGTCTAAAAAGGAAACTTTCCAAAATCTGCCTTGATATCAAAATTCCAGATTGCTCCACCATCAGCTTTGCACTAAACCATGTCTTCTTAAATATTGCTTCATGGAGCATGGAAAAGAAGAATTGCATTCACACACACAGGGGATCCACCCAACCTAGCTTCAGCTTAGTGAGAGACAGCATAGCCAAGTGGCTAGCCCAGCTTCCCCTAACCTGGTGCCCTGTGGAGGTGCTGGACTACAAAACCCATCATCCCACACTAGAAAGCTAATGTGCTAGCAAGAGGGACCTAGAGCTGGTTCTCTGCAGCGCATTTTTATGGCCTGTTGGGTGAAGTTGGGTCCAGCTTCCACCCAGTGCCTGGGCTACAAAGCTACATTTTTTGGCTGAAAATGTAACCTGGGGGTTCCTGTATTTGGAGGAAAATTGGGGATGTGTTTTGGAGGATGGAGCATTGCCCCCCCCCACTCCAAAGGAAAACTGCCATGTTTGGGGGCACTTTTCCAGCCCTTCTGGCCATTCAGAAGTGAAATATTTTTTGCGGGGGGATGGAGGAAGGTGTGTGCAGGCTGCAGGATGCCAAGAAAACAGAACTGAAGTTTGGCTAAAAAGAGATTGGGGTCTGCACTGTCCCCACCCCCCGAATTCCTGCTCGCCTTAGAGCTTCAACCAGGTGGGGGGGGGGGAAGGAGGGAGTTTTCTTTTCCAGGGTTTCTCTGACTGTCCAAATGACTTTGTTGGCTTTGGCGACAGTCCTGCCTGGCTGTGTTTGCTTTTCCTTGGGTTTGTGCCTGTCCTTGCCTTTCCTCTGTCCTTGGTCACTTTGAGGGGATGGGTGGCCAGGGTCAGCCCCCTCCAGAAACGGGGGTCTTTGCCCTCCTCCCTCCAACCCCCCTCTCTGCCAGACTTTGCTTGATGGGGTGACCTCTGGTCAGGCCGGGCTCCTTGCTCCAGCCCTGCCGGCTGTGGGATTATTTGGGGGAAGGAGAGGAGCTGGTGGCTGTTTGGGGTGTCCTGGCTGGGCTCCCTCCCGCCACCTCTCTCAGGCAGAGGTCACCCCAGGGGTACCTGGCTCCCACCCTCCCCATCGCTGGTCCTCAGCATCCCTTGTTCCCAAGGAGGCCGTGGGAGCCGGGAAGGAGGAAGTGAGAGGAGGGAGGGGGTGGTGGGAGGCCTATTTTTAGCACCCGTGGCTGCTGCCCTTTTCCTGGGCTCTCATCAGGCTTGGGGAGGGGGGTGCCTGCTTCCCACTTCCGGCTGCTCTCCACCTTAGCCCCCCTCCCCACCATCCAGGAATGTGGCAGCCACAGAGGAAGCCACAGAGGCAGCTTCCTGGGAACGGATCGGTGGGAGACTGCAGATACCACACGTCCCACCCCCCAAGGCGGTGGAGGGGGTGCGTTCATGATGCATATATGGCCCCTCCATCTTCCTGGGTGCCTTTGCCTGGAGAGTGGGGGGCCTAGGAAAGCACGCAGCTCCGTCTCAGGTGCAAACCCCCCTGAACCCTCCCCACACACATACTTTGTGCGAGTTTCTGCCTTCAGAAGGCTAGGCTGTTGAGGAAGGTGGAACAGAGTTGGGGAAAGCAACTTTTTTCTTGGACTATAACTCCCATCATCCCCAGCCAGCAAGGCAACTGGGAGGGAATTCTGGGAAAGGAAGGAATATCCCACCCCCAGCCCAAGTGCCAGGTGTGGGGCACGGCCACGACACAGCCGTGGGGATGCCCGCCTTGAGCCACCGCCCTCGCCACTCTGGGCTGTGATGGCTGCTGCTGCTGTTGTGTATGTGGGGGGGGAAAGGGGGCAAGAGAGAGCGATGCACATGCTGAGTTGCCACAGCCCAGCCCCTGTGGAGTTGGGGGGGGGACTTCCAAGAAAGGGGGAGGCTGCTGATGTCACTGGGTGCAGGCGGAGGGAGTGGGGTGGGAGGAGAATCTGCTTTTTAAAAATTTGGCAGGCTGGGTGACCCCAGGAATGGATTAATTTATTTTACACTCTGTGTGTGTGTGTGAGAGAGGGGGGGGTCACTCTCCTTCTCCTTTGCGTTGCTGATGTGGTTGGGTCCCGGCCCCCCTTGCTTCTCCGCCTCCTCCAACTCCTCAGGAGCGTCTGCCTTTCCCCTGAAATTGGGAGAGTGGGTGGGAATGAGCCGCATGCTATTTCTGCAGCTGGTTTCCTCCTTGGAGCCCCTCAAAGGCCTGAAAGTGGGGGGGGGTGGCGGGGAAGGGGAGGCATTTGGCTGCGATCCTGGCGACTCCTGGTTCCCAGCTGTGTGCGTGAAGCCATTTTCCACCTCGCCTAGAAGGCCGCTCCTTCAACTTGGTTTTCAGGGTTGCCAGCCTGGCTTCCCAGCTGCCCCCTCCCCTCACTAGTCCCCCCCATGTTGACCCATGGTGTTTTGCTGCCTGAGGCAGAGATGGGCCCTTCCTTCCTTCCCTTCTCTGGGTTCAGGAGCCGGCTGGAGGGGCATCCAGTCCAAATGAACTTGAAAAGGGATCCTTTTTGTGGACTACAACTCCCAGCCTTGCCCATGCTGTATGGGGGATTCTGAGAGCTGTAGTCCCCCAAACTGATCCTTTTCTGAGCTCTTTTTAAACCTTACTTTTAAACTAGAAATGGGATATGGTCCTAGGGACCTATAACTGAATGTAGTTTGGGGGCAGGCAGGGCAGGTTAAGGGGTACACACAACCCACTACTAGGGAGGAGAGGAACAGCTGGGGGGGGGGTTCAGGCTGCTGCCCTCCCTGCATATGCTGCCTGAGGCAGTGGCTTCATTTCCCCCAACAAGAGGGCAGGCCTTTTCTCTCTCCCCCAGCTCAGGTGGGGCTGTGGCCCTGGCTCTGTCTATTCTGCCCCCCATCTACTTTTTGCAGGGGTGTGTGGATGTGTGTGTGGTTCTGCCTTTGTGGTTTCTTCCCAGGTGGGTGAGGAGGGGGCACTAGAAAGCTTTGAACCCGAAACTGCCTCCTGGCAGCTGCAGCCTCATCCCAGGCATTCTCTTGGACACGGCTGCAGCCTTAAGAATTATTATTGCCATAGCGATTCTGCAATTATTATTAGTAGTAGTACTTAATGGAGTCAGCATGAAATCCCCCAATTTCAGGGGAAAGGTCTGAGTGTTGGATTACGACTTTGGGGACCAGGGTTCAAATTGCTGCTCAGTCATGGGAACCCAGCAGGTGACCCTGTGTTTGCTAAGGTGTTCCAAACAGAGTCTGGAAAAGTGTGCTTGTTTCTGTTGAAAGTCAGAAAATTAAATTTGGAAAACTTAATTTTCAACCAGAGAACTTTTCTCTTTTTCTGGACTTGATGTTTATAATTTGAATGACATGCGCTGAGCAACTGTGGCTGACACTTAATTTGAAGTGCTGAAAGGTGTCCCTGGGAGGCATCCCCAGAAATCTCAGGCCTTGGGATACTCCTAAACCAGAATGGCCAGGGACTGGCAGGAGAGGAAAGGAAGAGGATGAAAAAGTACAGAGGATGCTCTCTGTGTGTGTATGTGTGTGTGTGCGCATGCGCACTCACGGCTTCAAGTTGCCTGATGACTTATGAATTTCACAGGGTTTTCTTGGACCCCAATTGTATGCTTAAATTTGAACAGTGCGTCATTTTGGAAGCCATAAAAATCGTTAAAGGCAGTGAAGGTTAAAGTGGGGAAAAGGAAAGAATGATGTAATATGACATCTTAAGAGATTTCCAGCTACTGACTTTCAAAAGGCCATTTCCCAGAGAACAGCTGCTTGTGTTTGTTGTTGCTGTGTGCCTCCCAGTTGTTTCTGACTTATGGCGACCCTAAGGCAACCTGTTGTGGTAAGATTTCTTCAGAGAGGGTTTGCTTTAGGGAGTGACTGTCCAGGGTCACCCGGTGGGTTCTCCACAGTTGGAATCCCATGCTCAAACCACTGCACCACGCTGGCTTGCGTTTATGGCCCTGAAATGTGTCTGCCGTGGGGTGGGAGTGCCTTTGGCCAGTTGGTGCAACTGATCCATGGCTCCTGAGCCCTCCTCCTGTCTTGTGATGCCTCCCCCTTGGCACAGCATCTCTCTGGTGGCTCTCACATGAACATCTTTGCTCCCCTTCCTCTCCACCTTGCATTTTCGTGTGCGGGGGAGGCATGGCGAAGGCCCCAGTGTGCTCTGGCATCTCTAGCCACAGCCAGGGTGGGTTGGCCCACCTGGCTGTCTCTGCCCCACATGGTTCTCCTCCCTCCCCTTCCTGTTTCTTGCCTCTGCCCCCTGAGAAGCCCCCCAGGCTTGCTCCCAAGGCTAAGAGGGACAGTCCAAGGCCTTTGTGCATTCACAGAGCCATTATTCCGCTCCTCTGGCTGAGCAAGGGAACGAATGTGGAAAACAGGCTTCCCCCCCTCTGGCGTGTGTTCTCCTCCGGCAGCCCTGGCGCATTGTGGGGATTGGGCTGGTGGTGGCCGGAGAAGCAGAGCCCGTGGGCACTTGGCTTTCTGAATGTGACCAGGTGGCAATGAGAGGAGTGGGTGCAGGGCTGGGCTCCTAGTAGTCCTGTGTGGCCGCCTCTCCTTCGGTCTCCTTCCTGCCACGTACTTCTTAGAAAAGGGGGTGTGAATGTTGGGAGCTGGCCAAGAGCTTTTGTAGACAATTCAGTGCTGTTTGAAAGAGGGTGCCTTCCCCCAGGGTCACCCTGCTTTATCCGGTTCCAGGCTCCAACTTTGCTATTTGTGGGTTTCTGTATTGTTTCACAAACAAGAGTTAGCCCAAAGAAGTAACGGTCGAACAGGAGGGCTGGGTACAGAACCCCCTAGTAAGCAGAAGAGCTATCCAGTTCACATGCTTGGGGGATAGGAGGGGACATTTTTTACCCCCCTGCCCTGCCTCACTTCTGGTTTTGGTTTTGACCATTTGGGGGAGTAGGGAGAGAAAAACTACCACATTTTGCAATGTTTTTGGCTCCTTTATGGCATTTTGGGGGCCAAAAAAACAGCCTGTGGGGGAAATTTTAAAAATTTATTGGCATTTGGGGGCTTTGCAGGGGTGCCCTGGGGAACAACCAACAGACCCTGCCAACATTTCACAGATGAAACCAGAACACGCGAGACCAAGCAACTTCAGAGTTTGGCCAACAAGCGGGCAAAAGTTTTTAATGAGGAGGAACGTACAAAATGAAAAGTTTTAAGCAGAGGAACACTAGAGTTTATGAACTGGATTTAGGAAAGCCTGCAAAAATAAGAATGAGTCTCTCCTTCCCCTCCTGCTGAGTTAATTGAATGCAAAGGCTTCAGCAACTGAAGTAAGAGGAAGGAGGAGGAGGAAAAAAGAAACTGGGATATTTCAAAAGCAAAAAGTGGGTCAGTGGAGGAGTAAATGGGACCCTCCCTGCCGTCTGGGGAGGGTTGGAGGGTCTGCAAGAAGGAAGGGCTGCCAGGAGGGATTCAAGGCCCCACCGCTAACCCCCTTTTCTGTCTCCCGCCCCATCGGCCTGAGTCTCTCTTGCTCCCTTCGCCAGCCAGAATTCTAGCCAGGTCTCCCTCCTTCTCTGCCACTGAGCTTTTCCACTTTGGAGATGGCCTTGAGCCAGGGGCAGTATATCTGGGGAGATCCCCACCTCCCCAAAGTTGGAAACTCATGTGTTCGAATGGCGGGGGGGGGGAGATGATGGTCTTTCTTGTTGCTGCGCAGTTTGCCTCCTTTATTTTCTGGCAGATCACTTGGGTGTGCGCAAAAGAGAAGAGAGCACATTTCTGACATTTGAAGGCCTGTTGGCTTTGGTGGTCAAAGCTCAGCTTCTTCCAGAGCTGGGTTACCTTTTCTCTCCATGGATCACAGCATCTTAGAGTTGGGAGGGACCCTGGGGCCATCTAGTCCAACCCCATGGCTTGTAGGAAGACACAACTAAAGCACTACTGAACGATGGCCATCCAAAATCTGTTTAAAGACTGCAAAAGATGGAGAGTTCCCCCACCCTCTGAGGCAATCCATGGAAGGTACCTCAAGGGCCATCTAGTCTGACCCTTCACCATGCAGGAATACAAACTAAAACACTGCCAAGAGATGCCCATCCAACTTCTTTTCAAAGACCTCTAAAGAGGGAGAGTCTTCCACCCTCCAGGGCAGCCCATATTCCACTGTCGAACACTAAAAAAGTTCTTCATACTGTTCAGGTGGAAGCCGCTGAGAAGCAACGTTTCCATGCGCTGGTGGAGGAGCCTGTTCTAGCCAGATTTCCCATCGAATTTATCTCTTCTTCCAAGCCTGCTGGCAAAGACAATGTCTAGAACATTGTGTGTATGTGTGTGCATGCACCCGTGCCTTCAAATTGCTTGTTGACTTAAGATGACCCCATGCATTTCATAGGGTTTTCTTTAGGCAAGGAATTCTCCAAAGTCATTTTGCCAGAACATTTTCTTAAATCCATAACTGGAGAGCCAGTGTGGCACAGAGGTTTGTGTGTTGAACTAGGAATCCAGGAGACAAGGGTTCAAATCCCCACTTGGCCACGGACCTTGGCTAGGTGACCTTGGGAAAGTCCCACTCTCTCTCAGCCTCAGAGGCAAACAAATCTGGCCAAGGAACCCCGTGATGGGTTCTCCTTGGGGTGGGCATAAATCAGAAACGAAGGCAGACCGCAACAACACAGCCATAACTAGGCATATTTTCCAGGGGATTCACCTGCCAAATGCATGGACGCCTCCCATCCTTCCTGAATAGGTCTTGATGCTCTCTTGCTTCCTGCCCCACAGAGCGTCCTGGCCCACGCGAACGGCAAGGACTCGCGGCTGATCTGGATAAATGCCGAAGGCTGCCTCCTTTCTGTGGGGTTCAACCAGGTATGGTACCCATCTTGTCCTCTTTGTCCTGAAGAAGGGTGTTGACTAATGGGCCATGATACTGGGGGCTGGGGGTGGTTGGTGGCCCTTCCTTATGGGCTCAGAGCCCCATTCTAGGCTTTGTTGTCTGCTGCAGAGTTGACATGATGAAGACTAACCTCTTAGGCATCACCTCCAGTTGAGAGAGATACGTAACGCGTGTGTCATGAAAGCCTGCCACCTTCATGCTATTCATCACTGCTGCTTCTTTTGTCGTAGTTCATAGAATCATAGAGTTGGAAGAGACCATAAGGGCCATCTAGTCCAACCCCATTCTGCCATGCAGGAATACACAAGTAAAGCACTCTGAACAAATGACTATCCAAGCTCAGTTTAAAGACCTCTAATGAAGGAAAGTCCACCAGTTAACCAGTTTTAAATTCTTTTTACCTTGTTAAATAATTTATTTTCATCAGCATCATCACAATCATCCTGCCTTTTTCCCAATGCAAGACTCAAGCTTACAACAGTTAAAGCAAATATAGCTGAAGATTCATTGCCTACAAAAGTTACAATAAATAGACAATCCCGCCCATTATGAAAGGCCCGTTCCTGGTCAGCATCAAAGGCCTGCAGGGATAAAAAGGTTTTTACCTGCCTGCAGAAAGAGTGCATGGAGGGTGGCAGTCTGGCCTCTCTGGGAAGCATGTTCCCGAACTTGGGGGCAACTTCTGAGGAGGCCCCGTCTCCCATGTTCCCATAAGGGGTGGCGATGAGGATGGTGGGACAGAGAGACGGTTAGTGTTTTAGACTTCTAAAATGATTTTTATTGTTTACACAGTATTAGATTAGGTTGGCTTTATTGTACACCATTCTGAGATTTTTAGACAGGCAGTGGGAGATAAAGATTTTTAAAAATAAATAACTGCATTTTGCTCCTCCCTGGCCAACCCTCCCAATCTAACTTTAAATACTGAGTTCCTTGGGCCAGGGACGCTGCTGTCTTGCAAAGAAGCACCTGTCATCTAAGGGACTCTCCTCCGGCCTCTTTTCCAGGTGAGGGAGCATGAAGTCCGTCTTTGGGACACCCGGAGATTCAGCAGCTCGCTGGCTTCCATCACCCTGGATGCCTCCCCCAGGTAGGATCACCCAAAGCGTAGATTTGGGTTGGGTTGCCTTGCTTTCTGCTTGCCTCATGTGCTGGAGCTGTTGCTGGATATGTGTGTGTTTGTGGGTATCAGGGAGAGAAAAAGACTTTGCTGGCTGTCCTTGAAGGCTGAGTTGAGATTTGTCTGGGCCAGAGGCATCAGGGCTTTGCATTTTGCAATGAACTTTGGTCGTGGTGGTTGCTTTTTGTGTGTGTTTTGGCCTCGTTGTACCTCTTGTTCTTCTGTGACCCATAGTAGCTGATTTGAGCTGAATTCTCACCAACTCAGGAGCAAGAAGGGTGTGTCCATGTGTGTGTGTGTGTGTGTGTGTGTGTAGAGGGAAGCAGACATTGGAAGGGTAGAACCTTGTCTTGACATTGAATCAGTTCCCTCTGGAAGTGTATCTGCACCACTTACTTAAAACACTATGATCCCAGGATTCTTTAGCAAGGAGCAAGAGCAGTTAAAGTGGGGTTTAGAAACTGCTAGAATTGTTCTGTGTGGATACATTCTTGGTCTCTCTGGCCAGCTGTGTTGTCAACATCTGGGTCCAAGCTGTGTTGGTCCCTGAGGCTGTCACTGGCGTTTATATGCAGGTTCTTAAGGAAATGGGAATGCCAAGATCTGGGGTGTCCATCAAGACCCTGGACAGCAAAGTGGCTGTGCTCCTGAGAGCCAAGTTGGGGTGGGGAGAGGCCCCCCATCTTTCCTGGTGGCAGCTGGTGTACATGGATCACCACGCAAAGCACCTCGTTATTCTCCTTCATCGTTTCTCTCTCTCAAAAACCATGGCCCAAGGGATTGGTTCCAGACTGCTGGCTGATTGTGGCCCTGGGCCTTTATCTCTGCCGGTGGAGGAATGTGGCCGGGCAGCGAGCGGAGTGCGAGTGCCTCTCTTATCCGTGTCACTTCTGGAGGACTGTGCAGAGTTGCCTGGTTGTATCAGAGCCTGGCCTGATAAGACAGGAGAGGGAGCGGATTTCAGGAGAAAGGCAGGCAAGGGTGGGCAATTATGAGGAGGCGGCATTTGGGGGGGGGGAGTTGTTGTTTTTACACACTCTGCTGTCTCCAGGCCTTTTGCCAGCTCTGGTAAACGTGAGCCCCTGACCACGCTGAGCTGCGGTCCATGAAGTAGCCAAAGGGACAGCAGTTCACAGGACAAAGTATCTGGACACCTTGGGTCTTCCTATTCCCTGGGGGGGGGTCCTGTTCTTCCCACCTCCATGTGGTTGTGCTAGCCACACAAGCCAAACCTGTACAAGCACTGCCTCAGAGTTGCAGAGCTGGAATGGATCTCCAAGGGTCATCTAGACCAGCCCCCTTTCCCAGTGCACGAACTTCACAGCTAAAGCATCCCTGGACTATCTGACCACTGCTTTAAAAAAACCCAAAACCTCCAAGGAGGGTGACTCCACCATCTACAAGGGCAGCCTTATCAAAACCCTTGGCTTTCTGATTTCATTCAACAAGTGAAAAAAAGAAATGCTGACTTTTATTGACATTTGCCAGTCAAAAACCAGTGAGCATGCTGAAGTTTCCCCTTTAAAGCAATACATAAATCAAAGAAACAGAGAGGGTGGGAGAAGATGCTTCTTATAAAGTTTATAAACAGAGGTTAGGTTGGCTTCCTCTCAAGAATGGGCTGGACTAGATGACCCTTCGGGATCCCCTTCCTATTTCCTGATTCTGCAAACAGAGAGCAAGAGAGAGCACAGTGTGTTTTGTAGACTCAGTTGTAGTGGACAGAGAAACACCAGGAGAAATTTGAGAACAATCTTTCAGAGCAAAGAGTTGCCTGTGATCATTCCCAAATCGGTCACCAAAATGGAAAACCAATGGCAAATTGCAAGAGAGGGGAAATGGGGGTGGTTTACCTCCTTTGCCTCTGCTTTTATTTTTGTATTAGTAAGAAAAGAGGAAAACAACTATTATTATTTTTGTGTTATTGTTACGGCCTTTTGTGGTCGAGTGTATTTTTCAGTAGAATGGTCTTATTCCAATAAAAAATTCCTAATCCCCGGCTGCTGGACTTCCTCGCAGCACCAACCCCACGGAGTCCCTCTGGAAGCTGAGCTCTGGCCTGAGAGGCAGGGAGGGTGACCTTCTGCCATGGGTCAGCCTGCCTGGCCGCCGTCCATTGCCATGGCTGGAGGTGGAGGTTGTTGCCCACTTGGCTCAGCCCTTGGGTGGGAGTGCCAGGCTCCTGCTATCTGGTTCCCTGGACAACTCTGGGAAAAGGAAGGGCTTTTTTAATGAAGTCTGTGGCAGTTCTTTCAGCACTGTGTGTGAGTGTGTGTGTGAACCAGTGGTTGGAAGAGAAACAGCAACCTGGAGACCGTGTTGCTCAGGAGACCCTGGGAAATTAGGAGGCCCTTCGTGGACACAGGATCCGTACAGGCTTCGAGGCTGCCCTTTGCCGCCAGGCTGAGGCCTGAGTCCATTGGGCCAGCGACACCAAAACCTTCTGGGTGCTGAACTGGGGCATTGCTTTTCAACCTGTTTTCTCTTGTTAAATTGCTTGTTATGTTTTTGGTCTGTTTGCATTATTTTGTAATTGTTTTAAACAGCATAAATCGGTTGATCTTGCTCGTTTGCTGCCCAGGATTTTTGTTGTTATGTGCCTCCCAAGTTGTTTTGGACCTATGACAGCCCTAAAGTGAACCTATCACAGGGGTTTCTTGGCAAGATTTGTTCATGGCCTTCCTCTGAGGCGGAGAGTGAGAGACTTGCCCAAAATCACCCAGTGAGTTTCCATGGCTGAGCAGGGGATTCGAACCCCAGCCTCTAGAATCATAGTCCGATGCCCAAACCACAACACCACGCTGGTTATCATCAGGCAGGATATAGA
The DNA here is from genome assembly GCA_030847615.1 of Gambelia wislizenii. Lineage (NCBI taxonomy): Eukaryota > Metazoa > Chordata > Lepidosauria > Squamata > Crotaphytidae > Gambelia > Gambelia wislizenii. Next base: position 516,857 of record JAUMIR010000012.1, on the reverse strand, counting down.
TGTTTTAATAGGTAAGATAAATACACAAGTAATACATAGGCATTAATAACGTTTGCCACCTTGACTTCGCTCTGATGTTGTTTGGCCTAGTTTTCATCTGTGAAATGTCGAAGGGTATGAAATTAGCTTTATCCAAATTAGCAAGGCATTACTTGGGACCAGAAATGTTTTGGATTTCAGATTTTTTTGGATTTTGGGATAGTTGCATATATCATAATGTGATATCTTGGAGATTGGACCCAAGTCTAAACACGAAATTCATTTTATGTTTCATATACACCTTATACACATAGCCTGAAGGTAATTTTATATACAATATTTTTAATAATGTTGTGCATGAAACAAAGTCTGTGTACACTGACCCAAGGTGTCACGATCTCAGCCACCCATCTGGACAATGTTGGATTGTAGGGTATTTTGGATTTTGGATTCCCAGATAAGGGAGACCCAACCTATATAATGTTTATTTTTAAATACATAAAAGGAATGGAATTGGGGCCAGGGCCAGTGTTATAGCAAACTGAAAGAGCATGGAAAAGTTAATTTTTTTACAACAAATCCCAGAGTACCCAGACTGGCTGCAAGGGGGGGGGTCTCTGGGAATTGTAAACCCAACACACACACCATTAAGTTCTGGAAACTTGCTAAAATCTGGACAGGCTTGGACAGGCTTTGTATTAACTACTCTGGCTGGCAGAAGCTCTGTGGGGCATGAGGTGGGGTGGGGGTCCTTCCCATCCTTTTTAAAGTGGGGATTAGGATTTTTTTATTGAAAAAAGACCATTCTACTGAAAAATACACCCAACTACAAAAGGCTGTAACAATAACACAAAAATAATAATTGTTTTCCTCTTTTCTTACTAATACAAAAATAAAACAATCTATCCTAACACTAATACATTTTTCCTCTTAATCTAAACACACTATAATCACCTTATATTTACACATTTCAATTATACCTATTTGGAAAAGAAAAAATCAATGAAAGATTAATTAAAAATACAAAATAATACAGAAGTACAATAATAATAACAATAAAATATTTATTTAAAATATCCTTTTATGTTATTGCTGGGGTTGTCTCACTAAACCACGGCCAAAACTTTTTCCAACTATGGTTTGGCAATTTCTTTTTCACTCAAGAGCTAAATTTTCAATCATGTTCTTCACATAATAAGCAGTGCCTTTTACATCCTGCAGATTTTGACTTTTCACCTCCCTTTGTCTTTGGAAAACTAACCCTAACATCCCATAGAGGTTGACCAGGCGCACCGTGGACCAGGGCACTTTCCAAAACCTCTCAGCCACGGCGGAACCAGGCTCCTTCCTCTTCCTCTTTTGGCCCACTGACTTTCTGGGTCCCCTGACACCCTCTGGAGGTTCAGTCCCCGAAAGCACCGTCTCCTAGGCCTGCTGTGCCAAATCTGGCCAATCCAGGACCCGGGCCACCTCCTCCCATGTTGCCCGGGCGCTCGGGCAGTCCTGGACAAAATGCCTGATCGTCTCCTTCTGTGGGGAGGTGGGGTGAACAGAGGGTCTTGGGGCATCTCTGCTTGACCTCCATGAATGCTGGAAAAGAAGTTGCCCTCCCCCTGGTTTCTGGGAGGTCCAGTAGCACCAGGGCACCTACGGTGTTAAGCCAGTGCCTTCCATGTTGTTGTTGTTGTTGGTGGTGGTGGTGGTGGCATATCCGCTCTGGCTTTTATTCCAGACTCTCCTCCCCCTTGGCCTCTGTATTATTTTGGGGAGTGGAAAACAAAGGTGGAATAACTGTTGCATGTTTGGGTAGTGCTGGCATTGTGGCAACCCAAAAACTCTGCCCCCCCCCACTGAGCTGGAGAGGGGACAGAGGGAGGGTCAGGTAGCCCCCAGCCCTAGGGGGGGACTTGAGACCAGTGGTGGGGGGCACTGTGAGGGTGAAGGGAGGGGTGGGCTTTGGTTTCTTCTCTCTCTCCACCTGCAGCTTCACAGCCTGCTGCAGAAACATAGAGCCAGCCTCCTCCTGTGGGCCTCTTTGCAGAACTGGCCGGCCTTTCAGGGAGTGTGTGTGTGTGTGTGTGTGTGTGTGTGGTGGGGTTGGTGGGGTGTCAGCAAAACTGCTGAAGCAGCTGGGCATTGTGCAGTGGTGCAGGGCTGGGCTCCAGAGGCCGCTGGGGCAGAGCCGGGCTACTGGCCAGGGAGGGCTGGGGGGGGGGTCCTCTTGATGGAGTCAGCTTTTGGCAGGCAGACAGAGCGGCTGGGGGGGGGGCTCTCACAGGAAGGGGGGGGAGAGGAGGGCGAGAGCTGTGGGGCTGTGGGTGGGTGGGTGTTGGGGTGGTCAGTGCGGGATGGCTTCCCTTCCAGGCCGCCTCTGTGCTTCTCAGCAGGGATGTGGGCAGGATCGAGTGGGAGGAAGCTGTGGCTTTGGGAGGAGGGACAGTCGCCCTCTGCAAGAACCTCTGGAATTGGGGGGGAGCCCCCCACGCCTCCGCCTCCTCCAACAGAAGCAACCTGGGAGCTGTTTCCCCTTCCTCTTGGTTAATGAGCAGCAGGCGCTCGGGTCCTGAGATTGCAAGTTGGGCTGGGGAAAGAGCCAAGAGATTGGGAGGGGAGGAGGCAGCTCCAGAGTGTGTGTGCACACACACGTGTGCATGCCTTACACAAGTGGCCAGACTGTGAGAGGGAGGGAGAGGCTAACCCCTGCGCTCCTGAACCCCCCTCCCTCTCTCCCTGCCCCCCCAGCATGGACTGCCCCCCCCCAACTTTAGGAACCCCGCTATGGACCCTGGTCCAGGCAGTTTCCGGAGCCATTGGGTGTTGGCCTCTGGTGAGTTTCCAGGAAAGAAGGACACCATTGCTCCCAGGGGGCTCAAATAGGGTGCCCTGGCATGGGTGTGGGGGGGGGGAATTGCTGGTCCCCCACATCAGGGGAGCCAGCTTGGTGCAGTTTGACTAGACCAGGGTTTGAATTCTGGCTCAGCCATGGAAACCCCCGGGTGACCTTGGGAAAGGCCCACTCTCTGCTTCTCCATAAAAGGGTCATTATGTGTCAGAAGTGGCTTGAAGACACAACAACACACACACAACACACACACACATCAGATAGCTGAAGAGCACTGCTTTAGAAGTCCCTGATCTTTCAGTGTTTATAGGACTGTGGTTTGGGGTTTGTTGCATAGCGGTGTGTGTGTGTGTGTGTGTCAGAATTGGTAGTGGGCTCCTAAGTGGATTTTTCTCTTGGGTCCACCATAGCTCCACTCTTCCCGCCCCCTGGCCAAGGGGAACCCGGATAGATAGTTTTATTTTTGTATTAGTAAGAAAAGAGAAAAACAATTATTATTATTTTTGCATTATTGTTACGGCCTTTTGCGGTCGGATATATTTTTCAGTAGAATGGTCTTATTCCAATAAAAAATTCCTAATCCCATCTATGGGTCTTCATCCAGGAGGAGGCTTTTTCTGGCTTTGCACCCCACATGACCCCTCCCTCCCGCCTGCCTTCCCCCACCTGCCTGAGCACAGCTGTGAGGGTCCCTGTGTGAGCTCCTCCGTTGTTCTGGGGCTGGAGGGGGAGACGGTTCCCTTTCCCCTCTGATCCTGTTCAGAGAAGGGCAGGTAAGGCCCCTGGGGGGCTGGAAAGGGGGGAGCGGCTGCCTAAAAGAGAAGCTCCCTGGATTGCAACCTTCCCCCCCCCCAAAAAAAATTACATGTCTGGGTTTGGTTACAGGCATCCCCCCTGTCCTCCCCCCACCGCCTGCTGCTTTGGGGCCCGGATGGAGACCTTGGCCAAGCCTGGCAACCGGAGCTGCTCTGTTAATCCCCAGCCCCAGGGCAAAGGGGGCTCTGAAATCACAGCCCAAGGTTGCCCCCGCTTCTGTTTTCTTAGGGTTGTTTGTTGAGGGCTGCTGACATGGAAGGCAGCTGACAGAGTGCAAGAGGGCAGGTCTCTGCCCCCCAGGGACTTGCAGTCTAAAAATGTGGCCCAGGAGAGGAGGAGGGAGACTAAAATGAGAGGGGGTGAAGATGGGAAGGACCCACCCTTGCATAAAGCCAGGCAAATAAAACCACAGAAGAGTTTGTGGACAAGACAGAAGAGAACTAAGGGCTTGACAACCGGTGCACCAGAAGGCCATTCTGCGCCTTTGTACGGTGACTTTTGGCTTCCAGGATTTAGACTTTCTTTTTCAGATAACTTTTTACAGCCTGCTTTTGTTTCATACCTTGCAAGCAACCTGGTCCACAGCACACAGAGAGAGAGGGAGAGATTCAAGGCAGTAAAAACTGCCACGTCCTCTGAAATATATATTTTAAATTGGCTGAGGAAGCAGCAGAGTCCAATTTCTGAAGGCTTAGTAGCGGCGGTGAAGGGAGGCTTCAAGAAGAACAGGACAGGCAGGGTCTGGCATGCCAGGTTGGCTACTGGCCCAGGGGCCTCCATCTTCCCAGACAAGGCTAGAGGAAGTTTATCAATCTGCCCACCACCAACAGCGCATAGCAACGCAGTGGCGGTGGTGAAGAAGAGATTTTTAAACTTCCAGCAAAGCCTCTTTCAGATGCAAAAGCTCACCTAGAGATCTAACATTTCAAGGAAATATGTCATCCCCACCCCCTGCTCTGTATTTTTAGTGAGGATCCTGGCAAAAGCTGAAATACTTGATTTCTAGTATTTGTGTCCCCACCTTAACATTTCCATGGAAGGAAGACGGTTAACAAAAGTCCAGAAATTGTAGTGTTTCTTATTCAAGTAACTTGCTAATAGGTTATGTTTTTTATTTTGTTGTAAACACCAGAATGGTCCCAAATTCCTCCTTCCTCTCAATCACAGCAATGTTTTTAGGAGTGATAACTAAACATTGTTGCTTTTTTTTAAAAAAAATGTCATACTGTTGGAGGTCATCACCACCTATAACATATTTATTTAAATGCTCTAAATAAATGGCCTTGGGGGGGTCAAATGGCCCGCAGGCCTCCCTTGCCCACCCATGATTTATAGAGACCCAGCTTTGACTTGTATTGATCCAACATTGGCGTTGCCCCTTCTTTGTCCGTCCCAGAGCAATGCAGGCAAGCAAAGTCTCTTCATGCCTCACCTCCACCTTTTGGCAGCCATAAAGTGATGGGATGCTGGAGACAGTCAGCTGGGACAAACTCTGACCCCTGTGGCCTGAAGCAGCTGCCTCATAGCTCTTCCCAGTCCAGCCAACGTCTGCATAAAACCAAGTCCTTCCTGCAGCCCCTAGGCAGGATCTCTTTCAGGGGTTACCAGAGCTGAGCTGAGGGTGTTTTCTCCCCCCTCTGCCCCCTTGCCCCCCTCCTGCAATTGGCCGCTAATCACCTGCAGCCGATTAGCAAGGAGGCCAGAATAATTGCTGATAAGGATCTCCCGGGGTTGGTTTGGCTTAAGCTGGAAATTCCAGCTCTGACTGGCCTCTGCCGCCTGCAATCAAGAGAGGACAATTAGAGGTGAGGGGGCTGGGGAGACCTTCCATGCAGCCCCACCACCCCTGTAGGGCACAGTAGAAGTGGCTGAGCCTGTCTGGAAGGGGGGATGCCGTCCGGCCCCCCAAGGCCTTTGTGACTGCTAAATTCCCTCTTTGATGGAGGTGAAGACATGTTCTGCCAGGGCCAGGCCGCTCTGGACCACCAGGGGCTGGACATCTGCCCACTCGGAGGGGCTGGGGACAAAGCACCAACCCCAACAACTCCAGTGGGGGGTTATGGGCCCTCTCTTTTTCTAACTGCAAGAGCGCTGGGCAAGGGGGGGCAAGGGATGAGGTGGTAGCACCAATAGAGTAACATATTATATATATGGCTGCCCAAGACATTTAAAAAAGGTGTGTCCTTGATTTTTGGGAAAAGTGACAAGTTATTTCAACATTTTAAAAAAGCAAACCTTCAGAGTGACTGTAGGGTGGGAGTGGGGGTGAGTTGTGTTGCCATGGCCAGTAGTAGCCCAGGGGCAGTGGTGGTGTTTTCTGGGCAGCTGCTTTATGTGTATTGCAAGGGGCAGCTGAGCTGGGGGGTGAGGGGGTCGGGCCCAGGAGAGGGTGGCTGCTGTTGCCCCCCAATTCCTTTCACCTACCCCCTCCTGCCTGGTAATGGGAGCACTTTAATCTCTCTCTCTCTCTCTGCTGCGGTTGGAAAATGCACGTGGCTCATAAGGAAAATATTTGCTCAGCAGCAGTTTTCGCAGGAATTTGGGATGTTAATTTGAACAGTCTGCCGGGAGGACGACAATGGATGTATTCAAGGGGTCAGTTGGTCCCTGTGGGGATGGAGCGGAGCCCTGCCCAGTTTGGTTGCCCACCTTCTTCCAGGCCCACAGACAAGGAGGGGCAGAGAGGCCAGACCTGTCCAGAGGGGAGGTGGCCCTGGGGACAAGAGAGGGAGAGGGAGAGAGGGGGCTGCCCGGCTTCTGAATGCTCTGGTCCCCCCGGAAGGAGCAAGGCTGGCAGGGGGGGGGTTCTTTTGCAGTGGCCCAGCCACATTTGTCCTTTGGTAAATCCTCCCAACACTTTGCAGACAAATAAATACCAGCACACCAATCAGGAATGCTTCTCTGCTGTATTGATCTGATCTTAGGGAAATTAGAGAAATCAGTGCATTTGGGGGGGGGGGAAGAAAGGGGCAAGCGAGAGGGTGCCTGGTGCACAGTTTCAAAGAGGGAAAGCCCCTCTCAACTGGCAAGGACAGCCCCTTCCCCTGCTTTTTACCAGGAGGGCTCATTCCTTTTACATACCTCAAGAAGCCAAGTGGAGTCACGCAGCCTATAGGATGTTTTGTCCCAAAGCTAGAAGAGGCTGCCGCAGTTTGCTTTTGCCTGAGCCTCCTGGGAAGGGCAAGATTCTATCTCCTCTGCTGAGTTAATTGAGTGCAAACTCATTTTGCACTTTGAACTGCGTTTGCAGCAACTGAATTAAGCTGAGGGTGAAGGGGGAAGTGGGGCAGGAGGCGAGAGAAACCAGGCCATTATAAAAACAGCTGAGACGGTGGGACAGCTAGGACTAGGACTATCCCTGCCAAACCAGGACAGTTGGAGGGGATGCTTTGGAGGCGAGATGGGGGGAAGGAAACTGGGGGCTTTGGGGGCTGTTTTAGGACATGCATGTGTTTTCTTTCGTGGGCACAGTCATGGCTAGGAAGCGGCCACATACTGAGCCAGACCTGTGCCCTCTCTAGCTCCCTTTGTCTAGCAAGCAGATGTGGCCTTCCAGATGTGGCGGCACTGCAATTCCCAGCATCCTTGAGCTGTTCTGGTTAAGGGGTGCTGGAAGGCAGTCCAGCAACTAGATGGTTCCCACTCTTGATCTACACTAATGGACTTGGTTTTGGGGGAGAGGGTCTTTCCCAGCCATACCTGGAGGTGCACCAATATCTGAGCTACAGCCTGTCCCCAAACGCTCCCCCCCCTCCACGCCACTTTTAAGCCACAGCACTGCTTTCCTTTTTCTATCTTCCTTTCTAAATATAGTCTTCACTCAGCCCCACCCCCACCCCGCATTATAGCAAGGCATAACAACAACAAACAAATACTTTACAAAGCAACACTCTTCCATGCATCTCCATTTGCAGCCTTGCCATCTTGCAAAAACACCAGCAAAGAGATGGATCTTTTGCTTGTTTTCTTCTTGCATGCATGAGCAAATAATTGAAAACATTCTGTGCCCTCTGAGCAAGATTTACAAGAATTTTTGTGCATTTTCCAGTGGCTTTTAAAACTTCAGGATATTTTTATGGCAAAAATATCATTTGGGCAGAACCCAGCTTCTTGTCCAGAAACCAATGTGTTGTTTGCAAAAGACATTGGTTCTGGTGCAAGGGTTTGTGTGCGTGTCTGCAAAACTTCCCAAGATTTTTGCACAAATGTATATGTTTGTGTGTGTGTTTTAAAAAGGTCCTTAATTGCTAGAAATCTGGTGGCAGCTGGCCATTTTCTTCAAAAACAAGGGAATGTGTGAGGGGTCTTTGCCTCCCTCATCCTGAAGAAGCTCAGGGGTGATGTGTACCCTTGGGAGAGTCTTCTTTCATTCTCTTTTTTGGCAAGTCCTTCCGGAAATGTTCACAAATCCCTTGGAGGCCTTTCCCCACCAACTGTACACTTTATGAAAGAGACCGGGCGTTCTCAGAAGGCGTCCTCTTGACTCTGCTAGGAGGGGCTTCTCTCTTGGAGAGAGGCCTCGTGCTTGGACAACCCACTCTGGGCTACTAGCCGGCCCTGAACTTGAGTGTCCAGGTCAGTCGACTTATGATCAGCCTTAGAATGAGGGGAAACAACAAGACCCCCAATCCATCCTGTGGTGATACCTTTATTGGGCCAACTGAAAGGAACAAGGTGCATCATGCTGGCCTTTGAAGCTTGTCAGGCTTCTGCAGCAGGCAGGGATGGACACACGGACACACACACATGGGAAATAAAGAGGCAGCATTTGTGTCCCTCTGTCTACATTCTGCTTTGCATGGTATAGGAAGTCAGCAGAGAGCCAGCGTGGGGTTGCGATTCGAGTGTTGCACTAGGATTCAGGGAGACCAAGGTTCAAATCCCCACTCAGCCATGGAAACCCACTGGGTCACACTCTCTCAGACTCTGAGGGAGGCATGGTGGCAGACCTCCTCTGAATAATAAATCTTGCCAAAAAAAACCCTGATAGCTTCACTCTTGTTGTTGTTAATTGCCATCAAATTGACCCTACCAACGACTAACCCAATTGAGTATTTCATGGACAAAAGGGTCCCCAAAAAGTTGTGGGACTTGAGGTGGAGGCTCTACCATCAGGTTCTTAATCTGAGGGGAAAGAGACCATGGACCGCAGAGGATGAGCAGACCTGTCCGCGTCTGAAATGTAAAAAGGCTGAGATTTTGAGTGGCGTGGCAGAAAAGGAGACGATCAGACATTTTGTCCAGGACTGCCCGAGTGCCCGGGAAACATGGGAGGAGGTGGCCCGGGTCCTGGATTGGCCAGATTTGGCACAGCAGGCTTGGGAGACAGTGCTTTCAGGGACTGAGCCTCCAGAGGGTGTCAGGGGACCCAGAAAGTCAGTGGGCCAAAAGAGGAAGAGGAAGGAGTCTGGTTCTGTGGCTGAGAGTTTTTGGAAAGTACCCTGGTCCACGGTGCGCCTGGTAAACCTTTATGTGATGTTAGGGTTAGTTTTCCAGAGAAAAAAGGAGGTGAAAAGTCAAAATCTGCAGGATGTAAAAGGCACTGCCTATTATGTGAAGAATGTAATTGAAAATTTAGCTCTGAGTGAAAAAGAGAAATTGCCAAGCTATCGTTGGAAAAAGTTTTGGCCGTGGTTTAGTGAGACGACCCCAGCAATAACATAAAATGATATTTTAAATAAATATTTTATTAATTTTGTATTATTTTGTATTATTATTTTTAATTAATATTTTATTGGTTTTTTTTTCATTTCTAAGTAGGTATAATTATAATGTGTAAATATAATGTGATTATAGTGTGTTTAGATTAAAGGGAAAAATACATTAGTGTTAGGATAGATTTACTTTTGTATTAGTAAGAAAAGAGGAAAATAATTAGTATTGTTTTTGTATTATTGTTGTGGCCTTTTGCGGTCGGGTGTATTTTTAGTAGAATGGTCTTACTCCAATAAAAAAATTCCCCAAAAAAAAATTCCAAGCCACCCTCTCATCAACAGCCCTGCTCAGACCTTGCAGACGCGGGGCAGCAGCCGTTGTGGCTTCCTAGAGGGATCTTACCCATCTGGAGTGCAGTCCTCCTCTTTTCCTCCTGCTTTCCACCTAGAAAGGCATGGTTGTCTTTTCTAATGAGTCCTTTCTTCTCATGATATGTTTGTTCAAAGCACAGCAGTCTCAGTTGAGTCATCTAGGCTTCCAGGGAGCGTTCAGGCTTGATTTACTCTAAGACCCCTTTATTGGTCTTTTTCGCAGTCCACGTTATCTGCAGAACTCTTCTCCAGCAATACATCCCAAATGAGTTGGTTGTCCTATCAGCTTTAGGGTCACCACTGAAGGCAGACAACACCCACATAGGAAGGTTGTGCATATGAAAAGTGGGAACAACAGCAATGCAGAGGCAATATAGTTTGGGTCCTGTATTTGAATGAGACGTCCAGGAGCCCGGGTCATCAACAGGTCTTGCAAACACCAGGAAAAAAACGATAAAGCTCAGTATAGTGGAAGGCAGAAGGAAAAGAAGCGGAGCCCAATAGCAGTGGGAGAGAGTGATCCCAGGGCCGCTTTGTGTTTGAGCTGCCTGGCAGAGCTGGCGGAATACAACAGCAGGGCTGTTTGAGGAAGATGGGCATTGTAGTCTCCACGTTGAGAGAGGCCCAGCTTGGCCAGGGACTGCTCTCCGGCCAATGCAATGAGGACTGTTTGTGGAGGTTGCTTCTGGTGGGGAGGACAGGTCCAGTGGGGGTGCCTCTCCTGCAGCCTCCCCCCCCCCGTGGCTCCTTGACCACAGCCTTGGGCTACTGCTGACTTCCTGGGGATGTCTCCTGGACAGTGCCCGAAGGGCAGTGAATCCACTCTCAGTTGTATTCCAAACTTTGAAGGAACTTTTGGCAGAAAATAGCATTCAGGTCTTTGAAGAGCTCTTTGAATATAACCCAGATTTGCCGTCCCACCTGCCCTGTTTCTGCAATAAGAAGCCATGTTCCAGCCCAGAGGGTGATGCGGTTTTCCCAGCACATCCCAGCCTTAGGATCAGCAGCATGGGGGGGGGGCAGCTGGGCACAACCACACGTGGGCTCGCTGGCTGGCTAGGGCTGGCCTGCTCTGATGCTCGTGTGGGGTCACCAGCTAGCTGGCACCAGCCTTTGGGCCAAGGAAGGGCGTGCGTTACTGGGCCGAGGGCTCCGTCTACGTGCAAAGGAAGACTGAAGTAGGACTGGCACAATCGCCTGGTAGTGGAACCTAGAGGCCTATGGTCCATTGGGGGCTTCTCCAGGAAGTGGAATTGGGGATGGGGCTGAGGGAGGGAGGGACTGCTGTTCAAAGACGTTTGGCTCCAGTCTTCCAAAAAAGCTTTGTAGTGTTTCTACAAAAAAGCCCCGGCTGTGAGACAGGAGGGACCCTCTGCCCCCTCCTCCAACTGCAGCCCAGAGAAAGAGCGGCTGGCTTTTCTTCCAGGTGGGGTCATGGCCAGCCAGCCGGGGCTGTAATCTGGACTCTGAAAGTCCCTTTTAATCAGATCCATGTGGGCTGCTCCTCTCGCCTGTGTGGTGGGAGGAGGGAGGCATGCGGGTGGGTGTGGGATAAGCTTTTCTGGACCCTTGGCTGGCCAGGAGGGGAGGCAGCGATGAGAGGCAGCTGTGTAAACAGGACTCGAGCTGGTTCCTGCCAAAGGAAAGCAGAGCGGGATCCCACCCTAGCCGGTCACTGGCTCTGGGGGTGAGAGGGGTGCCTCTGTGTGGGTGTGGGGAGATCTGGGTCTGGTTTCAGGGGTCTCTCTTCCTACCTGGCTTAGACAGCCTTTTCTGCCCCTTTTCTGGCCCACCTGCCTGAACACAGCAGCCTCTCTCGACTGTCCCAACCTGGCCTTGCTCTCCCCACCACCTCTCCCTTTGTGAGCGTGGCCGTGAGGTTATGGGGCTGCTCCTGCACCGGCCATTATCTCCCATGTGGGACTCACCCCTGCCCCCCCCCAGTAGCCCAAGGGGAATGAACTGCAAAGCAGAGACCTACCAAATCTAATTTGTTCTGGTCGTGCAATCTCAGTACTGAGTTTGCTTGACCTCCAGTGTGAAATTTGGATGTTTCCTTTGGAGGGCAGAGCCTGGACTCACTCTCTTCCTGCAGGGCAGTTATGCAGGATCAGACCAAGCCTGTCGCCTTGGAGTTGGGGGTCACATACTCAAGTGGACCCAGGGCTGTGGGTTTTGCTCCGTGGGGCAGGGACCTTGGCTCTTGCCCTGAAATTCCTCCCGCTCCCCCTGAGGACCTGGAAGGAGGCTCTAAGCCTGGAGATCCGGGAAACCCACTCCCTGCCCCTAGTGGAATACCCCCTGGCACCCCACCTTCCCAGGGAGGGGCTGCTTCTTCACACTTGCCCCACTGCAGGCAGAACAGGGGGGGGCAGCAAATGCCAGGGGAGCCTCTTCTGTATCTGGAAGTGGGGGAGGATCTTTTGCTACTTCCTCTGCCCATCCCACCCCGGCCCAACCCCCAGGGAGCTCCCCAGGCCATCACTCTGCCTGGCATCAGAGCAGACTATTAGGGCCTGGTGGGAGCAGCCCTCTGCAAACAGGAGCCCCTCTCCCCCCACTGAGTTATCTGGCAGGGAGGGTTTCCATGCATGCTGAGTTTCCGGCTGCTCTGGGAATCCAGGATACCTGCTGGGATGGATTCTGTCCCCTTCAGAGCAGATGCCTACAGTTTGGTGGCAAAATTTTCCCTTTGCTTTGTGGATGCAGCCTCCTCAGGCCACCAGGTCTACCTGCTGCAGCGGGGGAGGCTTCAGGTACAATACATTACCTCTGCTCTTTCCTTATGCCAAGGGCGTGTGGCCCACAGCTTTTAGCCAGTGGTGAGGGATTATGGAATATGCAGTCCCAACAGTTTCCGGAAGAACCTTGATCGTCTTCATTCTAGGATAGTGAGTGAGTGCCTCTCTTGTTGTGACGGGCCTTCAAGTCGAATCCCGCTTACACTGGCCCTGTCCTAGGGGAGAATTCAGAAGAGTCCTGGAGAGGAAATTTCTAGCGTGAACTTCCGTGGATGCCACGCGCTGTCTGATGAGTGGACTGGAGTTCACGAAAATGCCCGCTAGACACGTCTTCTTCTCAGACTTCAAAGTGTTACAGGATCCCTTGGTATCTTTTTAATGCTAAAATATACGGCTGTACCTGGAGGTGTGCTTCCCTGGCCTTCCTCTGAGGCTGAGAGAGTGTGACTTGCCCAAGATCTCCCTATGGGTTTCCATGGCTGAATTGGGATTCAAACCCTGGCCTCCTGGAGTCCTAGTTTAACATTCAAGCCTTTATATCAGACAGGATCTAAAGATGGGGTTTTCTTGGCAAGCTTTCTTCAGGGTAGGTTTGCCATCATGGCCTTCCTCTGGGGCTGAGAGAGTGTGACTTGCCCAATGTGTTTCCATTTCTGAGCAAGGATTTGAACCCTGTTCTCCTGGAGTCCTAAGCCGAGACTTGTGCCACCCCAGTTCCTTTCTTCTTTGGCTTGTTGTCTATGGTGGGGGCTTCCTACTCTGTCCCCTCCCTTAACTACACACGCACACACACAGACAGTACAAACATTTTATTTTTGTACAAAAAAGCATTTATAGTCTGTTTTTTACCAAAACAAACAAAAAAAAGTACCTCAATCTGTATTAGAAAAAGATTTCCCAGAAGAAATGGGAAATAATCCTGGTTTTATAAATATTCTCTAGATGAGCGTAAAGCTTTTATTCCCTATGAGCTCACCCAGGGAGCTTGATCTTGCGCCTTTCCTTCATCATCCTCTTCCTCCCCCCGCCCCCCCCCCGATTCCCATTCCTTTGTACGTCTGTCCGTCCGTCCATCCGTCTGTCCATCCTTGAGATGGCCGGGGCTGCTCTGGGAGCCTCTTGTTGCCAGCACGTGGGATCCTCTCGCCTTGGCTGCAGCAACCCCTTTCTTCACCACCATGAATGGACCTCTCTGTGGATCGGTATCCCCTCCCCAGGACAGCCACGGGTGCTTAGTTTTTGGATTAGGGCTACCTGCTCCCTAAGTGTGCCGTACGCAAAGGCGGCCTTGGAGGGTTTTGCCTTCATATAAAGTTATGCCTCCAGTGGCTGAGAAAGATGCCTTCCCAGCATACATTTAGCCAGGGGAGGGCCCCAGCTTTTCGACTGGGCCCCCTTCCTAAAAATAGGAAGGCCTCAGGGGCCGGGGCGTGTTGGTGCCGCCACTCGCCTGCAACGGTGACGGCTGCATGAGGGGGACCTCATATTCCAAGCCATTTGGGGAGAGCGTGGCCTTCGGACTGTGTCCGGAAGGGCCCCCCGTCTCTAGAGAGGCCTTCACCCCCTCCAGCTCCAGTGGGCCAGAGCCACTGCCCCCAAGAGCAGCCTGCGCCTCCTTGCCCTGTGGCCTCCGCTGCTTCCTCTTCCGCCGGACGTAGTAGGAGACGGCCGCAGCAATGGCCACCAGGAGCAGCACGGCGGCTGTGGCCGGCACCACCACCAGGGTGAGGCTGGGGTCCTTGCTCTGGGTGACGGGGGCATGGTGCTGGTGGGTGAGGGGGAGGGTCCGGGCCTCCGCGCAGAGCTCCTCCTCCCGGCCCTTGTCCCCCAGGGGTCCAATGCAGATGTGGTAGGAGGAGTTGGGCTGGAGGGCCCGGACGGTGTACTCTGGGAGGGAGGCCGGCAGGCTGAGGGTGACGGGTCGCTTGTCCGGCCCGGAGAGGTTCCAGTAGGTCAGGCGGATCCCCTTCAGCCGAGGCTTGGACTGGATGTAGTTCTCCAGGTCCACCTTCAGCGAGGTGGCCCCCACAGGCTTGATGGCGACCTGCTTGGGGTGGGGGGTGAGGGACTGGGTGGCGATGGGCAGGGTCGTCACTTGCACCCAGCTCTCACAGTACAGGCCCACGAAGCCCGGGAGGCAGGTGCACTCCAGGTGGTTGCCAGCTCCCAGTTGGCATGCGCCCCCATTCAGGCATGTCCCCGGGGGGCAGAGGTGGGCCTCCGGGCTTGGTTGGCCTTCCGGGAGGGGGAACGGTGTAGGAGCAGGGCTGCTGTCCACGGCCGTGGGGCCACCGGCCATGCTGGGCTCTGGTGAGGCGAGGCGGCCGCTGAGGCTGCTGGGGACAGGTGTGACAAGCTTTGGGGTGGCCGTGGTGGCCCTCAGCGTAGTGGTGGTCATGGTGGTCGTGGTGGTGGGGCAGCCAAAATCCGCATACTGCAGCTGCTGGAGCAGCCGGCCGGCATTTTTGGGAGGGAAGTGGCACCGGGTCTCCTCTGGCCTCCGGAGCAAGGCTTTGCCAGTGCTGAGCCAGCCCACCACCCAGCTCATGGGGCAGATGCAGTTGAAGGGGTTCTCGGCGGCTGTGACGGCCTTCAGCTGGGGGAAGGAGCCAAAGAAGTCCCGGGGCAGAGCGGTGAGGCGGAGGTTGCTGATGTCCAGCTCCTGAAGGCCACGGAGCTCCTGAAAATCCTCCACCCGCAGCTGAGAGATCTGGGCGTTCCCGGCCAGGCTCAGCTTGGTCAGTCCACGCAGCTCCCTCAGGGCCTCGCTGGGCACCCCGGCCAGCAGGTTGTCCGAAACGTCCAGCTCATGGAGGTTGCCCAGCCCCTGCAGCAGCTCCTCGTCCAGGCGGCCCAAGCCCAGCCCGGCCACCTTCAGGGACTCGAGGCTGGGGACCCCCCGGAAGGCTCCGGGCTCCAAGGCGGCGATGGGGTTGTGGCTGAGGTCCAGGAGCAGGAGGCCGGGCAGGCGGAGGGGTGGCAAGGCCCGCAGCCGATTGTCCTGCAGCTTCAGCTCAAGCAGATTCTCCAGGGAGTCGAAGGCGGCGGGGTGGATGTGCTGGATCCGGTTGCGGTCCAGGTAGAGGCGCTCCAGGAGGTGCAGCCCATGGAAGCTCTCGTTGGTGACCTCGTGGAGCTGATTGGAGGAGAGGTCCAGGTTGCAGAGTCTGGCCAGCGGCTGGAAGACCCCTCGGGGCAGGCCCGAGATCTGGTTCTGGGAGAGGTCCAGGAGCTGGAGGGCCGGCAGCCCCACAAAGCTCTCCCCACTCAGGGAGTGGATGCCGTTCTCGAAGAGGTACAGGTTGGCTGTCTCTGGCGGGAGTCCCTGCGGGATGGCCTGGCTGCGGCGGGAGATGCAGAAGACGGTCTGGGGCCGGCTGCACTGGCACTCGGCCGGGCAGCTCTGGGCAAGGGTCCCCACTGGCAGGAGAAGCAGCACTGCCCAAAGCACGGGCCGCCTCATGGCGTCGGTCTGCAGGAGGAGGGAAAGCGGAGGGGGAGAGAGGGTCAGTCGAGATGTGGCACCCCTCTCTGGATGGCCACTCCCAAAGCTCCAGCCCCACCCCACATCACCAGGCAGGATGGGTACCCACCCCATTGTCTTCCCTCTGGCAGGCGGAGAACTGCTGAGCCAGCTTGGCAAAGGCTGTCCTGGGTCTCAGAGAAAGGAGGGAGGGGGACTGCAGTGCATCTTCTCCCCACCCACCCATCCTAACCTCAGCTCTGGCCCCAAAGGTGGGCGACTGGGGCACTCTATTGTGGAGGGACTTCAGGCCCACCCTGACCCCGGTGCCCTGGGGGCTTTGGAGAAGGAGGTGGGGGGGAGGCAGTCCAATTCCCCCAACCTAGCCAGAGCAGGGTGGGCACTGGGACGTCCAAGCTGCCTGTGCTGCTTTTCCATTCCTCTGCTGCTGTCTCACACACACACACTCCAAAAAACCCTTCATGCGAGCAAAGTTGCTGGAAAGGTTGGCTCAGGATGTGGTGCTGTGGATTGAGGGGCTCAGACAGAGGTGGGGGGGGACTTCCATTGAATGAGGTTGACCCCCCTCCTCCTCTCCCCTCCATTCCTGGCTGCTTTGGCCTTGGCTGCAGGGGGGCCTTGGCTTGGCATTCCTTGGGGTAGCGCCTTTACCAGGTCAGCTGGATTCTGCTGGCAGGGGAGTTGGGGTGCAGCCCATGGCATTAGAGGGAGGATGTCTGCACATGTGTGAGTGAAGAGGGGCCCAGAGAGCTTGGGGGGTGTTTGGTAGTGGGGAGCACACCCTCCCTGTCCCCAGTCTGGATTAATCCTCCATCTTCCACTTTCTCAACTGCTTTTCCAACAAACGTCCTGGTTCTTTTCTCTCTGTTCCTCCTCAGTTTCCCTCTACATCCTTGGCTTACTCCGTTTGCTAGAAACTGAGTTCAAAGTGCAAAAATGGCTTAGATTAAATTATTTGGGGGTGGGGGAGAGTATTGTCCTTCCCAGTCATGTCCAGTAAAAGCAAACTGCTGCTTCCTCCCCTTGCTAGCAATGCTGGCTATCTTGGCCACAGGCTGATGTTGCTTGGCTTGGCCACACAAATCCCAATTTTCACCTGCAAAATCTTGGAGGGTGAAGAGCCCCATGCCGCCCTCTAAGTAAACATTGCTGCCTCCCCCTCTTCCCACCCTGCAGGGGGGGGGGCTGAAATTAGGGCCCCAGACTCTCTTGCACTCCTCCCCATGCCTCATTGCTTCTCTTGGGCTAGTGCCCGTGCCCTGAGCCCCCACCCTTTCCCCACCACCTCCAAGGTCTCCTGAATCCACAGCCCCTCCCTCTCCGTGTGCCTCCGGCCTGCTGGACAGGGCTTGATGCTTAGACTGGGCACCTCCTGAAGGCAGCAGCATTTCTGCTAACTCTCCTGGCCCACAGCCCTTGATGGGGCTGCCCTTCAGGACAAGGAGGCATCTGCATTTGAACCCAGGACCAGAGTCAGACTCAGCCTGGTTTACTGGTGGGAATGGCTTTGCCAGCAGCCCCCCTGCTCTCCAAAGCTGCCTGGTGGGGGTGCTGCAGCTCCCTCGACCCTTGGCTGCCCCCACCCCAAATACTTCCCGCCTGAGTCAGGCAAGCGAGGCTGAGCCATCTGGGCCCAGCCAAGGGAGCCCCGCCTAGCAACCTCCCGCTGTGTGGGTGCCTCCCCTCCGCTGCTCCCTAGACGCACAAACTGGACAGCCCCCCCCCGAAAGAACACCCTCTGGGGCTCCATACCTCCCCACTTCACCTGGCTGTGCTTGGGCAGGAGCAGTTGGGGGTCAGGGTGGTGAGGTGGGGCCCCCTTAGTCTCAGTCCTGCATCTGGGGCACGAGAGAGGCCACACAAAGTGGAGATGCCTTGCATGGAGGGGCGGAGGGGTTTGAGTAATCCTTCTCTGCCTTTGGCAGAAACGCCTCTGACAGCATTTGTTGCACTCATCTGGCATTCTGGGGGAAATCCGGGAGGCAAGCCCTTAAGACCCCCTCACACACCTCAATTCTGCACAGACAGCTCCATGGAAAAGGACACATCTTGCTGGCGTCACCCTGCGATGGCTCACCCACCACCTTGTGATCAACCCCAAAACCCCTGGCCTGTTTTCCGCCTCCATGGCTTTCAGCTGCCAAGCCCCTTCCACACACACACACCCCAAGCCCCACCCCAGACATAAACAAAACTGTTTTCGGAGACTCCCCAGGCAGACCATTGCTCCACTCTCTGACTTCATCTCTGATTTCATTCTGCATAATACTCCTGTCCTTCCTCTGTGTGTGTTTATCGGAGCTCAGCCTAAGGTTTTGGCAAGACCTCCTCTCTCCCCCCCCCACGGCCCCAAAGCTGCCCCCGCCCAGCCCAGAGCTGCCTTTGGGGAGGGAGTGGGGCTGTGGCCAGAGTCAGGAGTGGAGGCCGGTGGCTCCTCTTGTTTGTTTATTACTCTCACCTACTTGCAAATATTTATGTACTGCTTGTATCCCAAAGTTCCAAATTAATACAGTGTAAAATATACACAGTAGCAAACAGAATCCTTGGAAGCTGAAGAAACAGGAGGTCAGGTTGGACTCACTGGGGAAGGCGTGCGGAGAGAAATTTGTGGAGCAGGTGCAGCTTCCACACTACACGATTATAGCACTGTGGTGCCACTTTAGTTCCCATGGCAACATCCTAGGGACTCCTGGGATTGACCATTTGGGGAAGCCTCTAGCAGAAAATTCTTAATACTTTCCCTAGACTGCAAAGCCCAGGATTCCCTAGGATGTTGCCATGGCAGTCAGAGTGGAATCATAGCCCTGCAACTGCATAGTGTGGAAGGGCCCAGAATTTTTCCTCCAGCCCCTGGGGGATTCTGGGAGATGAAGCCTTCCCCACTAGGGTAACTCTTCCAAGGTAACCATTCTTTGGAGGTTTTTAAGCAGAGGTTGGATGGCCATCTGTCAGGAATGATTTGATTGTATATTCCTGCAGGGCAGAATGGGGTTGGACTAGATGACCCCCTGGGTTTTGGGGGTGTTTAGAGGCCTTCTCTGGATGGCTCATGTGGTCCCCCTTGTCTCTTCTCCCCCCCCAAAGGCCCCACAGGATCACAGGGGCTGCTCATTTCTCCATTCATCTGTCAGCTCTTTTAATAAGTGAGTTAATTAACACTGGGAAAGGAGGGGGCCTGCTCTGGGTGGGGGGCAGCTCTTTAAAGATCTTCAAAACCGGCATCACACAGACAGGTAATAAAGTCTGGAATGTGCAGCTGGAGGGAGGGAGGGGTCAGGGATGAGCCCCCCTTTTGGCAGGACAGCCAGACTGTCTTGCAGGGAGGAAGAAAGAGTTTGCTGAAGCCTTCTCAAGAATGGGCAGCAGGTTCTGAACTAACAAAGGGCAAATGCAAACACAGAAAGAGAGAGGGGGCAGCCCATGCAATGCAACACCAGCGCTGGCTAGGATGGGATGGAACAGCAAATAGGGGGTGCCAGTTTCCCTCTTCCCACAGGCTTCTTTTTTCAATTTGCATTCATCAAAAGTTTTCCACTCTGGTAGAAGAAACAAAACTGCAGAGCCAATAAATGAGAAAAAACCTCTGCATTTCTCAGGGGGTTCTGCCTCCCCCTGGCTCATTTCCACTGACTGGACCCCTTCTGCCCCACCTGCCCCCCTACAAGTCCAACAAAGGGGGCTGGGATCTGATCAAAGGGAAGTGCAACCCCTCCTCCAAAAACCAAAATAGATGAAGCAGATGAATTTCCAGCTGATCAACTCAAAGTGCATATGGGCACAGAAATATTTCTAAGGCACCAAGGAAAGGGCTTCCACCTAAACACCAGGAAGAGCTTTTTACTGTAAGAGCTGTTCAGTGGTGAAATAGGCCGCCTTGGAGGAGGACGGGGGATTCTCCTTCTTTGGAGGGCTTTAAAGAGAATTTGGATGGGCATCTTTCAGGCCTGCTTTAACTGTGTATTCCTGCATGGCAGATTGGGGTTGGACTAGATGTCCCTTGGGGTCCCTTCCACCTCTAGGGTTCTGTGTAAGCACCTGTCTTTCTGGATGAAGTGCCAAGGTAGCAAGCCTGCTATGAGGAGAGGCAAGTAAGCAGGCTGTGTATGTGTGGCTGTGCTAGTCTGCCATCATCATCACCATCACCATTTTATTCAAATATAAGGTAGGCATTCTCCATGCCACGTTTCTTCCGGACCTGGCTTCCCCCTCCTTCTCCGTGCCCCATAGCCCCACTCCCTCTTGCAACCTCTTAACCTGTCAGGTGATGGGGCCTCTCGCTGGCTGGGCTGATGGATGGATGGCCTGGAGCATTTGGGGTAATGGGAGCCAGGTGTGGGAGCGCCAGCGCCACAAGCCCCCTTTCTCTCCCTCCCTCTTGCAGGGGGCCTGGTGTGTCTCATGGGAAGGGGATAAGTGGGGCTGGCCTCAATGATGGCCTGGTCAGGGGAATCCAGTTTCAGTCAGGCGTCCTGTGAGCACTTAGGGGTGTTAGTGTGTGAGAAAGGGGGGAATGAATCTTCCCACTAAGGGCAGGATGTGCATAGTTTCCAAACCTCTAGCTCTGCACACACCCGGGCTTAGCAGCCATTTCCCCCCTCCACTGACGCTCTTCAGGAGCCACGGCCCAACTCTGCTTCCCTCCTGCCCACACCAGGCAGTCCCACTAATCCACACTGAATGCTTCTTGATTCCAGAGTAAACCAAAGCACGAGCCCCTCTGGCTCATTCCCTGGCAGAGCTGCAGGTTCAGCCTCCTTTCCTTCTTCTCATGGGGGTGGGTGGGGGTTGCCCCCTTGCCCGGCGGCAGTAGTTGGGGCCAGCCAGTGCCCATCGCAAAGGAGGCTCCTTAGGGGTCTGGGTTAAGGCAAGGAGGCGCCATCCCCCCAGCTGTCTGTGTCTCTGTGTGTGTGCGTGTGTGTGTCCCACTGCTCTGGGAGGCCCCCAAGGGTCAGCCCACACCAGCCCTGGCTGGAGCCAGCCCAACATTGATGGGGGGTTTGTTGCTGTTGCAGGATGAGCTCAGAGCAGCCTCCAGAGCCAGAGCCTCCCTCCTGCCTGCTCCTTCCTGGGGTGCCAGGGGCCAGCCTGGGGCCCGGCTCCTTCTCCTGGCTCTTCACCGGCTCTCTCGCTCTCTCTCTATGGGGCCAGCCAGCCAGGGCCCCCGGCCAGAAGAAAAGGTGGTGGCAAATTCTTTGCAAATTGCGTCTGCGGCTGCTTAGCCAGGCCAGAGAAGGAAGGAATCTCTCGCAAAGCTTACCTTGGCCTTGCCTGCATAAACTGGATTAGCCGCTGCAATAACCAGTGCTTGGGGTGAAGGGGGGGGGCAGGAGACCCAGGGCCAGAAGATTGGGCCGGCTGGCTCTGGGTTGCAGTAAGAACTCTGTACGGCAGGCGGGCAGGGGAGGGCATGGGATGCTGGTGATGGGGGTTTAGCTCCTGGACTTGGGGGTCTCCCATGAAAAGGCTCAGAGGAGGCAGGTGGCACCTGGGGAGATGGCACCAGCCAAGAGGGTCCTGGGCTGGGTGGATAAAAAGGCTCAGCGGGCAGTGCCATTCATTGCCAAAGACAGGAGCCCACCCTGGGCTGAGCTGAGCCCCTTGCCAGTATCTGTTGGCTTCCAGGCTATGGGGTGGGGGGCAGGCAGGAGCGTGGAGAGTGCCCCATAGGCCCCGCTGGAATGCCCCCCCACTCCTGTCTGCAGCAGCATCTGCTCCCAAGATGCAGTGGAGGAACCAGCCAGAGGTTTCGCTCCCCTCCTGCTTAAAAAACTGGGGGGGGGGGCTGGCCGGGTGACTGGCAGCACATCAGAGGCTCCCCCTCCCACTGCCCGCAGCATTCTTTCCTTGAAAAGCCACCACCCCCTCCTAAATTGCTGGGGGGGAGAGGAAGGGCACAGGCGCTCTGGGGCTGACAGCAGAGCAAGCAGCATTGGAAACACCTGGGGTCTCTGGCGCTGGGGGGGGCTGCTTTGCATGTGCTGGGGGAGGGTGGGGGAGAAGGGTACCACACTCCACTCCCTCTCGGATTTCACTCTCCCTTTTAGCAGAGACTCTTCTGGAGCCTGGGCTGCTTTCAAAAACCAGCACAATACTGCTGGCGTGTTGCTGTGTTGCTGGCAGGCAACCGAAATTGCAAAATGGGGATGGGCAAATCTTTAATTGAAGTTGCGTCCGCTTCTAGGATTACACAGAGCTCTTCATTGGGCAAGAAGAGATTTGCACCTCAGATATAAACACAGGGCAAGGGACGTCTCTTTGCTTTGTCGTTCCCCATGTGTTGGCCTCCTTCCTGCTTTGCTTGACAAAGGGTTCTGTGTGACACACAAGGATGGCAACTCAGACTTGGAAATTCAGGCCAATGACTTCACTGGGGGAAACAATGGCAGGGTGCTGCACCCCGTCTAAGAGGTGGGGAGTCGTGCTGCTTGGAACCAGTGTGGGGAACCGGATGTTGCTGACATACAGCTCCCCCTATCATGGCTTTTCTGGGAGCTGAGCCCCTCCCCCCAGTATCTGGGTGGGCAGGGGACTCTCCTTCATGGAAGGTTTCCAAACAGAGGCCGGGCGACCACTGGTCAGGGATGCTTTAGCTATGGACGTTTCGCTTTAGAAGGAAGTTGGACTAGATGGCCTTTGGGGTTCCCCTCTGTAATACAGAAGCCTGCCTTCCTGTCATGCCTGGTAGTCACCAAACCCTGGAGGCCCAGCAGCCAGGAAGGAAGGCCCCACCAGGAGCCTTCAAACGGGGCCGCTCCACCCCTGCTCCGAAGTGCCAGTCTTGGGTTTCGCTGCCGCCTGCGTGTCTGCGGTGCAACCCGCCTACTGAGTAACGTCTGCTGCTGCCCCTTAATTATCGCTGCTTGCCTGGGTCAGGAATGGGCGGTGCCAGGATCCAGCCTGCTGCTGCTCTGCCAACACAGCACAGCTCATTGTGGGCGGATCTGGGCCCTCCTCCTTAGGCAGAGGCAGGGCCAGGTTGGGCCTCCCCTCTTGTGCTCTCCTGCACTTCCTGCTTGTGTGGGTGGGTGGGTGGGTGGGTGTGTCATGGTTGCTTTCTGCCCTCCTCCTTGCAGGAAAGGATGCCAGCTGCCCTGCCCCAGGGGCCAAACCACTGGGCCCTTCCACCCAGGGACCCCTCCCACTTGCCTGCCTTCTGTGGTGCTCTCAGTAACAAGCCACTTTCCAGCCACAGTAGCCAAATGGACCCTAAGAGGCGGCCAGCTCGGCTGGTCCATCCTCAGCTCCTCTCACACATGATGCCTATCTGGGCTCCCTTCCGGAGGGCCGCCCAGCAGAGGGTCCCAGTGGCTGCCCCCTCCTTCAGGAGGTCCTGGCATGGTGCTCTGGGGCTCCAGAAAGCGACCCCTCTGCCCTCTCCCCATGGCAGCCTCTTTGGCAACCTGGCCTGTTATTGTCAGCCTGCCCACATCCTGTTCTCTGCAGGGGGTGCCCAGCAGCATCGGGTGCCTGTCCTTGCTCTGGCCTGGAGGGTGGGGCCCCTCAACCACAAGGGCTGGAGCAGCAGGCTGCAATTAGCCCTGCACACAGAGGCAGGCCGTAATTAGGGCAGGGAGGGGCCGGCTGACCTGCTTTTCCATGGCTGGGCTGGATGGAGGAAGAGGCAGGCGCTGGGCCTGGAGCACCCAAAGCCAAGGGGGTGGGGGGCAGAGGGCATCTAGCCCCCTTTGCCCACCCAGGCCCTGAAGGCCCCTGCATTCCAACGCACACACCCTTCTCTTTTCCCAGAGCCAGGCCTGGGTGCAAGAGAGCTGTCCAATGCCTAATTCCCTGGTCTAATGTCTCTCTGGGGCCAAAAGCAGAGGAGGCTTCCATGGTCAGGACAGTGAGGGTCAAGCAGCCACCCCCATCCCTGCCAGGGTGGCGGCTGTGCCACTCTTTCCCTTCCGCCCTGCTTCCTCCCCAGCGGTGGGCAGACCTCCCCATCTAAGCCCACTGAGCCACGGCTGGCTGGGCGTGTGAATCTCCTTCCTGCCAGCATTTACCTCCCTGCTGGTCTTCTCTCACCAGCCCCACAAGCCAGCGACTGGCAGGACAAACAAGGCTGCCATTGTCCTGGTTCAGGAGGGCCTGGCGTCGCGCCTGCCCCACCGCTGGCTCTCCCAAGGTTGGGGGCTTTTGCTGCTGCCAGCGAGTGAATGGCATCCAGGCTGAGCCCCAGGCCAAGGGCTGGGGGAGTGACTCAGAGCCCCCCCCACCCCTGGGGGAAATTCCATTCAAGAGCCCCCTCCTTACAGGGGCAAGGGGCAGTCACCAGGGGCATCAGCTGCAGGCCGCTTCTCTGCTCCCCCATAGATGCCCTCCCCTGCTCTCCCTTGGCAAAGGCTGGAAAGAATCCACCTTTCCATATGTGCCTGTGTGGAGTGATGTAGGAAGTTGGTGGTCAGGGCTGCACTACCAAAGAGGGAGGCTGAGAATTTCGCTACTGCCCTGACCCTGCAGCTGTACCTGGTGGACTTATGTCTGGCTATGGGTATGCCCAGGAGCTCTGTATCATATAGCAAGAGGAAGATTGTGATAATCATATTAGAGTATAGAGTGGTTTGCAGGCAAGCAGTGACCAGCTGCTCTGTGGGAGAGAGCCCACTTTGTCTGAGACGTGGGAGACCCACATTTAAGCCTCCACTGACCCACGGAAGTTGGGACCCCTCTCCTTTTCTCTCTCTCTCTTTCTTTCTCAGCATGGCCTACTTTGCAGGGTTGCTGTGAGAATAAAAGTGGGGAACAAGAACCACATATTCTACCCCAGCACATTGAAAGAAAGGCAAAACAGAAACGGAACAAACTAATTAGTTCTGTTGTGTCAAATCCCAAGAAAAGAGTTTCCGGCTAAACATTAGGAAGAACTTTTTTCCTGCTGGTAATTGCTGTCTGATAGTGGAATGGACTCCCTTGGAAGGAAGTGGACTCCTTCAGTGGAGGAGAGTCTTTACTCAGATGTTGCCTGGCTGTCTCTCAGAAGGGCTCCAGCTGTGGCTCTCTTGCACTGGCAACAGAGGGTTGGACTGGATGGCCCTTGAGGTCCCTTCCAACTCTATGCTTCATTCCTGAGCCGTGATTCTGCCATGTGGCAGATCTCTTCACCCCTCCCTGGTGCCATTTTGGGGGTGGCTCTGGAGCAAAGCCCCCAGATTTCTGCATCTCTCCCCTCAGCCCCGGAGGTCCTCTTTTCTGTGACCCCTCTATTCCCTTGCCAGCTTTTTTGTGCTGTGTGCCTTCAAGTCATTTCTGACTTAAGGCAACCCTATCACGGGGTTTTCTTGACAAGATTTGTTCAAGGGGGCTTTGCCTTTGCCTTCCCCTGAGGCCGAGAGAGTGTGACTTGCCCAAGGTCACCCAGTGGGTTTCCATGGCTGAGCAAAGGGGATTCAAACCCAGGTCTCTAGAGTCCTAGTCTGTTGCTCAAGCCACGACCCCACAGCGGTTCTGGCCCCTTTTCTCCTTCCCTGTCCTTGTGCCGCTGACATGGCAAATATGGCTGACCCCTCCTCCCCCAGCAGCCCCCACCCCGCGTTTGTCTCCGTCCCACCCCCCTCAGCCCAAGCATTCCTGCCTGACAGGCTGCACCCCCCCCTGCTTTTTCCACACCCACCCACCATCGTCCTGCTCCCCTTTCAGGTACTTGGGAGGAAGGCAAGCCAAGGAAGGCTCCTTTCCAAAAAGGAAACTGATCCCAGATGACATCCAACATTTTGGGAGCCAATGTGGGGATGCAGGAAGAGCAGCAGCAGCAGTGGGAGTGGCGGGTGGGGAAGAACTGCCGTTTGCACCTCAGCTCCCCTCACCTGACACACACACACACAGAGAGGAATGTCACTCTCTCAGCATCCTCCCTGCACATTCCAGCACCATGACGACACCACCAGCAGCCATGTGTGGGGCTGGTTTGGGATGCTCAGCTGGGAAGGAAGAGGGAAGAGGGAGCGGCTGGCTGGGCCAGGTGAGCCAGAGGGAGGCTGCCTGAGAGGAGAACCGCTGCCCCCCAGGGATGGGGAGGGACCCCAACCTCGACTGGGTGAGGAATGGGCAGAATCATGGCCGTGCTGCAAGGCTGAGAATCCATCCAGCCTAAGGGCCCAAGAGGCATCCGGTGCAAAGAGGCATTCCTGTCCTGGCTCTTCTTCCCTGTGGAGCAAAGTGCTTCTTCCTCTCAGACCAGGGTGAGGAACATGCAGGCCTCCAGATATTGTTGGACTGCACCTCCCAGCAGCCTCCTCTATTTATTTACTTATTTTATATTCCACCTTTCTGCCAATATGGGACTCAGAATGGCTTCCAGTATAAGTTTTTTTAAAAAAAAAAATTAGCTAAAACAATACACAGTACAACACTGGTGGAAAGTCATAGCCAAGGGTGAGGTATGCTGGGAGTCACAGTCCAAAAACTGCCTTGTGAGTTTCCCCCTTGTACTGAGAGGACAGCAGTCACAGTATGCACCAGCACAGCCCCTAAAAAAATTAGAAAACCCCTTTCTTGCTTCACAAGTATGCTTCTGGCCCATGTGCAAATTCACTCAACCAGCCAATTACAAACCATGCAATTAAGGAAGTGTATTTCCCCCTCCAATTAGGAAGCAGCCCTGCAGCCTGGAAATGTGTGCAAATTAAGGCAAATGCAACCCTGCCTGAGCTGTGCAGACAGAGGTGGAAGGTCCATGTTCAGGGAGAATATTCCACTGAATGGCAGCCGATGGAGGGGATGGGAGGAAAGCCTGTTGCCTTTGTGCTGGGCTGGGCTTCAGAATTTTTAAGAGCCAGCAAAATAACTCCCAAGCATGGAAGGGTCACGAACTATAATTTCTACCACTCCTGTGGTGCCCAGGTGTTGCAACTGGTTTGTGCAGTCAGACTGGGACTGCTCAATGACTGGGTAGCCCTTCTTCTGAGCTTCCTCTTCCTACCTGGTTTCTCTGCATCCTCGCCCACAAGTGGCAGCGTCTAATTTGAGCAGCAACCACCTTGGCACCGCCACCAGCAGCAGCAACAACAACAACAAAAACAGTAGCATTTATTTAGCACAAGCATCCGTCACCTCGCCCTGCCTCCATTTTTCCTGTAACAGCAGAGAGTTGAAATGAGATCCAAACCTGGAGTCTCTTTGAAAGGGCCTGAGGTCACTCAGCTCTGTGGAGCCAAAGTGCTTGAGAGCAATTCCTTTATCCCCTTAAAAACTGACAGACCCAGAGATATTTTACTGGAGAAAGGGAGCAAGTGTGCCTGTGTGAGCGTGCATGACGGAGGATACACAGGGGCAGAGAAAGTAGCGAAAACTGAGCAGCAATGGTGATTGTGAAAAATGCACCAAAATACCTTCTCTTTTGGAGACTATTTCAACATCTAATGGCGAATGTGTCTATAACTGTCTATCCCTCCATCTGCCTGTTTGTCCATCCATCTATTTTCCCATCCAACTCTTTCAGACTGGCCTCAGTCTTGTGCAGACTGAAATGCTGGGTTCTTCTAAGGACTCCCAGGGTTTTGCAGTTGGTCATGATCCTGACAATTCTGCCAGAGATTCCCAGCCCCTCCTGCACCACGGAAACTTAAAGAGTTCAAGGTATTCCATGGCAGAGGGAGAAAGAGAGAGACCAAGAGAGAACAGGATCCATGCCAGGTGCGTCTGCACTATACAGCAGTAGCAGTTGGATCCCACTTTAACTGTCCCAGCTGCAGCCTGCAGAATTCTAGGGTATGTAGTTTGGTGAAGGGTGCCTAACTTTCCCTGCTGGAAAGCGCACACCCTCTTCAATTACAGTCCTCAATACCAAACTACAAATCCCAGGATTCTATAGGATCACACCAGGGCAGTTAAGGTGGGACCAGTAATTCTATAACTGTGCAGCACAGATACAGTCCTGGTCAGACTGGCCATCTACGGTAGCTCCCTGCTCCACAGCCATTTCTGAAACGGACGACCAGTTCCCATAAAGGGCCACAGGTACCCCAAGATAGAGATGTGTGCTCTCCCTTCCTCACATTGTACAAATGCAAATCTGTTTTGGGGGGCAGGGGGAACGAGCCAGGCCTTCATACAGGTTCCACCTGCGCTCTTCTGCCTGCACATTCCTGCGCCAGGTGCCCGAGCACCCGGAGGTGCCACTCACAAAACCGCTGTCCCTGCACTGTGCCTGCTCTTGCCCTCAACACTGCCATGAGAGCCAAATGGCAACCATCCTCACTGAGGACCCTGTGCCACAGGCCCCTCTCCATCACAGGACCCCTTTGGAGCCATAGAGGTTTACAGCCACGCCGGAGGGCAGTGTCCAGCACAATGGCACCAGAGCCCCTGCAGGCCTGGCCGCCCCCCAGGGAGAGCCTGCTGGTGAGGAGCTTGCCAGCATTGCCCCCCCCCCCCATACACAGAGCCCCTTTCTGCCTCTGACGTGGCTCACCGCACTTCCTGGTCTCTCACGGGCACAGCAGGGAATAAATAAACAAGCGGGCTGGAAAGAGGGCAGGGAGACCCCTAATCTTTTTCTTTTTTTTGGAGGGGGGTTTTAAAAGAGTCGGTGGAGCCTAAATATCCTGAAGGCCCCATCTGATCTTGGAAGCTAAGCTGGGGGAGGACTGGTTTGTACTCGTAAGGGAGACTTCCCCGGGTGGCTGCATCTCAGAGGAAGGCAAGGGCAAAGACCCTCCCAGAATTCCTTGCCTAAAAAACCCTCTGGAAGCCAACAGGCGACCCCTAGCCCACCCCCTCCCTTCCCTGTGGGGCTCTTGTGCCCCAGTGCTGCTCATCTCTCTCTGTGGCTTTGCAGAGGGTCTATATTATTGTTGATGCTCTTGCTATTTTATTACCTGCGTTCAGCTCTGACTTAGGGTGACCCCCTCCTGGTCGTCTTGTCAAGTTTTGTTCAGAGATTTGCCCCCAAGGGCTTCCTCT
Source organism: Gambelia wislizenii (assembly GCA_030847615.1). Lineage (NCBI taxonomy): Eukaryota > Metazoa > Chordata > Lepidosauria > Squamata > Crotaphytidae > Gambelia > Gambelia wislizenii. The sequence continues at coordinate 488,069 of JAUMIR010000012.1, read as the reverse complement.
GGGGCTGAGAGAGTGTGCCTTGCCCAAGGTCGCCTAGTGGGTGTCCAGGGCTGAGCAAAGGGGATTGAAATCTTTGTCTGCCGGAGTCCTCGTTCAGGAGTCAAACCAGTATGCCATGCTGTCGTTCAATGATTATGCGCCTTCCAGTGGACTCTGACTCATGGTGCCCCATCTGAGGGTTTTCTTGGCGAGTTTTATTCAGAGGAGACTTGTCACCATTACCTTCCTCTGAGGCTGAGAGAGTGTGGCTTGCCCAAAGTCACCCAGTGGGTTTCAGTGTCTGGCTGGGGATCCGAACCCTGATCTCCCAGAGTCCAGGACATCCCCCTAGCTGCAGCTATCATCCTCATCATCCTCATCACCCCTATCCCATCTTTCCCCCAAACCAGGGCACAAACGCATACGAAGGCGCGAGTAGAAACCTGTTAAGAAGGGATGGTTGCAACGCAGTTGAACCACCACCCACGAGAGGAAAGCCGCTTTGAAAGGCAACAGAGAGCGGCAAGGAGAGGGTCCCCCCCCCGCTCGCCAGCCCACCCTCCCCATCTCCAGGGGGGCCAGGGCACCCGGGACCCTCCCCACTGAAGGATGGCCCCCTCCCCAGCTGTAGGGCCTTTCAGGGCGGGGGGCCCGCGGGGGGCCCTGGTTGCTTTGGGCGGAGAGGAGGGGGCTCGGGGACCCGATCCACCAGCGAGGCTCCTGGCCCCAAAGGGCTCTCGGGGGGGGGGCTGTGCGCGCTCGGACCCCTCCGGCTGAGGGGACGGGTCTCCCGAAGGCCCTGGCAGGAGGGGCACTCTGCCCATGCTCAGGGCGCCTCCCCCTTCCTTGCGTTCAGGAGAGCCGGGGCTCTGAGGGGGGGCGTCCTCCCTTCCCGGGCGCGGCTGGTCAGCGCCCACCGTGGAGCCCCAGACCCACGGCAACGGGGGGGGGGGAGATGGCTGTGGCTGGGGGGCGACGTGGGGCTGCGACCCCTCCATCACCCCGTGGCCTCCATGGCCGAGGAGGGGCTCCGGCGCATCCCCCCCCCGGTCTCCCTCCGGTCCGCCTCCTCTTCCCCCGACCGGAGCTCCGTCCCGGGGGCTCCCTCTCGGTCTGCGGAAGGCCCCGCCGGGGCTCCCTTCCCTCCCGGGCCCGGCCGTGTCGAGCGAGAGCCGGAGGCGGCGGCGCCACTTACCGGCGGGGCTGCTCCGGTCCCTCCGTCCGTCCCTCCGTCGGTCCGTCTAGGGCGCCGCGCGAAGAAGCCCGGCCAGGCGGCGGCAGCGGCGGCGGGGGGACGTCTGAGGCTGCCCGGCCTCCCTCCCCATCCCCGGCGCGCCCGTCCCGCGGCTCCCGCGGCTCCCGCTCGCTCCCTCCGCCTCCCGCGGGCGGCTCGGGGGGGCGGGGCTGCTCCCGCTCCGGATTGGCCGGGGGGAGGGGCTCCCGGGGAGGGGGGAGGGGAGGGAGGGGCCGAGCGGGGGCTCCTTGGCCGGGCCACCCCTCCCCCCTCCCGGGGGTCCCCCTCCGCACCGGCAGCCGGGCCGAAGGAAGCGGCGCTTCGCCCCAACGAGGGCCCGCGGAACTCGCGGCCACCAGGCGCGGCGGGGTCTTGCGCTCTGGTTGAGGGAAGTGTGGCGGAGTGGTTGGAGCGCGCGGCACCAGAAGACCAGAGTTCAAATCCCGGCGCAGTCCTGGAAGCCCACGGGCTGGCCTTGGTTAAGTCCCACTCTCTCAGCTTCTTAGGCAGCTGATGGTGGCAAAACCCCGCCGGAGAAACCCCAGGACCATGAGCCCCAGGCGGGCAAGGGAGGCTGGGGGGACACGGGACCCCTTCCGCTGGTCATGGGGGCCAGAACCAGTCCTGCCCATCGGCGGCATGAGCGGCTGGCCTGCAAAGGAAGGCCGCCCCAGGAATGCCCCCTTCCCTTCTGGGAAAGGCTCCAGAGGAAGAGGCGCACCTAGAGGTCCCTTATACCACCCTCTGCCCTCCTCAAGAGAGGCTCTAGCTGCTCGTAGCTAAAGCAGTTCCTCACCACCCAGCCCTGTGGGGGACGGAGGAGGCAAGGGGTCACTGGGGGGCGATTGCCAGTATTTCCCCTTCATGAAGCACCTTTTTGTAAAGTCAATCTGTTGAATTCTGCCCTCCCCCCCTTTCCTCTCCGCACCAAGGCCAGTTATTGGGGGGGGCAGCAGGGCGTTTGTGGGTACAGCCTGCCTTTGCCAAAACTCCACAGCATGGAGCGCTTTTGGGGGCTGGACTAGATGGCCCTTGGGATCCCCTTCCGCTCTGCGATTCTGTGCCCAAAGACCCCAGGACAGAGAAGTGCTTATTCCTTTGGGGTGTGCCTGAGTGGTCCCTCAGAGCCATGCCACCCATGGTAGGACCATTAAGGGCCCCTCCATTTGAGCCTCTCTCCTCCCCCTCCACCCCCCCTTGGCAAATAAATCCAGAGGTCAGCCCTCCTCTCCTCCCCCCCCACCTGGGCAAACATGCCCGCCTGGAGCTTTTTGGGGGGGCAGCAGGGTATTGTTCCCCCTTCCTTGCTGGGGTTTGGCCGCCTCTCCTGCCTTTATCTTGGGTCAACAGAGGAATGGCTGCTTGAGTGGGACGGAGCCCAGGCCAAAATGCTTGCTTTCCTCCCCTCCTGGCCCCACAGAACCTCCGCCTGCTCTCCAGTTTGCAGCTGGGGGGGGGGCAAGGCAACAAAATCCCTGTGTGTGAATGTGTGTGTGTGAGAGAGAGATGGGCCTCCAGCCTTTCTGGCCACAGGACTTTGCTGCGTGCCCTTTGGCTGGTGCTTGGCTTGTGTTGATGGACGCACCACCAGTTTGTGGTTCTTGGCTGTGCTTATACCCCACTTTTCCATCCTCAAAAAAGGCAAGGAGGCAGTTATTGGGGAGGGGGGCAAAATGAGGACACTGCTGCCCAAAATAAGAATTCTGCCCCCAAATTAAAATTTCCCTTAATTCCCTAAATTTCTAGCATTGCACTAACTTAAAATGTCAGGTGAGCTTTTGGAAATAGAGTCTGGGCATCCGAAGGAAAGGAGCAGGCAGCATGACCCCAAAGGGAACAAAGAGTTCAAGGCCTGAATGGTTTTCATAGAATCGTAGAATCATAGAGTTGGAAGAGACCATAAGGGTCATCTAGTCCCACCCCATTCTGCCTTGCAAGAATACCCAATCAAAGCATTCCCGGCAGACGGCCATCCAGCCTCTGATTAAAAGCCTCCAAAGGACACCACACCACACACCTCCGCCACAGGTGACACGTGTTTCTGGCATGTATGTGTGAGGGAGGGGGAGGAAAGTCACGCACAAGGGTAGAGAAGAATAGGGCAGAGAGGAGCTTTTGTCAAACACGGAACAAGGAACTCCAGGTGACTGCGGTTTCTGCCTGGCAGGCCTTTCCTTTTCTGAGGAAGGGCAGTGCCTCCCCTGGGGGAGAATGCCCCCCTCTTAACCGTGGGTGGGAGGGGGTGAGGGCAGCTTCTCCGTCCTTCCTTGCCAGCATCGGTGGGAGCCTCTCTCTTGCCTCCTGCCCCACATGGGGGGACGGCTGGAAGGCTGGTGCCTGGCAGGATGGTGCACCCCAGCTGAATCAGGGGTCCCCTCTGGCCTGCTGGCAGAGCCAGCGTTAGTCCATGGTGCCGAGGCCAGGCTCGTCTTTCACACACACACAGGCCCAGAGTGTTGATATTGGGATGTGGGTCTTTTATCTTGTGGCTCCCAGCCCAGTGCCAGCCCTAGGATTTGGAGGGGGGGGTGGACTATGGGAGGGATGTAACTTGGAAGAGGCAAGCAAACACAGGGAAAAATTTCTTGGGTTCTTCTTGCCAAATTGGCGTGCCAGGGGGATGGGAGCAAATGCCACAGCTTGATGACCTCTGGAGGGTCCCATGTCTCTTACTTTCATTGTGTCCTGGTTCCAGAATGTTTGCAGAATACAGCCAGTTGCCAAATCTCTGGCCAGGAGGCAGCCTGGAATATCTTTTTCATCTCTTCCCTTGCCAGTCCTGGACCAGGAAGAACCACCCTGCGCTTCTCCTCTCTGAGGACAGACCCCTTTCTCTGCCACTTCCTGCCCCCCATGCCACCTTGAGCATACAGACGGGCACCCCAGCACCAACGCCACACCCAGGCTTCCTCGTGCCGGGGTGATGTGGCGGCCAGTCGGGCATGCTGCCTTTCAGAGGTGTTTCTGCCTTCACCTTTGAGTGAGAGGGCAGAAGGAAGGCCGTCTGAGCCTGCCTGGGGCAGAGGCAGAGGTGCAACCGGTTTACCAACTCTTGGAGGCGCTGGCCATGATCCTGAGCCATACAAGCAGGGTTGGGACCCAGAAGGGCACCCCAAGAGTTGGAGAAGGTGGCCATGCCCAGATCCACCTTTGGGTAGATCAGGCTTCACTCTGCCAGGACCTGGGTGTAATTCAGTTTATTTATTTATAAATATTTGAAGTGCTATCTGAAACTTTCAAAGCAAGAATAATAATGCAATTATATAATACAGTTAATATGAAATATAATACTGCAATATAATAGTAGTACAAGAACAGTAAAGCATCTGTACTGTAATTGTTTGTTTACCTGCTACATAAATCTGTGTGTTTGATCACCAGACTCTGTGCATTATCTCAAAATGAAGATAGTTGTAAGGTTTTGTACCCAATCCATCAACTCCTTAGATTACTGTATTCCCAAAGATTTGGGATTTCTGTCTCTTTTTTGCTCTAGAATGCACATATATGGACTGATTTTGACCGAATGTGATCTTCAGATTTACATTTGCATCCTGAACATTTTTTGTCAAAGTTTGGGACCAACTGTCAAACTCCCCTACCCCCGCTGTTCCTCAGAAAATTGCCATTTTGGACTGATTGTAATTGGAACTTGATTTGAAACAAATTTAAAGAATTGTAGGTGCTACCGGGCAAAATTTTGTTTCATTCCAATTGTAAATGAAATTATCAGCGTTGCACTGTGGAATGCCACATAAATGTCATAGTTCTCCACTAAATAGATGGTGGGCTGGACCACCCCAGGGTTGGGGGCTGGCAGGAACAGGTTCAGTCTACAGCAGGGGCCTGAAGATAAGCATTGCTGCCGCTTTGTCTGATGTCAGGAGGAAGTGGGTTTATGTCCACAAAAGCTCATGCTAAGATAAAAACCAGTTAGTCTTAAAGGTGCTGCCACATTATGAAGTCAAAGGCTTTCGCGGCTGACATCCACAGATTTTCCTTGAGTTTTTTCCGAGCTGTGAGGCCATGTTCTGGAAGAGTTTACTTCTGATGTTTCGCCTGCATCTGTGGCTGGCATCTTCTCTGATGCAGGCGAAACGTCAGAAGTACGTAAACTCTTCCAGAACATAGCCTCACAGCCCGGAAAAAGCCCAATGAAAATCTGTGCTGCCACATTTCTTTTTTCCTCCCCCTTTTAAGAGGGAAGGCTGTTTACCACAGGGGTGGGGTGGGGGGGAGCCACCTTCCCCAAGGCCCTGCTTGCACCAACTGCAGGGGAGGCCCCAGAAGCATGTGGCACCTGGAAGTCTGCCATTTCCAAGTTGCAGGAAAGGCCAGGCAGAGCTCAGGGGCTCAATGGACGCTGTGCCTACAGAGCCAGCAATAAGCTAGTGATAAATAAACAAATTGGAGTGTGTGCAAAGAAGGGCGATTAAAATGGTGAAAGGTTTGGAAATGATGCCTTATGAGGAGAGACTTAGGGAGCTGGGTATGTTTAGCCTGGAAAAAAGACGGTTAAGAGGCGATATGATAGCCCTGTTTAAGTATTTGAAGGGGTGTCATGCTGAGGATGGAGCAGGCTTGTTTTCTGCTGCTCCAGAGACTGGAACACGGAGCAACGGATGCAAGCTCCAGGAACAGAGATTCCACCTCAACATGAGGAGGAACTTTTTGACAGTCAGAGCTGTTCGGCAGTGGAACGCACTCCCTCGGAGCGTGGTGGGGTCTCCTTCCTTGGAGGTTTATAAACAGAGGCTGGATGGCCATCTGCTGGGGATGCTTTGATCGTGATTTCCTGCATGGCAGAACGGGGTTGGACTGGATGGCCCTTGTGGTCTCTTCCAACTCTGCAATTCTATGGCCATGCTTGGGTCAGGGAAAGGGCCAGTTGGCACCCACAGGGCTGTGGAGGGAGGGAGGGGAAGGGGGCTGGAGTTTCCCAGGCAGCACCTAGGAGTAGGTGCCCATAAAACTGTCCAGCTGGGGGTTATAAATGGTGGGAGTGTGACAAGGGAAGCCATAAACTGGGGGGGAGGTGGGAGGGGGATGTGGGTGCTGCCCAAGCCATTCCCACATCTCTGCCTGGAGGTCACAGAGGAGGGGGAGGCTGGGGGGAAGGTGGCCAGGGCATGGGGGGCAGGAGAAGCTGCCCCACTCACGGCCTCCTCATCCATCCCTCCTGGGATCTTTGAATGCATGGAGGGCCCTTGGTCCTTGCAGCTCTGCTACACTTTGACCAACAGGGGCTTTCAGGCAGGGGGGAGTTTTTCTGCACCCCCCCAAATGAGAGGCTTTGAATGAGGGGGGTGCTGAGTCCTGCTGCCCCTTCCTTGATATTGGGTTTTTCCCCCCAATTTTTAGCTGACTTGTAAAATGGGAGAAATGCTCCAGGAGACAGTTTGTCATGAAGGTGCTGCTAAGTTTAGTTTTTCCTCACTGTTACTTCCTTTTTATTCTAGGAGGCCACAATGGCAGCTGTTAGCTTCAGCTTCACTGGTGCAGTGGTGAACCCGCTCCCGGGGTTCATCTGAACTTTAAAGAGCCATGTATGGTGCTGAATGTCATCCCCCCCCCCAAAAAAATAACTAGATTCAGCACATTGTACAGCTCCTTTAAAGTTCAGACTAGAACCCAGAGCAGATTCAGTGCCTCCTGCTGGCATGGAGAATGGGGAGGGGGCTTTTACAGAGGAATGGGGGGAGGAAAAACACGAACCTGGTTGAACCAGACTTTGTCCTATGCGGGATGGTAGGGTAAATATTTTAATTAACGAATCACTTAAAATGACGAGGGCAACACAGACAGAGGCTAGGTTTGGGTAAGGATGGAGGGCTGTGTCATAGGTTTCATGAGAAAAGAGGGGATTTGGGGAAAGATTTGCAGACATTTAGATCCAGAAGATGTTCAGGGAGGACAGTTTGAGATATAAAAGGGGAAACGATCCCATTGTTTGTGGGTTTGGGAGATATAAGCAGAAACTGGGAGGAGCAAAAGACATGAGCCGGGGAAGTCCCCTTTTTGGACTATGATTCCCAGAATCCCTCAGCCAGCTGGCTGGAGGATTCTGGGCTTCATAGTCCAAAAAAAGTAGATTTCCCCCCCGCTCTGGCAGGCATGTGTCAAGTGTACACATGACATAATGTCCTGGTGTCTGTCCACCTCTCCCCATCCCAGGCGGTGTCCCTTTTTGTCTTTCAGGGCCGTGATCCCACTCTTTGATCCCAGCACCAGCCTCCTCATCCTGGCGGGCAAGGTGAGTGAGGGGCCACTGCTAACGCCCTCCACCCCGTGGCCTGCACGGCATCTGTAGGCCAAGGGAGGGAACCTGCAGGGGTAGAAGCCAAGCCCCGGGGGCTCAGGCCGTCCCTTGTCTTTCAGGGGGAGAATGTCATCTCCTGCTACGAGGTCCAGCCCTCACAGCCTGCGTTGACAGAAGGTGAGTCCCTCACCGGTGGTACCCCAAAACTCTTCTGCCTTGGCTCGTGCCCCCCTCCTCCAGCAGGCCTTGGGCAGGGGTGGGAAACTACAACCACCGAGTCCCTGCTGCACCTCCCACAAAATGTTTCAATGTTTTCCCCAGGTTCATTTTGCCCCTCCAAATGTCTCCCCCCCCCCATGCCTGGGGTCCTCCCACTCTGTTTTCAGCTCAAAAGAGACCTTTTTTCTATGGCCCTTTGGCTCAGCAGCGAGGGCACCTGTTGGGTCCCAAATGGAGTCCCTGGTGGCATCTCCAGCTAGGGAGGGGAGAATATCCCTTCCTGGGGAGGCGGCCAGAGTGCCATCGTTGCTGCCAGTTGAGGAGCCCCCCATCTTCGGTCCTCCAAAGAGCTTGTTAGGTTTCACCTCCCAGCCAACACAGCCAACACTCAGGGATTCTGGGAGAGGAAGTCCCAACGACGTCCTTGGAGGAGCAAAGGCTGAGAACCACAGGTGGTCCTACAACAGGATTCCTGAAGGTCTCTGCTGTCCGGGGCTGGCAGGGCTTCTCTCCCAACGTGCCAGGGTGGTTGCTGTTGCTGTGGGCCTTCAAGTTGTTTCCAGCCTATGGGGACCCTGAGGCAAACCTGTTACGGGGCTCTCTTGGCAAGATTTGTTCAGAGGGGGGATTGCCTTTGCCTTCCTCTGAGGCTGAGAGAGTGTGACTTGCCCAAGGTCACCCAGTGGGTTTCCAGGGCTGAGTGGGGGATTCAAACCTTTGTTCTTCAGAGTTGTAGTCCAGCGCTCACACCATCACACCACAGGGAGTGGCACCAAATTTGTGCCCATTGGCCACAACTGTTGCTTTCTTCCTGGAAACTCACTGCAGCCACTAGCTTGCGGACCGGCCTTGGTCCATGGACCACCACGTGGAGTAGCCCTGGTCTAGAAGATTCAGCGCTAGAGGACCAGGGGCCAATAAAAGACAGCTTCCTCGGTGCCACTGTGCATCCCAGCGCAACACATTACGGGCTGGCCTGCCCAGCTGCGCCCCAGTCTCCCCAGTAAGAATGCTCTTGAGAGGGAGGAGGCTGGAAGAACCAGGCAGCTGCCCAGACCTGTGGGTGCCCCACGTGGGCCCAGGGGGACCGGGCAGCACACCCCTTTGTCCTCACTCCTGGCTTCCTGAATGCTCGTGAAGAAGGGCTTCCCCTACGGACTGTATTGCCTATAGTGGTTTTGTATCTCATACGATGGGGCTGCCCCTGTTTTGATTGCTGTAGGGCACCTTGAGTCCCAGGGTGGGGAAGAGGTAGGATGATGATGATGATGATGATTCCTGGGTGGGTGCATTTCCTGCAGGGGCTTTCCCACACCAGGGCCCCCCTCTCTCAGGGGGCTGGTAGTCCCAGCTGGGGAGGAAGAGGAGGAGGAGGGACATTTCAGGGGAGTCTGAGATCCCCTTTCGGGACAAGGGCCGCATTGGATGGAGGCCTGCCTCAGTTTCCCCTTCCCTGCAGCCGGTGCCCAGCCCTCTCGTGCCTCCCCCTGATGCTCCCTCCCTCCTCCCACCCAGTCAACCAGTGCCTGACGGAGGCCAAGACTCAGGGGGTGGCCCAAGTGCCCAGGCTGGCCCTGGACGTCACGGCCTGCGAGGTGATGCGGGTCTTGCAGCTGACCGACTGCGCCATCGTCCCCATCAGCTACGTGGTGCCCAGGAAGGTCAGTGCGCTGGGAAGGCGGGAGCAGAGTGGGGCAACTGTAGCATAATGCCCGCGGGGACTGTGGGGAGGGGTGCCCCTTCATGGCGGGGCAACCGAGGCAGACACCACCTAACCATGAGCGCGGGGTGTGTGTGTCTCATAGTCCACCCAGGAGTTCCACAAAGACTTGTTCCCCGACTGCGCTGGAAACGTCCCGGCAGCGTCCGCCCAGGCCTGGTGGGCCGGAGACAGCAGCCAGGTGAGAGTCACCCTGGGCAACTGCAGGTAGGGGGTGCCAGGACTCACCTCCTTGGGCTGCACCTTCAGGTGGGCTGAGGGCACGCTTAGGAAGATGGGGAGACCACACACCCCTTCACCCAGAAGGCCTCAAAGCCCACCTTGGGGAAGGCGGGCATGGCCCAGGAGGGGGAGCCCCGCCCTCACTGATCCAGGCTGCTTCCTCTGCCTTCCTGGAGAGCTGGGGCACCTTTCCATCTCCTCCTGCCCTGGAGCTGCTGAGCATGGGCCGGATCCTGTGAGGCTCTGGGCAGTTCCTTTGGAAGCAACCTTGCTGCCCTCCCTGCCTCCTGCAAGGACACCATGCCAGTCTGCTCCAGGGAGGCAGGCACTGCCCAGGCTGTGCCCACACGACACTACTCCTCTTTCCTCTCTTGCATCTGGTGACCCTTCCCTGAATCTGCCCCCCCTCGCTGCCCCCCAGGTGGATAAGGTCAGCCTCCATCCCACCCTCCGGCCCCACAAGGCCTTCACTTCCAGCTGGCTGCCTCCCTTCCACCAGGAGACCCCCGCCCTGGTGTCCCCTCAGGCAGGGGGAGCAGTGGACGAGACCGAGGACCTGGAGACTAGTGTGAGTAGCCATTGGGGCCCCTGGAGAGCTGGGGGGAGGGCTGAAGGCCTGTGTCCCCACATTTGGCTCTGGTGGGAGGCTGCCAATGAATCCCAGGTGATGTAGGCTGGGTTCCAGAGGAAGGCTTTGCCAAAGTACCTCCCCAGGTATCCTTGCCTGTGGAATTCATGGGGTTGCCGAGTAGACTCACACCGCAGCACCTTCTAGGCCCAGCTGCCTAGGAGTGATCCATGGTAGGGGGGCAGAGAGCAAGAGCCCCCAGTGGGCAGGTGGGGGGATCTATGGGTGACAGAGGTGGCAAGGAAGGGAACCCCTGCCTTGGAAAGAGCCTGGGCTGCTCTGGGAGCACACAGCCTGGTTCGGACGGTCCCAAGGGTGGCCCTGATGCTGTATGTGTCTGTGTATGTGAGGAAGTTCAGAATCAAGCCCACCCCAGTTCCAAGGCAAGGTGCCCCACTGCCCCTCTTGCCTCATGCCAGCTGCAAGCTCACAGGCTGTGGGAGGGGGGACCGAGGACTCCCTTAGCAAGGAGGAAGCTGAGGAGAGGCAGTGCTGCCTAATGCATGGAGTTCTTTCCAGGTAGCACAACACATGCGCACCCATGCACGCACACACAGAGCGCTCTTCCACCATCTGCCTCAAATCCCCATAGAGCTCCCTCTCCTAGTGGCCTGGCTGGCTGGCTGGCTGGCTGGGGGATTCTGGGAGTTGCAGTCCCCCCAAAAACACACACCCTTTCCCAGCTCCCCACCCCTTTGTTAGTCCAAGCCCACCCTCTCTCCCACCCTCTTTCTCCACGCACCCCATGAGTGGCTGGAACTTCGTCTCTCACCAGTTTGGGCCTGAGATGGTGCTCACACTGCTGTGGGTGAGTGGGTGGGTGTGGGGGGCAGCATTCTTTCTCTGAGGGGCTTCTTCTTCCTCCTCCTCCTCCTCCCCCTCCCAGGCTGGCAGCAGCCTCTCCTCTCCCACCAGCTCCCTGACGTCTCCCTCCAGCGCGGCCCCTTCGCTCTCCGCCACCAGCGGCTTCGCCTCCAGCCCCAGCCAGCGGTCACTGCAAAGCATCCTGGGTAAGTGTGGCTTCTCCCACATCCGCCTCTCCCTCTTTCCTCAAATCCGAAACCAGGTGTGGCACTGGGGTCACCTACCCCCCCCCCCCGTGCTCTCTCCTCACCTGGATGCTTCCCCACACAGTTTATCACTTTAAAATCCTAATTTTCAAAATAAGAAGCAGATGCGCTGTTAATTCTGACTATTATTTCTTTGTTGGGAGTCCAAGCGCCCACCCCCCAGGGAAACCAGGGGTAGGAAGTTGGCCCTGGACCGTCTGCGGTGGATCTGAAAGGAGGCCAGAGTCTCTGCAGGCAGGAACTGGGAAGACAGGCCTGGTGCTGAGCACCCCAGACCCCCTCCAGACCCCAGGCCTTCTTAGTGGAGGTGTGGGTGTATTTGGAGGTTAAGGCAGGCCCTCATCCTACACCTGCTCCCCCTTCCATGGCTCCTGTCCCCCCCTCACAGAGAGCAGCCTGGGGTTTCAAGCAGTGCGAGGTGGACTTCTCGTGAGCCCCGCCACACCCAGTGGCACAGCTGAGAATAACCACTGGGCAGTCTTGAGGGTTGGACTAGATGATCTTGGGCTCCCTTCCGGTTCCTGTCATTCTGTGAGCCTCTCCCTGTGGGAAGCTGCCCCTCTCACCCACTGCCGGCTTGCCCCCCTGCCAGGGCCCAGCTCCGGCTTCCGCCACCTTCAAGGCACCGTCCTTCACCGCAACTCCCACATCACCAACCTCCGGGGGCTGAGCCTCACCACCCCGGGCGAGTGCGACGGTTTCTGCGCCAACCGGCGGCACGTCGCCATCCCTCTCCAGTCCGCAGGAGGGCAGGTGGCCATCTTGGAGGTAAAGGAGGAGAGGGCTGGGCTGGGCAGGGCTTTCCTTGGGGCAGCTGTGGGGCGGCAGTCATCCCACAGTTTATGCCATTTGGAGGTGGCTGAGCCACACTGGGGTTCAGGAGCTCCGGCGTAGATTAAAGTTTAGGTGCAGTTTTTAAAAAACAAAAATTTACAATGCATTTAAAAACTGGATTAAAAATTAAATTTAATATTTAAAATTCAAATCAAATTCCAACACATTTTTAATCAATTAGTTAAAAACTCAGGTCAAAGATATTATCACAATTACTGTTTATATAACGTCTAATGATGCAACAATTATTATAGATTAGATTAGATGGCTTGAGCTGAGATTTACTTCTTTAAAATGGAGTCCTTCAAAGAAGGGGCATACACAACACCACCCTTCCTTAGGGGAAGAGAGAGGTTTGTGTGAGTGTGTAGGAAACAGCTCTGCTCTTCAACACCCAAAATGCCTGACCCTCTCCATGCTGACCAGAGCAGAAGGGCCAGGAGGGTCACCCCACCAGCACCCCACTTTTCTCTCCCCTCATTTGGTGCTTCTCCCTTTTCAGCTCTCCAGGCCAGGCCGCTCCCCGACACGGCCTTGCCCACCATCCAGAATGGGGTGCTGGTCTCAGATCTGTGCTGGGACCCCTTTGACCTGCAGCGCCTGGCAATCGGTATGGGATGGATGGGCACACACACACTCCCCTCGAGTGTCCAGCCATGGGGCAGGGGCAGCCAGCTCCATCTCAGTGTATGGGGGTGGTGGAAAAAAGACCCTCTTGCCTGCTGCCTGCCTGCCTGCCCCCCACCAAGAGTCACCACAGCCCCACCATTTGGGGTCAGCCTTTCTGATGCCCCCCTTTTCTTTCTCAGCTGGAGAAGACACCAAGATCCGTCTGTGGAGGCTGGAGTCAGGGGGCTTGCAGAAGACGCTGCTGGAGCCGGAAGCCATCCTGCGAGGTGAGTGGGTCCCCCCCCCCGCCGCTGTGTTTGGGGGAAAGGAGCACAGATGTGGAGGGTGTGTTGGAGCTTTTGCCTCTCAGCAAGTGGAGAGAAGCAGGTGGAGGGTGAAGGGGGTGCCCCACAGTCCCCGCTCAGCTCTCCTCCTTCTTCCCCGCCAAGGTCACACCGAGAAGATCTACTCCATCAAGTTCCACCCACTGGCCTCGGACATCCTGGCCTCCTCCTCCTATGACATGAGCATCCGGATCTGGGATGTGGGCGCCGGGAGGGAGGTGCTGAAATTGAGTGGCCACCAGGACCAGGTCAGGAATGCCATCGCCTGATGCTTTGCTTTGCTTCTTAGCTTTCTTTATCTCTTCAATGGGAGGATCCAGCAAGCAAACCAGGGCTGGTTTTGACCCCCAAAGCCCTCACCATCTTGTGGCAGCAGGGTATCCGGAAGGCCTGTCCCATATGAGCATGCCCTGAACGTACGATACTCAGCGAAGGCCCTGAGAGTCTAGGTTGGTGAACACTTGAGAGTCAGGGCCTCTGTAGCAGCACCCAACTGTGGAACTCCCTGCCACAGGGAAGCCCTCTGAGCTTCCAGAGGGCAGCTAATTTTGTTCCTCCTGGCCTTCAGTCCTTAAAAACAGGAGTGGCTACTCTGCCTGTTTTAACTGCCCGTGGTTTTAAAACTATTTTAAAAGAGCTTTTTAAATGTTTTCATTTGCGTATTAGTTAGTTACTTTGTCTCTTTAATGTTTTACATGTTTTTATCTATCGTACATTGCCTCAGCAGCCCTGGTGGACTGAGATCAGTAGGCAAATGCTTTCAATTGATCAATAATCAATCAGTGAGTCAGTCAATCAGTCCTTGGAGCGGTCTCAGCATCCTCTGAGCATGAGAGGCAGGAGGGAGAGTTGGACCACACTGCCAGGTGATGCACTCTCTGCCTGACCCATACCTTCTGCTAGGCATGGGGAGCACTGGAGGAAACCCCCCTGGACATGAGTATTGTGATTCATCCAAGACCCTAGAAAAACAGGGACACACACACACATCACTGCCCTGAACACTGATCCATGGGGCGCAGGGGGCGTGGGAGGGTTGGGCTCCTTTGCGGAACAGATGGGTGTCTTTCAGATCTTCAGTCTGGCCTGGAGCCCCGATGGACGCCGCCTGGCCACGGTCAGCAAGGATGGCAAAGTGAGGGTCTATGAGCCCCGGCTGGCCTCTGAGCCCCTGCAGGTGAGGGGGCTCGACTGGAGGGAGAGGATGCCCCGAGGGTGGGTGGGAAGGGGCAGGAAGAGGGGCCAGGGGCAGGCATGTTCGGCTGCTGCAGCAAAAGCAAATCTTCCATAGCACCTTGAAGACTAGGCACAGATTTATTACGGGGGTTTGTGAACCTGAGTCCATTTCATCACATGCATGGAGCGTTATTCTGAGTTCAGTAGGTACAGAAATGGGGTCTAGGCCAGGGGCTGGGACCATGTGGCCCTCCAAATATCTTCGGACTGCAGCTCCTAGCATTCCTCACCCCCTCTCTCTACATGGGCTAATAGGGCTAATGGAAGTTGCAGTCCTCCAAAACCCGAAGGGCTGCATTATTTTCCCCACCCTGGTCTAGAGAGGGAGGAGGGAGAAAAATTGGCACCACAGTTTTTAAAACTGTTTTTTCTGGGCTCAGGGTCAAATAGCACCCTATGGAAGTGCCTAGCTGTCCAAAGCACACCCCTCCCCAACCCTCACACCCAGTCCAGCACCAGCTCGGTCTACCGGTCTACCTGTCCTGGCTGTTTTCTGTGGGGTCCCTGAAGTGAGAAAGAAAACCAGCCAGGCCTCCACAGAAGGGGCCTCTTCCCAATCCCTCCTCCTGCTATATCCGCTGGGGTGGTGGCCATAGCCCAGGAGGAGGACACCTCTTGCTTCAAAGGAGCACCTGTAAGGCAGCGGGCGGTGGGATTGGTTTTGCTGCCTGAGGCCCCAAAGAGCCGCCGCCGCCACTGCTGCAAGCTCAGTCTGGGTGGGGTGCAGCTTGTGGTGGGCCCTCCTTCCTTCTCTCTGGGAGGCTGGTGCCCCCAAAGTGGTGAAACCAACATGTCTGCTTCTCCTGCCTCCACTTCAGTGTGGGACGCTGGTGTTTGGAGGGTTGATGTGGGGGGGGGGGATGAGTGGCAATGGGGGGAGACACACACACACGGACATGTCAGGCTCCTGTGTCCTGATTGTGCCACCCACCCCTCCCCCTGAACCATCTTTCTCCCCCCCCCCCCGGAACAGGAGGGCCCGGGCCCTGAGGGAAGCCGGGGTGCCCGTGTGGTCTGGGCCTGCGGAGGCAAATACCTGCTGGTGTCGGGCTTCGACAGGTGAGGCGTACCTTTCCCCCTTCCCCCTCCACCAAGCCACTGGGGCCACCTGGTCAGTCCCGACATCTCCCCCTGTTTCTCCCCAGCCGCAGCGAACGGCAGCTTTCCTTGTACGGAGCAGAGTCACTGGCCGCCGGCCCCATGGCCGTCATGAGCCTGGACGTTGCCCCCTCCACCCTCATCCCTTTCTATGACGTGGACACCAGCGTGGTCTTCCTGACAGGCAAGGTGAGCAGCTTTCCTCCACCGTCCCTTCCAGGCAGGAAGGGTTTGGAGCACTGGCAGCCGCTGAAACCAAGCCAGGCCAAAGGGGAGGGGGCAGAAGGCCTAGTGGGAAGAGCTCTGGCCCCACAGCCGGTCCAATGGGGTGCAAAAGGGAACCCTCTAACCCAAACTGGGAGGAGACACACCTCTCAGGCTAACAGGGAAAGGAATGAGGGAAGGGGGTGTGTGGGTGCATTGTTTCTGGGGCTGGCAGTCTCTCCACGGCCAAGGTACAGCCAGGGGAGATTCTTGCTTACGCGGCCCCTTTCTGGACACTCACAATCTTCCTTCGGACAGCCCCAGAATCTCCCTCCACTGTGCCCATGGCTGTGTCGTCCTTCTTGGCACGTTTCCTGGCTGACTTATTTGGGCACCAAAGCCAAAGCATGGCACGGGCAGGGCTGCCCCATGCCCCCATCACCCCCACCCTCTGCCCCAGGCTCTCTTTTCCGCCACCTCTTTAGGGCGACACCCGGGTGTTTGTGTATGAGGTCGTCCCAGAGACCCCCTTCTTCCTGGAGTGCAACAGCTTCCTGTCCAGTGAGCCACACAAGGTAAAGGGGCCGGCAAGAGGGGAGCAGGCCGTGTCAGCCTTGGAAAAGGGGGCTGTGGAGCCAGGCGGAAGGAGGTCCCCCCCAATCAACCACCTCCATCATCAGTTTGACACTTTCCAAAGGAGTTTTTGATCAACTCAGTCCCCACCCTGGGGTTTCCTCTGCAGCCATGAGGGTCTGTGAGGGCTAGAGCCTTGTTTGCTTCATTAGAAATCCCAATACTGTAAAAGTGAAAAGGACCCCCCCACTGCAATAACACAAGCCTATGCAAAAGATATTCATTGTGGTAGCTGAATGAAATCGCTGGGTTCAGGTGGACCATGATATTTGAGGACCAGTGGAGGGGATGGAAGCCAGAGAATTAAGGTCCCCATTTAGCTCTACCAGTTGGAATAAAGGCAGGCTGGGGGAATGGTCTGCCACGTCTTCTCCCGGTCTCAAAAGTTCTGCCTTCCACACACTTCCTGCGGCCTCCAAACTGTGCTTCTTGCCTGCTCTCTTGTGGCCTTCCACAGGCATCGCACAGCTTGTGTGGCAGAGGGTGTATCTCTGACTTAGCCTGTGTTGTTCTCACTTGCGAGAAAGAAGAATTTCAACTATGTTTCACATTTTTTATCATTTTGTTCAGCATTTGGGGACTTTTTCCAAAAAAATCACAAAAATGGTTTTTCAGGAAGGGTGGGGGGTTTGTGGTTTAGTTTGTTGTATTTTGCAGAACAAGCATTGTCAAATACAACGTTTTGGCACAAGAACATTGCATTTTATGCATTGCACAAAACACGATGGGTCGTTGCACAAAATACAAAAAGGAAAAGTGGAAAAACTCTTGTTGCTGTTTTGATGGCAGTTTTCTTCCCCAGGGGGCTGTCCTGACATGTTGGACATCCTCTCCCATCAGCCACAGGAGGAAAACTTCAACTGTTCTTTGCATCCCTAGACAGAAGGGCTGCTTCCCCTAGGGCTGCTGGGGGGATGAGGTGGGCGGGTGATGGTGGGGTACCTCCCAATGTGTGCCACTGGAGGGGGGCTGGGCTGTTCTGCAGGCGCATTTGGGACACACTGGCTGTGGAGAAAGAGGGGGTGCTCATCAGGTTCTTCTGACTGCTGCCTCTCCCCCATCCCACCCCAGGGCTTCCAGTTCCTGCCCAAGACTGAGTGTGACGTGCGAGACGTGGAAATTGCCCGGGCCCTGCGCCTCCGGCAGAGTTCCTTGGAGCCCGTGGCCTTCCGGGTGCCCAGGGTCAAGGTAGTGGTCTTGGTGGGCCTTGGGTGGATGGTGAAGTTGACTGACCATCAATATTGTCAGGAGGACAATGCAAAGTTTCCCCAAGATGGGAGCCAAGGTGGCTGGCAACAATGTTAAAACAAGATAAAGCCAAAAGCCTGCTGATAAAAGGTTAAAATACAATTATGCACATTATCACATTAAAACAGCATTAATTTAAGAAGTAGAAACTCACTTTAAAATATTACAGTAAAGATACAAATGCAATATGCACCCTGTAAAAAGACCCTTCTGCAAAACCAGTTCATCATCAGACGTGTGTCTAAATGAAAGGGTCTTTATCTGCTGGTGAAAGGAGTGCAGAGAGGGGGCCAGCCGAGTCTCCCGTGGGAAGGAGTTCCACAGGCTGGGAGCAGCCACCAAGAAGGCCCTCTCTCTGCCCTCGCCATACGGGCCCGTGGCAGTGGTGGGAATGAGAGAGAGCCCTCCCCAAGAATCCGAAGGCTTGGCCATGTTCATGTGGGTTCGTGATAGTTGCAACTGCCACCACACTCTGCTGTACATATTACAGCAGATAAATAAATAAATAACTTTTTTTTTGAGGAGGCAGTGCTGTTTGACACCAGCCTGGGCTGCCTCAGAAGCTGGCAGGGCCTCCTCCATTGGCTGGATGGCCCACCTCTCAGGGGGGGTTGGGTGTGTGGACGTCCTGCACTGGTATCAGGGAGCTGGACTAGATGGCCCTCGGGGTCCCTTCCAACTGTGTGATTTCTGTGGGTTCTTCCTTGCTCTTTTAATGCTCTTTTGCCCACCCTGGAGAGGCCCCTTTGGGCTTCCTGTCTCCTCCTTGGTTTTTTACTTGCCTGAATCATTGGGTGCTGCCCACAACAAACCGGTTGGGAGACCTCATTGCCTGTCCCCAGTCATTTATGATTAAGTTCAATGTCCCCCCCCCCCAGCTCCTGGGGATGGAGAGGTTTGGGGGACATAGCTTACTTCCTCCTCCTCTTTTGTGAAAACTGGCCCATAAACTCAGGTCCCAGTTTTATTTTTACCCCTTGATCATAAGACATGGGATGGGGCCCTCCATATGTGGTTGGACTACAACTCCCATCAGCCCCCAACCAGCCTAGCCAGGGGTGAGGAGAAATGCTGGGATATGCAGTCCAACCAGCATTGGAGGGCCATACTCCTCCCATCCTCACAGAAGAGAACCTGTCCTTTAGATCCAGAAATCCAAAGTTTCTTCTGGCGCCTTTTGCTTAAAGGGGAGCAGGGTAGGTGCCAGGCTTTGTCTGCAATTGTCGGGTTTTTATTCAAGGGTCGAGGGGGGCTTTTCTCTGCCCGAGAGTCCCTGAGATGCAGAGGAGGAGATGCAGCCGGGCTCAGCGATGGGGGCAGCGGCTGCATTTTGGCCCTCCCTGCAAACAAGCTATGCCAGGCAGCAACCAACATGGGTCCCTGGTGCCCGAGGGTTGTACATGCGGTGTGCAGCTGGCCCACAGATGTCCTTTATTTGCCCTTTCTTTTCTCTCCCCCCCAGAAAGAATTCTTCCAGGATGACCTTTTCCCGCCCACTGAGGTGTGGTGGGAACCTGCGCTCTCGGCCGCGGCTTGGCTGGGGGGCTCGGATGGGCAGCACCGGAAGCTCCCCCTTCAGCCCAAAGACATGACCCCAGGTAGGATGGGGTGATGGAGGGGGGGGGGCTGAGGGAGAAGGCTGGGGCTCCGGAAGCTTTTCGAGTTCCCCTCGGCTGCACCCCAGCCAGGAGCAGCGCAGGGGGCAATACAGCCACTTTTTAGTGGTTTGAGTGGAGATTGAAAATGGCTCTGCAAGGGGCTGGACCTTCTCCCCCAAAGTAGATTCAGCACTTTGGAGAGCTCCCTCCAGCCTAGTCAAAACCTGCAGTGGATTCACTGTGCCCCTGAACTGGGGGAAGCCACGCTAGAAAGGGTCGTAGGCTCCTTTCCCCCATTTGGGTCTGGTCACGGGGTGCCTCTTTTGCAGGCAGGTCTCCCTGGATGCCTCTGAGGAAGGCCAGGATTGGGGCCAGTGGGTGGAGCAGGAGCCAGAGCAGCAAGGGTGGGGAGGCAGGAGACCCTCTTCCATTAAAAGGGGTCTCGAGGAGCTGAGCTGGGGCAGGCCCAAGGCTGCCTGGGGGTGCCTCTCCCATCCAGAGTCCGCGGCTGGACGGGAGCCCATTGCTTGCCTCCAGAGGAGGGCAGCTGAGATCCCCCTGTCTCTCGTCACGCGTCTCCCCCAGTGAGTGCGGCTCCAAAGGACCCCCCCAGCAGGAAATACGTCCCCTCCTCGGTCTACCTGGAAGAGAAGTCGGACGAGCAGAAGAAGGAGGAAGTGAGTGTTTCTGTAACGGCCCCCTCACTCGCCCCCATTGGGGAGGGGGGTGTCGAGCCCCCCAGCCTGCCTTCTGCCTTGCATGTTTTTTGTCACCAGGTGAGGAAGGGTCTCTTGGGGGCAGAGAGATGGATGAGGGTGCATTATTTCAGCATGTGGAATGCTGCGAAAAGTTGCCCCCCCCATCCCCATGGAGCCAGTTCCAAAGAAGAACCCCCCCCCCAACGCTAACCCTTTGCCTCTCTACAGTTGCTCAATGCCATGGTGGCGAAACTGGGCAACCGGGACGACCCCCTCCCCCAGGACTCCTTCGAAGGCGTGGATGAAGAGGAGTGGGTAAGGGAGGGAGGGAGGGAGGGGGCTGATCCAGTGCAACAGGGTGTTCGGGGGGCGGGCGGGATGGCCAGAGAGAAGGAGCCAGGCCAGGCTGGCCTTGTGGCCATCAGCTCTCCACTCGCCCACAGGTGCTGAGGCTGTAGGCTAGTGGGTGGCTGGATGCCAGGGAGCCCTCGACAAGCATGGCTCCTCTGCATGCTCCCTGCCCACCTGTGGTGCCAGAAGGGGCCTGGGAGGGGAGGGGGGACCCATAAAGCATACCTGTGTGTGGCTTAACTCAGGGGATGTTTATGAGGAGATGGTATGGTGGCCTCTGGTATCCAGTGTGGTATCCAGTGGCAGAGAGTTCCAGAGGGCACCAGTGTTGCCACGTTTTCAAAAGAGCAATAAAAGACCACTCAAATTCATGGCATGCAGAGTTGACAATCAGAAAGTAGCTTTCCACAAGTTCGTGCTTTGCCTAAATGCATATGGAGGGCATCCCCTATAATAAGGGACATGTGGATGTCCCTTATTTGAGGGCTGGAAAACTTTTCCTTTTATATATAATATACAGAATGAGATGCAAAAAATCCTGAATTTGCTGAGGGAGGGGGCTTCATAAAGACTGAAATGTGTGTATCGTGTAATTTATGGATGTGAACAATATGTTAATTTTACAGAGAAATACATGGCTAGGTTAACTGAAATAAAGACTTTCATTTGGCATTTAGGTAAAGCACAAACTTGCTGAAAGCTGCTTTCTGATTGTAAACTCTGCATGACATGAATTGCAGTGATCCTTTATTCTCTTCTGAAAATGTGGCAACACTGGTGCCCTCTGGAACTCTCTGCCACTGGATGGGGTGGAGGTCTGGAAGCCACCATACACTTCCCCAGCCAGGCTTGCTGTCCTCCTCATAAACATCCCCCGAGTTAAGCTGCACACGCAAACACACAGGCTGCCAGATCGAGAGAGTGGCTCAGAGTGTCCACCCTTCTCACTTTCTCAGCCTGCATCTTTCTGCTTCACAGGACTAACCACAGAAGCCAGGACCGGGGGGGGGGGCTGCCATTGCCTTTCTGCCCCCCCCCAATCTGAAGCCAGAACTGCCTCTCTTCCATGAACTGGAAACACAGCAGCCGCCTTTTTCACCAAGAATCTCCTTACGGGGTGGAAGATCTCCTCCCCCTCTTCCCCAGCAATGCTGCCGCTCAGGGCTGGAGGCTGCCTTCCCACCCTGGCACCAAGACACAGACATCTTGCTGAGGGACGCCTGTTTCCGCTCTGCCTCCCCTCTTGCCTCTGCTCTGCTGGCTGTACCCTCTTCCAAACTGGGGCAGGTGCTGGACGCCACCCTCCTCTCTGCAGTAGCCCAGCCTCTGCCAGGCGTGGAGGGGCCCCGTGGCTCCTTCCGGTGGTGGCAGGCTGGCCTTCCAGCAGCCAGGCATGGGGGCAGCAGTGTGTCTGGCAAGAGGCCAGCTCTGTGCAAGCAGGAAGGGTCTCATGGTGGCAAGGGGAAGGGGCATAAAGGCAGTGGCTGGGCTGCCGCCCTTGTCCTGGTTCCCTCCATCCTGCTTTTCTTGGGGGCCAGGGAGGGGGGACATTTTGCAAGCTGGCCCTGGCTTCTGCCCAGCAAGGCTCTTCGGCTCAACGTCCTGGTGCAGAAAACTGGAATGCTGTGGGGTTTTTAAAAAATTATACTGTATTCTTTTATTTTTAAAGAGCTGTATGTGGAATTGTCCTCTGTCTTGCCACAGAGCAAAGGCAAGCTGCCCCAAGGCGGGTGTTCCTGCCTTGCTTGTGTCTTTCGTGGCTGCAAGAAGAAAGAGCTGTTCCAACCTTCGGCTTCCTTTGTCCTTCATTTGAAACACAAAGCCTTCCCATGTGGGAACCCCCCCTCCTCCTCTTTGGCCTCTCTCCCCTTGGAAGATTCCCCACCCCTTGTGCACTTCCACAGCCCAGAGCGGATCTTAGGGTGCCAGCCCTCTTCCTGTCCCCCTAGGAAGCCATCTTGCACCCCTCGCTTCCATCACAGACCCTCCCTCTGCCTCGCTGCTGCTGCATCGCCCTCCTCCCCCAGAGCTTGGAAAAAATACTTTTGGGGAATACAACCTTGAGAATTATCCCCTCCGAAACCAGCACGAGGGTTTGGGGAATTGTAGTCCATAAGAATGTTTTCCAAGATGTGCCTCTCCCCTCTTCTAGTTCTGCTGCTGCAGTGGCTCCAGCAGCCTTTGGACAGGTTGGCATTAGACAGGTGAGGCTTTCCCCATCACCTCACTGCCTAGACTCCTGCAAGTTGGGCTGCTGATAAAAGAAAACCCAAAGACATTTGAACCTTTGAACCCCTGTGTGTATGAAGGAGAGTGAGAGAGACAGAGAGATGATCTCAAGAGGTTATTCAATGACATCTGTTATTTTTTAAAAGCCTGGCATGTTTCAGCCTGTTAATATTTTAAGGCTCTTTTCAGAGGGGCTATACGAAATATATAAGGAGCAGCACATAAACGTGTGTGCCTAAGCATCATAAAATATAGAATGATCCACATGATTTTACGCTGTATTCCATCCACCCAACCCTGCACATTCTTACTCAAAGAATAGAGTCCCCAGAAACCTCTGATGCAAGGAGTGCCCTTGAATGTTATCAGCCTGTTCCAGCAACACCACCACAGAATGCAGAATATGTTCCATAGCCTTCCGCTTATAATTTTTTCAATCACCAGTACCTCAGATCAGAGCCTCTTTCTTTGCACATCTCTATAGACGTTCCTCTTGGAAGTACAGGTAGGCCAGGATGCAGTCATTTGAATGATTCTATATTTTATGATGTTGAAGGACATGCATCTTTACATTGTTCATCATATATTTCTCTTAAGCTTCTGAACAAGGCCTTAAAACCTTAGCATTCCAAGAAGAATTGGGTCTTTTAATAATAAACATCACCCCACAGTGGCCTGGGAAGTGTCTCTTGCGTACAACAATTACTGAAGAAAACACAAAGGTGTGAGCAGTGTAGCCCCTCACTTCCAGCCCTATCCATAACAGCTAAAGGCCCCTTTGCTTCAGGACAGTCATTCCTTTGGAAACTTAACAAAATGGTGTTTTGGCTTGGTTGTAGCTTCTCCTGCCACAGTTTCATGATGGCTGGAGAAACACCTGGTGAATAGTCCACCCAGAAGCAGTGAAGTCCAGGGCCACCTGGTGTCTGAACCATCTATGCTGGACAAAACAGCCTGTTCACTTTGAAAGCTGGCGTAAATAATTTTGTGCCTTTTTTGTTTGCCTAATGAAGGTGGTATTGGGATATAGACGGCTCTCTATGGCCTGCTACCAAAGGCACCCTGCTTCAAAAGGTTGGAACCGCCCTTGGTAGGATACGCTGGAGGTGTCCATCAAAGGTATGCACCAGTCCAAGGCACCCTAAAAGGAGCCGTGCCTGCTGGAACATGAAGTCATGCCTCCCATACAACTCTGTACCCCTGTTTGCAGGGGGACCCCAGTAGAAGGCCCGGGCAGACTTGTAATTGTGTCCTTTGAAATAACCTCCTTTAAACCTGTAGAGACTGCAGAACTATGCACTGGTTAGGGATGTCTGCCACCTGGTGATTGCAGGTGGTGCTACAGGGTGCAAATGGATGTTAAAATAAGTTAGGATTTATGTGCTTTTAGAAGGAAGGAGCCCCTCAAGCACACGCTCCAGTGGTTTCCATGGGCTGATACATGGCAGAAGGAAAACATGCCAAGAACTCCGTGGTGATGGTGGTGGCGGTCATGATGGGCGCGTAACCATTGGGCTACAGAGCCGCGTTTCTCTCTGCCGGAGGCAGTAAAGGCCCGTCTCTGCCTGCCACGGGACCAGCAAGAGCTATTTCCATCCTTCTGCTGGTGGTCCTGAGGCTGCGCCTGTTTCCACTGGCCTTGCTCACTGCTTTTAAAGTTGGATTTTAAAAGTATAATTTAAAAGAAACAGAAAGGAAAGCGGGGAAGGGGACACACCAAGGAAAGGATGTACCCCTGCTTCTCCCCACACCCCTTTCTGCAGGCAGGCAGCTACACATGCAGAAATTCAACAGGTGAGGCTTGATCGGCAGGCCGGAAGAAAGCAGTGGGCACTTGCACGCCAGTAGAAAGCGTGGTTTAGTGGCATAGTGGTAGCATAGTGTTGGTGCAGTGCGGTAGTGGTGTCCTCTCATGGCCACCGTAGAGGCAGAGAGGGGTGCTACCTTCAGGCCCCATAAAGGTGGTTTGGGGGGGACAGAGTGGTTCAGGTGCTGCATTGTTAGGATGCTGGGAGAGCAGAGTTCCAATCCCGGCCAAGCCCTGGAGCCCCACTGGGTGTCCTTGGGCACGTCACACTCTCTCAACCCCAGGGGGGAGTCCTGGTGGCTAACCGCTCCCCCGAACGAATCTTCCCAATAAAGACCCCCACCCCATCACGGGTTCGCCTTCAGCCTCCAGGACTGGCAACAACCAACCGACCAGCCAATCCCGGCTCCGGCCACCAGGGGCCGCTCCGCTCTCTCCCGGCCGGCGCTCTGGCCCGCGCGGCTCCGTGGCTACTGCTTCCGGGGCGGGGCGTCCGCTCCTTCCGGCCCAGCGCCGTCCTCTCTATGGTGCCCCCCAGCCCGGCGCGTCCCTGGCCGGAGGAGGGTCCGGCCGTCTTCGCCCGCCCGAGGAATGGTGAGGCTCCGTGGGGGGGCGAGGAAGGGACCCCTCCCACGGGAAAGGGACCCCGGCCCACCAGCCGCCCCTCAGGAGCAGGGACCCCCCAGCCAGGGGACCCCCCGGTGTCGGAGCCCCCCTCCTTCTCCTCCCCCCGGGAAAGGGGTCCGTGGGGGGCTCCCTCCCCAGTGGGGGGGTCTTGGGGGTCTTGGCCCCCCTCGGGGGAAGACCCCCACCCAGCCCCTGGGGTCGCCTCGCGGGCGGGGGCGGTTGCGGGGGGGGCGGGAGGGAGGGGCGGGCGGGGGTCGCCGTGGTGCTGAGGGTCCCTCTCCTCCTCCCCCCCCCCCGCAGGCCAAGTACCTGGCGCAGATCCTGCTGGTGGGCGTGCAGGTGGTGGGCAGGGCCTTCGCCCGGGCGCTAAGGCAGGAGTTTGCAGGTAAGCAGTTCCGTTGGCAGGGGGGCCTCGGGGGGAGATGTGGGGGGGCGCCCGGGGGTCCCGGGCCAAAGGGGGGGGCCTGGGCGTGTCGCCCCCCTTAGGTCTCCTGCCCGGACAGCAGCCCCCAGAGAGTGAAGTTCTGCCCTTGTGCCGCTTCACCTTGAGGCCGTTGCCTCATTGGGGGGGGGCTCCCTGCATGGGGTGGCGGGTATGTGTGTGTGTGTGAGTGCGACATTCGTGTCCTGCCCGCTGTTTGTCCCTCGTGGATCTGGGCCGAGCAACTCCCTCCCAAGGAGAGCCCAGGCGCCAAGGCACGAGCGGCATGGGGGGCAGATGGGGGTCTGACCGTGGCCCCCTTTCCAAACAGCCAGCCAGGCGGCAGCGAATGCCCGGGGACAGGCGGGGCCCCAATCCACGGCAGCCTCCAGCATCTCAGGGATCACCCTCCAGGAGGCCCAGCAGATCCTCAACGTCTCCAGGCTCAACTCAGAGGAGATTCAGAAGGTGAGGAAGGCCGGAGGGAGGGAGGGAGGCAGTGGGGGGAAAGACTTTGGCCGCAGGATGCTGGCGGGGAGGCAGACGACCTTTCTGGCCAGTCCAGATAGGAAACCATCCCGAGTGCTCAGAGCTTGGAGAAGTTACCTTTGGGCCAGTAGCTGGGCCCATTCTGCACCGGCTGGGAAGCCCACCGTTAGCCATTCCTGTAACTCAGGCCTGTGTTTTTTTGTTCCCTTCACAAACTTTTACCACTTGAAGTCAGGATCCTTTGGTGAAGTCACTTAGCACTCAGTTCGTAACACACACACACCGCAGAAGCTATTGCAGAAACAATCCCTGGACTTCACTGCCACACGGATGTCTTGAACACTGTGCAGTTAGAACGCTTTGATACCATTTTAACTGCCGTGGCCGCACCCTAAAATCCCTCCCCCCCTTGCTTGTGGGCATCCTGAAACATAGAAGAGCTGCTGTGGGAAGGAGAGCTGGGCCTGTGAGTCTGAACCCCAGGGTGGGAACAGGAGGCTCTTTTGCTGTGTTCATTGGTCCCTCCTCTAGCCTCACCCCCTAAAGTGCTCTCCTTGCAATGGAGTTATTGCTCATCTGGGGATGTTGGTCTGTTGCTGGTAATCAATTGCTTTTTTCCTGCAGAATTACGAGCACTTATTTAAGGTGAACGACAAGTCGGTGGGCGGCTCCTTCTACCTGCAGTCCAAGGTGAGTGGAGGGGTCCGTGCCTTGGTGGGGAAGTGAGTGGGCAGAAAATCCCCGACTGCCCATTCCAGTGGTCTGGCTTCGGCCTTTCAGTCCCAGCAGCCTCAGAGAGGGGTCAGGCTCTCCTTACTCCCCTCACCTCCCGCAAGTCTCCCTACCAACGCGAGCCAGTGGTGAGGCATGTTGGGAATTGCAGTGGAAGAACAATGCCTGCAGTGTCATCTGGTTCCCACCCACCCATCCTTGGCATAGAGGGAGGCCGACAGACTTTTTAAATCAAAAACAGAGAAATAACCAGGTGTTTCCTGGGGCATGCAGTATCAGCTCTCTTCCGCTTTAGGAGTTTTTATGTGCTTCCTGTTCCTTTCTGGGTTGCCAGAGGCTGAATGGGGGGGGGGATCACAAGTACCTCTCAAGGCAGCCATTTCCCCATCCAGCCCACTCCTCACTTTCCAGAAGCCGGGCCTTGTAGGGGCCTCTAGCCCTGTTCAGTGTCCTGCACTCCTTGCGAGGTGCTGGTGAGTACTACCCTCTGGTGGCACAAAGGGTGACGCTGCGCCCAAGGCCTCTGCAGGGTGTTGACTCTTTGCCGGCTTGGCCCTCGGGAACCGCTTTGCCCTCTTTGCTTCCGAGTGCCAGCCTCCCATCCCCACCCCTCTCTCCTTGCAGGTAGTGAGAGCCAAGGAGCGCCTGGATGAAGAGTTACGGATCCAGTCCCAGCACCAGAGAGAACAAGACCCAGGGCACAAGCCAGGCACGTAGCAGCCCGGCCTCCCTCCACCAAAGTTAAATTATAGCTAGCCAATAAATTGCCCTTGTGTAGCTCCTGCCTGCGAGCTTTGCTTTCTGCCAAAGGGAGGTGTGTGCACGCACACCAGGCCGTTCCCTCTCTTCGCCTCTGGCCTGGGCCTAGTCAAGAACCCGAGCTTGACGGCACAGGTGAGACCCCATTTTCTTGACCGAGCAGCCATGGAGCTTCCTCTCAAAGCCTGGAGGAGATCCGCCAAGGATGTGGGGTGGGGGCAGGCGACCATTGTGGCCAGATAGGAGACAATCCCAAGTGCTCAGAGCTTGGAGAAGTTACCTTTGGGGGACACCACCTTTCAGACTCCTAGCCAGCATGGCAGTTGCCATGTTGACAGGAGGATTCTGGGAATCACTGCCTAAGGTAGCAACTTTGCCAGGTTCTGCTCTGACATGGTTGCAGGTGGAGACACCTCACCTTGTCTCCTCTCCTCCTTTGGGGGTCTTTAAACATACGATGCATAGGCCTCTTTCAGGAGTGCTTCAGTTGTGTCTTCCTGCACAGCAGAATGGGGTTGTACTAGATGGCCCTTGGGATCCTTTCCAACTCTAGTAGATTGTGGGCTTCCTCAAAGGGTGATGGGCTCCCCATCTTTGGGATTTTTAAAACAGGTTGGATGGACATATCTCAGGATATTCTTCACGTTTGTATTCCTGTATGGCTGGAGAGGGTTGAACTAGATGGCCTTTGGGGTCCCTTCCAGCTCTAGTATTCTTCTCTTCCTCTCCCCCCCTCTCAGTCCCACCAAAGACACAACCCGGAGAATGTTTGGATTCACTTTTATTGTTTCTGTAATAACCGGTCCTCTTCCCCCAGGACTTGGGGGGACCAGACAGTCGGTTGCGTCATAGCTTATCTCTTCCTGCCTTAAACTATGCTAACAGTGACGAAGGGAGGGGGAAACCCAACATAGAACTACAATCGAAAGGCACTTAGAAACTGTTAAAATACTGACGGCCCAGGTGAGCGACAACAGACAAAAAAAATGGAAGATATGTATACACACTGGCTCGTAGGCCTGGTCAGTCAGCTGAACATGCTGGGCCAGAATTGGGGCCTGGAGGGAGGGGGGGTGCTGCACTGCTCAGGCCAGGGTGCGTGCACGCGCACACACACATGCAGACTCCTGCCGTGTGTTTGGGAGGCCAGCTCCCCTCAGCTGGTGGCACGCAGTCCCACGGGGAGGGGGGAGGAATGGTTGAAGGGTGGCTGTTTGGAAGCCCCCACCACCAGCAGCAGCTGCAAGGGCCATCTGAGGAAGGGGCAGCAGCCAGTACAGGGAAAACCGTGTGGGTGGAAGCTGAGGTGGGGTCCCACTGAGAAAGGGGGATGTGGAGAGGTACACAAGGACCCCCTTGTAAAGGAAGAGGGGATGGAGACACAGTGAGCCCCCTCAGAAACGGGCTGTCAAGAGGTAACACAGGCTTCCCAGCCAGGAATGGAGGAGAGGGGCCAGATGCAGTGGATCTTGAGAAGAGCCCCAGAGCGGCCTGGGCTGGTGCCGGAAAAAGAAGGGCACCATGTATGTGTGTGGAAGGGGGGGGGTCTCTCCAGCCTCCTGGGAAGACCAAGTGGTGGGCTGGTGGATCAGGGGGACTGGAGGGGACCCAAGTCTCCTCTGGCCCTCATGGGAGGTGAGTTTTGACAGCCGCCTCCCTGTCTTGCATGTTGCCACTGCCCCATTCCTCAGATCTACAGAAAGGGGGAAAGACAGCATCTCCTCGCCTACCATTGGCAGTGGGGTGGGGGCTCATGGCAAGAGTACATCTGGAGGGAGAGGCCTCCGAAGGGCGAGTCACACCCCCTGGACCCAGCTGAGTCCCTGCCTGGGAGAAGAAGACCCGCCTGTCCCTCTTCACAAACACACACACACACTGCCCTCTGGTCCCACTCCCCAGGCCACCTCTGCTGCGCAGCTTTAACATGAGACACTGCTAATAGGGGGAAGAGAATATTTCGGTTCCTCCACGTCAGGGAAAGGGAGGGGTGAGCAGCACAGCCTGGAGGGGTTGCTGTGCCTTGTCATGGGTGGGCAAGGGCTGGGCCAGGAGAGACCCAGCGGCTTCTTGCATTTGCAAAGGGGGTGGGTGGGTGGGGGTGGTCAGCTGGAACCTGGCAGAGAGCACCTCCATCCAAATGAGAGTGCTTTGCACAGAAGTGAAAGGGCGGGGGCAGCAGGCAGCAGCAACAGGATTTTCCTACCCCCAGCAATTCCAGAACCAGCGCCCCCTCTTCCTCCGTCCCTGAGCAGCAGCCAAGCAGTAAAGGCAAAGGATCGCCCCCCACACACACAATCCCCACCCATTGGAAATTCCTGGGATTTTGCAAACTGGGTGTGTGTGGGGGTGCCGGAGCAGTTGTACATGGAGCAGAAGGACACAGCCTTGGAGGAAAGGGAGGCAGGCCAACAGTCTCTGGCCCCTGTTGTCACTAGAAGATAAGCCAGGAGGAGGAGACAAGGAAAAGAGGGGGGGAGACCCAGCCCCTAGCAGCTGTATTTCTACCTGCAGGGGGCAGGGGTGGCTAAGGGTGGTGAGAAAGCACTGGTCCGCAGGCAAAAGTCACTGAGAAGCCTGCTAAAAAGCTGCGGGTGGCTGAAGGGTGCCTCCTTGGTGCAGTGTTAGGCAGGAGGCAGAATTTGGGAGGGGGGAGCTCACAGCTGCTGCTCAGGGAAATGGTGCTTATTGCTTTGCTCAGGAGAGGCAGGCTCCTCCATCGTGAGGGGAAGAAAGCCAAGGCTTAATCTGTGCAAAGGAAAAAGGGGGGATCACACATGGGGGCCGCGGCTGGTGGGGCTGGGAGTCAACTTTCTCTCCCAAGATGATGTTCTTTCTGTTAGGGTAGCCATTTCAGGGGAGCTGGGAGCCTTTTCCCACTAGACCCAGCACAGAATGCACCAGCCCCTCGTGGGGGCAGCCCAAAGGTCATGTTGGGTCTTTAACCATGACTCGAATGGGGTGTGAGGGGCCACCTGCCTTTTGACCTAGAGGGAGTCTGGGGGCCGTGAAACAGCTCAGAGGCTGCAGGGCCGCCCAGGCCCAGCAAAGCCCACCCCCTGCAATGGAAGCTTCAGGGCGTAGAGACAACCTGCTCTGCCGGCTGGTTCCATGCCTTGGCCTTCGGACAGAGTTGTGAGCATCCTTGGGTTGGAAAGTGGAAACGGTAAGGGGGGGATGCTCTGCAACCAGCTCCGCGTGGCAGCCCCACCTGTGCTCCTCACCATTGCCTTCCTCCTCCTCCTCCTCCTTTCAGTTCACCACGGCCTGCTTTAGCAAAACAGAGCCTGTCGGGATGACCACCCAGCCTGGGGGCAAGGCTTCCGAGTTGCCCCCGGAGTTCACACCCGTGGACAGGTCCAAGACGCCGCCGGGGAGCAGGGACAGGCTCTCGGAGGGGGTGGGGGGCCGCAGCCGGGCCAGCTCAGTCCTCTCGCTGGCTTCTTTGCAGCTCTGGGGGCCCGGGGCCCGCCCACCACCACCTTTGAGGAGCCTGGCGCCGGTTCCGGGCCTCCTTTCAGCACCGGCCTTGGCGGAGGCGCCAGCCAGCAGGGACACGATGGGCAGTCCCAGACCACCAGCCACGAAGGGGGAGGACAGAAGGGGGTTCTTGGCCAAGTTCAGGGGGGCCAGCACAGGGCTGGGCAGGCCAGCGATGGCTGCGGTGCCCAGGCTGGCACAGGCTAAGGTGCTGAGATCCAGGGGCGCAGGAGGGGCGAGGGGCAGGCCGGGCAGGCCATGGGTGCCAAAGAGAGCGGCGGCGGCAGCAGCAGGGTTGGGGATGATGAGCTGGGCGCCATTGA
The DNA here is from genome assembly GCA_030847615.1 of Gambelia wislizenii. Taxonomy (NCBI): domain Eukaryota; kingdom Metazoa; phylum Chordata; class Lepidosauria; order Squamata; family Crotaphytidae; genus Gambelia; species Gambelia wislizenii. Next base: position 457,021 of record JAUMIR010000012.1, on the reverse strand, counting down.
CGTAAGGAATGTCGCCTGCGGCAGCGAGAGACCCCTTAGCAGCGGCAGTGGCGGCGGCGGCAGTGGGGCCTTGCAGCTTCAGCAGCTCCTGCTGCTCGTGGGAGATGAAGTGGCCGTGGGCCTTGATGTGCTTGCGGAGGGAGCTGGGGTCTGTGTAGCGCTTGTGGCAACCGGGCATCTTGCAGTAGTAGGGCTTGTCCACGTAGTGGGTGCGGGTGTGCTTGAAGCGGTCGCTCGAGTTGGAGTAGCGCTTGTTGCAGCCTTCGTAGGGGCAGATGTAGGGCTTCTCACCTGGGGGGGCACAGAGAGGAGGGGGCTGCGTGAGGGGAGCACCCAAAGGTGGGACGGCAGTGTCCTGGTGCAGGAAAGGGGCGGGCAGGCAGGCAGGCCAGTGGGGGAGTCCATGCCCAGCTGCAGCCCCTCCGTGGTGTGGGTGGAGGGCAGCCCACGGGTGGCATGGAGGGCCCCCTGGGGCTTTGTGGAGACGCCCCTTCCACTGTGGGGTGGGTGGGAGGAGAGGACACTAATCCTTTGCCCCCGACTGCATCCAGGAGGAGTGTGTTTGCTATAATGCCCCCCACCCAAATAAAACTGGAAGTGACTGTTCACAACCCTTTCATGTGTTGGTGCCTGCACCCCAAAATTACTGGGACTGTTTGGACTGGCACAGCTTCCAGAAGGTCCTGTGGGCAGACAGTCAGTCCCAGAACATGCCCACCCCTGCAGAACCTGAAGGAAACTCAAGCGGCCCATGGACTACCGGCACCTCCTATGAGCCCCAGCGAAGGTGAGCTGGTCGTAGTGACTGGAGCAGGACGGCCTGGACGGCCCAGGCACTGGTTGGAGAATAGCACCAGGACCAGGTCACTCCAGAAGGACCCCAGTGTGACAGACCTCCCCCCCACTCCAGATCGCCCGCCCGCCTGCCCGCCTTCCAGACGGCTGCCCAGCGAGTGCTCCTGGTGGTGGCCTGTGAGCCTCTCTCTGCCTGCCGCTTCTGCCCCTCCACCCCACCCCTCTAACAGAAGGGCCCCTTGCTCCCCCCTTCAAATGCCACCCCCCCCATTTATGCCCGACCCCTCCCTGTCAAACTGCAGCACAGGCGCCAGCCAGGCTTGCCAGCCCCACAGACGGCGTCGGCTGCAGCCACAGCAGCTCCGAGGCTCACCTGTGTGCGAGCGGTTGTGGATCTTCAGGTTTTCCAGCCGGGAGAAGCTCTTACTGCAAGTGGGGCAGCGGTGCGGCTTCTCATTGGTGTGGGTGCGGATGTGGATCAGCATCTTGTACCTGCCGACAGAGCGATGGGGAAGAGCCGTCAGGATGGGAGAGAGGCTCCGGTGGGGCACCCATCTTCCTCCCCTCCCTCTTATGCCGCTTCAAAACGGGTAGACAAACAGTGGCCTGAAGCCTAAATACCCCGAAGGCACCCCATCCTGTCTGATTCAGAAGCTAAAAAGGGCCAGGCCTGGTTAGGACTTGGATGGGAGACCACGAGGGAAAGCCAGGGAGCACCGTGGCAAACCTCCTCTGACTACGTCTTGCCTCAGACATTCAGGGGGCTACCATAAGTTACAGGTGTCTGGAAGACAGGCACACATACACCAACGGTGGCCCTCCAGCCACTGTTAGATTACAGTTCTCAGCAGCCCAAGCGAGTGGGGAGGAAGGCTGCTGGGAGCTGCAGTCCAACATTATCTAGCAGTGGTTCTCAAACTTTGGTGCTCCAGCTCTTCAACTCCCAGCAGCCCCAGCTAGCTTGGTCAACAGTCAGGGATTTTTGGAGCTGAAGTCCAAAATATCTGGAGGATGTTCACAACTCACAACTTCAGCAGTGAGGATGGACTGGCTGCACTTCCCTTCCTGCTCCCAGAGGGATACCCAAGAACAGCAAGAGAGCAGCCGCCAAGCCAGAGAGCAACCAAGCCAACCCAAAACCACAACCCATGTCTGGGTATTGCCCACCTGCATGCCTTGGGACGTCTGGGAAGGGGCTGTCCAGACAGCCAGGACTCTGCGGACAGAACACCAGCCCCCCTCCCCACCGTCCTCCAGAGGACTGACTGACTGACCTCTCCAGGCTTGTCCATTGGGGGAGGCAGACTAACAGAAGATTCCCACAGCTGGTGTATATGCCCTTAGGGGGGTATTTATTTATCAGGGGCCTCTTAAGAAGTTGGCAATCTGATATGGAAGGTCACCAACCAAATACTGCTGGGGAGAAGGCTGAGCATGTTTCTGCTGCATCTTCCAAGGCCAAAATGTGTCTGGGGAGTCCCAGCTGCTTCCCACCCAGGGGTGAGGTTGCTCTCCTGGCCAGGAAATGAGGCACTCTGCAGATGCTGATGAACACTGTTGGCTATGGCTAATGGGAGCTACAGTGCCAACATCACTGGTTGTGTAGAGAGGGTTTATTGCTGAGCTGGGCTGGACTTTTATCTTTATTAAATATGTCTTAAAATATTCCAAGATTTTTATTAGGACTGCCCATTTAACAGGTTGTTTTAACACTTCTATATTGTTTCAGTTGGGCTTCAAGCTACCTTGGGTTTTGTATTGGGAGAAGGGCGGGGTAGACGTTAAATAAACAACTGCTGGAGGGTCAGACGTTCCCCAGAATCACCAACCTCTGGCCTCCCATCCACCTCCTCTGGATGATGATGCCCACCCATCCAGCCTGTTCTCTGTGGGGGGGGGGGATGTCTGTGCAGCAAAAGATTGGGTTACCTGGCATTAAACCCTCTGCCGTGGCGAGCGCAGCCTTCCCAGTGGCAACAGTAGCCGGCGTCCTTCTCCGGCTTGACGTGGAAGTCATTGACGTGGTCCACCAGATCTTGCAAGAGATCAAAGAGCTGGTTGCACTGCAGGGACGGAGGGGGCAGCCATGTTACTGGGGCAGGGGAGAGGGTCAGTGGTCTCAGCCCCAATGAACCAAGGACCTCCCTCCCACACTCCCCAGTGATCCAGGCCAGCTCAGAAGCCCAGTAGCCGGCTCTGCTCACCTTGGACCACTGGCATACCAGCTGCTTCTGCAGAGGGAGTTCGGGGGAGAGCCGCTTCTCCTTGGCGGGCGCCAGGAAAGCCGAGGTGGGCAGGTGCAAGGCGCCCCCTGAGCTCAGGGGCAGGAAGAACTGGAAGGAGCTGCGGAGGCCATCGATGTAACGCAAGGAGTGGAGATCCTGGGCAGGGCAAAGGAGGGAGAGAACGGGTTGGAAGAAGGCATCCTCTGCCATCAAGGAGCTGTGGCAGAGCCCCGCCTGGCTGGCTGGCTGGCTGGCTGCAGGGCCATGAGAGACCGCCCGGGGTGGAAGCCACCATCCACCCCTCCTGAGCGTTTGAAGCAGGACCATCTTTCCTGTCTCCACACCCCGGGGATTTGGGGGGCAGCAAGACCCCTGAGAGGCAAGTGTTGGTGGGCTTCCTTTCCTTAAGGGAAAGGGGGAGAAGAGGTCTCCTGCCAAGCCGAGGCCTTTGCCTTCTGCTGCTTCCCTGCTCTTGTATCTTCCCCCAGCCTGCCTTGCTCTCTGCACACCGAGAGCAGGTTGAGAGCAGGAAAGCCCTGTGGCCAAAACAGCAGGATGATGTGAGAAGGACTAGAAAGTGTCGACACTGGCCAGCTGGCCTTTGACGGGCAGAAGAGCCCTAGAACATGACCAGAGCAAAGGCCAAGCAAGACCAGCCTTCTGTCCAGAGTGGCCAAAGACAGACGCCCACAACCAGGACAGAAGATGGCCAACAGCATCACACTCACTCCTGCTCACCAGCAACTGTTCTTGGAGGGACAGTCAGAAGCCATCCTCTGTGGACTGGACTATAATCCACTTTTAAGGCTGTCCCCATGTGGTTGCAGAAGAACCAAAAACTGGGGTGCACCCAAGAGGACCAACAACAACAAAAAAAAAACCAGAAACACATCTCGATGCAGGTGGCCCCTGACTGCACTTGTAGCAGGATCCACAGTTCAACTGCATGCTGGAGAGGGCGTGGGGAGGCTGCGCCCTGCCTTGGCCCCTTTGCCTACTCCACAGGGGCGTTGTGAGGGAAGACATCAGGAAGACCCTGGAGCGCTGGGCCATTTAAGATCTGCTTCCTGAACAGTAAGACAGGTCTCTGTACAAGTGGATGAGCCTGCACTGAAAAGGGGGGGCCCTTTGCCCTCTCGTCCTCCCCCGTCCCGCTGGCCCTTGCAACTTACCCGCAGGGTGGAGGAGGTGGCACCCCCCAACTCCCCACCACTCTGCCTGTCCGGGGAGAGGGAGGTGCTGCCGCTGGGGGAGTCCAAACCCGGCGGAGGAGGCGAGAGGCTGAGGTCGATGGTGGGCGGCGGCGAGGGGAAGGCAGCTTCCCTCTTGTCATGGTGGCACCTGGAGCGTGCTTGGAGGCCTGGGGGGGGGGGGGAGTGGGGAGACGTTGGCATGGTGGGGAGCAAGCGGCACAACACACACACACCACTGCCCTGGCTTGTCAGGCTCCGCCTTGCCCCACAATGCCCAGCAGAAGTCCCCCAACCCTCCCTCCCCAGGTGGGACACTCACTGTCAGCTGGGGAGTGCGGGGAGCCAGGGCTGACTGTGGGGGTCTCCTCCTCCGTGATCCGGAGGTCCTGGCGGAGGGCCCGGCGTTTAATGCTTCCTGGGGCCCAGTCACTTTTCTCTCGTGCCCCCCGGAATTTGGAGATGCTCAGCTTGAGGTCGAGGGGCTCGTCCAGGGAATGCATAGCGAGAGGACAGGCCGCTCTTGTCAGTCGGTGGGGGGGGGGGAGACGGAGCTTCACGGGTCCCTCAACCTGGTGGGGGGGGAGAAAAGAGGCTGATAAAAATGGGGTGTTCAGGACCCCCGCCCTCCACGGCAGCTGGTGTTGGGGTTCTTCTTCTTAAGAGAAATGCCACCAGCACCTAACTGGCCGCCCTGGTCATCTGGCTCCCCTCCCCCGCCAAGCCTTGGGACCGGCCCAGGCGTGGCTGGTGGGGGGGGAGGACACGTACCATGGAATCCACCACTGCCTGCCCCACATATCTCTTGGGAGGCAGAACGGCAACAGAACGGGCAATACGGGACACCCCATCAGCCAGAGGGTGGCTCTGGATCCTGGCCCGTCGTCTGCTTTCCAAAACCAAGCGGCTTTTCCAAGCGACCGCCTTCCAAGAGGGGAAAGGGGGCGGCTGGTTAAGGGGGGCAAATGCCTCTTCCCTGCCCCCCTCCCAGAGCAAAGCATCCACGCTGGACAGACCTTCTCCTTAGCTTCCCCTCAACTAAACTGCCCCCCACTCCTCCCATCAGAAGTGGACAGAAAGAATGGGGCGGGGGGGTCCGTCACGGGTGCCATGGGGAGCCCCCTCCTGCCACTGCTTCCCCTGGGGCTCTCTCTCCCACCCCCCACCCTAACTAATCCCCTGGGTGCTCTGCACTCAAAGGTGGGGAGACAGAGAAAGGGGGCAGCGGCCAAGGCAGCAGCCAAAGGCTCCAAGTGCCCCCTCCCTACATGGGCTTCCCAAGATTTGGCTGTGTGAGCCCCAGCACCCCACAGAGAGGGGGTGACCCAGGATCGGGGCAGGGTGCTGGTGAGGTGACAGAAAGGGGCCTGGGTGAGTCTGTGCCCAGCTGCCGTCCAGGCAGCAGCCCAAGTGTCCCACCCCCAGAACAACCAGGGCAGCCCAGACCAGTCCAAACTGGTTCCCAGGGCCTGCTGGAGAACCGCCTCTTTGTGTTGGCAAACTCCAAAAGGGCCCAAAAGGCCCAGGCCACCAGAACCCCCCATTAGGAAGCCTCCAGTCAGCCACCTCACCCTTCCATTGGGCCAGACAGAGGCCCTATCTGACTTGGGGCTCTGGATGCAAAGAAACCCACATCGAGTGACAAAACAGCTGCAATGGCTCCAGAAGATACAATTGCCAGATTTGGGAAGGGAAAAAATGAGACACACACACACACACACACACACACGGGGGGGGGGGAGTCCTGCACCAGAAGCTGGCAGCTGAGCGCAGCCAAGACTCACCCCGGTTCAGAAGGAGGAGCACCAAGGCCACCCCACACCAGAGGCACCTTCAGTTCCACACAAGGCCTCGGGTCCCCCAAATAATAGAAGCACGTGGAGATGCTCAGAGGAGCAGACCTCACACCAAGAAGAGGAGTCTGGAACTCAAGACAGAGCCAGGAAAGGGCGAGGGGTGTGTGCGTGCGTGTCCTTGCTTGTGTGTTTGTGTTTTGGGATAGGAAGCCAGCCACCCACCCAGGCTGGAAATGGACCGGAGAATACCAGCCTGCAGAGTCAAAAATGGCACGTCTCTTCTTAGTTGCTTGCAATTCTACTGTTGCACATTTTCCCCTTTGGGGGAAAAAAATCAGAGCAGAGCGGCAGCCCTCACCCCCAAACCCACAACTTGCCCTGCAAAAGAGCTGCTCTGGCTCCCCCAGGCTAGCCAGCAGGGAGCAGCAATCTCCCTGGCTGGCTGGGAAGGACGTTGGCCACTGGGCACGTCCCCAAGCAGAGGAGAGAAAAACAACCAAGGGAGGCCTGCTGGGGCCGGTTGTGTAACGCCGCGCCCTCTCCTTCTGGATCCGGAGCCGGGTGAGTGGAGGAAGGAGCAGCGCGACACCAATCCAAGGCAAGTCCATGGCCAGGATCCTGGGGGGCCCTACACAGATGTGCAACAGCAGGGACAAATAAAGGCAGCAAAATCTGCCAGCTCCAAGCGCCCCCTTCCTCCACAGCTGCCCTCCCTGTGACCTTTCTCCTCTTGGTGCCGGTGCTGGCACAGCCATATGGGCACGCCAAACCAGCAGGGTATAATTATTTGTCTGTAAAGAATATAAATGACATACATGCTTTACACGTACTGACAGCCGTCCTGTTAGTGACATAGGCAGGCAGAATCCCACTTCACACCTGTGCGTACGTCATTGTGGAGGTTGGTATTCCCTTCCCACCTTCACCATATCCAAAGCCCCCACCCCCTGGAATTGCCATACTGCAATGGGTGCCCCAAACAGCCATTCCGTGGCTGATGGAGACGGGGGTGTCCAGAGAAGCGTCCGGCTGTGTCCCCATGGCCAGAGGCAGAGCAAGGACATCCGTCACCTGCAGAGACCGCTTGAGGACCCCAGTAGACCTTGGCAGGAGAGGGCCTGCATCTGGCCAGCTCCAGAATGGCCGTTGGGGGCACCGTGGTGAATTCTGGGGCTGGTGAGAGCAGAGGGAGCCATGACAGAGTTTTGTGTACGCCATACACCACTTCGTAAAAGCACATCCACTGTGAGGGGATCCACGGGCTCTGTATAAATGAGACAACGTTGCATGAATGGCTGCAAACATTTAAGGCGACACACAGACCAGTCTTAAGAAAAGCGGTCCCAGATTTCTTGTTACCACAAATGCAGCTCTCCTTAAAAACAGATTTGCAGCACTTCATGCAAAGCTTTCTCATTTTTTTACAGATACAAGGGTTTAATCCCTCCAACTTACACACAAGCGAATGTTACTGTCCTGGTCTACAGGTCGCTCGCTACCTTGGCAGTCAAAGTCTTTTCCCCTTCTTGTTGTTGATTTTTTCACCAGTGCAGGGCTACAACCTGTATTGTTGGATACCAAAGTCAGTCTTTTTGGAGCATCCCTCACTGCCCTCCCTTGTGTGGGGGACGGCAGAGGTTGCTACGAGGGTCTCCACTCTGAGTAGGCAGCCCAGCACAAGGAGGTGGACAACAGCACCCATTGCTCCCAGCTAAGAGGCACACTCTGCTTATGCTCAGAGGGCCCTCCATCACTCCTTCACTTTTTCCTAAACTGCTCCACGTCCCACTAGAGAAGGAGAGCAAACCAGCCGGGGCTTAGAGGCAACTTGGCCTGGACAGCCATCCTTCCTCCTCTCCCCCTCACAGCCAGCCCCGGACACCAGGGGCCCACTTGGCAGGCACGGATGGGGCAGGGCGGTCCACCTTCCCGTCCCTTCCCTTTCTGCCAGCCAGCCAGGCTTGGCTCAGGACCAGGCAGCCAGGGGCAGCTCAGACAAGCTGGAATGTGGGAGTGCCTCCCTGGGAGCCCACATGGGGGGCCGGCTGGGGAAAGGGGGCGTTGCTCCTGGTTGCCTGGGGAGGACAAGGAATGGGGGAGGAGATGGCAGCAAAACCTAAAGGAGCCCCAGGAGGACAGAGAAGAAAACGGAAGTATTGGGGGGGGGGAGAAAGAGCGAGAGCAGCACTCCTCCCAGCCAGAAGAGGCCTTCTGACCTTCCAAGCAGCTGCAACGGGATGGATCTGGAGAGGCCCAGGAGGGAGGCCTCTCAGCTGCAAGCAAAGAGGCCCCACGCAGAACCCAACCAGCATGTGGATTCTGGGATCTGCAACCCCCAAAAAGTAACTTAGCTGCAACTGAACATTTGCCATTTGCTTCCAGACGAACGGAATTGGAAGATGGGGAGGGGGCACTTTGGCCAGAGACAAAAAGAAAGCCAGAAGAGTTTTTGCTCCCTCCAAGCCACAGAATAACTCCCCCAATGCTCCCTCTGTACCCTCCCCACACATCCACCCCTTGCAGAACACCGGCCCTCCAGGACCAGAAGAAGCAGCCATGCAAGAGAGTGAGTGGCACAGAAAACTATGGGTGGGGGGATGCCTTTCCTCCCCACCCCCCATCATACAGCACCCAGCGGGGACCCACACTGACGCTGAGGAAGTGGGAGAGTCTGGACAGCGTAAAGGAAGGCATCCTTCACAGCCGCTCATGAAATGTTGGCACTCCCTGCCACAAGATGGGATGTCCACTTGGAGGGCTTTAAAAAGGGACTGAATTCAGCCATGGAGAACAGAGTCATCAGTGACTACAGTGGGTATCAAGATCTTGGGGGGGGGGACAGGATGCTGGTTGGGACCCCCTCCCTTACATGCTGCACTCAAGACGTTTGGTCCCTTCGGTCTGCTAAGGAATCAACCTCCCTCTGCTGCTTACACCAACCATTCCTCCTTGCACTCCATCACACAACAGGAGGTCACAGAATCACAGACCTGGAAGGGACTTCCACGGGCCATCTAGTCCATCCCCATTCTGCCAAGGAGGAATATGCAACTAAAGCTCTCCTAAAAGATGCCCGTCCAGCCTCTCCTTAGAGACCCCCAAAGAAGCAAAACCCTCTAAGGCAGCCCGTATTCCACTCAACAGCTCTTATATTCCAGAAGTTCTTCCTGTTTTAGATATTGTATTAATGCAAACAAAAAACATAAACACAAACTCATTTTAAATACATAAAACACACAATATAAACAGGCCCACAAGCTTAAAACAAACTACGTAATACAAACAAGTTGCTAAAGACTTCCCCATACCACAATGGATGATTAAATTCCACTAGTAAAATACTTCCATTAGCTGATAATAAATACCAACTTCTACTATTGATCAAAACGCTTCTATTTAAAAAAAAAAAAACCAAAGCTGATGCATACCCCTTACTTTGCTGCAAAAAAGTAGTAAATCAATCCTAATCTTTTTAAAAGTGAACCAAAGATTTCTCCTTAATCAACATGGTCAGTTTGTCCTTTTCAACCAAGTCGCATGTCTTTAACTGGTTATCAAAGCCATGTGAGTAGATTGGTCAATAAGTTCTTCCTAATGCTTCAGTAGAAACTCATTTCTTAAAATTTGAATCCACTGGTTCCTGTCCTAATCTCTGGAGCTGCAAAACACAAGACCAAAAAACCAAACCCACGCCGGTTCCATTTTCTCCATGACTTCCCTTCAGATATTTAGGTCAGTCCCTGCACCAATCGCTGGGCTCTCACCCTCTGACGCCCCACCCCATAATGTTGGACTTCAGTTTCCAGAAGGCCCTAGTCAGCCAGCCTGTGGCCTGTGTTTGGGGATTCTGGGAGTTGAAGTCTCAAGAGAACACCCTGAGGAGGAGGAGGAGGAGGAAGGGAGGAGGGCCAGAGAATTTCCAGCCCTAGATGGATCTTGGACTTTGCCCCCACACCAGGGTTCTGGGTTGGCTCTGCGGGGGTGCTTCCCATGACCCCTCTTCCTCCTTGGTTCCTCTTCCTGCCCCACTGCCAGCCCCTACGGGTGGAATAAGGCTCAGCTGGAAGGCAAGGGCTGTGGAGGGAATGCACAACAACAACAACGGGGAAAGGGGTCTCTCAACACACCCTGCCAAGGCAAAGAACAGCTGCAAGGTTCTTCCCACTTTTGGACCCTCTTTGGGGGAAAACAGGTCTGCAGGAAAAGACACTTTTTTCTGCACAGAAACCATGATTCCTGTACAAAACCCACTCTTTCTTGTACAAAAATATTGCCTTTTATGTTTTTAAGAATCCAGTTTTCTGTATATATTTCTTTTCTTCTCATTTTCCCTTATTTCTGTTTTATTAACATATAAAAATAGCGTAATTATCAAGAAAATAACATGGTAGAAGATGTACTTTTTGAAATGTTTATAAAATTTGGTAAGGTTGGATAGGAAGTTTCTTGGAATGGGCGAGATAGAATAATGGATATAATAATTGATGTCTTTTGGAATGAGTGAGATAGAACACTGATGTTAGTACATAAGAAGTATGGTGTATATGTATGTGGTATTATATGTGATGTATATGTTTTATGATGATAAAAACCTGCAATAAAAAATGCCAGTAAAAAATGACACATTTTCTGTACAGAAACAAACCTTGCATGTTTTTCCACAAGGAAATTCTTTGTAACAAAGTCTCACAGTTGTAGGGAAGCTGCACAAAACCCGTTCTATTCTCAGACAGTGGGAAGAAAACTGCTAAAAACAGCAAGAAAGACGCTCCTCGCCACTACAGGATTCTTCTCCCACAACCCCAGCCCTGCGAGGTCTGCCTGGCTTGACTGGGAAAGGGCGGGTCACCCCTTGCTCATCTGCATATGGTAATGCCCTGCTTCAAACCCCTCCCACCACTCCCTCCGGCATGGGGGAGTGTTTCTGGGCGGGGCATCTGGGTGGGGGGCTCCTTACCTCCCCCTGCCCCCCACCCACCCAGGCAGGAGTCGCAGCCACCCCTCCCCACCCCTCCAGGGGGAGTTGCAGGAATGAGTCCAAGGAGGCCAGGCAGGGAGGGGCAGCAGCAGACCTGAGCAGCCCCCTCGCCTGCTTCCCCGGCTTCTCCCACTGCCCCCCCCCAGGCCAGTGGCCTCAGACTGGATTCCTGAGCTGCTTCTTCCAGGAGCCAGCCTGGGTGGGGCACCCTGGAAGGGAAGCAGCCCCTCTCCCCGCCAGCCATCCCTCCCTCCCTCCCAGTCTCGGCGGCTGCCAAACCAAACTCAGCCTGGAGCACCACATTCCTGGGAAAGAGACCTTCCCAGAATCCAGAGGAACCGGAACAGCAAGAGCCCCCCCAGCCCCCTCCCACCCACTCGCTGGCTTCTTCCAGCGCCCAGAAGGCCCCACCCTTGGGTCACGGCAGCCCTGGCAGCAAAAGGGGAGGCCCGGCAGGAAGTGGGGACCAACAGCCAGCCTCCTTCTGCAGCCCCACAAAGCGCCCAAGGCCCCTCCAGTGCTGGCCTGCAGCTCCCAAACCTTAGCCCCCTGACCTTCGACCTGGAGGGACCCCCTCCCCCCAAATCTCTCCTTAAGGCTGGGAACAGAATGCCAGAGAAAGAAAGGAAAGGCAGCACTGCACAACTGCAGGCCTCTGGGTGTTTTTAGAAACATGTCAGCCACCCGGAGGCTGGTTTTGCCTCAGTCTGAGAGGGAAGGGGAGTCCGGAAGGGCCAGGGGCCGCCTGGGAGAGACCCCACAGCGAGTGGGGCACTCAAGGACAGGCAGGCAGGCAGGCAGACACGTGGGGTCACACTCATCACCGCCCCCTTTAGCTAGAGATGTGCAGCTCTGGGATGCTTCAGTTGTGGCCACCCCATTGCACAACCCCTTATTATGTGCCAACAGGCCCACAGCCGCTCTCCCGCCTGTCTCCTCTCCCCACACACACACACACACACACACACACGCCATGCTTCTATCCTGTCCTGACTCATATCAGTCCTCCCAAGCCAGGACTGGATGTGGTCAGGAAGCTGCCAAGCCCTTTGCTTCGTATTTGGCCTCCAAAAAAATACACACAACTGCTTGGTTTTAAGGCAGGCTCCTCCCTCCCTCAGTGGCTGCCTGTGGCGACTAGGGATCCCTTCCAAGTGACCACACCAAAAGAAAACCGTTTTTAAAAAAATGGCAGAGAAATGGTGACAGCCTGCCTGTCCCACACGTATTCCCAGAGAGATGGGGGGAGAGAGAGGCTGAGTGACTTTCTGGTTCCCAGTGATTCTCAAACCACCATTCATCATTATGGGAGGTTGCTGGGGGTCTCCCCATCAGGGGCCAGGTCACTGGCATTGCTCTGAACCGCTTGCTCAAAGAAGCCTTGCTCTCACGGTCAGGAGACAGACCGTCTGCCAAGGAGACCCCCCCTTGCTCTGGGTCCTCCTGCCTTGATTGAAGTAACCCCAGAGATGGACCCAAATCCTTCAGGAACTCCAGCACACTCCAGGCCTCATTGTGGGTTGGGGGGGCATAATTGTCAGGACAGACCTGCCCCACACAATGTCCACAGTGTCCGCCTGCTATTCCCAGGGCCTCCTCTGCTGTGACACCCCAGATATTGAAGACCCTCACCTATGAAGCCCGCAGCAGACTCCGATAGGGGTGCCAAGTCAAAGCACGGCTGTTTATGGAAGTCCTTCGGGAGTCTAACTGATTTTATCCAGTTTGCACATGGGCTATGGAGGGCATTGTTTTAAACTGTCTGGTTGTAAGTGACAAACACTTTAACATATCTGTAGCCTTTTAAAATTAAAACCACTTATTTGCTAAATTGATTTTGTTATGTGCCATCCAGAGATCCTCAGATATAAATATCGATAAATAAACAACAACTCCTACTCCTCTTCAACTGGAAGCCACCTCCTCTTATCCTGCACCCAACCTTGCACCCTGGGCCCCATGTGCTGCTCTTAGCCATTAAAACGGCCCCCAAGACTTCAAAATGGCAGAGGAGAAATGCATCTTTCCACCGGCAGCTGAAGCACCTTTTGGAGCGGAGTCTGTGCCCCAAGCCTGGCAGCCCTGCTGCCTCATTTAGAGGGCTGGGAGGGGGCCTTGCTCCATTTCCCCCCTCCAGGCTGAACTGGGGGGCGCGGAGAAGACCTTTCCAGCCATCACAGTCAGAAAAGAGAACAAGGTAAGAGGCAGCTGAGCTGGGCCGGATTCTGCGCACCTCCTAGCACCAGTTCTGGCAAAGAACTAGAGGGGGGCCTCCTTGGCTCAATGGGGGGGCATTTCTCACTCTCACACTTACACCTTTGGGCCCCAGCTTCTCATCTTTGCCCTGGCCTTGCCCCCTCCGGGCTTCCAGTTCACACTCTCTGTGCCAGGCGGCTTCCCAGCACAGGGCAGAGCCGGCCACAGCTGCCCCCTCAGCTGGCCACGGGCCCCTGCGGCTTCCTCCCATGGAGGTGTGGCACAGCTGGCACTCCCCAACTGCGTGGGCACCATCACCACAATGGTTCATGGACAGTCCCCTCCTTATGGGGGCAGCCAGAAAAGCAGAGATGCCCAACCAGTGGCAGCTGCACAACTTGGGGAGGGGGAGAAGCAGCCGGCCTCTGGACTCCCCCTGTGCCGCGTGGAAACTTGCTGGCAGTCTCCTTGTCCAGGCTGGGTCCAGCCCAGAGCAGCCCGGAGGCTTCCGCTCACTTGCGCCAGGCAAACAGGGCAGGAGAGGCCGGCAGAGAGAGGCACCCTTCATCCTCCTGCCACCTGGCGAGCCGCTACAGAAGGAGTGGTCCAAAAGGCAGTGTGGGGTGGGCGTCAATCCTACGGTGGGGGATGCTGAGAGTCTGTGGGACCAAGGGGCGGCCCAAACCCCCTGTGCCAGCAACCAGGACACCGGCCACAAAGCAAACACACACACATGCACTGCTTGCTTCCAAAGGGTCAGAATGGCAGAGCTCCAAAAATGCTCCTTGGGCTGTTTGGGTCCACCTGCAGTCTTGAAATGTTCCCCAGGCAGAGAGCAAAAGGGGGCCCACATGCAGCTTTTGCCTGGCTGAGAACAGATTCTCCCCACCTCCCACAGATGGGGAGGGGGCTTGGGTACATGCCTGAAGCTGTAGCCCCTCCCATGTGGAGGCGCCTCCCTCCAGCCCCCAGCCATTCCCAGGAGGGAGCATTGGCATCAGGCAGCTGTTCAGGATGGAGCCCCCAGAGCAGAAGAGGAGGGCTGGGCCTCCAAGGGAGGGGCTCATCAGCAACCCCCCCAAGAGCAGCCAAGGACAATGCCCAGAGGGAGGGCAGAGGAGGAGGAGGAGGAAGGGGGGGCTCTGTGCCCAGATGGCAGCCATGCCCCTGCCTCCCCCTCCTCCTGCGCTTGGCAAAGTCTGGCTGACCCCCCCACACACAGCCCCCTCCCCTCCTGCCGATGGCACCTGCTGCCCCACTGCTGCCCCCCCCGCCTCCTCCGCCTCCTCCACAGCCTGGCCTTCCTGCTCATTAGAGCACAGCCGCCACCTCAGCACAGCCAGGGCTGCCGGCCCCAGCACCACCACCGCCTCCGCCGCGAGACGTGCAGAGAGGGAGCCAGCGGTATCCTGAGCATTTCTTCCACCTGGGCAGCTGCCAAGGGGAGCCTGCCAGGCCCCAAGCTGTCTGCAGAGCTGCAGCTGCGATGCAGAGACAGCCAGAAATAGTGGGGGGGGGGAAGGGTGGGAAAGGCCCGTCCTGGGGTGGGGGGGAATGATACTGAGCCCCCTTGCTACCGAGGAGGCCGTGGAGAAGGAGAGAGAGGGAACAACTCAGGTCAGGGCCTTACTTGCCATCCAGGGCTTGTGAAAAGGCGAGGTTGCCAGGAGAACCTTGCCCCATAAAGGGCAGGTGGGGAGTGAGCCTACCAGGCAGGGGCACCCACCCACACAAAGACACACACACCATTGTCCCTCCCTGGAGACACCGCTTGCATTCTCTTCCCCTGAAGTGGAAGCCAGGGGCCCGCACTGCAGGGAGGGTGCAGGCGTCCTAGTTTCATTCCCCTTGGACTTGGTGGTCACTGGGAGAATAGGCAAAACCCAACGGCCTGAAGGAAAACCCAATGGCGTTTTGCCAAAAAGGGTCTGAGCATCACCTGCCGCTGGGACGGTCTGAGCAGCACAGATTTGGGGCACAGAGCACATGGCCCTAGGTTCAAATCCTCCTTCCCCCACCCCAAATTCAACAAGCAGCCCACTCTCACAGCCTAACCCTCCCTTACCAGTAAGAAGCTAAAATGGAAGTTGAGCAGCACAGGAGAGAATGAAGAGGCCAACAATGCTACCTGAAGGACGGGTAGGACAAAACTGTTAATTGCAATAATCTGGCCCTCTGCACACATGCACACACACATACAAAGACAGGTAGGTGCTTGTCTGGTGCCCTGGAGGTGGCAGGCTGTACCCACCTTGCCCTAAAAGGCAGCCCCGCTGGGCAGGGGGCTTTGGCGCAGAGGAGCAGGCCGAGGGGGGCTGCAGCAGCTGAGTTGGGGGCACCTCGTGGACGGGCAGGAAGAGGAAGCCGGGCGACACTCTTCTCCGGAGGTCCTGCAGTCCTTGCTTCTCTGGGACACCCCATGGTAGCAGCGGGGGGCAGGGGGGCTGCGGATGCAAATGCAAGTCCTGCTTCTGGCCGGCCTGCCAGCACCCTAAAGCCTGGTCCTTTGCTCAAGTTTTCTTCCACAACACAAAACCTGAACGCATCATTCTTCTCAAAACAGGGCAACCCACATTCTGAAGATGTTCCAGAAGTTAAGAGACCCACTACAAGAACTGTCAGCCACGACCTGAAATTTTCACCCAGGGTAAGAGTGAAAACTCAGGTGCTTTTCTTTGCCTGCTTCATTTCTCATTGGGTTGTTTTTGAGGGTTGTTGGGATTTTTTTGCAGACAGAAAGTATATTTTGCACAAAATAAGTTTTCTCACAAGACGCTACATTTTTCTGCCAAAAATGCACTGAGGCTACCTTTTGTGTGCCAAAAAAAAAAATCCATCACAAAATTTTCACAAAGGTTCCAACATGTGAACAATACTCTCAAAAGGTGTACAAAAACTCTCATAATCTCAGTCACAAGAGATATTTTTTTTAATTTTTCATTCTCATGCATGAGCAGAAAATAGACAAATATTTCCCCCCCATGGGTCCCCCACAAGGCCACAATCCTTCCTCTTGTACATCAGTGCAGCCAAAGGGCACCAGAGGAAACGCCCTCCCCAGTCCTCTGCTCTACCCCCCCTCGCCATCGCCTGCCTGCCATTGCTGTGAGACACACAGTGCCAACTGCCCTGCAGTCAGAAGATGCGCAAGGCCACCATCGCAGCCAGCCGGCCACCCCCCTGCTTGGGAAGCCATGCGTCCAACACAGAGAGACCATCCGTGAAGCCACCTTTGCAACACTAAGTCCAGCCCTGGCCACCAATGCTCAGGAAGGAGGCTGGAGAAGGAACAGAAAAGGAAAAGCACACACACGCACACACACACACACAACTCCCCTCGCAACAGGCAAGGGCGCAGAACCCCTTCTCTAGGAGGAACAGCTAAAGCAACCAGGAAGAGTTTCCGAGTTTAGGAAAAAACGGTCAAACACGATAAACGTTTTTTACAATCCAGAGCAAGAAAAAGCTAGGGAAAAAAAAGAGAATTTTCCCTCTATAACTCTAAGCCTCAAATGTCACCTGGATAAATAGATCTGCCACTTTTTCAAAGAGATTAACATTTTGCCTCCTGTGCCTTTGGAACTCACTGCCTCATGAGATGGCGATGGCTGGTTTTCTTTTAAAGAGCATCCACAGAGCAACACGGAGATGGAGGAAGCAACTGCAACAGGCATTAGCCAAAACTCCCTAGATGTCAGAGCAAGCCATAGGGAAGCCCCCCACACTTGCTTCACATCCTGCTCCTAGCCTTCCAGAGGCCTCTGTTAGCCAACGGGCCTCAGAAGGGTTGCCTGGCATGCCCAGCTGCGCCACTCCAGAGGGTCCCATCTCCTTCTGGTCTGTCCTTCTGGCAAACCAACCTGTCCTCTCAAGGACCACCCGGTCCCCCTTTTCCCATAGTGTAACTCTGCCAGCTAGCCAGCTCCCGCCTCACTGTTCCCTGTTTCATCCCCTGCGTCCAACAGCATCGCCAGCCAGGGGCACCTCTGGGGGCAGACAGGGAGGGCTCTTTCCCCACCTCTGGGGAGCCAGGAGGGGGGCGGCGGCACCTGTAGGCAACTAGCCAGCTGGCCGGGCTGCCAGACAAAGCCATCTGTGGGAAGCCAAGCCTGGTCCAAAAAAGCCTGGCAGGAGGTTCAGTGGAAATGGCGTCCTGGTGACTCCAGTCCACTTCACCCCAAAGGCCCCCTGAGGGGCTGTTCCCCACTCCCTACTCCACCCCCTCACTCCTGCAAGGAATTGGGGGTCTCCCTTGGGACACAAGCAGGGTCCCTCTCCCCTGCCTCCTCACTGTTCCCAAACTGCTCAGGGAAGGAGGAGGGAGGGCAGAAAAGGATGCCCGACAGAGGCCCCCTCCCTGGGGGGAGCGGGCATGGAGGGGGAGTGGAAAAGGTCAAGCAGGAGACAGAGACCTTTGGGGGGGGCAGAAGAGGCCCCTGAAGCAATGGCGCCCCCTGGCGGCCACTGGCTGCAACACTAGCCTTGCATTGACGCCCCCCTTGCTCCCCCACAAGGTGTCTATGCAGGAGGGGGGTGCCTTTGGGGGCAAATTCTTTTTTTGAGGTGTTGCATTTTAGGTGCCCCCTCCCTCCCTCCCCTGCGTGACCCCCCCCATACACGCGAGGCAGGGCGTTGCAGTGGTCAGAGCAGGAGGCGGTGGGAGGCGTGGGTCCGCCGAGCCATGGCGCTCCCTGGGTCTCCTCGGAGCGGCCCTTCTCTCCCTTCCCTGGCCTACTTGGCAGGGCTGTTGTGCGGAGGATAAGGTGGGGAGGGGGCGAGCCATCAATGAATGCCTCATTAAGCCCACGAGATGCATTCAATAGCAAACCCTAACTTGGGGGGCCAGCCTGGTCCTCGCTGCCCCAGGGCCTTCCACCCGCGCCCTGCCAGGTGGGACAGGCGCCAACGTGGCTCCCGCGGCCCCAAAAAGGGCCCCGATCCGCGAGAAGGGCGCCCACTGCCTCCCCTCCCCAACACACACACAGACCCGTCTCGCCTGGGACCAAAGGGGGGCCCTGGGCTCCTGCCTACCCGGACGACCCTTTAGGATGACCAGCGAACCCAGCCCCCCCCCTCGCCTGTGGGGGCGGCCGAGGAAGAGGGGCCAACGGGGGGCTCCCTCGCCCTTTCCTCTCGGACCCGCCGCCTCCTGCTCTCCTCCGCCCAGAGGGGGACCCCGGGAGGGGGGGGGCGAAGAAGGAAGGAAGGAAGGAAGGAAGGAAGGAAGGAAGGAAGGAAGGAAGGAAGGTCGCCCTCCTTCTTTCCAGCCTTGCCCCCCCCCGCCGCCTGGGTGCCAGTTGCTGCTACGGGAGCTGGGGCCTCCCCTCCCTCCCTCTCCGGCCTTCCCACCCCCGCGGGAGACCAAAGGAAGGGGGCGCGGGGTCCAGCCCGGCAAAGTGGGGAGGGCTCCAGTCCAAAGCCCGGGGGGCCGAGAGATCGGGGGAGGAGAAGGACAATGGCACCCAGCGCCCCCCCCCAGCTGTGGGCAGCGGGCTCCCCCTCCCCTCCTCGCCCTCCCCCCGCTTTGCAGAGAGCCCCCCTCGCCCCCCCTCCTTACCTGGACGCGGGGGCGCTTGGTCCGCGGGGGGGGGCGGCCTGAACCGCGCGTGGGGGGCGTCGGCCCCTTGGTCGCCCTCTCCCGAAGCCTTCCTCCTCCGGGGCGTCTCACCGACGGGCGCGGCCCCTTCCCCCGGGCGGCCACTGGCCCCTCCGCCTCGGCCCGCAGCCCCTCCGGCACCGACGGGGCGCCCCGCCGCAGCTGCCCCACATCTGCGCCTCGGGAGGGCCGGGAGGGGAGGGGCGGGGCGGCGAGGCGGGGCGGAGGGAAGCCCTCCGGCGGGGAGGGAAGGGAGGGGCGGGTGGTCTCTGGCCCCCTCCCCGGCGAGGGAGGGAGGAGGGAGGGGCGAAGGAGGGAGGCGGCGGGCGGGGGGGGCAGCGGAGGGGCGCGCTGGCGGGGGGGCGCTGCCCTTCGTCCGGCGGGCCTGATTTATGGCCGAGGGGGGGGAGGGAGCGAGTGACCACCGTCGGACCAGCCCGGCCCCGTCCAGCCCAAGGAGGGAGGGAGGGAGAGGAGGCCCCCTTGGCCGCGTCCCCGCCGCGCGCGCGCACCAAGGGGAGGGCCCTCCTCCTGCCTGCCCCCTCTGGCCCCGCCCACTCCCCTACCCCCCCCCGCCAAGAGGGCAGCGCCAGGACAGGGGGGGCGAGGAGGGCGCGCAGCCGGACCAGACGCCCCCTCCGCCCCCCCGCCAGCCAGGCGCCCCCAACCCCCCCGAAGGCCGGCTGGGAGGGGCGGGGGCCGGACTCCTGCGCCCCCCCGTCTCAAAGGAGGGAGGGAGGGAGGGCGGGGTCGCAGGGCAGCCTCGGTGCCGCCCCCTCCCCTCCTCCCCCAGGGCGCCCCCTCCCTCCCTCCCCCCTGCGAGCACAAAAGGGGGGGGCCGCCGCCGCCGCCGCCGCCGGATGCGCAACTGCGGCGCAGGCTCCCTCCGGCCCAAGCCGCCGCCCGGTCGGGGACAGCGAAGCGGGAGACCCCCGGTCACTGTAGGTGGGCCCTGCCCTCCCAGCAAAGCCCCTTCCGTGCCGGCAAACCCAGCCGTGACCGCGAGGGCCGCAAAAACATGGACCCGAGGCCGGGCTCCTCTGGCTCTGGACGGCAAGGTTTCCCTCTTCCGTCCCGAAATGGCCGAAAGCGTTCACCTGCCTGGACTGCGGGGGGCCGCGGACGGCTCCCCCCCTTCCGCCTCCCCTGGGCAATGTCGAGGGTGGACGGAGAGATGGATCCACACAGTGGTCATGGGATCAGACCGAAGCCATACTCGGAGCATAGGACCGGGACTGAGCCTGGAAAATCACATCGTTGGAAGAGACCACCAAGGGCAATCCAGTCGGACCCCCTTCTGCCCCGCAGGAATACCCAGTCAAAGCCCTCCCAATGACAGGTGGCCACCCAGCCTCTCTTTGAAAGCCTCCAAAGAAGGAGACCCCACCACGCTCCCAGGAAGCGGCAGCGCATTCCACTGCCCACCTGTCTTTTCAGTCCATGGCTCCGTGTCCCAGTCTCTGGAGCCGCAGAAAACAAGCCTGCTCCATCCTCAGTATGACCTCCCTTCAAATATTTAAACATGGCTCTCATGTCCCCTCCTAACCTTCTCTTCCCCAACCTAAACATGCTCAGCTCCCTAAAATGCTCCTCATAGGGCATCATGGCGTCCAGACCTCCCGCCGTCCCAGTCGCCCTCCTCTGGACCCGTTCAGAGAATCCCGGGTCACCTCTTTCTCAGCACCAGCACAGTGGGGGAAACTCGGACCCAAGGCGGGGATCAACCCCATGTTTACAGAGGATCATGCAAGATGGCGCATCCGTGGCCCAGAGAAAGGAGTGCGCTCTTGCAGGCCGGAGGGCAGGAGCTGGCAGCGGTATCGGGTGGATCCAGTGTACAAATCAATTGGATCCATGCGGTTCTGAGCCTTTGGTTCGTGCCTTTGCAACATGGTGGCACAGTAACATTCAGTGCTATGCGATCTGGTGATGTTTTTAGGTGGCTCTCAGGGAAAAGTCAGCTGGATCTCTGAGGATCAGTGGCTTGGAACCATGGTTTGGACCACGGTTGTGAAAGAAAGTATCACATCCGTGGGACCGAAATGCGAGGCCTTCAGTGGGATCCCAAGCCAACCGCATGTGGGTCCCTGCAGCTCTCTTGCCTGGGCTCTGCATCAGATGGGATCTGCCATCTTTGAATTCCTGGCTCTCTCTCAGTGGCGCCAAATGTGGCGGGGATTCCTGGCAGATCCCACATAAATACTGTAACTGTGGTCTGGGGCCTGAGATCCATGACCAGCGCTACGGCCTGGGGCGGCACCCTTGGGCCACCACGGCTCCAGTGGGCCAGAGCTCTGCCTGTCGGGGTCCAGGCTGCGGGGGCTGATGGGACGGGGGTCCGGGAGGGGGGCTCCGGGCATCCTAGTTTGCAAAGGGGGAGGGAGGAGCCAGGGGGGGCTGGCCTTGGCTTCAGGGCTGCTTTACCGCCTTCCGGCCACGACCCCCACAAGGGGCCCCTTCTGATGCCGGGGGGGTCTCTCTTGCTGCCCCCTCCCCCATTCCCTGCCCACATCCGCGCGGCCGGTGGGTCGGGGAGAGGGAGGGGGAGCTCTGGGCGCTGGCACCCCCCCCCCTTGGCAGGCATGTGCCTGGCCGAGCCCCCCCCCACCTCCCCACTCCACCCCACCCGGCGTGGGCGCGGCGGCAGCAGCTCTTCCGGAGTCCGGATGCGGAGGGGGGGAGAGGGGGGAAGCGGGAGGGACCCCCCGCCCGGCCAGAGGGGGCGGAGGGGGAGAGACATTCTTGAAACCCGACCAAGTGGAAACGCCCGCCCGCCCGTCCCGCCGAGAGCCCCGCGGCCGAAGCCCAGGGAGGGGGCCGGGAAGGCGGCGGGGGTCGCGTAGCTCCCGCCCCCTCCCCCAGCAGGGCGCCCTGAGAGCGGGGAGGGGGCTTCAGCCTGCCCGCGCGACCCTCCGCCTCCGGCAAGCAGGGGAGGTTTCTGGGTGGTCCCGGGGGGGGCGTCCGGCAGCTTCAAAGGCGGCGACAGGGGAGGAGGGGGGGCGGGAAAGACCCCCCCAAGCCTTCAGCGGCGACCCCCCCCCGGAATGTGGGCTGGCGGCCAACAAAGGCGCCCTTCCTCCCCCGTCTGGAGGGGGGTCCCCAGGGCTCGGGGGGGCGGCGGAGGAGGCTTTCGGGGCTCCGCGAAGACTGTCGCTCCTGGACTGGCACTCCCAATATTGTCACCCTCCGTGGACCGTGGGGGGCGGGGGCGGGCGGAGGTGGTCGGGGGGGAGGGGGCTTCTCTTTTCCCCCCTCGCTCGGGATCTCGCGGGGAAATCCTCCCTCGCGGAACCGGTGCCCCCCCCCGGCTTTGGACTGCAGGAATGGGCCGGGCTGGACGCGGGGGCGCGCAGAGGGAGAGAGGGGGCCACGGGAGGGGGAGCATTTCCGGTTGGCTGTTTTTCCTGCGCGGAAATGGACTCGCGTGGACCGGCGGGGTCTCTGGGTTTCCGCGCCTGACGTCCCCGGGCCTCCAAGGGCGGGGCAGGAGCGAGTCGGGAGAGAGCGGGGGTCTCAGGGGGTCCCACCATGATCGCGAGGCTGAGCAAGGGCGCCCCCTGCAGGGCCTCCGCGGGACGGCAGCCCAGAGAGTCCAAGAGGCTCCGCTTCTGTGCTGGGGGGGGGGGGTGCAGAGGGTCCGCTTCCGACCCGACCCCTCTCCACAGCTACGTGGGGTCTGCCCGAGGAGGCGTCCACCGTAGTCGAGATGTGAATCCGCCCCGGGATGTAGTCTGAAATGTCTCTATCCGGAATGGTGACTCTTGTTTGCTGCGGGGGGGGGGTTCAGCCCCTTTTCAGGCCCTTTCCCAGTCTGGAATAAAACGCGGAGCGGAGCCCCCTTCCACGCCCCTGACCCGGACGCCTCTGGTGGTCGCTCGGCCCCTTCCTCCGCTGCTGCTCCTGTCTGTGGGCCAGGCCGAAGGGACCACCACCCTGAAAGGTCACCCGCCTGCCTGCCTCCTCCCTGCCAGGCCCAGAGGGAGGGGGGCGGCTGGGGTCACCCCCTAAGATGATTCCTCAGAGGTTAGGTGGCTGTCTTTGGGGGGCTTCAGCTGGGGAGTCCCTTGGGGGTCCCTCCCAACTCTAGCCTGCCCACACATTCTTCACACACAGAGGGGTGTGTGTTCTGCCAAGGGAGCCCACACACACACACCCCGCAAAGTCTGAAGCCCACCCCCGTCCCTCTTGGTGTCTCTCTCTGAGGGGGGGCTGTTTTAGAGCCACTTTTAAATCCGAATGGCTTCCTCTGGGCCTGGAGGGGTGAAGCCTGTGAGCCGCCCTGACTCAGAGGAAGGGGTCTCATCCTGCCGGACGTCTGCCGCAGAGGCCCAGGGGAGGAGGGTAAGCAAGACTAGCCCACCTCGTCCCAACAACCCTCTGGGGTAGCCTTCAGCTGCCTGCCCAAGGCCACTCAGAGAAGCTCCTTGGATTGCTGGGATGTCAGCCCAGGACACTGAGAACAGCTCTTGGGTGGCTAACAGTGGCCAGGGCAGGACCTGCAGGCTGGGAAGTGCCTGCAAGCTTTCTCCGGATGTTGCTGGACTGCAACTCCCATCAGCCCCATAGCCAGCTTAGCCGGTGGTGAGGAATAGTAGGAGTTAGCGTCCACCCACAGGACTGCCTCCCTTGGAGCTGGTTCATTGTGGTCATCGAGGGAAGGGTCAATGAGTCCAAACCAGGGAGGCTGGACTGGCTGTGGGGCTGTGAGGCTGGGACGTGGCCCTTTCCGTGGGCTGCCAAGACACTTGGGGGGCAGTTTAAAAGCTGGCACTAACCTCTGAAACCCTAAAAGTCTCATTGGCGGGAGGAGGGAATGTTCCAGTTTACCTGAAATAGCTCCTCCTCAAAAGCTGAAGTTGACTCATTTCATTCACATACATGAATTCCTTCTTTCAGGGGAAGAATGTTTTCTTTCAGGGGAATTCAATTGTATCATTATATAAAATTATTTTTGTTATATTTAAATTAATAAAACAATGTTATATTCAGTATTTTATATTTCAGGGCCTAAATGCCCTAAAGGCATCAATCCCACCCCTGCCCAGCCTGATCTTGGAAACTAAGCAGGGTCTATGTCTGGTTAGTCCTAGGATGGGAGGCCGCCAAGGAATCCCAGATGCTGTAGGCTCTGTTTCAGAGGAAGGCACTGGCAAAACCTCCTCTGAGTAATTCTTTTGCCTAAGAAATGCATAAGTCAACAGGCAACGAAGACACACACACACAGAGGGCCTAAATACTCTATAGGCACTGGATCCCACCTGAACTTCCAGAGCATGGGGAAAGGTGCCTTTTTGGACTGCCACTCCCAGAATCCCCCAGCCAGCTATGCTGGCTGGGGGATTCTGGGAGTGGCAGTCCAAAAAGAAGGATCTTCCCCAAGCCCAGAAGGCTTGCCAAGGAATCCCAGGTGCTGTAGGCTCTGTTTCAGAGGAAGGAATTGGCAAAACCACCTCTGAGTAATTCCTTGTCTAAGAAAACCCTCGGACAGTCATGGGGTCGCCCTAAATCCACAGCCGACGCACACTTTGTGAACCGGGCGAGGGGGGGCTTGCAAAGCAACCCTGGTGGCCGCCAGGGGGAGCCAGGAGTCCTGCTTCTCTCCATCCCATAATAGGGATCTGAGGACACTCATCCCCCCCCCCAGACACACGTTTTCCTTCACTTTGGGAGGCGGGGGGTCATCGTTTGCATTCTCGTTCCCCACTTCTCTGCCCCCCAGTTCTGCCGTTGGTCTTGGGACCCTCGAGAGCGGAAGGCTGGGATGAATTAGCGAGGAGAAGGGGGTGGGGGTCGTCATCCACTTAATCGCCCCCCGTTCTGAGACTTGCCTCGGGACCCCCCTGTGGGGTTCCCCAAACCTTCCCGGCCAACCTCGCCGCCTTCCGGGCTCCACAGAGTTCTTGGCGGCTCCCTTGCCTGCCGCCTGCTGTGCGCCCAGGGGGAAAGCCCCAGCTGGGGGTCCTGGCCCCCCTCGCCCAAGGTCAGCCGAGCCCCGGTGACCTCGGATGCGGGGAGGTCGGGGCCGGGGCAGCAAAAGACCCTGGCCCGTCCCGGCCAAGACGGCGAGATTAGAAGGGTCTCTCCCCCGCCGCCCCCGGGTTTGTCCCGCGGCTGGGATGCCACGTGCGCACACACATTTAATAAAATATCATCATCATCATCAGATTAATTTGTATCCCGCTTCTCCCATCAGGATCGGGGCGGCAAACATCATAGAAACGTGGGAACATTCAGCAGACAAAACTTCATATGTCATGCAAAGATGCTTTTCCATCCCTTCTCCAGATTCTAGCTTCATGTTCCTGAGCAGCCAAGAGAAAGGATTCAAAGTGAGCTCAGGAAGCCCCGGGGAATTCCTCCTTCTTTCTCCCCCCCCCCAAAAAACGAGCTGGCCCCCCAAAAAGGTTCCTTCTGTTTCTGGGGTGCAAAGCCAGCGGTGTTCTGGGGATGGTGTTGGAGGAATCCCTGTGGAGCAAAAGCCATTCACCAGTTTATGTGACTTCTATCCCACTTTCCTCCCAGGACTGGGCCCTTCAGACAAGATTAAAAGAGGGAGGAAAAGGCTGAAACCGCCCTGAGGGCTTCTGCCAAAGTCAGGTGTGGCAGAAGGAGGGATCCACGACCCCGTGGGGCACCCTTTACTGGGCAACAGTCGCCACAGTTGGGGGGCTGGAACTGTGCCCTGGCGACAGGGACTTTCATACTTCGCCAGCATTGACTAGGATGATGGCCAAGATTGTTTTCCAAAAATTGGAGTATGAAAACATGACTGAATTCAAAAGCATTTTAAAAACACATCAGTAAAAAACCAAAAAGGTGGAAAACTGCATGCATTCAAAGTCCCACAAGGAATGGACAGCAGGGCAGGCCCTGGCCTCTCCTCTTGTGGCAAGGAGTTTCACAGCCTGGTGGGAACTGCAGCCATTGGGGTGGTCCTCCCTCCTGTGTTCCCACCAAACCTGCGCACTGCGCAACTTGAGAGCTTGGATTCCACCTCCACTGCCATGGCTCCATCCTACAGCATCCTGGCATTTGCAGTTTAGTGAGGCGTACTTAGAATTCCCAGCCAGAGAGGTCTAGTGCCTCACTAAACTACAAATCCCACGATTCCCTAGGATGCCGCCTTGTCAGTTAAAGTGGAATCAGAGCACGGCAATTGTGTCCTGTGAAAGGGCCCTGGGATCCAAGGTGGCCGCTTACGCCAGAGTGGGGGACATGCAACTCCCACCCAATGTTGCTGGACTGCAACTCCCGTTGGCCTTGACAGGTGCTGAGGACCCATGGGTGTTGCACTCCAACCATATCTGGAGGGATGAAGGAGGCCCCTATCCAGCCAAGAGCTCAGGGAGATAGCGGCAGCACACGGAAAGGAAGCAAACATTTGCCGTGGCTTTTGACCACTGTAGCCTTATTTATCAACTGGCTGGAATCCTTTTTTATTAATTAATTAATTAATCATACCCCACTCTTCAGCCACAGGGCTATCAGACCGGCTTACAAATTGTTTTAAGTGTTGTCTTGTGGTTGTCACTGCCTTCCAGTGACCTGGACTCATGGCGATCTTGTCAATGAGGCACCTTCAAGTCTTACACGTGCGTCATTTTCCCTCTCAGAAACAGTGGGGGAGCTTTGAGCGCAAGACCCGCATCAGATCAAGGTTGCAGGAGGGCAGCACGTGCGAAGCCAAAGAAGATGGGTGCACACCGTACATGGATGCCCACGGGCAATCGGTTACATGTTCAGTTGCCCATTTGGTGCACTGGCTCAGCTGCACAATGTTGCCATTCAGCACAAGAGTGAATTAATGCACAGCTTCACATGTGGAGAGTTAGACTACACAACCCCAACGCAGGATCTTGGCCATTCTGATGAAGTGCCTCAGGTGAAGGAAACCACACCACAGTTTTAAGAAAGGGCCCAGTTTAAAGAGAGATCAGCAGAGATCAGCCTCATCGCCAGGCCACAGTCCAACAGGTGGAGACTGAAGTACAGTCAGGGAGCCTCCCTTGCCAAGGCTGGGTGAACAGCCATATCGGCCCCAGCAAGGCCTCCGCGCTAAGGAGGCGGCAACCTCCTGCATCTCTCACAGTGAGTGGGAACACAGAGAAGGACATGTGTACACTCGTGTGCGCACACAAACAAACCCCCACGGTGGGGGGGAGGCCTCCCCTTGAGGACTGGGGGAGGGGTCCCAAATGCCACGGAGGGCTCTGGTTGTTATTAGCCCCAGAGCGGGCGCAGCTCCTTCAAAGGTGGCGTGATGCCGGTTCTGGCCTAAAATCCCACAGCTCCTGCTAACTAGAGGAGGCCCATGGGATTGGGGAGCCTACTCAAGGGGTGTGGACACGGTAACTCCTCATGGATGCTGCAGTGGGTCTCTTCAGGCTGGGACAAGCAACGGGATTTGATGTTCTGGGCAGCCGGTGGGCATCCTGGACCAGCCAGAGCCCCCCCCCCCCCCGTGTGACAAAGAGGGAGCCTCAGGTTGCAGCTGCCGACCCACAGTCTGCCTGCTTTGGGGGGGGCCTGCCTGGAGGAAAGAAGGCAAGGAGAGGGGTCTCCAGGTCTCCGAGGGTCTCAAGGTGGGGATGGAGAAGCCCATGGGATGTCCTGCCCCACTCCCCCCACCAACACCTCCAACAACTGACCAAGCAGAGCGAGAAGGACCCTGCAGGCACCAGGTGAGGCCCCCCAGGGCGGAGCATTGGGTTTGAGCCATGGGCCCTTGGGACCTAGCAAGACGGGGGGCCCCCGGGGTCTCCCCCATGCCCTCCTTATGCTGCAGAGGAGAAGAGCCCAGGCCAGCCGGGCCTCCCCTCTGCGAACCAAGAGCCACTGCCCCTCAGAAGGGGGTCCAGCCCCTGGGCTGGGGTCTCGAGGCTCAGCCACAGGTGGGTTCCTGAACCCGGGTCAGAGGCTTTCAGGCCGGGAGGCCGGGCGCACGGATCCCTTTCCTCACCCTTGATAGGAGCAGGTGTGTCCTGACACCCGAAGGCTGTGAGGGAAACATGGGGACGTCTTTGGGACCTCTCCTCTGGGAAACGTGTTTGTGCTGAAAGACATCCTTTGGGGTGTGCAGAAAACATGGCTGCTGTTGCCAGGAAAGGGGAGTTTGTTTGTTTGTTTATTTATTTACTTGTTTTTGCCCGGGGAGCCAGGCCCGTGTGAGTGCGCCCACAGCCCCTGGCCCTGATGTGCCCGCCGTCGGGACAGCCACAGGCGGCCCTGCTCTTCTTGCGCAATGGCCCGGAGGAGGAGACGCTTTAAACGGCTCCTTTCTGCATTTCTGGCACCGCTGCTCGTAAGGGCACCTCCTGGGCAAACCAGCTGGGCTTCTCCGGGGTGCGAGGCGGAAGGCCCCGAGATCCGCGGGGGGGGGGCGGAAGGCTGGGCCCCGGAGCCAAGGGCCTGGCTCTGCCGGAGGGCCAGGGGGCAGCCTCGCCGGCTCCTCGGGGCAGGGACCGGGAGGCGGGCAGGGTCGGGGGGCGCCGAGGAGGGGGCTCCGGGGCCGGGGGCGCGTGGCGGCGGCCAACCGTCCTTTGTTTACATGGGGGGGGGCGGAGGAGGAGGAGGGAGGGGAGGGGAGGGGCGGGAGGAGGGAGGGAGGGAGGGGCGGGCCCGGCGGAGCCCCTCCCCGCACCAGCTGTTTCCCGCCTTGAGCAGCAGCCGCGGGAGGAGGGAGGCGCGCTCGCACACACGCACACAGAAACACACACACACACACGCGCGCAGGCACGCACGCGGGAGCCGGAGCCCCACCGACGGCCACGCGCGCCCGTCCCGGCCGCGCTCTTCCTCCTCCTCCTCCTCCTCCCGGCTGCAGGCACCGGCCCCGATCCCCTCCGGGCGGGCAGGCGGGCGGGCGGGCGGGCGGGCGGGTGGGCGACCAGGAGGGCCCTCCTCCCTCCCTCCCTCCCTCCCCCTCCCCTCCCTCCTTCCTCCCCCCCCTCCTCCTCCTCCTCCATGGAGTTCTTCATGGTGCCCGCGCAGAAGGTGCCTTCCTCCGCCGCCGCCGCCGCCGCCTCCTCTTCCTCGCTGCAGCACTTCAGGAAGCCCGAGAAGGAGGTGATCGGCGGGCTCTGCAGGTGGGCCTCCGCGCGGGGGCGGGGGCGGGGGGCGAGCACGTGGGGCTGGCCGAGCGGGCGGCGGGGGCCCTGCCGCGGTGGGGCGGGGTGGGGCGGCGGAGCACGCGTGGAGCGGCACAATGCGGCCATGCGCCTTCCTCGCCCCCGCCCCTTCCCCTTCCTCCTCCTCCTCCTCCTCCTCGGGGCTCCCCCCTCCGACCCCCGGGCCGGCCGGCCGCGTGCTTGCGGCTCCGCCTGGCCGGGCCTGGCCGTGACTCTGCAGCCTCCCCCGGCCCACCGAGCGGACGGGCGGGCGGAGGGCGGGCCTTGCCTGGCCGGGCCTGGCCTTGCCTTGCCTTGCTTCCTCCGCGGGCTGCCGGGAGATGTAGTGCTCGCCTGGCCCGGGCCACGATGCCGCCCGCGCTCCCTTTGTCCGAAAGGCAAGCCCGCCGCCCGCCCGCAGCCCACGACGGCGGCCCCGAGGCTGGAGAGGCTGCGGCCGGTCGGGCGGTCGGTCGGTCGGCGGGCACGTGGCGCGGGCGCGGGAGGAGGCCCACGCGGCCCCGCAGCAGCACGGCCCCCGCCTCGCTCCGGGCGCAGGGGGACCCCGGGCAGCCCCCCGGGAGGGCTCCGTCCAGCGCGGCCGGAGCGGCGTGGGTGGGGGGCTTCAGGTCACTCCCGGGAGGGCGGAGGCGGATTCGAACCCGGGACTCGCCTCGCCCCCCTGGGACCCGGGGCCGGGCGGGGGACTCCAGCACCCTCCCCTCGGGACAGCTCCGCGGTTGCCCCCTGCCCGGCGGGGACGGACGCTCCCGCTGCCCTGGGCCCCCCGGAGCCCCCCGAGCGGCCTGGAGGGTCCCGGGCGGCGGGCGAGGGGCTGGCTGCCGGCAGGGCGGGGGGCTGAGCGGGTCGAGGATCTTGGCCTCCCCCCCCGTGGGGCTTTTTGGCCACCCCATCTTAACCGCCCCCCTCCGTGCAACCCCTGGCCGTCAGAGAGGAACTCCCCCCAGACAATCGGGGCTGCGGGCAGAGGGGGGCTCTCCCCGGTGGGGGGCAGAGGGGGTGTGCCCCATCCCCACTTCCAAGGCTGCTAGGAAAACAGGTTGAACAGGCTTCGCGGGGGGGGGTGCTTTGAAAACTTGCTTGGCCAATGGCGATAGCCACAAAAACCACCCCCTCCCACGAAAGCCGATCTTCCTGCCCCCCCCCACTCACTCTCTCCAGCACTTTGGGTCTCCCACCCCATGGCTTCCTGGTGAAATGTGCAAATCCACCAGTCTGTGATGGCCAAAATACAACATGCATGAACACCTAACACAGGGAATACATTCCTCTCTCTCCAGCCGCTGCCCCCCATTCCTATCTCAAAGGCGGGGGGGGGGTGCAGCAGGGGAGGAATCCCACAGGTGGGCTGCAACTTCCAGGAGGCCAGGGGTGGGACATGCTGGGAGTTGTAGTCCAGCAGGTTCTGGAGGGCCACACAGCTCTCCTCTGGGCCCTGTGAGCATTCAGTGAAGCCCTGAATGTGCAGCCAGAGTGGCCAAGGGCTCTGTGGGGCACCCCATGGCCCTCCATTGCTCTGGCTTGGGTTAGGGGTTCCCTTTCCATCTACGAGGACTGGAACTCCTTTGCTGAGCCTTTGTGGGACCCTTGTCAGGGAGCCGCTACATATCAGCCCCTGCAGGAGCTTTGCGTTCATGCTACTTCGGTTATGAGGCGTTTTGTGTTCACGCTTCTCCTTGGGGCTGCTTAGGAGCAAGGCAACGGCTGGAGCAGCAGCAGCCGCCCTTGAGGAGGAAGGAGGTGGCAGCAGCCTCCCTCGCAGGACAGGCGCTGTGTCCTCTGGGCCAGCCTATGACTTTCCCCCCGATGGCCAAAGGGGCTTTGGGGGGCAAGCGGGAGGCCGGGCAGGATGTCGGCGGCTTTGGCTTCTCCCTGTGAGCTTCTGCGGCCTCTCTTGCTAGCCTGGGATGTTGCTCTGGCCCCACAGGTGTTTTGGCATCCAAGAAGATGGTTGCAGAGATGCTTTGACTGGTATTTTGGTGCCTGGCTGCTCTTGGCCAAAGAGGGGGCTTTTGGGTTGGGATAATAAATACACCCAGCAGCTGAGAATCTCTTATGCTGAGCATCCACTGCATGGGGAAGTTTGTGTTTACAACTCCTAGAACCTCCCAGCCCGCCAAAGTAACTTCTTGAAGCTGTGGCCGATGCCAACTGGCGGGAATGGCTCACCGGGGTCTTGAGCATGAGCACTTACTTGGCCTAAATAGCGAAGCTGAGCCCAGTGCTTCCCTTCTTGAGGGGCCTGGGGTGGGAGTGGGGCCTATCCGCCTCTGTCCCGTGCGGAGCCTGAGGGGACCCCTTTGACCTGCCCGGCTGTGTCTCCTCTCCTGCAGCCTGGCCAACATCCCCCTAACCCCCGAGACGCAGCGGGACCAGGAGCGGCGGATACGCAGAGAAATCGCTAACAGCAATGAGCGGAGGCGCATGCAGAGCATCAACGCCGGGTTCCAATCTCTGAAAACCCTCATCCCACACACGGATGGGGAGAAGCTGAGCAAGGTGAGAGACCGAGGAGGGGTAGGTGTGGCGGCTGTGAGGAGCCTGACCGGAAATGCTCGCTGAATTCCCCCCCCCACACACACACTAATCTACTAGTCCTTATCTTTCTTGGGGAGATAAGCGTCTTGAACCATGTGGGCAAGAGATTCTACAAAAAGCTACATCACTTCTATGCTGTGCCAGGGAGAGAGGTGAAGAATATCCACAGATTTTTCTTACCCTGGATGCACAAAGTGGTCTCCAGACACTTCCACCCTGTTGGGAAAGGAAAAGGGGGTCAACCATGAGCAAGAGTTTTTTGCCTCTTTGTACAAGTAAAAAGATAGGCACTTGTTTTCACCAGTAGCAGAGTAAGCAAAGTGTCGGCTTCTGTGCAGAAAATGTTGTGTTTTATGTGGAAGATATTCTCTCTGCACACACGAAAATTGCAAAATGTTCATGCAACTTTTGTTTGCAAAACTGTTGGGATAATAAATAAGCCCAGCTGCTTGAGACTGGCAACTTTTGGAACATTTTCATTTAGCAATTAGTTTAATTCTATCTTAATATTGGTCTTTTGTGTGTTTTTAGCTATATTGTATTGGCTTTAAATGGTGAGGTACCTTGAGTCCCAGTCTTGGGAGGAAAGCAGGATATAAATGAAAGTGGTGATGTTGGTGATGATTTTCAGAAGTCCTCAAAATGAAGAGAAAAGAAAAAACAATCCTCCAAAAAAATTTCGTTCTCCCATGTTAAATCGAAAGCAGGAAGCATTTGTATACCTCGTGCCAAGGATGAACTTTGCCCACAGCCGAGACTGGCGGTGGCAGTGTTTTCGCTCCTGCCCTAAAGTGAAAAGGCTGGCACCTTTGTTGGCGGCAACAGCAAAAGCGTTTGTGA
Source organism: Gambelia wislizenii (assembly GCA_030847615.1). Taxonomy (NCBI): domain Eukaryota; kingdom Metazoa; phylum Chordata; class Lepidosauria; order Squamata; family Crotaphytidae; genus Gambelia; species Gambelia wislizenii. The sequence continues at coordinate 424,740 of JAUMIR010000012.1, read as the reverse complement.
GTTTTGTGCAGAACATGTTGTATTTTGTGCAAAGTTGGGTTGCGTGGGGTTTTTCCCCACAAAAGTGCTGCATTTTCCACAAAGCAATGCTGACATTTTTACCCCCCCCCCCGCCAAAAAAGGCCTGAAATTGAAAAAAGATTACTGAAAAGATTGTGCAGAACTTCTCATAATCTCACTTATGGGTGGGGGGGGTTTGAAATGTTTTGAGCTCATATATGGAGAATAAAATAAGGGAAAGTTTTTATCCCCAGCGCCAAGTGTGAACTTTGCCCAGGTGGGTGATTGCAGGTGCAGACTTTCACAAGAGTGAAAAGACCAGCAGGTGTTTTTAAAAAATCAACACCAACAAGAAAACATTTCTGCGTTTTGTGCAGAAAATGATTTATCCTAATGATGATTCCCCACCACCACTTTTTAGGACTTTATTAAATGAAGGTTTCACCAAAGGTGTCTTGTGCAAAAGTCAGGGGTTTTTTTCGTGGAGAAAAAAGTATTTTCTATGGAGAAAATACAAAGATTCTGAATTCTTAAATCTTTAAGCCTTGGTCAGTGAGTGTTTCAGTGTGATTTCCTCCCATCCAGAGGGAAGTTCCTATCTGTCAGACAGATCTGTCTTCTGAGGTTCCACTTTAGTTTAACTCTAGGAGAAAACATTGCAGACGTGGGATCTGAGAACATCTCTTACCGATCAGTAACTAGTGGGAGAAGGGGGTGCAGAGGCCAGGGACAAATGGTCCACCCTCGTAGTGGGGGGACATGAGTGGAGGATGGCGGGGGGTCTTGGACCGTTGAGGCTTTTTAATTTGTGCATCAAGTGCCTGGAGTTTGGGGTGAGTTGCCTGGGGGCCCAGTTTGCTGCTGGCTGCCATTCTCTAGGGCAGTTAAGCCAAGGGGAAGGGGATTGCCCCGAGCTCCCCAGGGTCTTTCTGGGTGGGCAGAAACCAGTTCAGAGGGAATCAGTGTAAAGGGGAGGGTCAGGGAGATTGCTGGCAGCATGGGACAAAAATCCCTCACTCCCCAGCCCTGTCGGTGGTGCTGGTCTCCAGGGGTGGGCAGCTGTGCAGGGATGAAAAGTCTTTGCATGTGAGAGGGAAGATATCCCCAGACTTTGTTCTGCACAAGACAAGATTATGAGGGTTTCACACAGTTTTAATAGGCATGTCCAGTGTGTGTGTGGCATTTGGGGCTTTTTAGTATGCATTTTGCAAATGATTTTTTTTTACACAAAATGCTGTACTTTGCATGAAATAGAATGTGTGTGTGTGTGTGTGTGTGTGTAAAACTCAACAACATATGGGGGGAAGGATTATCCCCTTCTTCATCATCTTCATATCATATTTATTTATATCTCACCTTTTCCCAGTCCAGGATTCAAGGTGGCTTACAAACGTTAGACAATAAAGCTTAACAATTCATACCGAACAAAAGGGAAAATACTTAAGGTGGTGATGGCAGTGATGTGCTGTCAAGTCCGCTTCAGCTTCTGGCAAACCCATGCATGAGGTGCCCCCTCCCCTCCCAATCACCCATTGCCCTGCCCAGGTCTTGGAAACTCAGGGCAGTAGCCATTGTGGCTTCCTTGCTGGAGCCCATCCTCCGGTGTTTTCCTGCCCGCTTTTCCTTCACCTTTCCCAGTGGATTGTGGCATTTCATGCGTTCAAAGGACAAGAGCCTCTACTGGTCCCGTGGGCGTCTACTGAGAGTCCAGTCTTGATTTGCTTGTGGACCTGTTGCCTCTTATGGGGCAAGCACCCTCGGTGTGGTTGGCCATTTTTGTCTGGGCACCATGTCTTTCTTCAGAGGGTACAAAAGGGGCAAACAGGCTTCCCCTCTGGTGGCTGTGGGGCAGTGGGGGGTGGGAGAGCCAGTGAGAAGGTTGACCACCCACGGCGTGGCAGCTATGAAGGGGGCACATGCCGTCTTGGGAAAGGCGTCTCCAATAGCCAGCAGCATCAGACCATGAATGCCATTCTGATCCGCGACCCCAGTGCCAGTGGGGGCGCCCGTGGGCCTCTCAGCGCCAGGCATTGGGGATCTTGGGCGAGGCCGGGGATCTGGTGGGCCACAAAGAGGAGGCTGGGGCAGAGGGGGGGACTTCAGTCTCATCAGACCTTCACCTTCTTGCTGGCCTTTGGGGAAGGAGCAGGGCCTTGCCGGGGCCCAGAGCTGGCTCCCCACCCACAGGCCCACAGCCCTTCCGGGGGGCATCCCGCTGCTTTGGGAGCAGCGTCACTCCAAGGCAGCCGTGGTTCAGTCTGGATCCCGGCTCGGGCTCAGATGTGGGGTTTGGGAAGGCGCAGGGCTGTGGCGGGGCGGGGGAAGCGGCCATAGCTGAGTTTCTCCCACCCGCTTGACTGCCTTCTGACCCCACCCCTCCCCACCTCTTGCGTCCCCCTCCCCAGGCAGCAATTCTTCAGCAGACGGCCGAGTACATCTTCTCGCTGGAGCAGGAGAAGACGCGGCTGCTGCAGCAAAATGCACAACTCAAGAGGTTCATCCAGGTATGTAACTCGCCCCCACAGAGGCTTTTTTGCTGGGCTGTGTGTTTGTTTATTTGTTTTAACTTTGACATGTGTTCCTCTCTGAGGCAGCCGGCTTTTCGTTGGGCAGAAGGGGGCTTCTTGGGGAAGGGCGGCGGCTCTGCTGCTGCTCACTCCGACACCCGCTCTGGTTGGCAGGAATTCAGTGGGTCCTCCCCAAAGCGGCGGAGGGCAGAGGACAAGGATGAGGGCATTGGGTCACCAGACATTTGGGAGGACGAGAAGGCCGAAGACCTGCGCCGGGAGATGATTGAGCTGCGGCAGCAACTGGACAAGGAGCGCTCGGTCCGCATGATGCTGGAAGAGCAGGTGAGGGGCCAGTGGGTGTGGCGGGTGGGAGTCACCTGGGGGCTGCCTCCAGTGCCCGGGAGCCAATGAGTTAAGAACTCCCCTCAAAAAAAAAACAACTAGGAGGAGAAGGGACCAGCTTCGTCCCTCCAGACGCTTGGCCTGCGACACCCACCTGTGGTCCGTCCCGTTTCCTTTTGTATCATGTCTTCCTTAGGCTGTAAGCTTGAGGGCAGGGAGCGGTTTTGTTCTTCTTGTTCTTGCAAAGCACCACGTACATTGATGATGCTATAGAAATAAAAGATCATCATCATCAGTAGGGCCAACATGTCCCCCAGCCTCAGAGCTTCCTTTCCCTCTCCCAGAAAATCAGGGCCAGACTCCTGTGGATGTCTTACACACGTGTAAGTTCCCTCTCAGAAGCAGTTGGACCGTTTTCTCCAGTGTGGAATCCCTGCAGTCAGCTGAGGGTTTGGAAGTGGGGTTATGGCGGGCAGTGCTGTCACGCACAGATGGGCCTTTCATGTTGGGTTGTGCATTCAGTTACACTTCTGGTGTCTCTGGGATTCCTGGTGCAGCATTGCCACTATTCCGCACAAGTGTCACACTTGGGGATTCCCACTACGAGGCTCCCACAGAGATTCTTGGCCCAGAAACAGGGCGCAGTGGTGTGTGTGGTGGTGTGCTTTGCTTCCCCTGCGCATAGCAGCACAAAGAAGAAGGCAGCCTCGGTGTGTGCCAGGCCCTCCCCCCCCCCACTGTGTCGAGGGGACAAGGTGTGTGGAGTGGGGGCCAAGCTGCTTTTCCTCACCTGCTGGTCCTTGCGCCTGTCTTTTCTGGCAGGTGCGCTCCTTGGAAGCCCACATGTACCCAGAGAAGCTGAAGGTGATAGCCCAACAGGTGCAGCTGCAACAGCAGCAGGAGCAGGTTCGGCTTCTGCACCAGGAGAAGTTTGAGCGTGAGCAGCAGAGCCACGGCCAGGTGAGTGGGGGGTGCCTTGCGCCTCCCCCCCTGCTGCAAGGGAGGACAATTCAAGAGAGTTGGGGGTCTGCAGCCCCAGCAGGGAAGACCTGCTGCCCTGCTCCCAGTTTGGGCCACGTGGGACGTTGACCCTTCGTGCCCCCCAGAGAAGGAAGCAGACTCCGCATGCATGCATGCAGCAGAGCTTTCCACGTGGAAGGGCCCCAATCCGGCTCCTGGCATCCTGAGGAAGCCAGTCTGGTGAGGAGGGAGGGGGTCCGCTCGGCCAGAGAGACCCTGAGGAGGTGCTGCTGGTCACAGGAGGCATTACTGAGGGGGCTCAATGGGGGTGGGTGAGAATTATGCAGCCCCCTCATGGACCCCCAAGACCTTATTTTTTGATTGGGAATGTTTCTTTACAAATATTTCAATGCTGCTTATATTCAGACATTTCAAAATGGTGCGCATCCATAAAATGGATCATGTATACAAACATACAGAACGCAGATTCTTTTTAAAGTCCAAAAGATAAATGTGGGGCTGGACAAAAACTAGTATTTGTGCTCCTCATCATCTCCAACCCTGGTTTTTTTGGCGGAGGGTGGGGAAGAGGAAAGTGGGTCAGACTTTGAGAAACCTGCAGGGGACACAAAGTTTCTATTCTAAACAAAAACGCAACACGCATCCACCTCTCAATGTTCTTGGCCACAAATATATGTATATATATATATTCCCCCTCATTTGGTGGGCCTGGTGTTCATGGCGATGGCCTCCAGCTCTCCCAAGCCGCCCACCTCTGTGCAGGAGGCACCTGGCCAGGCGGAAGGAAGGCAGCCCCGCCTGGGATGGGCAGCTGGGCTCCTGGCTCCAAGGAGGAGGAGGAGGAGGAGGAGGAAGGTTTGGGGCTGCCCAGACAGACGGGCACTCTTGTTCTTGCCCCTTCCCCAAATGCCACACACACCCAGCATACCCAGGGGGCTGGCGTGGCACCAGCAAAGGGCTCGTGGGTTTGGCCCCCGTGTGTAGTGGCCACCCAGTCTGGCTTCAGGCGAACAGCAGCGGGGGGGGGGGGTAAGTGGAGTCCAGGGACCCTCTCTGCCCCCCCAAAGCTCTTTTCCTGTTCCTCCCTGGTGTCCCCCCACTTGTTCCCTCCCGGGGGAACGCCTCTCCAAGTGCAGCGCTTCTCCTTCTAAACAGCTTGTGGGGTCCCCATCACTATTTAACAGGGGGTGTCTCTGTGTGTCTTTCTGTTTACAAACAGAAGTGGGCTCCTTGGCCCCTCCCTGATTGCCCAGCTGTGCCCCCCTCCCTGCCCCTCTGCCCCCTTTGGCCTCCATCCACCAGTGGGGAGATTTCTGGCATCCTGACCCTGTGGGTCCTTTTCTCCCCCAGCTCTTACCGGTGCACGGCCCCCCGGCGCCCACCCACCACCCGACTGTGATTGTGCCCGCGCCCCCACCTTCGCATCATGTCACCGTGGTCACCATGGGCCCCTCCTCCGTGATCAACACTATCTCCACATCCCGGCAGAATCTGGACACAATTGTTCAGGTGAGTTGTGGGGGGGGGCAGGCTCTGGAAGGTGGGGGGAGGTGCACTCACAAGAAAGCCTTTATCCAAAGCCCCCCTAAGAGCCAAGGCGATCCCCCTCAGGTGGCTCGAGAAATGAGCCAAGCTGCAGAGGGAAGAGGTTGGCAGAGCCTCCCTGCTTCTTGGCTCGGGGAACGAAATTCCTTCCTGACGCCAGTACAAAGGGCCTGCGGGAGACCGGGCAAGGGTGTGTGTGCTTTTGCTCCTCTCATTTTTTTTAAAAAGGCGAAAACTTTGGGCTACCTCAAGCCACCCCATTCACAAGCAGAACCTCCGCACGGGTGTTGCATTTCCAAAGCCTGTCTCTTGAAACCCCCAACTGGAAATGCCACGTGGCAGGGCCCTGTGCCACTAACGTCGCTGCCACGATCCTGTTTGTTCGTTTGGGGCGCCTGGTGGTTCTTTGCTGGTGCTGAGACGGGCTTTTCAGGGCAGCCAATCTGCCCCTCTGGATCTGGCAAAAGGGGAGAGGGAAAGGTCGCTCCATTTTGACTTCCCTTCAGAATGAGCAGCGTCCTTCTTTTCTTTTCCTTTTTTAAAAACAAACTGTGCTGACCTGTAGCCTAAAGCTCTCTGGGCAGCACAGAATAAATATACGGGGGGGCGGGGGACATCTTAGAGACGCAGCAGAAAAAAAACATAAAATCAAAAACAACATTGGATGTGAGAAGTAAAACTCCCAAGTAAAAACGAACAAGTTTTTCAGAACTGAAAGGTCCCTCGGCTACTAGGGTCATTTAAAAACACAAGGAAAGTATTCGCCAGGTGTCAGAAAGCCCCCCCAGAAGCCGCCAGGTGGGCCTCTCTGGGGTGCCCCTGCAGAAGAGGGCCTGACTCCAGTGTGGGGTGCTCACCTGCCCCCCTTCATGGGGGGGTCTTCCAAGAAGATCTCCAGGTGAGGAAAGGCAGCCTTTCTGTTAAAACTGGAGCCAAGCTATTTAAAAAGCATTCAAGGTCCAAACTGGGCACTTTAAACTGAACCAGAAATTAACTGGGAAGCCGGCAGCCGATGGAGCAAACCGGGGTAGGATGGGGGGTTTCTACAGCCAAACTGTCCAGTACAGGTTGGCCGCAGTTAACAAACTTGTTGTGTTCCAGTGCATGACACAAATTTGGTATCCAAGGCTGGAATGGCAGGGAAAGGGGAGAGGGAGTTCCTACACCACAAAAAAGAAGAGCGGCTCCAGGTTTCAGCAAACTTTACCCCCGCAAAAACAAAACAAAACCCCTAACACTTTGCAACATGAAATGAAACTACCAGGCCAGATAAACCTTGTATATATAAACAAAAACCTTTGAACCTTCTGGAGACCTCCATCCAGAAATACTGTACATCCATGGGTGGCTTTTTCTTTCACCAGCCTCCACTTCTATGATGGCCAGACATTTTTGACCTGTTGGGGGGTCTCTGGCGAGAAAGGCTGCCCTGCGTTTGTTTACTGCAAACACTCTGCTTCAACCAGGCACCTAAAGTCGGTTTCTCCAGCCCTTCGTCACCATTCTTGCAATGCTGCTGCCGCTAAAGAAACCTTAGCTAGACAAGAGGACAAGGAGGGTGGGGAGCAGACGTGTATACAAAGATTTTGTTTAGAAAAGGAGCTTCTTTGTCTACTGAAAGTATTATGGCTGTAATCTGGCTGCCTGATTCTGGACCAAATGCCGCCTCTGTGCTCTTTCGTAGTGGCTCTAAGGTCATGGAGAGGAAGCATTTCCTTGCCCTGCTGTCCTTCCTCCCAGGACTTGGGACTCACAACTCAAGGGGATGAGGTCCAGGTGCAACTGAAAACACAGATCAGTTATGATTAAAAGAACAACAACATTTAAACCACTTACCCTACTGGGACCATTGTTGGTTTAACCTTGTTGTAATAAATGCACACCAGGAAAAAGGGGGAGGGGGGATTGCCTCTTTAAAATACCTTTTGGCAGCAGCCTGCCAGTGTCCAAAAGGCCACCTGAATGGCCAAAAACCCCCACATTTGCCCACCAGTAGAAAGACAACAGGCAGGGAGCTGGTCAGGCTTCCTGTGGCAGGTAGTTCCACAGGCTTGGACCTTTGAGCCCCAGGTGTCTCCTGAGCTTTGAATGAGGATGCTGGATCAGTAAACTCCCTCGGGGTGCTGTGGCCCCCATCCTTTGGGGATAGCAACCCACACACACACACACACACACTTAGGAGGGCCTGGCCCACTTCTCCCGGAGGTGGTGGGTCTGGGTGACCACCGCGGTGGCCAGCCTTGTGTCTCATGCCATTTTCCCCCCTTGTCCCCCGCCTGCAGGCGATCCAGCACATTGAGGGGACGCAGGAGAAACATCTGCTGGAGGAGGAGGAGGAGGAGGAGCAGCGCCGGCGGGCCGTCATTGTGACCCCCACCCGGGCCAGCCTTGACCCCTCCAACTCGGACACGGCCTCCGACTCCGAGGCAGACGACGACGACAGCGACTCCATGGAGCACAGCAAGGCCGAGATGCCCTGACCCCCGCCTGGCCGCGGGGGGTTGGGGGGTGGGTGGAGGAGTTGGGGGGCAGGATGTGGGCGAGGGGTCTTCAGAGGAAGATGCTGAAATTTTTACAAAATACCATGGCAATTTGGGTCTCTTTTATGACCTTTTCAATACTGTAAATGGGGTGTGGTCGCCTGGGCAGGAGGAAGGCTCTCCCCTGCTTCAGCTCACAGCGGGCGTTTGGGGGGAGACTGGGCACAGCAAGAAAGAGAAGGGGCGGGGAATGTGGGGGTCTTAAAGGCCCCTCCATGTATGCGGTGGGTGAGCCTGATTGGAACTCAGCACTCTGATTTCACAGAGTGAATTTTCTCTGAACTCTATCTGTGGGTTCATGTCTAATGGCCTGTGCCCCCCGCCCCCCTTGGCCTTCCTCCTCCTCTTCTCGGTCGCTCTCCTTAGGGAGGGGTTGGGGTATTTCCTCCCAGTCTGGGGTCTTTTCCAGGGTCCCGTGGGGGGGTGCCTCAGAGCCCCCTTGGGAGCACCCACAATGGGGAGAGTGAGCCCTGAGGGTCTCCCAGTGCCACCAAGGACTCCTGAAGGGGGGATTTGGGGAGGCGGGGGCTTGCCTGGCAACATTTGTGTCCCATTGCTGCTCTGGGGGGGCAATTGAGGGCTGCTGTTCCTGTCAGACTCTCCCTCAAAGGACACTGCCCACCCACCCCCGCCCCTATTTTCGGGAACCAGTTCAGGATTCAGGCCTTTTCTAGACCGGGGGGGGGGGCACAGTGGGGCCACCACCCTCTCCTTCAGTGTCTTCTCCACGGGTCCTTACTTTTCTTAATTTTTATTTTTGAAGCACTTAATCCGTTCCATGGGCCAGATCTCCAGGTCATGAGAGCCATGCCCCTCTTCTGTGACGGTGGCTCCCCCCTCACCTGTTTTTTGTTGCGTCCCCCTCCCGTTTTGGCTCCCACACCACCACCGCAGTCTTAACCCACTCGCCCCAGTTCGGCTAGCAGTCTAGGCCGGTGTTGTTCGTAGGGCCTGATGGTATTTGGTAGGTTCCCCCCAGCCATGGCCGCTCCTCCGTTCTCTCTATCTCACTCTTTTTTTCTTTTTTTAATTTTAATTTTTTTTGTTTGTTTTTTACAATTTTTGGGTCTTCGTGTTCATTGAGATGCTATTATATTTTGTTAAGAAAGTGGGAAAAATGAGGCATGTGCTTTTGTAAAGAAACAAAATAAAAGTTTGTACTTTGTTTTTTAGACACCCTTGTTTTTGGGTGCCCTTGTTGTGGGGGGCAGGAGGGAGGGCAGATTGGGGTCCGGCAGCCAGGGAAGGGCCCGACATCCCTGGGGGCACAACTTGCCCCCTCCCTGGTCTCTTTTCTTCTGGGTAGGGGGCTCAATCTTTTCTCTCACTTTTCTACACTTGGGGCAACTTTTGCATGTCTGCAGTATGTTAGCACGCTCCTGTTTCATACTTTTTTTACTCTCTGGTTCCATCAGATGGCATCGTGGGATTTGTAGTTTGGTGGGGGGACTGGGCATTCCTTGCTAGGGAGCTCAAGTGCTGCAGTTCAGAGGTCGGTGAACTAGAGCTCTCCAACAAGAGGATTCTTACATCTCCCTCCCCAAACCACAGATCTCCCAGGACAGAACTTTGAGAATTAAAGAAGGATCAAACTGATATAACCGTGTAGACACGGGGCCTCTTTGCTTCCAAGTTTAGCTCACAGCACAAGAGTAGAGTAAGGAACACAAAAGGGACTGAAAGTACATCTACACACACACACACACAATGTGCAGTGAGACCCAAAGCTTACAGACATTGCTTTTTTTGAACTGCAGTTCCAGGAACCCCATGTTCTGGTTGGGGGGCTCCTGCAGTTCCAGTCCAAAACAGGTAACTTTGCTAAGCTCTGATGGGACCCAAACCAGGCTGGCGTGAATGATGGCACCCTTGCTTAAAATGCCTGTTGGGATCCTTCTGCCTCCTTTACTGGCGTTTCGCAGGGTGGCCACCGGGGGGCGCCTCTCCCGCAAAGGGGCCACTCAGGAAACGTCTCCCCCTTTTCTAAAGGCCTTTGGGGGGAAAATGGCTGGCGATGGCCCAGGCCCCCCTCCTTTGGGTCTGAGGGAGATTCACGGGAGTCGGGCTGGGTGAACACGGGTCTCCCAGCCCCAAGCGATCCCGGGATGTGATCTTGTGCAAAGGATCCTGGATCCCGTCTTGCAGGGCTCTTGTTACTCTATGGGTGTCTGTGAGTTTGAGCAGTGGGGCCAGGCCTACAAGGAGGAGAAGAGCACCCTCATCCTCTGCCCTGGCAGTTGCATCTTCAGGAGGCCCTTTCATAGCTGGGGTGAGCAAGGAGAGCAGGATGAGGGCCACTTTTTTGCCCTTGGACTCTTGGGGGGGTGCTCGTGCATCGCCAAAAATTCCAAAACAAAGCAACAAAAAGACCCAGAAATGGCAGGAAGCCTGTATTACTTTAGGTCAAAGAATGTGGGGGGGGGGAGATGGGGGGCAGCTGCAACCTCTCTCTCTCTCTGGCTTTTTTTCCCAAATGAAGATTCAGGAAGGACTCATCCCGCGCTTTCTGCAAGCACGCTGATGACTGAAAAGGCCACTGTGTTTAGAAAGTGATTTGCTGTTCCTGGAAGCTTCTCAACTCTGGAAGGGTTAAAGGCCCCCAAAACAGCCTTGGAGGGGTCACACTCCCCCTCACTTTAACCCAAAGCCTTCCTAGGGGACGGGTGTGTTAAGCTGAGAGTGCTGCACAACCCTCTGGGGCACGTTGAGTCTGGCAGAGTGGTGGGTCATGGCTGTGGTCACTTGTGGGCCCTGTTTTCTTTGGGGGCAGCCATTACCTCTCCCCTAGCTGGCCTCATTCCTGGTCCCGTGTGCTTCTAAGGTCTCTCTGGAAGCCAACTTTGGGGAGGCTGTTCTGCGGGCCGAGGGGGGGTTTGGCCCCAATTGTGCTGCCTGCTCTCTATGGCTGCCAACTGACTGCAAGGGGGGCGCAGAAGAATTGTCCCAGGCAGATGAGGGGCACATGCTCTGGAAGTTCAGTTATGGCGACGCCATGGATTTCCTAGGGTTTTCTTAGGCAGGACTCCTCAGAGGTGGTTCTGCCAGTTCCTTCCTCTGAAATAGAGCCTCCAGCACCTGGGATTCCTTGGCAATCCTGAGCTTGGGGAAGGTTCTTTTTTTTTTTGGACTGACACTCCCAGAATCCCCCAGCCAGCATCGCTGGCTGGGGGATTCTGGGAGTGACAGTCCAAAAAGGCACCTTTTCCCATGCTTATGGCAACACCATGAATTTTGCAGGGTTTTCTTAGGCAGGACTCCTCAGAGGTGGTTCTGCCAGTTCCTTCCTCTGAAATAGAGCCTCCAGCACCTGGGACTCTTTGGCGGTCTCCCATCCAAGTACTAACCAGGGCTGGCCCTGGTGGGCTTCCAAGATCAGACAGGACTCCCCCCCCCACCGCTATTCCTTCCTTTCCAATGTGGTTGCCAGGCCCCTCCTGAAATGGCCATCGAAGCACCCACCAGCCCACCCTCCTGGCTGGCTTTGGCTGTCAAGAGGCCAACGGCTCTGCTGGGGGGCAGAGGACCACCCTGAAGCGCCCCCCTCCTCCTCCTCACCCGCCCACTCCTCCGCCTGTCCCTACTTGGGCCTGGCCAGGCTGGGTGACCTGACACTCGGGGTGGGTGGGTGGGTGGGTGGTAGGGCTGGGAGGGGCCTCGGGCAGTCCGGCACCAGAGGCACCATCTGCAGGGTCGCTGCTGCTCCTGCTCCTCTTGCTGAGGCAGCCGGCCGGCCATTTGCTGCCTCCTGCGAAGCCGCTGCTGCTGCTGCTGCCACCCCACAGCTGCCGTGGGCCAAGGCCACTTCTGGGAGCCCCTGCCCTCTCTCTCGCCACCATGAGGGGACTGAGCCTCTTCTGCTGCTGCGGCGGCGTGGCCATGCTCCTGCTTCTCGCCACTGCAGGTAGGCACACAGGGCGCCTCCCTCCCCAGGGATCCTTTCATGGGGGGGGGTGTCTTTGTCTTTTGGGGCCCACTCCCCCACGGGCTCCGTCACCCAGTCTTTGCCATGGCGGCTTCTCCGTGCGACAGGTGGGCTCCGGCTGGCCCCCTCTGCCCTGGACCATCCTGGCCACCTCGTGGCGGTGGGTGCTGTGGACCGCTGGCACACAGGCGGCAGCTGCCAAGAGAAAGCGGCGGGGGGGCTTTCAGCCAGTCCAAGGGTGTCTTGTTGGGTGCTGGAAGGCAGCCATGTGGCTGAGTTTATGGGGCGGGGGAGAAGCTGAGTTAGGAGGCCTCCCCCCACCCCAGAGCAGCCAAGGCATCTCTGTGTTTGCGCACATGAGTTGCGCAGGATCAGGCCTCCTGGACCAGGTGAGCCCTGCTGGAGAGAGGGGGAAGAGAGATGCCACAGAGGGGTGGCTCCATGCCCACTTCCTCCACCCTGTGCCCTGGGGGGCCAGTGAGCCAGGATCCCCCCCCCCGCCCAGCGCTTTTCTCTTTCGGGGACCAGCGGGCGGCAGGCAGAGCAAGCGAGCAAGTGCGGCCCACAGGCCTCCCCTCCCTTCCCCTTGGTTGCCCTTGAGTTAATTTGGTCCCTCTGCCCTGCGCTCTGTTCCCAGCTGCCTCAGAGTGACTAAGTATGGAAACAGGCGTGTAACTGGACCCCAACGTCCCCCCACTGCCCGCCCCATTGCCTCCGCTCAGCTGCCACCTTCTCCCCCTGCCTCATGCAGCCTCTGGGTTTCCTCCTTTTAAGGCCACCCTTTATCACGGCCCAGAACAAAAGGGGGGCGGCAGGGGACACAGGGACCCCCTCCCCTCTTACTGGTAGACATTGGGGGGACTCTCGGGGGCCCTGCCACACTCCCGTTGGCCAAGTTAGGGTTGTTTCACACATACAGAGTCCCCAACCACAGATCCACATGGGAGCATGAAGCACCACCACACCCTCACATGCAGCATGGCCTGGTCGGGGAGGGGGGTGCCGCTGGCATTTGGGGGTGTGGCAGCATGTGCCCGGGAGGGAGTCAAGGCTCCTCGAAAGCCTCCTACCATACCAATCATGCTGGTCAAGTTGGCATTGGCAGGCCTGCGTCAGGCAAAGGCTCCGTCCGATGGGCCTTGCTTGCAACTGGAGCCAGGCTTGTAACTAGGCTGTGCCATATGCTCTCTGGAGGCGTCGTCCTCCCTCGCCTCCTCTTCAGGCTTCGGTCTGGTGCCCAGTGCCTAAAACCAGAGGTGGGGGTCTCTGTAGGGGCAACAGCCGTCTCACCGGTGAGCCTGAAACAGCCCCTGGGGCAAAGGCCTGGTTGGGTGCACCCTTCATGGGGGCGGGCGTGTAGGACCCATGGCCTTCCTGCTGAGGAGGGCCTTGGGCTCACCTGGGCAAGGTGTGGGCGGAGACTGGTGCAAATCCTGGCCAGATCCTCCATGGATTGTACTCTTTCCAAGACCAAGTCTGTCTCTCCTGTCTTTCCTGGCGCTGCAAGGAGGCCGCTTTCTCCCCTGAGGCGGCACCTCCTGCACCTCCACCAGGTGAGGTCCCTCCCAAGCAGCTGTCCAAAGCTGTGCATTCCACTGGAGCGTTGCATTTTGATGGCACAGAGTCTTGGGTGGGGGTCCTGTTTTATTCCTCCCCCACCCGCTTGCTTTTTCCCAGGTTGTTCCAGGGGGTTGTTGTTCCGATGCTGCGAAGGTGGAGCCAGCTGTGGCTGGAATTGGGGTGTGGAATGAGGTCCCCCTGGTTCTGCTGTCTCCAGTGGGGCTGGAGATGGGGGTCTCTCTGGGCCTCCCTCCAGCAATAGAGCCTAGCAGAGCGGCTCTGGATGGGCAAAGAGTGCAGGGCAGAGGAAGGGCGGAGGGGTTGTGTACATTGTTCAGGCAGAGACTTAAGAGAGCAGCCTGGCTTTTTTGGGAGCCTTAAGTAGGGTCAACCCTGGTTAGTCCTTGGATGGGAGACTGCCAATGCCTCCCAGATGCTGTAGGCTCTATTTCAGAGGAAGGAACTGGCAAAACCACACCTTAAGCATTCCTTGCCTAAGAAAACCTATGGAATGTGTGGGGGTGTCCATAAGTTGACAGGCAACTTGAAGGCACAGAGGCACACACAGGCTTCCTTTGGCCTTTCTTCTTCCGTTTGTCTGGACGGTGGCCCTTGGGCATTTGGTCTCTGCTGTCTTAGAAGGGGCTTGGCTGCTCTTTGCTCTGTCCTGGGCTCCGCTGGTTGGCGTTGGGAGTCTCTTCCCAAAGAGGGTGACTGGTGCCCCCTCTGCTTGACCCTGACACACACACACACACACACACACACACACCGTCAACTCTTTCCCTTCTCATTTGGAAGAGAAGCAGAGCTGCCTTTGCAAGCTGGGCTGTGCCAGGCGGATGGAGTGCCCTTTGAGAAATATGTCTGGCTGTCCCTTTCAAGTGCGCAAGTGGAGTGAGGAAGCCAATGGGATGTTTCCTCTGTTTGCAGGACGTGAACAAGTCCCATGGGGTCTCAGCATGACTGAGCTCACTTCCAAATGGACGGGGGTCTCATTCTGCCTCCACACCCGGCTTCTGGGCTGGATAGAGGCAGCAGCAGCCCTTTCTCACATGCTCAGGGAAGGGCCTAGGTTTGGGAGTGGGGTGGGGAGCACCCAGGCGTCTGCTGCGCTTGCTAATCAGCCGAGGTCCCCTTTCAGGAGCTCTCCAGGCCTGGCTCTGCTCAGGACCTCTACAGGGGGCACCTCCCCCTTTCCCCAAAGCCATTCAAGACCCTAGGAGCTGGGACTGGGGGGCATGCATTGCACAGAAGGAGCTGCGGGGGGGGGGTCAGAAGCACCCCAAGCAATAGGTGCTTTTGTGCTAATGGGGGAGGCTAGAAGCAAAGGACCAACAGCAGGTGGGGGGGCGCAGGGCCTCCTTGATCCTGGTTTGCCCAAGGTGGTGGGTGGAATCCAGGGAGGGGCCAGACTACAATGGAGAGCTATATTTAGACCGCCCAGGGTTGCCCAGTCAGAGCTTTTGTGTGGATGCTTGAGATTAGTAAGAGGGATGGAAATATACACAGGGGGCCATTTTGCACATTGGCAAACTCAGTGCAGCTTGCGAAATTTGGAAAAGGGCTCCTGCCTTGGGCAAGGCACATTCTCTCAGCCTCAGATGAAGGCAAAGGCAAATCCCCTCTGAACAAATCTTGCCAAGAACCCCCCCCCCCATAGGTTTGCTAGTCTAAGGTCTCTTGCCATAAGGTGGCTTGAAGGCACCCAGCAACAAATCCTGCCTGAAACCATGCAAGAGGTGGGCATCTGAGGTTCCCAGGGAGAAAGGGCCGTCTGGGAGACCTGGGCCCGGATCCTCACTCGCCACCCCGTGTAGTGCTTGCTCAGCATGAGGCATTGTTTCCTCTGCTCCTTCCTTCTTTCTCTCCTTGAGAGAAGAGGGGCTGTGGACTCACCCATTTCCCTTTCTCACAGGATTGGGAAGGGGTGTCTGGAGCTTTCAGGTGCCCTTGTTGGACTTGAACTCCCATGAGCCTCAGCCTGCATGGCTGGGAGGCATGGGATTTGTAGTCCAAGAGCATCCGAAGGGCCACAGGTTCATCCATCATCTCTGCTGTATGGGAAATATTTTCCCAAGAGCCAGAGGGACATGGCTGTAGCCATGTATGGCGGCCATGTGCCTCGGTGCCTCTCCTGGGGGATGCAACTTTTCCCTCTTTGGGGCATGAGGCAAGTGTCCTGTTTCTCCTTCCTGTGGAACATCACTTGGGTATTTCTCCCTCCATGCCTTTCCTCTTAATAATTTGGGTGTCCTAAATGATCTGAAATTCCACCTCTATGGTTGAGTGCAAGGTAAATGTATTGGGCTTGATTGGCTTCATGCAATCAGAGACTGAGGAGGACTGGTTTGGGGTTTACATGGACCTGTCGCTCGCACCCAGAGCTGGCCCTCCAAACCACTCTTAAAGTCATTATTCTTGGGTGTCCATGTTCTCATTCAAAAGGGTTATGAGTAGAAACGCCTGTGCTGCTACATACAGACTGAGTTAAAGGTGATGATAAAAACAAGCAAACCAAGGAAGGAATGCACATTCGCAAATAAATTTGCACAGATATCTATCCCAGTCAGTGGGCCTTCCAATCTCGATGTGAATCTATGTTCTTGGTTCGTTGATTAAATGGCACGTGCCTGTTTCTCCCCACCAGGAGTCTGAAACCCAGAGATGGGTGTCCACTTGGACGCACCACTCTTACCTCAGAATGCCTTGCCTCCCTCCAGAGCCTTGCCTGCAAGGAGACCAGGGGCTTAACCGCGTTGGGTGCCTAAGAATGGAGGCCCTTCCTGGCCCTGACCTTCCCAGCCACCCCACCCATTTTTCTGGGGGACCTCTGCAAGACCAAAGTATCCCCACAGCCTGGGTGCTGCTAGTCTAGACCAACAGAATTGGCAGGAGTCAGCACGAGAGGGGTTGGGAACATCAAACACCCATCCGGATCTGGACCCAGACGCTGTCTTCCACAAGGCGCCTGACTCCGCCTGAAACATCTGGGATGCCAATGTCTCCAAGGTGGAGCTGGGCAACTTTTCATTTTTGCTGACATGTTGCGGAATAGATCCGGCTGGGAGCTCTTCTATTTGTTTTAAGAGGGCCTTAATGGCGCTGATGGATCACAGGACCCATCCTCTATTGCCACTGTCTTTGCGTTATTCTCTCCTCCTTTGTTGTTATGTGCCGTCAATCGAAGTACAACTTATGGCAACCTTCTCCTGGGACTTTTGCTACTGCAAGATTTCTTCAGAGGAGGCCTGCCACCATGGCCACCCGATCAGGTTGAGAGAGTGGGACTTGTTCAAGGTCCCCTGGGGGCATTTGAACCTTGGTCTCCTGGAGTTTTAGTTAGACATCCAAACCACTCCCCCAGGCTGTCTGTCTAATCTCTCATTGTTGTTGTTGTGTACCTCCCAAGTCCTTTCCGACTAATGGTGACCCCAAGGGGAACCTATCACAGGGTTTTCTTGGCGACCTTTGTCTTCCTCTGAGGCTGAGAGAGTGTGACTTCCCCAAGGTTACCCAGTGGGTTTCCATGGCTGAGCAGCGGGGATTTGGAGCCTGGGCTCCAGAGTTGTTGTTCTCAAATGCTCAAACCACGACACCACACTGGCTGTTGTTCCCTTGTAAATAAAATATTTTGTCCTGCCTCTAGCCTTTGTCAGTATAAGGTTTTATCAAAACACTCCCAACGTGTATGCACAACCCCTAAGCCAATGTTGGGCAACTGTGGCAGCCCCACGGGCCACTTTTCTGTCCCTGGAACCCTCTGGGGCCCACACAGACTGCCAAAAATGCCCCTCCCCAAAGTCAGATGTATTTAAAATAAGCATGTTAATAGATAATCTGCTGCTCCTGGAAGCTTCTAGGAGAGGCAGTTTGCCTTTCTTTGACCCCCCAAAAATGGGTTCCAGGGAATTTGGAGGAGTCCAGGGCCACAAAAGCAGCCCTGAGGGCCACATGTGATCCATGTGGCCCGTTGCCCACCTCTGCCTGAAAACAAAGGTTTGGCTTTTGAAGGAAGGAAGTGCTTGGGCTGCAGTCCGAATGACGGCAGGACTGTCCCCAGCGGCCTTCCTGGGCCGAGGGCCACATGCTCTTGCAGACGGAGATGCAGCTGCAACTCCTGGAAGGAAGTTTGGGTGGGAAGTTCTTTGGAAATCTTAGATGCCCAGGCAGCGGTCCCCCCACCCCGCATTATGTGGGCAGCCAGCTGGGCCTCCCCCAGGTATGAAGTCCCTCCGCCTCCCCTCGAACTGGAGAGCTTGAGAGTGCCCAGCACAGAGCAGGGCTATTTTAAGCCTGGAGCTAGGAGGAGAGCCGAGCTGCCCACAGTCCAGACACTGAGGCCTTGCGGGAGGGATCTGTGTGGCTCAGAGGCTGGCATCCTTGCCCAGGAGGCTTCCCCCTTAGGCAGTGCGGGCAAGACCTCCCTTCATCCCTCTATAGAGGGGGAGTGGGCAACCTTGGCTCCCCAGATGTTTTTGGGACTATTAGCCATGCTGGCCAGGGCTGATAGGAGTTGTAGATCAAAAATGTCTGGAGGACCAGAGCTGCCCTCTTCTCCTGGGCCTGTTCCCCAGCGCCCGCATCCCCTTCCGTGTCACCATTGCCTCGAGGGGCTTCCCAGTTTTGCCCTCCGCTCTGAGGCTGAGATCCCTCTTCCCAGCCCCGGCTCGTGGTCTAACTGTGCTGGCATTTTTGGCTGAGCCTCTTCCCACCTGACCTCACCCACCACTGGAATGCGGCCCACGGGAGTACTTCTCTGAAACTGAATACAGCCCCCAGGGATGGAAGGGTCCCCCACCCAGCTTCCAGTTGGAGGAAACTTCAAAGCAGGTGAGCCTGTGACCAGAGGCGGGGGCCCTTCCCTGAGCAAGGGGAAATGGCGTTGGCAGCTCAAGTGAACCCCGTTTGGAAATGGGGGGTAGCAGTTTTCATAGTGGCCAGAATAAGAAGAAAAAACTCCTTCTTGCTTGGGGTGGGGGCTATATCTCATGGTGGTATTGGGGGGGGGGCTTGCCATTTCCCCCCTAGCTGTTTGACTGCACTCATGGGTACAACATCATGCCAACCATTAAAAAAAACCTGACTGCTTTTCTGTGGAGCCATCACCACAGTAGGCCATGCCATTCTTCTTAGCTTTAGTTGGACTAGAGGACTGCAAGGTGCTTTCTATGGGGCTCCTTTGCAGCAGCAGTTTGGAAAGAATTTGGTGGGCTCACTCTCTGAAGGGGTCTCGGTAGGTGGCACATGCCTCCTGGTCCAAGCCGCAACTCCCCCCCCTCAGTTTTCCTCTGCTTCACCTGCAGCCGCTGCCTCTGGTCTCTCTCTCTGTCCGCATCCCGGCTGGGTTTCTCCCTTTGCAGTGGCCCCTTTTCTCTCTCTAGCCCAGCCTTTCTCAGCCCTGGAGCCCTGTGGTTCCATACAAGACTGCGAGGGGTTCCGCCAGGTATTGAGACTGGGGAAAATAACCATATTTTCTGAGCTGTAGATATAATCATTGGTAGGCAGGGGTTCCCTGAGGCCTGGGAATTGTTTCAAGGGTTCCACTGGGGTAAAAAGGCTGAGCAAGGCTGCTCTGGCCATTCATAGAATCATAGAATCATAGAATTGTAGAGTTGGAAGAGACCATGAGGGCCGTCCAGTCCAACCCCATTCTGCCATGCAGGAAATCTTGATCAAAGCATCCCTGACAGATGGCAATCCAGCCTCTGTATAAAGACCTCCAAGGAAGGAGACCCCACCACGCTCCGAGGGAGTGCGTTCCACTACCGAACAGCTCTTACTGTCAAAAAGTTCCTCCTAATGTTGAGGTGGAATCTCTGTTCCTGGAGATTGCACCCATTGCTCCGTGTTCCAGTCTCTGGAGCAGCAGAAAACAAGCCTGCTCCATCCTCAATGTGACACCCCTTCAAATACTTAAACAGGGCTATCCTATCGCCTCTTAACCGTCTTTTTTCCAGGCTAAACATACCCAGCTCCCTGAGTCTCTCCTCATAAGGCATGGTTTCCAGACCTTTCACCATTTTAGTCGCCCTCCTCTGGACACGCTCCAATTTGTCAATATCCTTTTTGAATTGTGGTGCCCAGACCCATCAGACCCATCTGCCTTTGTGGGGCCACCACCGTCAAAGCCATGCCCTCTTCCAGGGCCTCTTTCCAGCCCACCTGCTGGTCCTGTATCTTTGAGGAGAGGAGAGGGGTTTTCTCTCTCTCAGATCCCACCCAACCCATAGCTCTGGCACCGGTAGGAGCCACACAGCAGCGCCAGCATCTGGGCCCACGCCCACCCCCACCAAGCAGGAAAGCAGAGCCCCAGCCCCTTTCCGAGCTGATCCCCCCCCCTTCAACCAGGGCGACCACCCCACACCAGCACCTTGGCGGCCTCGACAGCATTTGTTCTGGATGCAACCACCAGGGGTGCGTGGAGGGGTCTTTTCACGTGGGTGTGTGCACGAGGGGGCAAAGTGAGTCTTCACGTGTCCCCGGGGCCACGTGTGAATGCTGTCTGGGGCAGCGTCATGGAGGAAGGCAATCCTGACGGAGAGGGAGCAGAGGGGCCCTGGGTGGGGCAGGGAGGGGATGGCAGCGACCCTGCATTGGGGGGGGGGGAGGCAGCCTTCCCTGAGGGGCTCAGGGCTGCCAGAGCTCCGCGGGGTGACCGCTGTCTTTTAGCTTGACTTCACTGCCAGAGGGAACCAGGCGGGTCCCCCCAGGGCTGGTTTCAGGACCCCTCAGCACCTGCAGCCACAGGGGGCATCATTGTGGGGGGGGGGCGTCCTAACCCTCCTCCTGAAAAACATTATTGGTAATAATCTGAATATCCTGTATTGTGAATAGATTAGGTTACACTGGCCTGAGATAAACATATGGGCCCCCCAAAATAAAGTGTTGCAGGGCCCCCAAAATTCCTTAAACCAGCCCTGGGTCCCCCCCTGCCCAGCTGAGCCCTGCCATGCAGCAGCCCCCCCCCTTCAGGGCGAGGACCTCTTTCTGCCCCTCTGAAGGATCTGGGCCAGTTTTCATGGGGGTTCTGGTGGTGGGTTCAGGGGCAAGGGCGAAATCTTGTGGAGAGCCAAAATATTTGGGCTGGAGAGCTCTTGTTGCCCATAACTTGGAATTGCAGACTTTTAGAAGTGTGGGGGGGGGGAGCCAGTGCCAAGGCTGGGAAGGCCCAGACCCCCACTCTCCTCCACACCCTCCTGTTAAAGTGCGAACCCCCCCCCCCCTTGGCGATGCTTGTGAGAAGGCAGCCTGTCGTCCCCCAGCCATTTCAGAGGCTCAATGTGTTTGCTGGGGGCACAGGGGTGTGGCTTGCTGCGGTGTGATGGGGGGGCTCTGGCTTGCCTGAACAGGGCCTCCCCGGGGCAGCTCCTTCCTGAGTGGGGGGCTCCCTCCTTTCTTTGCTGCCTGGAGCTTTTTGCCCACCCTCGCACTCACCACGCTCTCTTAGGACCCAGTGGTGAGTTCCTGGAGTGGGGTCCTGGGCTGGGCTGTGGGGAGGCAGGACAGGCAGCCGCTGACTCCCCCACTCGGTGCCTTGGGGCTGCCAAAAAAAGGAGGCGCCTGGCCGTCCTAGAGTGGCACTCTGAGCCCTTGGCTGCCTTGGCACCACCGCACACGTGCGCCACATCCAAGGGGAAGGTGGTGGGATGTGCCCGAGCAGGGCCGCCCCCTCCCCAAAGTGAGGTGCCTCCCTGCTCCACCAAGGGGGATGCTTGTGCTCCTCTGCCAAGAGGGTTTCAGGGCCTTCCCAGGCGCTTCCAGGGCGGCAGGGCTGGCGGGTGCCCAGGCGGCAGCGGCGGAATGAGCCGCAGCAGGCATTTTCTTTGCCCCCCCCCCGCTCAGCTGCTTCCCCCACCCAGTTGCTGTAGTGAGCTGGTATTTTTAGCCTGGTGAGGGAGGCGGCAGGGCGCTAAGCCCGTAACCTTCAGCCCATTTTGCTGCCCAGCGCTCACCCACTTGCCATCTGCAGGTCAGCACAATTCGGCGCTCGATATAGTTGAAGGGCCCCCAGTTTGGGGACAGCAGGGCAAGGAGAGAGGAAAGAGAGCCTTATATGAGAAGAAGACCCACCCCACCTCTTTATTTGGGGGACCCTCACCCCCTGCCCTGCTTTTCACCACTGAGCAGAGTGGCAGCCAGGGGTGTTGTCTGGCCTGCCTTTGATCCAAAGGCCTCAGCCTTCCTATGAGAAGATGCAAAGGGGAGGAATGGGGGGGCAACCATCGCCTTTAGGGGAGACATTGGGGCCCCATTCAGCAGAACAGGCAGGAGGAAGCCCCCTCCCCTCAAAAGCAGCTAGGCTGGCTCCCCATATAGAGACACAGCGCCCTCGGTCTTTGGTGGTGTGTACAGAGTCCGAACTGGGCTGCCCTACCCCTCTGGGTGCTGGGGACCCCCAGGCAAAGCCCCCCCCTCACCTGAACCCAGCCGTGCAGCTTCCTCCTCCTCCACCTCCTGGGCAAGGCAGAGCCCCCCCCCCCAGTCCCTGGGCGCCCAGTTGTTTTGAGACCCGGGAAGGGTTCAAGGGGAGGCCCTGCTTCTTGGGTGTCCTCAGCCAGGCCCCTGTTCCATTGGGCCCAGGCCATAAACACCCCTTCTGGGGGAGGGCTTCTGCAGGTACACCCAGCCCCTTCTACTCTTTTTTCCCCTTTAAAAAACACATGTTCTGTAATGGCTTCTCTCCAACTGCAACGCTCAGCATTCTCCCCCAGCCGTGCAGAAAAGCCACACTCTCCAGGGTGGGCATGGCCAGCCCTCCAGAGAGCCTGCCAGGCACAGACCCATGGCAGGGTGGGGCTGGCTGCCCATGTGGACACCCCACCAGTTGGAGGGCAGCCATACACCCCGTGACTTCTTTATGCCTCCCTGGGCACAGGGCACACGTGCTCTCGGAAGGCGCCCAGCTTGAGCCCACCCATCCCTTGAATGGCACAGAGCCACACTTAGGAAAGTCTCCCTGCCTTTTCAGATGGGCAAGGGTCAGGGCTGCCAGAGTGGGGCCGGGGGGGGGGGGAGATTTCAGCTTCTCACGCAGCCAGGTCACAAGCAGCCCATGCTGGAATTCCCTCTCCTTCTTGCTGGGGGCCTTCAGGTTGTTTCTGACTTAACAGCAACTCTGAGGTGAACCTTTCCTGGGGTTTTCTTGGAAAGATTTCCTCAGAGAGGGTTTGCCACCATGGTCTTCCTCTGAGGCCGAGAGAGTGTGACTTCCCCAAGGACACCCAGTTGGTTTCCATGGCCTCCCAGGGTCCCAATCCAACACTCAGATTACAACATCATGCTGTAATCTGAGTTCAGCATTAGATTGGATAGGATCCCTCTCCAGTTCTCACAAACCTGGCAAACCTCATAGGATCAGGGACAGGTGAGGGTGAGCCCATGGGGTGCCCCTCTCACCTGTGGGCCCAGGCCCTTTCCTCTGGGAGGGGCAGTGAGCAGGGCGGCCTCTGGTCCGGATACCTGAGTGTGATGGGAGAGTTTTGACCCACGGCTCGTGGGGCCTGGCCTCGGTGTGAGCATGCATGCACCTGGGCTGGTGGTGGGGAGCTGATTCCTCTGAGCTCGCAGCTGTTTCTAATGGAGGCAGCTTTGTTTCCAATGCTTTGGTCGGGCATCATCTGTTGGCAGATGAGAAAGGCTGGTGGGAGGCGAGAGGCCTGGGGAGCACAGATGACTCCCCCCTCCCCTCCCCTCCTGGGAAGCTGGCCAAATCCAGTCACAAGCAGCTCTGCGACAGGAGCACCTGTGACACTGCTGGGGATCAGGCCCAGTTTGGGGGTCTGGGGAGCAGGAAAGGGGATGGACTGGACCTCCCCCCCCACACACAAAGCTATTGCAGAGCAGCCACGCCACCCAGCCACACCCAGGTTGCGGGCTTCTCTTCTCTGGACTGGGCTCCTGTTTTCCAGAAAGGGCAACTGAAAGCAAGAGATGGAGGCTGCCCTGGATTGCCACAGCTGCAGTTTGTTTCCCGGTTGGGAGGGACACCCTGGAGAGCAACTGAGGCAACGGCTGTGGGGAGCACCTTTTAAACGGGCGTCAAGGAGAGGGGACAACTAGGTGTGGGAGGGGGCTGTCAACATCATGGTCAAAGGTGGCTGCCCAGTGAAATAGAGTGAATTTATATAGAGAGCCTTTTTCGGCATGAGCTCAACAGTTTGAGGCAGAGAAAGATACGAAAGGACTCTGGGAATGAATTTTCCTCTGTTGCACAATTCTCATAGCTATGGGAGGAAGGGAGGTGTGTCACTTTTGCACATTTTGGTTTTCTTTGTTTCTGCACTACAGAAGCCATCTTGCATTGGCTTCTCCAAGGGAGGGTTCACCCCAGCCCAGGTGCTCCTCCCAATTTAGCCAGCCCTGGGGAACTGGGTCCCTGGCCAGGGAAGAATGATTTGTTTAAGGGCACAATTCTTTCACTGGCTGGTGGGGTTGCTGGAGGCGACCAGAGAAGGGGCTGGGAGGTTGGGTACCATCAACGGCATTGCTGACCAGCAACCTTATGTGACTGCAGTAATGTGTTGGTGTTTGAATGTATTCTTGGGGAGGCCTGGAGCTACAGCCAGTTCCAGAACAGAACAGGAATTAACCCTTTCACTAAGACCATTTGCTTCCTGGCGTGTGACATGCCCCAGCAGGGCCTGTGGTTTGGGGTGCTGACTAAGTTCTCAGTTCCATTCACGCAACCTGTTGGCAAACGTTGCAGGCAGCATTGCTGAGAATACTCAGACAGTAGCACTTGCTCTGTACACTCTTAACCGAAGATACAAAAATCATTTTGGAAGAATCTGGCCAGGCAAAAGCCAAGCGAGGCAACTCAAGAGATCTGTGGCTTCTTAAAAATGTATGCTTTCCTGGCCTTGAGCGGAAGGGAAAGGAGGGAGGTGGCAGCGGAGGACTGGAAGGCCCTGGGTGCACAAAAGGTAAAGATGTTTTCTTAGGCCCAGGTGTTCTGCGTTTCCTGGCCCAGCCTTCAGAGGACCCTTGAAATATGCTAAAACCTTAAGAAAGGCATGGGGAGCCCTTGCTGCTGCCGCTTTTTTCCTCCTTCCCAAGAGCTCCCCCTCTCCTGCCCTGGCTGCTCCCTTCTTTGTGTGCTTGCAGCCTAGAGAGCCAAGGGGCCCAGCAGAGCGGCCTGGGAAGGTTTTGCTTGGAATTGGCCGGCTGGCTGCCCTGTGGAACCCAAGATAGACTCCCTCCACCCAGCACCTGTTTGCACCCAGTTTATTGATAGGAGCAAGAAAAGCCAGCTGGATTGCAAGCCCTTGGTGGTTGGGGTAGAAACTGTATTTGCACCAGGCTCAGAAGGGGCCTCAGCTTCACCACCACTTCCATAGGAAAAGGAGTTTGGCTCTGCTTGTCACGCAGGGCTGCCTATGCAAGCGCACACACACTCACACACACACAAAAACAGGCTGTTTTGAGTCACGGACCAAACTGACTGATCATGTTCTAACCATTTAGAACTGCAAGTTTCTGCCCTGGATGCTGGCACAGAAGACTCTGCCAACTTTGCCGAGGCGGGCGGCTTGTTGCCTGGAGACCCAAGCCTAGCGGAGAAGGAGAAGCTGCTCTATGGAAACGCTGGTGGTGGTGGTGCTGCTGCCGCTGCCCCCATGCCTCCTGGAATGGGGACTCCCCTCCAGCCCACAAGCAGCCATGTGGAAGAAGCAGAAGGAGAAGACTCCGCTGTCAAGGATGCAAGAGAAGAGCTTGGAGGCCCAGGAGACGGAGAGGCAGAGGGTACCCCTGCAGGAGAGCATGGAGAAGGTGGCCCACACAGCTCGTTCCAGGCAGGAGGGGTGTCGGCTGGAGAGGAGGCTTGGGAGAAGATGCAGGGGGGGCTTCCTGCGAGGGACGGGCAAGGGCCCACCCCAGGCGAAAGTGGAGAACTGGTCCAGGAGGACAACCTCACAGGAGCTGCTCATGCGGCAGAAGAAGCTAGAGGGGCCCCGGAGGAGAGGAGGCCCTTGAGTGACCCCACACCCACGGGGGACACATTGGGGCCCGCACCGGGCATGGCACAGGGGGGCTCGCAGGAGCCAGAAGGCCGGAAGCCACCCAGGGAAGGAGAGGAAAAAGAAGGGGAAGGCATGGCAAAGGAAGGGGCCGAGGCAGAGGAGGAGGCCAGCAGGGTGGCAAAGGTGCCAGGCGCCAGGCTTGGGGATGGGGAAGCGGAGGAGGAAGAAGAGGAGTCATCTGAGGAAGAAGAAGAGGAGGAAGGAAGGGTGGTGGCAGCGGAGGATGCTTCTGTAGAGGAAGGAGCAGCTTCTCAGGCAGAGGAAGAAGAAGAAGAGGAGGGTGCAGAGGAGGGGTCTCCGGCGGAGGAAGCAGGGGATGGAGGAGAGAGGGCTGTCCTGGGGAAAGGGGCAGAGGAGGCCTCCAACAGAAGCGCCAGCCCACGCTCCGTTCCTGAGGGGGACGCCAACCGCCAGCACCAAGAAGGAAACCTCAGTGGAGAAGCGAGGGCAGCTGGCTCCTCCTCCAGCAATGGGGATGCCCACTATACGGATGGGGAAGTACCCTCTGATGAACGCGCCCACGCCACCCTGGCAGCAGACACCGTCGCCAAAGCAGGCAGCCCTGCAGGCCACAGCGACCCCCCAGCCCAGCAGCTCACCCCGAGAGGTCCTGGCTTTTCTCTGTGCCCTGCTTTGCCCTTTGGCTGAGTGACGCCCCAGCAGAAGGGACCTCTGGTTGCCACCCAGCCCAGCCCTAGCCCACCACCACCCCACTTCACCAGCTTCTGCTCATTAGCATGAGTCCCACAGGAGGCAGCAAAGGGGGAGAGGAGGGTGGGGAAAGCTGGTGCCAAAAGGTCTTCCCCAGACGGGGGACAGGGGCTTGAAGGCATTGCACCTTTCCAGCAGAGGTTCCAGTTATAAGTCAGGGCTCCGTGCCTTGTGTAGCTCTGGCCAAGGTTTCTGTCAGATGCAAAGTCCACCCCCTCTTTCCCTGTCTGTGGCCTTGGCTATGTGCAGAGTAATGCTACGGACCAGCCTTTGGGCTACAGGCCAGAGGGCACCAGTTCCACGTTCCTGAGGCATATAATGCGAAGCCTGAATCCCCAAAGCTTCCTAAAGGTTGCAATAATCATGCAAGATCTCTGTTAAGCCAATGGGTCTTGTTAGCAAATAATGTAGGAAATGAGGAAAGGACACAAAAGCCAAAATTGTGGTGTAAATTATTGAGACGAACCCTCTGCACACAATCTACAATTATTTTTACTTCTTAGGTGTGTCTCTCTTTACATGCTACAGAGAAGAAATCTGGGTTTTTTCATCTTCAGCCAGCAAGGTTCTGATAAATGAGAGACCTTGCTGTCTTCAGAGGCAGTTGGCTGCTGGCAGGACAGGCAGGCAGGGGTTCCTCATAATGGAGACGATGTTGGCATAGCACAAATTCCATGCCAGCGATTACAGGGTCACCTGCCATAAGGGCAGGGGGGGAGCGCAGGAAGCAGGACTGAGGAGGGGCTTTTGCTCCTCTCTTGAACACACAGCGGGTGATGCCAAAGTGTAATTGGAGCTGTGTGGCTAGAGGCTATTTTGGGAGACTAGGAAAGGCCTCTCTGTGGGCCTGAGCTGCCTGCTCCCTTCCCTTCCAATGGTTATTGTCTGGACACTTGCAATGGTAAGCAGAGCTTCCTGCCAGCCATAGGATCCAACTGCCTGAACACCCTGTGCCATAAAAGAAGCTGGAGCAAGGTTGGCAGAGGAGGAACAGGGCAGGAGAGTTGGGGAAAGGGGACTGAGGGTGTGGGATAAGGGGGCTGTTGCCCCACCCCGCTTAAGCAAGCATCATTGCTCACCCACCACAGCCTGGTCTGTGAATGGATGCCCCCTTGATCTTATCCCCTCACGTGAGGCTGTGGCTCTCAGTGGCCCAGCAGCGTGAATTCCAAGCCCGCCAGAGGTAACGTGACCAGAGGAAGCCCCAGGAATCAGGCGCAGCCGTAGCAACCACACGGCCTCCTTGCTATGTTGCTGTGTTCCAAGGCAAAACCCCTGCCTGGATTGTGCGCCAGCACCCCCGTCTGTGTATCCTCATCAGAGGTCTGCCTCTGGGGGCCAATGGTGGGGAGTGGAGGAGGGGGATCGGGGTTGCCGGAGGGCTTCCGGTCACCCAGAATGGGACTCCCAGATCTCAGGGCCTGGACGCTCTTCTCTGGTTCTCAGGGTGAAGGGAAGGAATCTCAGGGAAAGAGTGCTGCTTTGACATGTGTCTGTGATTTTTTCCTCATTTATTAGACTTAGGGTTTTTAAAACATTTGAATGGCATACTCTGTGTAACTGTGGGTGCCCCTTGTCACATCACAAAATAAAGCTTCTGAGCTAACAGGCCAGAGGCTGGCAAAATGGCCCTTTGACATTTCCACAGCAGCGGCAGCAGCAGCGGTGCCACCCCTTGAGGTTCACAGGTGAAGCTGAAGTTGTTGCTGTGTCCATTTCCACAACCAAATACAAGCATCAAACCTGCACTGATGAGCATGTGTATTTGATTTTAAATCTTCTTTGCTCCCAGGGCCACTCAGAGCTGGCACTGGGCTGGGGAAGAGTACCGGATCGGGCGCCTCTTCCCTAACTTTAGTTACAGAAATCATACTCATAACAGTTTCTCCCTGTAGAGATGGTCAATGTGAAGTTGAAGGCTTTCTCGGCCGGCATCCATAGATTTTCCTTGGGTTTTCTCCAGGCTGTGAGGCTGTGAGAGAGAGAGAAACTATTCCAAAACACGGCCTCACAGCTCGGGAAAAACCCAAGGAAAATCTATAATCATAACAATCACCACCCCAGTTTGTTGAGAGGCCTGCCTTTGCTTCATGGTGTCTTGTTTCTTTTTTCATTGTCCGGTTCCCCAGAGGCCTGGATGCTCCAGAGGTCAAGGTCCCTGGAATTTTGGCTCCTCCGCCCCTCTTCTCCTCAACCCCATTTGTTCCAATTTCTATTTTGCTTTAAGTGAGGGAGATCCAATTTGGGAAGGCCACAGCGATTGTTCTGTGGCTTATCTTCAGTTGTCCTTGTGCCTGTGGTGGATGAGTGTGCCTGGGCCTTTCTGTCTGTGAGTAAGAGAGGAGGGAGACCTCCATGCCCCCTTCACTCTGAAGTCTGAATGAAGCGCAGCACTTGTCCCAGGCAAATGCTGGCCCCCTGCCAGGCACAACATGGCTCTGGCCTGGGGGGAGGTGAGGAGAGGCGTGTTGGCGCACAGCAAACAGCACCATGTGCCAAAGACCCGAATGAACATGATCTGGAAAAGGTGTCCCCCCCAGTTGCCAGCCGGGACCCTCACCGCCCTACTACAGTGAGGTCCATTGGTCATTCGCTCACTGGCCTGTGTGCTGAGATGGTCTCTTTGCTCTCTCTGCAGAAGAGGTGGACGAAGCTGTGGTGGAGTCGGCCAAGAGGGACCGCTCCCACATCGAGAGCACCCTGAAGCTCAAGGAGGAAAAACCCGCAGACGACTACTCAGGTAGCAGTAGGAGAGGGCGACTGCTGAGGGGATGCGTGGGGGGAGAGGGGGCACTCGGAGAAGGAGCAGCCCCCATCCCTCCAGAGCTCAGCAGCATCTGGATAGCAGCTGGGGCTCCATTCACATTACACAATTATAATGCTATGATTCTACTTTAATGGCCGTGGCTCTGTGGAATCCTGGGATTTGTAGTTTGGTGAGAGACTAGAGCTCTCTGATTGAGAATTCTAAAAGTCTCTCTGGCCCGGGTGGGGGGGGGGCTTTCCCAGCCCTGCCTGGAAGCACGTTTGAGTTTGGACCCAGGATGTCCGGCTGGCAATGCAGCTCCTGAGGAAGAAGCCCTGGCACTCGGGGGGGGGGGAGTGGGGGGAGAGAGACGCTTTGGGGTCCCTATTGATAACTTATGGTGCAACTTTGGGGGGCTCAGGTAAATCTTTTTTGTTCACACAGGTATTCCAATTTGTTGCAATTGGTGGTTTTAATGACTTTGTCTTTTGCTTTGTGCCTAACTGTGCCACAGTATAGGTTTGTTGTATGCTGGCCTGAAATCCAAACAGGATGAAGGGAGATCTACAGGTGTTTTGAAATGAACAATGTCAGCCCACCCCTGCCACTCCCACATTTCCTGGGACTGCTGCCCTTGCGGCTTTTCGCCACTGGGCATCCCTCTCTGCCAGGGAAGCCAGGCTTGGACAGCCACCCCACCCCGGTCCCATTGACAGCAGCCCCTTCTGCCCCATGAAACGCACACATTATGGCAGCCTTTCCACTTGCGGCTGAAGCATCCCCACAAACACCATGGGCTGCAGGGATCAAAACTGCACCCTGTCCCCCAAAGGGCAGCTCTCCCCCAATGTGCCAGGTATGAACCAGAGAGGTGACTGCAAGGGACTCTGTTTTCTGCCACAGCTGCTACTTGCTGAATACCAGGCGGATGCCCCCTTGCACAGCATGGCATGGTCCAAGATGGACAGGGAATTTGCGGGGTGGAAAGCAGTGCTTTCCAAAGGCAGCCTTCGTGGGCCATTCAGCTTGTGATGAGCAGAGGCCTCCTCCGGCTCCATCCTCAGTAAGCCCAACCTCTTCCTGGAGCCACCAGTTTAGAGGAAATGACAGATCCCTTCCCATCCCTACATATCAGAAGGGCGCTTTCTTTGCAGAATTCATGAGGACAAATGCACTCCTGCCAACAACAGTGCAGGTTGATGTGTGGCACGCATGTGTATCAGCTTCTGAGTCTCACTGGCGCCTTCATTGGTCTGGCTTCGGGTGCAAGGGACAGGTCAGGGCAGAGGATCTGGCCAGGCGTTTGACTGTTTGCTCTTGGACTGCTTTTCCTTTGCAGCCATCCTGCAGCGGCTCAGGAAGATCTACCACACGTCCATCAAGCCCCTGGAGCAGTCTTACAAGTACAACGAACTGCGGCAACATGAGATCACGGGTAAGGTGGGGGCACTCTCGCTGCCTGGCTTCCAGCCTGGTCTTGCAGGGGGGTGGTCAGTACATCCAACCTTATCTTCCAGCCAGGAATGGGGAAGGGGCATTTTAGAAACTCATGAAGCAGCTGGGACCAGAGTGAGAAACTCACAAGCAAATGCTTTGGCCAAGAGTGGCCCCAGTCCCATCCCAACCCGTTTCACACTCTTTCCAAAACAATTGGTAATTCCTCTTTGGGGCACCTGGGGTTTCCTCTGGCTTTACAGGTCCTCCCTCACCCCACCCCCAAATATTATTATCGGTGTTTCTGCAAACGTTGTGGTTCCCTGGGCATTTTGATACCTCCCTCTTGTACATGGGCAGCACCATTTTGGCAACATAGGCACATTGATCACCAAGCTGCTATTAATGCAGGTGGTGATTGTGATGCCAGAGGAGGAGGAGGAGGAGGAGGAGGGTCCTTTCAGCTAACGTTCCTGCTGCTGACCTGGCCTTCAGCACAGTCAGCGCTGATTTAGCAGGAAAGACTGAGACACATGCCCCAATGCAGACCTCTGCCTCTTCCCTGGTTGTCTCCCAGTCTTACTGTCCTGGATTCACCCATAGCTCTGTGCCCTTTACTCTGGCATGTAGTTGGCACTGTGAGCCACAGAGAAGAACTGAAGTGCTTTCCTGCCAACAGCATTTCTGCTGTTGGAAGAAGGGACTTTGCAGGGAACAGTGCAGCAGCCTTGGTTTGGTAAAAGAAGGCACTGAGGTTTCCCTGCCAGGAACGCCTAGACTACAACGGAGCTACAGTCCAGATTCCTTGGGAGGATGAGATGGCTATTCCATCGCTGTAGCAGAGAAACCTTTTGACAGGCTGTAACAAGATGAAGGAAGGGACCCTGTTGCTAAAGGGATTACGAGGAAGGGGAACAGAGTAGTTCAGGCTGTGAAAGTACAGGTGGGGTGCTCTGGGGCCCTCTTGGGGGGATGATAAAAGTGGAGGCACCCTGTGGAGGAGAGGGAATGCAGGAGGAGCAAAAGGCCAAAGAAGCCAAGCTTGCATGGGTTCTGATCTGGGAGAGAGAGGGAAAGAGGGAAGGCTGAGAAGCAGAGGGTTATAGTAGCCCAGCTTTCTGAGGTATAAATATCTGTTAGCATTGACACAAATGCCCATGTACAATTTCCTCTTCCTGTGGAGGGGAAAGCAGGTGGCACATGACTTGGCACATCAGAGGCAGAAGGGAGAATCAAGAGGCAGCCTTTGTCCAATCTCAAGATGGACTTGGCAGTCTTAGCAGCATCTCTTGGGACAGCAGTATTACTTCTCCTGCAGCTGGGCTGCCAGTGAGCCAAACCAGTGGGGTCCTCCAAGAGCCTGCCCCACATTTCTGCCTCTCCTGATGTCCTGTTAGTCTCCCTGTAGTCAATTCAGGAGTAAGATCATTCTGCAGTGGTGCGTGCCGCATTGCAGTTTGGGAAAACTCCAGCTCTGGGTACTCCCAACAAAATTGGGATGGGATTTGCATGTTAATCCCTGTGGAAAATATGCCTTTGGTGCATGATTTCCTTGTGCTGGTGGATGGATCATGCATGATTCCCAGTCTCTCCTTCTGGGGCAAAAGGGGAGCGGAAGGAATTGGAATCATCCATTGGTTCTGCCTATTCTCCTTCATTCTTGTTTGACACCTAACCAAGCACCCTCCACCCCAAAACACCCTTTCCTACTCACGTTGCTTTTTCTCTTCCTCTGGCCCCCTCCTCTCCTGCCTAACAGCTTACCCTGGACGCACCTTGGGCTCTTCAGCCACAGGTGGGTATGCTACCTGACTCCTGCATGCGAATGAACCTCTGCCCAGGTAGCCGTTTGCCACTGACTGGGGCCTCTCCAGACAGTTAGTGACCTGCTTCCCTGGAGGCACCTGGGGGTTGCCTATGCTGGTGGTTCCCCATCTGGTCCCCCAGATACTGCCAGGACTACAACTCTCAAGAGTCCTAGCCAGCATGGCCGACATTGTCATAGTCCAGCAATATCAGGGAACCCAAATTTGGGAACAACACTGCCTTCAGAAATAACATTCTCCTTCCTCAAGTGTGTGAGAGTGTGTGGTGTTATACATTCACCCTTTCATGGCAAAGAGACTGCCTGAAAATTCTGAAATGCTGCTGCTAAAAGTTTCAGTGAAACTCTTTAGAGGCAGAATCTGCATATGACCAAGGTTCTTCTTACTTCTTCTATGGTCCTATGTGTGGTTGGGTGTGTAGCGAATTAGCCCATGTTATCTACTCAGGTGATTGATTCTACCATCTAAAGCAGAAAGAGGCCTGGGTTAAGGGTTTGCACTGGTACCCTCAGCAAATCTATTCTTGGCATCCAATTACCTTTGGAATCCTGGCAGAAGATGGGGCCTTGTGCAGGGAAGGGAATTCGGTGCATGGCGAGGTCACACAAGGACTGTTCAACGCCACAATCCCATGCTTGGCCTATCTGGTCATGCACGATCAGTTTCCTGGACAAGCGCCTGTATCCTATCTTGTACACACCTCTTCTTTCACCATTCAGGAAATGGAGGATGGTCATAGTATGGACAGAGTGCAAAGCAAATATGTGCATTTTACACAGAACAGCATTCACACCATGCATGTACAAATGCATAATGTTGGTGCAGAGATTTCCATCCTGGGAGCTCTGGCACTGGAAGGGCCTCCTCAGAAGGGTGCTGAGCTGGAACCAGAGTTGGGCCCTGGCGACCACAGGGAGGGAGTGTTGGCTTGGCTAAGAGAGGCCCCTGCCAGTTTTTAGCTGCTTGGGTTCTTCTTGCTGTAAGATACTGTGAAGGCTGACAGTAGGTGAGCAGTGTGTGTGTGCCTGTGTGCACTGCACTCCCCTCATCCCATCCCCCAAGTGTTGGATTGCGCAGCCTTCCTCCCTGATTTGCATTGACCGCCTTGAAGGAAAAATACAATGGCTGGTCGGACTTGCTCAGGGATGTTCCTGGAAGGCCCAGGGAAACATTCAGGGGTTTACTCCTCTTCAGAGATGTTTCAGGGACACCCCTGAAGCAGCTGCTCCAAAAACGCCACCACCTTGCTACTTTTTGTTTCCGCTTACAGATGGAGAGATTACTTCCAAGCCGATGGTGCTTTTCCTGGGACCATGGAGCGTTGGCAAATCCACCATGATCAACTACCTCCTGGGGCTGGATGATACTCCCTACCAGCTCTACACAGGTAGGGGGACTTCCTGCGCCTTTCTCCCAGGTCATGGCTAGTAAGTCTGCCCTTGCTGCTAGTTTTGGGAATGTGGGACCAAGCCCTGGCTCACACAGGAAAGAAGCCGTCTAGATCCCTGCAGCTGGAGCCAAAGTGGGAACAGCAAAGTGCCATCTCAGAGCCCTCTTCCAAGGTCAAGAGGAATAGGGAAGAGCAGAGCGCTGTCACGTTGGCCTTGGGTACTGCCGCTGGATATGCATGGAAGCTGGTGCATGGAGCAAGTTGCCAAGACAGTTTTACATGAACAGAAAGGATGCTTGCCTTTGGAGGTCCATCTCCAGAAAGAAAGAAGGGGTTCAGAAAGATGAGATAATGAGTTGGGACCATGCTTCCTATGAGTAGGGGAGAGAGAACTGGGACACAGAGAGGGAGGAAGTGAAATCACCTCGAGAATATGTCAGTCTACAGGCAAGGAACGGATAGAGAGTGCAAACTAAAGAGTGAAGCCCATTCGGGGACCCTATCCACCTGTCTCTGCTATAGGCATGCAGTGCTTAGCGCTGGTGTGGCTCAACTTCATTTCGAAGGCCTAGCAAGCTTGGTAGCATAAGACCACTGGACCGGCAAGGCCAGGCACCAGTCTGAGTTCCCTGGCCTTCTGCCTTTGGGGCCAGAGAGCAGGAGTATCTCTTCCAAGTACTCTCCAGCCCCAGCAGCCTTTTCAGTTATAGGCCCATCCCTGGCCTGGCCTCCTCTCTGCTCTGCCTCATCCTGCCCAGGAGACTCCTTGCTGGGCTGGCATCCTCCCGCAGGTGGTTGCTTGGCTGCCACAGCCACAGTAATCACACAGAAGGGAGATTTCCCAGCTTCCCTGCGTGGAGCCAATTAACTTTAGGAGGAATGACCTTTCCCTTTCCCTCCTCCTCACCTCCACATCCCAGGCTTCATATCTCTTTGATCCCTAATCTGAGCCCAGCAGAGAGCTTCTGAATCGAGGTCTCTGTGGAAATACAAGGCTCTCTGAGGAGATGATTCTGCTGAGCTCGAACGAGGCTCCTTTCCCACATGAAGTGGATTGGGCCATTTGGGCCCTGGAGCAAAAGTGCTTCTTCTAAACACAGCACAGTCCTAGAAACTGTGACAGTAAACATCACCACCAGTGTGGGATTGTTTGCCTGCTCCCATGTGGGAGGGACAGAGCTATGGCCATGGGATCCTGCCAGAGGGGAGGAATGTCCTCCTGTTTTGAGCTTGATAAAACTGGTGGGCAACCAGAGCTGGTGGGATGGTTACCAGACACCACCAAGAAACAATTCCTCTGAAGTCACCTGGGATTTGTTTAGAGGGAAAAGACTGAGGGGTGAAACCATTCGCCTGGTTAGTCTGAGCACTGCTTAGCAAGTTTTCTGCCATGAAGCTGTTGGGCTCCAAGGAAACAGAGCTTTTGGATTCCAGAAGCCATACTGGTGGAATACCTTCATGTCGCCTGCTGAAGCTATCCGGAGACCTTGTAAGCTGGCACATACTGGCTGACCTTTCACTGTGTCTAAAAAAGGGATTACTACAGTAACAGGGATTTGGGGTTGTTTTTCATGGCTGCAAGGCTGCTGTTGCTTGTATTTTGAAATGTTTTTGCAAATGCAGCCCAGTTCAGGGTCTCAAAAGTTCTCATCTCTCCCTTTCTCTCTCTGTGTGTGTCTCTTGTTTTGCCTCCTCCTTGGTCAGGGGCTGAGCCCACCACCTCAGAATTCACCGTCATCATGCACGGCCCCAAGCTCAAGACCATTGAAGGCATTGTGATGGCTGCAGATAGTGCCCGCTCCTTCTCGCCTCTTGAGAAGTTTGGCCAGAACTTCCTGGAGAAGCTAATCGGCATTGAGGTCCCTCATAAGCTTTTGGAGAGGGTTACCTTTGTGGATACCCCTGGCATTATAGAAAACCGGAAGCAGCAGGAAAGAGGTAATGCTCAAAGGGGATCTTGAGATGAAAGTAAACCACCAGACTCCAAGGGAAAGAGCAGGAGCAGGGGCTCTTCCAACCCTTCAGTTATGAAACTTCCCACTTAGTGCCTCCCTCAGCATCTTTCACCTTTTTACAGAAAGTTAGTTCATTCAATATTTTTGTAATACGGCCAGAAATGCCTCTTGTTTCAGGATAAGATTGAACCAGAAACCCTAATATTTCACACATTGACAATTTTATAATAATCGAAAGGTATTTCAAGGTCTCTTTGGGTGTGTACAAGGATACACAACAGTTATTTCTATTTATGACCAAGGCAATTGAAGAAGGAACTGAAATGAGAAATGAGCCCAGGAAGATGCAATTTAAAAAAAAAATATTGCAGGGTAATATAAAAAACTGCAACAGAAAAGTGCTGGTGCAGGCAGTAATTTTGTATTTTGGGAGTAATTTTGTGAAATCACAGGTTTCACAGCACTGCTGTAGCTAATATGATATGGCTATTGTCCAAAATCTAACAAATGCTTGAATCACAGGTGAATTTTATGAAAGTCTGAAAGTACTTTTGTACACTTCCCAAGGCTTCCTGTTTTTTTTTAATGACTGCTGAACATTCATGGAAGGAGCCCAGAATATTCCAAAGCAAATTTGGCCTTACGAGCTCTCAGCTTCCCCACTCTCTATGGCTGGGGCCCTGGCTGGCAAAACTATTGAGGGAACTGCCAGTATATTTATCACTGACTTTTCCAACTTTCATAAGGGATGGTAACAGTCAAATGAAATTTCAGTGTTTCCAAAACAGTAAATATGTGTGGTAATATGAATGTCAGTGGGAATTCACCTTTTGGCCGAAGGCTGTTTAATTGTCCTTTTCTCCTTTGAACGTTGCTGTCTCTATTTTGCCCAGAGAATGAACAACTAACTGCAAGCCAGATGGTGGCCTTAGGGGTTCAGAAGAATGGGTTTCCAGTGATGTGGGACTAAGGCTGGGTCTTCTCTCTCCGTCCCCTCCCTCCCATCTCTTTCTCTCTCTCATTCATTCATAGGCTACCCGTTCAACGATGTCTGTCAGTGGTTCATCGACAGAGCTGACCTTATCTTTGTCGTCTTTGACCCCACAAAGCTGGATGTGGGTCTAGAGCTGGAAATGCTTTTCCGCCAGCTGAAGGGGCGGGAGTCTCAGATCAGGATCATTCTGAACAAAGCAGACAGCCTGGCCACACAAGAGCTCATGCGAGTGTACGGAGCCTTGTTCTGGAGCTTGGCTCCACTAATCAATGTCACGGAGCCCCCCAGGGTCTACGTAAGCTCCTTTTGGCCCCTGGATTACCATCCTGACACCCATAGAGAACTCTTCCTGAAAGAGGAGATCTCCCTCCTGGAAGATCTTAACCAAGTGATTGAAAATAGGCTGGAGAACAAGATCGCCTTCATCCGCCAACATGCCATCCGGGTTCGCATCCATGCACTCCTAGTTGATCGTTACTTGCAAACCTACAAGGATAAAATGACCTTCTTCAGTGATGGAGAGCTAGTGTTCAAGGACATTGTGGAGGATCCAGACAAGTTCTACATCTTTAAGTCAATCCTGGCGAAGACCAACGTCAGCAAATTTGACCTCCCCAATCGTGAAGCTTACAAGGACTTCTTTGGGATCAACCCCATTAACACGTTCAAGCTTCTGGCTCAGCAGTGTTCCTACATGGGAGGTTGTTTCCTGGAGAAGATTGAGAGGGCTATCACCCACGAGCTGCCAGATCTCTTGGGGAGCATTGGCCTGGGGAAGAAGCCCAGCGTCCTCTCCTGTGACACAACAGGCTGCGGCGAAACTCCCAAGAACCGTTACAAGAAACATTAACAGGCTGTCCAGTGTTAACCACTCCTGTGTTCTTGTTGGTGAATGAGCTTATGTCTTATCTGTCCAAGAAGCCAAGGTTTGCTAACCCTTCAAGTGCCATATGTGGCAAGAGCTAATGTACAATGAGGACTTGGAGTCACAGACATCATCGGCAGGGAAGCTAGGTGGGTCTAGGGGAGAGAATAAAACACTGTGAATACCTGACTTTCTTATCTAATCTTTGTTATTTTAAATTGAAGGCCATGAACCAAGCTGAAGGTCAAAGGGAAGGATTTGTCTGTAGAGGCAGCTGCCCTTGAGTATGGCTCTAGGCACCCCAGAAGGAGAGAGGGAAGGAGTGGGAAGGGAAGGAGCATTGGAGTGCTGAGAAAGGGCCAAAGAAGCTGGCCTCTTCTAATCAGGAGAGGCAGAAATAAACACTCTTCCATTAGAAACCATATACAAAGTTCTTGCAGCATCCTGGATTCTGCATATGGGATTGAGGACCATAGAATTCATCACATCTCTCCAGCCTCTCCTTCTGGGCCTCAAAGCTTACCAGCATCTGCTCTTCATGGGCAGCAAGTCCCCACCTGAGCTGTCTATTAGCATTCCTCTGTGCATCTGTGCTTCCTCCCCCAGACTGAAAGGATCCAGACTGGTGTTTTTTTGTTTTTTGTTTTTTAAATCTGACTTCTGCCCTGGCTGTAAACTAAATTCAAGGCATTTCCTCACTCCCTGGCTCAAAACAAGAGCGAAATCCTTCAGCACAGGTAGGCATCTAGGTGGCTGATCCAGAGGGTGGCTTACAAAGCCTGGCCTTTGGGGAGTCCTGTCTGAAGTGGAAGCTGCTTTGTGTGGGGTGTGCATGGACACAGGAAGCTGCTGGTGCAAGCCTGAAATTGTGAGTCATAGCACTTCCATTGCTAGTGCGTGATGTGTTAATAGAGTTCTGTCCTGTGCTTGCTGGTATCTGAACTTCCACATTGTCTCCTGCCTCTTAGCCTCCTCCTGCTGTTGCTGCTGCTGCTGCTGCTGCTTTTCTTCCAGGCTGCTCACTGTGGCTTAAACAGTGGGTTGTCTCTGCCCGTAATGTATATGTTTTTGCTTCACAATTGTTTTTCCCCCATATCCCGCCACCTAGCTTAGTAACCATCTGTAAATTGTTATTTCTTCTATTTCTTAAATAAGAACTGATGTCCCTCCTTCTGTGTGACAAAGGAGAGACAGCCTTTCTTTGCAAACACAGCTGATGGCAGTGCTGATCACAAGGTGGAGACAGGAGGGACTTGTAAGGTAGTGAGTGGCAAATAGTAGGCCTTAAACCATGAGGCCTTATGCCACAAGAGAATGCTTTCTGCTTGAGAAGGGGACCCACAAGAGTTATGACATTCAGCTACTTTGGAGCAGGAAAGTCTTGATATAGTAGGTCTGTGGTCCTTGTTCACCCAAATTCAAGAATGTCCAAGCAAAGTATAGATATGCAGCTAAGAAAGAAAGAAGTGATGTGAAAAAGGCAGACGGTGGCTGGTTTGCTCCCACCCCCACCAAAAATAAAGTTTTGAAGATAGGATCATGCAAATCCATTACTTCAGCACCATATCACAGCTGGGGGAAAGAAGCTGCTGTAGAACCAACCCAACCCAACCTCCTGGCAAAGCTGCATTTTAAAAACTCTATCTTGAAAACTATTCCAGGAGTTGATCCTTGCAGGGTCACCGCTGGATACTGAGTGCCAGAGGGAGAAGAGTGCAGGAGCCAGGCTTTCTTAAGTGAACAGGTTTTAGGTTGGAAATAAATTGTGGGGCGGGGGATCTGGGCACAGTGCACAAAGGAATGAGAACAGCTAAGCCAGTAAAGACGTGTCGTGGGAACTGGCACCCAGTATGAGTCTGTGCAGAGAGAAGTACCTGACTTGTCCCAGAGATGTTGCCTGCTCTTCCTCCTTTTCCATTCTTCTCTTGTGCATTATCTTCCTCCTGTTCTTCTCCTCTTACCAGCTGCTCCCCACCCTGCAGTATTTTCTTCAAATCAGACTCTCTGTTCTTGACAATAGTCCTGCATCTTTAGCTTCACAACTGATCGAACAGAGAAAAGAAGTGATGTTACCCCCTGGCTCCTCAAAGGGAAACCTGGGGAACAACAGCCTAGCCAGTGTGCTCCATTTTTTTCTGTTGTCTCCTTATTGTCCTTGTCCTTATTATTCCCTTGTGTCTCCTGATCTTCTTGTATCTTCCTTGCCACCTTCCCCTTTCAAGAATAAATATCTTGAAAATCATGTGCAGTCAGACCAGATAATGTTCTGCAATGTGCACTCTTGACAACATGCTCAGTTTGAAGTGCCAGCCTAAGTGACAAGTTGGTGGCAATGGCCAACTTGTATAAAAACCCAGAGGAGCTTTTTGGGGGGGTCTGCTGCTGAGAACTTGGGTGCTGAAAAGCAGGAAGAACCAGGGTGTCACCAGCAGACCAAGGCTATGCAGATCTTTTTATGGACGTGGTAAGGCTAAAGAAAGGGAGCCAAGGAGTATGGTCTAACATTGATCTGAGCTGATGGGGAGACAAATGCCATATGGCAATGGGCTGGCCTGTGGCCAAAGCTTCAGCTCAAACACCGAATAAAAATACCCCAGCCCCTGAAGATGCCTTGTAACTCAGGGCTCTCAGGTCTTAGTCCTACCCTATTCCCCCCCCACCCCCGGCCATTGTTGTTGTGCGCCTTCAAGTCATTTCCAACCTATGTCAACCCCAGGTCAAACATTTCATGGGTTTTTCTTGGCAAGATTTGTTCAGAGAGGATTTCCATGGCCTTCCTCTGAGGCTGAGATGATGTGACTTGCCCAAGGTCACTCAGTAGATTTTCCTGGCCAAGCAAAGATTTGAATCCTGGTCTCCCAAAGTCCTAGTCCAACTACACCACGCTGGCTCTCCTTTGCCCCTTAAGCTTTGAGTAATGCCTGCTCCAGATCCTTATCATAGCCTGCTGGTGCCTGGCAACTGCCACAGGCCCTTTCAGAAACAGTGGTGATCCCAGCACCAAAAGCTATGAAGGCAATGTATATTGCCCCTGGCATAGTCCATTTGGAGGACATCTTTGCCCCCAAAAGTATCTGACTGCAGTTTTTCCTCCAAAATAGGCATGATCTGAGAAACTGCCAGGAAAGCTGGTTCCTAGTTTTACCAACATGGCTCTTCTCCATCTTGGGAATACGCATGTTTGTGATCCACTGATCTTCATGAGAGGAGCCTGAATAGCTCTCTGTTTGGTTAAATTACCAAAATTAAAACTCTCCATCCACTGTTGTGTGCTTCTTTTGAACAGGATTTTGGACAGATACATTTAAATGAATGACATAGCTGTAATATATTTCCAGTATAGCAGTTCACAGTAATCATCTGTATTTGGAGAGACCATGTACATCAGCCATTATAATAAATTCTGATCTTTTCCAATCACATACTTTGGTGCATTGCTTCTGTTGATGAGTAGAAAACTTGGGAATGGTAGAAAAAAATGTGGAGTCCAGAAAAGTGAGGAAGGATGCTCCTGGGTGCACATTCATGATGTTCTCACATGCTCTGGCCTGCCTTTTGGTGATTTCCAAACATTCAGATCCAAGTGAATGCAGAAGGGTTGGGATCATGTAGTGCTGGATCCACTCAGCAACGTCTTCTAAAAATTCTATATTGATTGTGGGGGATCAATAATGCACTGATGTAATACGTTGCAGGGGGTGGGGTAAATAATGCAGTACACTACATAGATCTCTCTGAAGCTGTGGGCTGTATTTCACTGGATTATGACTGTGGTTTGAATGTTTCTGAGATTAATTATGGGGTTTCCCCACTGTAGTGGGAAAGAAGGGAGGAAGTAACTATGTATGAGTGCTGAAGCTGCAGTAAGGAAGTGGCTAGACCACATCAGGGCACTACAGAGATTCTTTTTTCATTTTGCTCGGCTAGTTATTTGCTCCACTTCAGCACTGATTCTTTTGCTGTCAGTGTCTGACAATCCCAAAGCAGTCATAAGATTTGCTTCCCAGTCTCTTTGCTAACCTGGATCTAGTATACTGAAGGAGAGGAAATACGTCTGCAGAAGTGTCAGAGCTGGCTGTCACTCCTTCCACCGTCTTCAAAAGTAACCATCTTCAAAAGTAACAGGATGAGACTGATATAATGGCACATGGGGCTAACATAAATGCCCTATCACACAATTATGGCCCGTATATAACTCCTACAGTATCTTGGTATTTCACAATCTGCATGAAAAAGGTTCCAAATAACTAGGAATGATATGATTTATTAGGAAGGTTTGCATTGTTGTTTAATCGGTGTTTGATCATATTTGGCCTAATTTGCTTTCCTCCATTATTGCACTAGTTGTCTACCCAGATGTTTCATTATCTTCAGTTCCCCCAGAGAACTAAAAAGCTCACACTCTGCATCCCAAGAGAGGACATCAAAGACATAAATGGGTCATTTACCCATTCCAGAGATCAACCAAGGTTTCAACAAGATCACCAGTCCTAGTGCCAGCTTTCATGAAACCTCCAGCATCCATTTGTCTCGGAAAGAGGTCCCCCATCTCTGAGGATGTTAAGAGTCACAGTAAATCTAAACACTGTTGGGTCTATGCCTATAGGAATTCACACACACACACACACACACACTACTTTGCAACCAACAAAAACAGCATCAAGGGTATGTCCCACTACATGTGTAAGGCCAGGTGATAACAGAAACAGGTTCCCAGTTGCCAGGGGATCCTGAGCCATTTCTACTGAGGCAATCTCAGCATGAGTGATGAAGACCCCCCAGCACAATCAGCTGGGGGGGGGACACCAACACCACTTCCAAGGCCACCTCGGCTAGTTCTGACAGTGAGATAGTTGGACAGCAGGGCTGGTGGCTCACCAGCAGAATTATGGCCCTGCCTCATTGCTCTGCCACCAAATCCTCCCATCCATTTGTCTGGTGATGGCAGTATAGAAGTGTGATGAAGATCCAGGTTGCATTCACACAATCACACTTCTTAGGCTTATTTTCAATCTGTGGTGACTTTTTTTGATAGCTGAGCTTGAGTCTTCTTCAGATGGTGGCATGGCCATCTCAGCATTCTGGTTTGTGCCCAAACCCTGATTTACCCTCTCTCTGCTGTAACTCTAAAACATTTTCAGTCAAGCCTCAAAAATGTCACCCTTTATTTTAGGGAAAGGGTGACAAGAGAGAGAAAAGTTGTCTGAGCTGTTTTTGAAATGTTTGTTCGCTCCCCTTCCTTCCTTCCTTCCGATATAAAAAATACAGTTTGAATGCTGAGACAAGGTTGTATAGTATGGCTATAGAATAAGGCAATGAACCCACCACCACACTGTCTATTTCAAACAGCTTATGACAGCCGAAGTTCACTACAGCAGTACTGTGAAGGAAAACTGACATCAGTCCTTAAGCAGGAGCAGTTTATAGACTAATTCAGTAAGTGGCATGAGTTTTTCCCCCAACATGATTTGCTGAGAGCAAAACCCAAAGCTTGCTTCATCAGCATATGCCCATTTGCTTGGGGGAAAGGCCCAATGGATCATAGACTTCTGGCTGCTTGATTCCATGCAGAGTTAGGCATGCAATCGATGCCTGTGGATTTCACTTCCACGTAGGACTGGGCTGGCAAGAGTGACAGCTGGGACTTGAGGAAAAAGGGGGGAGACCAGAAGAACACTCTGTGACAACCATGGAGAACTTTGTGTGGGAGCCAAAGATGGGAAGCATGAAGCAGGAAGAGATAACAGCACACAGGGCAAAACACACAACACAAAGGCAACTGTGTCAAGTGCTACGGAGAAGCAGAAAGGTTAGGGCAACCCTGCTGTTAGAAGGCTGCGTGGCAAACACCTAATTGCTCCCTGACTTGAGCTAAGCTTAACTGCGCTGCAAGGCAACCTGTTTGCTTCTTCCCCACTGAATAATGTGCCATCTTCACAGCAGCAATTAATTAACTGTAATGAGGGAGAAACAGGTCCAGGGACAGCTATTCATAGCAGTAAG
Organism: Gambelia wislizenii; assembly: GCA_030847615.1. NCBI lineage: Eukaryota > Metazoa > Chordata > Lepidosauria > Squamata > Crotaphytidae > Gambelia > Gambelia wislizenii. Next base: position 381,396 of record JAUMIR010000012.1, on the reverse strand, counting down.
GTATTTTATACAATATGGTGTGGGGATTTGGGATGAGAGCAGATGACTACACGTGCCTGCCATTACTCAGTCTCTTCTTTACTGTGAAATGGAACTGAGTAAGAATAAAATATTTGGCCCTGTTGGTTGGCCACAAGCTCATGAGCAAGGCTCTCTGGCTTTTCTTCGCAAAGAAAGATTCAGGAAGGACTCATCCCGCGCTTTCTGCAAGCGCGGTGATGACTGAAAAGGCCAATCCGAGATAAACAAGTCCGGTTGCAGAAAGCACAGCAGAGGGTCTCCTTGGGTGATGTTTCCGGGTTGTGATTCTTCTGGGTTGTGAGCAAGGCACAGCCTTTAAAAACAACTGCTGCTTTTAGCATACAGTGCTATCTGGAGTTACAGCATAAATCTTTGGGAACACAAGAACACTGGTAAGGTTGTCCTGGATTAGACCAAAGGCGTATCGAGTTTGGCATCCCATTTGTCATGGCGGCCAACTGAGTCCCTTCTCACAGGGAAGCCCAGCAGACTTGCCCTTCTTGCCATCGATAAACAACCACGTTCTGAGGCACAAACCGGCCCCAAAGGGACCAACACTGACTATGGGCGTCTCAAGCAAGCTCACAGCACCTGAAACCATAAAACGGGCAAAAGAGACCAGCACCAAGCGGCTGCAAGATACTCTTCAAATCATCATCTCCTTTAAAATGGCTACCAGAGTTCTCTGTTCGTGACAGGCATTTGCCAATTCTCCTCTCACATTTATGTGCCAATTTCTCACACTCTTCTATTAATAGCTGAAAAGAGGGAGGGCATCTGTTACTGAGATTTTGGTAATGTTCAGTTATATGTAAAAATGGTTTCAAAAGGAAATATTATCAGCTAACAGCACTTGTCCAGAAAATTTCCAAATTTACTGCTGAAATGTACATGCAACTTTTAAGACAAAGATGGCTAAGAAGTAATCTGGTGGCTTTTCATCTGAGGTATCCCATCTCTCTTTGTCCCCCCTTCCCTCAAAAAGAGATTCCTCTGCTGCCATATTTCCTTTTTGGCATTATTTGTCCAGCCTTTTTGTAACTGTTACTTTTTAATGGGGTTTTAGCACTGGGCATTTTATTTGTTCTCCTGTGTAATTTTCATCGTTATAATCTGATTTTGTGTGTTTGTTGGTGTGCTATTTTTCTGTTAAATTGCCATGAGTATTCGTATTAAGTTCTTCATTCAGGGAGGTGGGCAGCGATCTGCTGATAGTTCTCTGGCTGACCAACAGAAGGTACTGTACATCATTATGGCCTTTCAATTCCTAATCCTTTGACAACATTGAGGGGGTGGGAAAAAGGCTTTCCTTTTTTTCTCCCAAGTGAAGCTACTGAAAATAGAGAATTTTTTGCTAAAATGTGAGGAGCAGGGATGCAAACTCCAGTGCCACCCTGTAAACAAATTCATAGGGCGAGCATGCCTTCAGAGGCAACAGTACTTTCCTCCTCAAAATCCCATGTCTACTTTTGGGAGTCCAATTTGTTGGGGGGGGGTTGCGCGTGGATTTGGGATTCTAGCGAGAAAGAACACCCACAAACCTAAACAGGGTCTGTTAAAATACATGCTGGACTGCAGAGGGGCTCTTGTATGGGAGGAGCTTGGTTGGAAAACCCATGTAATGTACACAGATGAGGCTGGCAGTTAAGAAAACGGTTTGCCCTACAATGTTAACAGTACTGTACTGTGAAAACTTCTTGTCGCCGCCATTGACAGGTGTCGATTAAGTACAGTATTATAAATAAAAAGATAAGCAAATAGATGGTGCGCCTCGTGAGGGAATGGGAGAGTTTCCCCTCAGGCGCCTCCCTCCTTTTCTGAGGAGAAAACAAAGAGCGGGAAAGAAGGCGCGAGGCTTCAGGGGAGGGGAGGAGGCTCCTGCGCGTGCGCACTCGGCGCCGCGGCGCCCCCTCCTCACCGCCCTTACAGAGCGGAGGCCCTGGCCGCGTGCGCGCGCCCGCGTGCGTGCATGCGTGCCGGGGTCGCGCCTGCCGTGCCGGTGGCGGAGCTGGCCTTTCCGGCTGCCTCAGGCTCCCCAGTGCGCCTGCGCCGGGCAGACCACGCCGCCCTCCCGCCCGCCCCGGTGACAGCCGCCCCCTCCCTCCTGCCCCTCCTCGTCGTCGTCGTCGTCGTCGTCGTGGTGCTGCGAGGTCCGGCGCGGCGGGGCTCGAGCGAGCGGCCCGGCGGAGGATGCGGGCGGCGAAGGCGGCGGCGAAGGCGGGAGTGCTGCGGCCCCGCGGCCTGCTCTGAGGGGAGCCGGGCGGCGGGCGGCCGAGGCCGGGGCGTCCCTGGCGCGGCGCCATGTGCCGGGGCCCGGCCAGGCCTCTCCGGAGACCCGGCGGCGGGGGCGGCGGGATCCGGCGCTGAGGGGCCGCCCGGCAGCGGAGCCCAGCCAGCCATGGCGGCGGAGGCGGAGGCCCACCCCGGCCCGGGGCCCCGGCCGCCCTCGCCCGCCGCGCCCCCGCGGAGCACCCGGGTGAGCTGCGACGCGCGCGGGGACAGCGGCAGCGTGAGGGTGCGCGTGCAGGCGCGGGGCCCGGGGCGGAAGGCGGGGCGGGCGGCCCGGGGCGCGGGCGGCGGCGGGGGCTTCGGGCTGGGCCTGGGGCTGGGGCTGGGCGCCCGGCGGGGGGCGACGCGGCTGCCGCAGCTCTTCGAGCGGGCCTCGCCGCGGTGGTGGGACCCCAAGTTCGACTCGAGCAACCTGGAGGAGGCCTGCCGGGAGCGGTGCTTCCCGCAGACGCGGCGGCGCTTCCGCTGGGCCCTCTCCCACCTGGGCGCCGCGGGGCTGCTGTGGGGCGCCTACTTCGCCCTGGGGCCCGCCGGGGGGCCCGCCGGCGGGGCGGCCCGCGCGCCCTTGGTGGCCCCGGCCCTGGCCCTGGCCCTGGCCTGCCTGGCCTGCTTCCTCTTCACCTTCTCCGCCGGCTACGCCCGCCGCCCGGCCGCCGCCTCCCTGGCCCTCACCCTCCTCGCCTGCGCCCTCACCCTGGCACCCCACTTCCAGGCCCGCGGAGGCAGCGGCGGCAGCGGGGACCCCCGGCAGCAGCAGCAGCAGCAGGAGGCGGCGGCGAGGGGGGCCAACGGGACCGAGTGGCAGGAGCAGGAGCCCGCCGCCGCCGCGGTCGCCTATGCCCTCCACCTGGCCTGGGCCGCGGCCTCGCCTCCTCCCGCTCTGGCGGGGGGCCCCTGCCTGTCCCAGGTGGGCTCCTTCTCCATGTGCATCGAGGTGCTGCTGCTGCTCTACACGGTGATGCACCTGCCCCTCTACCTGAGCCTCTTCCTCGGCCTCTCCTACTCCGTCCTCTTTGAGACATTGGGCTACCACTTCCGGGACGAGCGCTGCTTCGCGCCGCTGGGGGACCGGCAGGTCTACTGGGAGCTGCTCAGCAAGGCCCTGCTCCACCTCTGCATCCACGCCACGGGCATCCACCTGTTCGTCATGTCCGAAGTGAGGTCCAGGAGCACCTTCCTGAAGGTGGGGCAGTCCATCATGCACGGCAAGGACTTGGAGGTGGAGAAGGCCCTCAAGGAGCGGATGATCCACTCGGTCATGCCCAGGATCATCGCGGACGACCTGATGAAGCAGGGGGACGAGGAGAGCGAGAACTCGGTCAAGCGCCACTCCACCTCCAGCCCCAAGAGCCGGAAGAAAAAGCCTTCCCTCCAGAAGAACCCCATCATCTTCCGCCCGTTCAAGATGCAGCAGATCGAACAAGTCAGTATTCTGTTTGCGGACATTGTTGGCTTCACCAAGATGAGCGCCAACAAGTCCGCGCACGCTCTGGTTGGGCTCCTGAACGACCTCTTTGGCCGTTTCGACCGCCTGTGTGAGGACACGAAATGCGAGAAGATCAGTACGCTGGGGGACTGCTACTATTGCGTGGCGGGCTGCCCAGAGCCCCGCGAGGATCACGCTTACTGCTGCATTGAGATGGGCTTGGGCATGATAAAAGCCATTGAACAGTTTTGCCAAGAGAAGAAGGAGATGGTGAACATGCGTGTGGGTGTGCACACTGGGACTGTCCTGTGTGGCATTTTGGGGATGAGGAGGTTCAAGTTCGACGTGTGGTCTAACGATGTCAACCTGGCCAACCTCATGGAGCAGCTGGGAGTGGCCGGGAAGGTCCATATTTCAGAGGCAACCGCAAAATACTTGGATGACCGCTACGAGATGGAGGATGGAAGGGTGGTAGAGCGTGTTGGCCAGAGTGTGGTAGCGGACCAGCTCAAAGGTATAGATACACACACACAACAATGAAAGGGTTCGGTTCCTCCCTGGTCTCCATGTAACGTGGGAAAGATGAGGCATAATAGTATGTTTGCTTTTCACCTGTATTAAGAATCCAAAACTTGGTAGTCTCTTTCTCATGACTCTTTGAAGAGTGATGGGAGATAAAGCTTTTGGTGATGCATGCCTGGCAGTTGAAGTGCCTTCTGGTTTTAGAATTGACATTTTAAAGGGTTTAAAAAAAAAAAAAAGCAAATGTGGAATTTTAATTAACTGGCAAGTATGCTATAGCTCATGACATCATCTGACTTACTGTACTGTACATACTTCCACAAGTGCTTAATATGCAGGTGATTCATAGGCTTTTAGTAAAAAAAATTTTTTTTTTTAATGCTCAGAAGAGCTGCATTTTCAAGAGCGGGGGAGCAGATTGTTGGTACTTTTCAGGCAGCCTTGCTTTCTGGTTCTCTCACACCTCCACAGCAAAGTTTGTGTAATAATGCCTGCTTGATAGGAAGTGATATCTGCTAGAACCTGAATTATAAAGAAGGGATGTTGAATTCATTAAACTAAATCTCAACATTTACATAAACGTTTCACATTGGCCATTGCAGGGCCGTTGGCTGTCCTTAAAACATACTGATACAGCCTCTGCTCCAGCCGTGGGGCGCAGAGAATAGCAGGTCTTGAACCAGGCAGCCCAAGGCCAGAGCTCAGATGATGCTACTTTCTTTTCTAAGTTTTTACTTATAGTATTTACTTTCTTACCTCAGCAGTAAATAAACATACACTTAAGACTTCCACAGTTGAATCTTATTTCCCATGATCTTGCTGCCATTTTTGTTCAAGGACTGAAACAGAAAAACAAGCTTTCCTGCTTTTTCCTATTTGATTTTATGCAGAATGAATATGTGGTATATATGTGAAAGAGGCATTTATTCATTTTTCTGACGCTATAAATATAGCTTTGGTTAGCTTGTTGGAATATTGAAGCACAATAAGCTTTAATGGGCTCTGGTGTCATCAGATGTTTCTGGTGGGATGCTGTCCGTGAAAGTTTATGCAAGATAAAACCTGCTGGTCTTTAAGGTACCATAAGACCCATGGTTGTTTTTGCTGTGCTAGACTAGTGGGGTTGCCCTTTTGAGTGTATTCCAGCATATAATACTCTTGACTCCTGAAGACCTGCCAGAGTCTCTAAGAGTATTTAGTCTTTGAGGTGAAATGGCTTCAGGCTGAACTTGAGAGACCTTTCTATCTGTTACCCCAGGAGGAAAAGGAAGCATTTAACAGGAAGAAATAATAGAACATCTTCTGAGTACTGCAGAGCATATTTCTGCAGAAATGTAGGCTTTTGATGTTTTTCTCCTATCAACAGTCATTAAGCATTAGGCACATGCTAACTTAAGTGACATACCGGTTCATGTTTTAAAACTCATCATTTTGAGAGTAATTCTAAATTGATCTGGCATTCATAAGGATTATGGTAATGGAAGTATAATTAACATATATCAGTAATGTGTGCAGTTGAAGGGTAATTATGTTCCCCTCATAGCATTTGTTGATCTTGCTTGGCAGAGCAGGACAAGTACTGTTAGTATATTGTAATATTTTGGGCAGCCCAGTTTTATGCATTGTTCCTTCAAAATAAGACCCCCGAGCATGCTGGTCTTTAAGGTGCTGCAAAACACTTAGAATCATAGAGTTGGAAGAGACCATCTAGCCCAACCTCCTGCCCTGCAGGAATACTCAATCAAACCATTCCCAACAGATGGCTATCCATTTGTTTTTGTTGCAACAGACTAACATTACTATAGCTCTAGAAATCAAATTAAATAAGCCCTTGCTAGTGCCCAGGGCTGCCCAGGGCCTCAGGCTTAGTGGTTCTGAGGAATCTTAGTTTCTTGAGTTTCCTGAAGGGCTTATACATGGTTGTTAGTCATAATCTTCACTTGTAAGTATCTATACAACCATGTTTGATACACACATTTTAAATTCACATTGTGAGCCGCCTTGGGACCTACTGGGGGGAGAAAGGCGGTGTATAAATTACATAAATAAAATTGTAGCCAAATACAAAGGGGATATGAAGGCCAGTAGGCTGTACCTACTTCCTCTGCTGTGTGGTGGAAGGCTGTGGAGGCTGCCAAGGGATGTGTTGCGGGTGGAGAGAAGTCTTGCAACCAATTAAATTGCTGCAGTGTAGTAGTCCTTAAGCAAAAGTAGAGTCCATGCTCTTCATCACAATGTGGGGTGTCTTTTCAAGCTGATATTTACATTCCTAGTGAAGATCAATACCAGCAGGTGGGATGATGTCACCTTAAATTTTAAGTATTTAGAAACCATGAAGTACTGCTGCCTCATTGTATAGTTCTCTCCCTCTTTCGCTCTTACTAGATTAGGAAACCAAGCAAAGAGAAACACGCCTGTAAGAGGGTTGACCTATCACTGTTTATAATGCATGTTTTTGGCTGAAAAGTGGGCGTGGCTGTTTCCAAGAGGAGCAGTAATCCACGTGAATACCTGGCAGCAGAGGCTAGTGATGCTTCTTGCCCTGCTGTGTGTGGCTGCATGTTTTGGAAAGGGGTTTTTGCAAGCAAGTGGGGAGAATGGCTTTGGCTTTGTTAACTGTAGTTTTCACTTAGGTTTAAAAACATACCTGATCTCTGGCTTGAAAGCAAAGGAGCCCCACTGCAGCTGCTCACAGGCCCTGCTTCCAGGTCTGGAAGCAGGAGACAGAAGCAAGATGCCAGGAGCCTCGTCTGTGGAGAATGTTGGTGACTCGGCAAAGGGTTTCAGGCAGCCAGAGAAAAATAAGGTTTGTCAAATACGATCCTTCTTTGTCTATGGTTTAGAAGCATCCCCAAAACCAGGGTCTTTGATGTATTACCGTGGATCTTTGAGAAGGGAAATGAAAAAGGCTTCATGTTTTCTGTCCATCGTGGTGTCATAAAGTGCAGGAAGGGGGTTGGCTGTGAGGAAGCGGGTTCAGATTCTCACTTAGCTCTGAAACACCCCAGGGTGACGTAGAGCAAATTTCTGCCTTAGCCCCACCTACCTTATAGGACTGGAAAACACTGCTTTGGACCCTCTGAGGAAAAGCAAGGGGCAAAGAAGTAAGGAGCCATGGAGCCCTTGTTCTGAGTTTATGATCAGTCAGCAAACCAATAAGTACTGGTGGGGGGTGGGTTGGAGGCAAGCAGCCGGTTGTCATAAAGAGGAAGGCTTCTTCACTGTGCCGGTGGGCGTGCCCTCGTCTCTACAGTGGCATATGTTCCAGTGATCCTCTTTTTCTGTGGAGAATTGTTTTTCTGATACCTACAGCAAACAGAACTGGTAAATGTTTTCCTTACTGTATGACACCTTGTGATAGCTTTTCAGTCAGAGTCACTGTAGGAATCTGTTAATAAACAAATGTTTCAGAAGAAACAAAGCAGTTCCTCTCAGTCTGTGTGCAGGAGAAGTGCAACTATCCCCAGCCCTTCATGGGGTGTTTATTTATCGATTGATTTAATATCCTGCCTTTCTCTCAACATGGGACTCAAGGCCACTTACAAGCAAATTAAAACAAGACAGAACAAAAAAATTTAAATGATAAAAACTTTAAAGCAGAATTAAACAAGCTAATTATTAAGACACCATTAATTTAGAAAGCATAAGGTTGTTTAAAAATGCAAAAATGCAATGAATTCACAGCCTGGGAGCAGCCACCAAGAAGGCCTTCTCTTATGCCCTCATCAGATGGGCCTATGACAGCGGTGGGGCCCTCCCGCAAGGATCTCAAGACTTAGATAGATTTGTAGGGAGATGCAATCTTTCACGTAGTCAGGAACCTAAGCCATGTAGGGCTTTATAGGTCACTTTGAATTGCACCTGGAAACGAGCTGGTGGCCAGTGGAGCTGTTTTAAGGAGGGACTTATATGTTCCCTGTAACCAATCTGGTCAGCAGCATGACCACAACATTTTGGACCTGTTGGTGTTTCCAGATAGTTTGCAAAGGTAGCCTCATATAGAGTGCATTACAGAGGTCCAAACAGGATGTTGGGAAGGCTGAATAAATGGAGGCCAAGTTTTTACTAGTACTGAGTTTGTGGATAATTGGAGCATTCCAGAAATTCCCTGAACAAGTTATGATGAAACTCTCAGTCACCAAGACAGGTGCTATAAAATATTTGCAGCATTAGGTAAATATAAACCACAGCTTTACTGGGCTTCTGCAAGTTGCTTTTCTGTTCATTATTAAAACAGCAGGCACAGTACTATTTTGTGTCCCAGCCCCTGTTTCCTCCCAGGCTGACAGGAAGTCCTGTCCTTCAGAAGCAAAATGCTATTGAAGATGTGTACTTAACACTGAGTAAAGTGAGCAGGATGACTAAATGCTCTTAAGGCACCAGATTCTATCTGATCTTGGAAGCTCTGCAGGGTCAGCCTGGTTAGCACTTGGATGGGAGACCGCCAACAAATCCCAGGTGCTGTCGGCTCTATTTCTGGCAGAACCACCTCTGAGGATTCCTCGCCTAAGAAAACCCCAGGAAATTAATGGACTTATCATAAGCTGGCAGGCGACTTGAAGGCACACACACACACACATACAGAGTGATCAGGTCAATATACTTTGAAGACTAGCAAGTTCTCCAGATCCCTAAATCAGATATGTTCTTGGTATGTTTTTGGTTTATGGCAAGTCAAGTAATCAGTTGCTCATCATTTGTGGGTGTTCTTTCCCTGAGTTTGTGTGTTTTGAGTAAGCAAGCTAGCAGTGATGCTTACTTACCTACAAGAAGCTGGCAAGGTGAAGTTTCTTTGGTTCCTTGATCCTGCTTAACTTCCCCAAGCAAAAAAGTTTGGGGGTGTTCAGGGGAGGACTCTGGTTCCTAACGTGGCTGTGAAGGCAGAAGTTCTCTGACTGGCTCACACGTTTCTCTAAGCCATCCCCGTGTGCTGCGTACAGAATCATCTAATGCTGGCTGCTGACTGTGGAATTGCTGCTCTGGTTTCAGTGCACTGGAGCTTCTCCCGAATTTGCTTTTGCTAACCTTTAAGATGTCTTCCTTGTTTTGTCTTCTGTGGTCAGAGAACTAGAACCTCTCTGTCTTTTTTTTTTTTTTAAATGGCGCTTCCCTTCTTGTTATTGCTGAACATCAGAAATGAACTCTGCCTAAGGACGGTGGCTTCCTGCTCACTGTTTATAAATCCTCTGTATGTTTTGTTTATTTTCTGCTCTGTGTTACAACCCATATTTAGTTATATATTTTTTAAAAGTTGTTTTTCCCAAGATTCCAAACAGAGAGGTACAGAAATGCAAGTCCATCCATTCAGCATGCTACTCTGTTATTTTTTGGTTAGCCTTGGATAACTTCCCAGTAAGTGGCAATGATTCTTTTCATACATGGAACCACTTTGCTTTATGCTCTAGTGCTTTTAATGCTGTAGCTGTGTATTTTAGAGAGGAAAAGGAGCAGCTAGGACCAATGTCAATTAACCCTGCTGGCAGAGCGTAAACCACCACCAGCATACTTAGATTGTCGTCCAGGCTGGGGGCTGCTTCCTCTCCCCTTGGGAGGGAGGCCTCATGCTCCTAGGGCATGCCTACCTCTGTTCCAACTCCCCTTGCACGCCTGGGAAAGAAAGAACACCCTGTGTTCCCAGTGTAAGGCTGCTCGTCTTTTCCTGGTACCCAAGGGCAGCTGAAAGGCACCCAGGCACCCATGTTTAGCCCCTCAGTGGTTGCAAGAGGGAACAGAGCTGTGTAGCAGAATCCTCTGCCAGCTGCAGTTGGGCACTTGGGAAAAGGAGGAGGTACAGAATACCCCTACCTCCAACGTGCCCTGGCAAAACCAAGGTTTATGGCTGCATATGTAACCAGCAGGATTTTCACCTATGAGTCATGTCTAGATTCTTGACAGGATCCTTGGGTTTGCGTTTCATAACCTTGTTGAAAATCCTGAAATACAGTAAGACCCCCGTATCCACAGGGAATTGGTTCCAGGGGGCCCATGGATAACAAAATCTGCGGGTAATAACGAACGCCCTCATCACCATTTCCGCCCTGGGAGCGATCCCGATCTCTCCCCCTCCCCTCCTTCCCCCCCCCGTCCACTCACACCCTGTTTGTGGATAATTGAATCAGTGGGTGGTGAATCAGCGGATGCAGGAAGTGCTACTGTATTCACCATGTAGAACATGCTAACACTTGCAGTGACAACAGGCCAGTAGATGAAAAGAGATTATCAACTTGCAGTGTATTTCTCTTTGGTTTCAGACGTGCCCTTCATGCAACATTACATTTGCACCCACGTGTGCTGTGAATATAGAGGAAGGTGCTATCCAAAACGGAGGCCAGGACGAACATAAACCCAGTGCAAAGGTAACTTATTCCCAGCATGCATTCTTCTCTGACAATTCTGCCTCAGTCATACAGTAGCTCCAAACTTCAGAAGCTGATTGGAGTCATAAGATTAAATCACACTTAAATGACAGCTAACGCAGAATCACAGAATGAGAAGGAAAGGCTCTTGGAGGTCACCCAGTTTGACTCCCTCCCCAATTCTGGGTGTGCAGTGCTGGATGCAGCTACAGCATCCCTGTGAGCTGGCTCTTTAGCCTTGGCTTAAATACCTCCGGTGAAGGAGAGTCCACCAGCTCCTGAGGTAGGATGTTCTGCTGTCAAAGAGTTCTTTCCTGTCTCAGGCCTGTTCCAGATGCTTCCAGAAGTCATACGTGCATGAGACATGTTGAATCCTTTTGAAGAGTGGAAGCTTTCTGGTGCGATACCATGGGGAGCTGGCGCCAGAGTTCTGGCAACAGACCTTTGCAGGTGCCATCAGCCAGGCTAGTCAGTTTGTGAAGCACCTTCTTTTGCAAACCAGTACAGTATTTGTGTAAAGACGTCTTTTGCTTCACTTCCCAGTTCTGGTACAGGCATTCGTAAAAGCTTTCCTTCCCAGATAATCAGCCTCTTCCTTACGAAGCATCTCAGCTCTCTGACGTTGCCTTAGCTCCCAACATTTTCACAACTGAAAGAATACATTACCATATATACTGGACCTCATGTATAAGTAGAGGGCAGGTTTGGGGGCCAAAATTATGGATTTTGATATGACCTGTGGATAAGTCGAGAGTAAAACTTTGGAGCTCAGCACAGGGCTCCTCCTGTCTGTCCCGTGGAGAGGCAGAAACACTAGCGCTGCTTCACATTTTCCTGCCCAGGCATTTAAAAAGACCTTTTGCTACTCTACCATTCCAAAAGAAGCACCGAGCCCTTCTATTCTCTCCAGTGGCCTTTTGATGAAATGCCTGGGTGGAAAAATGGTGGTGGCAGCGGCAGCTCTTTGGCCGCTGGAGAGAGAGCAGAGGGGGCCATGGCTGCCTTCAGGCTCTTGAATTTTAGCGCATGCTGAGAGAGCCTGGAGGAGCAGGGAAGCCCCAAAAGAGCCACCAGAGAGAGAGCTGAGGGGGATTTTCCCCCCAAGTTCTCCTGACTCCTAATCTCCCTGTCCCAGTGGGCGGGCAAGCACCAAAGAGCCACCACCACAATGGGGAGGGGATTGGGATTTTTTCCCGCTAGGTTCTCCCAACTTCCGATCTCTCCGCCCTGGCATGCAAGTGCCAAAGGGCTGCCATCACCATTTTTTCAAGCAGGCGTTACAAAATGCTAGAAGCAGTCCCGTGGCGGATAGAGGTACCACATTGACCCATGTATAAGTCAACCCAGTTTTGGGGTTTAATTTTTGGGGGATAATTTTTCAACTTATATACGAGTATATACAGTAGGCATAGTGGTTCACTGCTTTAATTCCAGCTTGAAATTTGTCTCCTAAACATTTTTTTTCATATCAGAACTATAGTTGCCCCTTCATATTTGCTGGGGTTTGGTTCCAGGACCCCCCATGGATACCAAAATCCGTGAATACTCAAGTCCCATTATATGCAATGGCATAGCAAAATGGTGCCCCTTCTATAAGATGGCAAAATCAAGGTTTGCTTTTTGGATTATTGTTTTTTTTAAGAATATTTTCAAGTTGTGAATACTTAAATCCGTGGATACGTAGGGACAACTGTATATAACTGTTGATGAGCTGCGTGTTGATGGTTCCAGTGACCTTGTGGGTCAGTGCAATGTGAAGGGTATCCCATTTTAACCCACAGACGAGGTGTTTCTGGCTTTCTTGGTGGCTGGAATTCCCTGCCCACCATGGCTAGGCTAGCTCCCTCCCTCTTGATTTTTTGCTGGCAAGCAAGACAGTTTTGTTTAGGCAAGCCTTTGGCAACTGACCTTGCTTACTGTAGAAGGTACTTTTGAATGGACTTTCTTTTATTGGTGTGTTTTTAATTTGCATTTTTGAAAGTGCTGCACTCTCATTTATTTTATGTTTCAGATTGTATTATTTTATTGCAAGCCATCTTGAGTTCCATTCCTGAAAAAAAGGCAGAATATACATTAAATTAGTAAATATGAAATAATAAATAATATGAAACAAGAAATATTTCTTCAATTTTCCTCTCTCTTAATTCATTTTAGCGGGAAAGCATATATTCATTTATCAGCTCCAGAGTTTTTGCTTCTTTTAAAACGTTTGCATTTGTTGGCTTAGTCATGTTTTAGATCATTAATTGATCAGAGACATTTTTCTGGTGACATATATTCTTGAAGGCAAAAAAGTATAGTTTGAGCTCTCTGTGCCTTACAAACTTGTTTGTGTCTTTGCTTTTCTTTTGATCTGAATTAGGGCCCCGGAGGGTGCAGTCCAAAGTCCCAGAATGGACTTTTAAGTCCTCCTCAAGAGGAGAAGCTGAGCAATAGCCAAACATCGCTGTATGAAATGTTGCAGGAGAAGGGGAGATGGCTAGGCGGGAGCTTGGATAATTCGCCTCTGCTACCATTACGGTTCAAAAACATCAGAGAGAAGACTGATGCTCATTTTGTTGACGTCATTAAAGAGGACAGGTGAGGAGGCGGCGCAGTGGGACAACAAATCCTAACTTGACTTGTACCAGGAGTTGAATCCTGCAGCTGGACGCAGCCACTGAAGGCTGCTTTTACCAAAAAAGTAAAATAAAACCCCAGGATGTTGGTTTTTTGCAAAAATTGGGAGGAGTGCACCTCTAGAAGCCTCTAGGTGGCACAACACTGCTCTGAAACAAGGTGCTTCCACCTAGCTTGAGCCAACCAACCAATGTGATTTTTTTAAAAAAAGCCTGGAAGTGAATTCCAGGTTTTGTTGAAAGAGGCTTGTGGTGCAGTTTGCTCATCCCTGTTTTCCACTGTTCCACCTGTACCCCTTGATGGCATTGGTAACTGGTATGGAGAGAGATCTTGAGGTGAAGGTGATAGTTCAGCAAAATCAGTAGCCTAGTTCAAGTGTAAGGAAAAGTAGCCGACATGCAGCCCCTGGACTCCTTTTTGTGGCCCTTGGAACTCCTCAAGACACACACACCCAAACACACACAGATATGCGGCAGGCCCTCAGCCCCAGCCCTTTGAATTATTCTGGGCGGGTGTATTTTACCCCCAAATACTTGCACAACAGGAGTTCTGCTTTGCCAGCTCCCAACTACCCCTAAAATGCTGTGAAAACAAGCAAAAACAGAATTAGTTGCCGTTATGTCACTTTTGATTTCAGATTTGTACACTGGCCAATCCATCAGCAGTCTGGGAGTGTGAACATTTTCCCCTGCCTCCCCCTTGGGGGAACACAGTTGCCCCCCCTAACCTCGTGTGTGCAGGTGTTTGAACTGCTAGAAGAGTGTTGAAAATAAATGCCAGTGATGGCAATACCTACACAACTGTGGTGCAGCCATGCCCAGCCTGTTGTGCCCACTGCTGGTCATGGCATCTCAGAAAGGATATTGCTGAGCCAGAAATGGTTACATGATCATGGGAGAAAAGCTCGCAGTATCTAGGACTTTTTAGTTGAAGAGGAGATGTGCAGGAGGTTTATAAAAGGATACCTAGTGTGGAGAAGGGAAGGTGGGTGGAGATGCCTGGTTTTTTAGTTTGTTTTGTTTTGGAGGCTGTGTCCTGAGAGTAGAACCCATTGGGGCCATCCAGTGAGGTGAAGTGGGAAGTGCTTCAGGAGCCACATGGTTAAACAGTTAAAGTGTGGATGGCTAAAAAGGGGGTTGCCCTGCAGCAATCTAAGGGATCCTGGGGATGGGCCCACAAAGAAGGCCTGTCTGGCAGACCTCTAGCAGTGCTGAGCCACGAACCGGAGACACCCCTCACCTACTCCCAGCGTATGCACTAGACCTTGTGGCCTGGGGAACACTTTGCCTTTCCTGAGCTTCCCTAGACATCCACATCCCGCCCCTGGTTTTTGCTGACTTTCCAACCTTTGCTCAGTCCCTCCCCCACATTCTGAAAAGTTGAAATGCCTCTCCTAAGACTTGACTCTTGGCAGTAAGAGCTTTAATGTTAAAATATTCTGGCATTTTGCTCCCCTCCTCTTGCATTGGCCCTCAGCCACTGTTGGAATGTGGCCCCTGAGAACTTCTCTGAAATAGCGCTTGCCCCGTCCCGCCCACTGTGCAGGACTCTGCCGACTTGCTCTTACATCTTTGGCCATCTTTTTTAAATGAGTGTGTTTACAAGGTGTAGACAGGAGAGCATCAACCATGTTTTGCTACCCAGTCCTGTTCCCTGTCTCAGCTTAAATTGAAATACAATTAAAATGTATGCATAAAGCAACTAGAAATGACTTCATAGTTGCTTCCTGGTTTCTGCCGAAGACCTGAAAACATGGTGTACCTTGCAGGGCACAGCTGCCATCCATGGCGAGGCTGTTCTGTACAGCAGGCTTGTTGGAATTACTGGTATAGTCCGGGGGAGAATGGACAGCCATTAAGGTTCCCTAGGTAGAATGGAGCATTTTGCAGGCCATGATCTGTAAGAGAAATCCTGCATGCTTCCTGTAGTACATCACTAAGTGCATCATTTTGGCTCCACTCCTTTTCCCTGGGCTTGAGAGCAAGCCCCCCTCCCCCATGCTGATAGAACTGCCTTGAGCTGGTTCCCTTCCCTTCCAGCCTGAAGGATGTAGCAGAGAGCATAGGTACCCACCAGTGAGAAAGCCTTTACACTTCAGGCGGTGAGAGGTGTAAAGAGCAGCAGCAGCAGCATCAAGTAAGAGGAAGAACAGAATTGCTTCTTCAAAGGAGATTTGTACAGAAGCCAGAATTGTTCATTATCCCTCTTTCTTCTAGCTTGATGAAAGACTATTTTTTCAAACCGCCCATTAATAAGTTGAGCTTGAACTTCCTGGATCAGGACTTGGAGATGGACTATAGGAGCAGCTATCAAGGAGAGGTGTGTGTTTGCATGCATGTTATTTATTGTTTGCTTATTTATAAGTATTTGTAGACCACTGAAGGTGCCAAAGTAGGGGATAACAATGATCAAACATATACAGTTGTCCCTCCGTAGCCATGGATTTAAGTATTCATGGCTTGAAAATATTCTTAAAAAAATAATAATCCAAAAAACAAACCTTGATTTTGCCATCTTATATAAGAGACACCATCTTGCTATGCCATTGCATATCATGGGACTAGAGTATTCATGGATTTTGGTATCCACGGGGGGGCCTGGAACCAAACCCCAGAGAATATGAAGGGACAACTGTAATACACAACAGTAGATGACATCTGTTTATATGTGCCATGCCCATAAGAATGGTGATGAAGCTGGACTGTGTGAGGAAAGGTTGCAAAAATAGGCTGGTCTTGGTCTTTAATGTGCTCCTGAAAATGAGAATTCTTGCTGCACACCTCATAGCGGAAGGAACAGTGTTCTGTGAGGCGGGTGCCACCCTAGTAAATCCACTTCTCTGAACAACCGTGGAGCAGGCATCAGTGTTGTGGTTGTGTCTAAGGAGCAAACTGCTCTTCCTTTGCAAGGTAGACAGCCATGAGCACTTGCATACCTCTTGGCGTCTTTGCCTCTTTGCATACATTAAATAATACTTCAGTAGGATAACATGCTCCTTCACTGACTTCCTTCCAGCCCCACTGTGTAATCTATAAGAACAGAAGAGTGAATTCAAATACAAATTTGGATTGAAAAATTGCAGCTACTCAAGGCTGCTTTTCATTAAAACAAAGCAAAACCATCAAAGCTTAATTTACACACAAGAGTGTCTCTAAAACAGACCCTTGCAGGTGTTTCAACTCATTGGTGCCCATCCTTGCACCATCATGTATCTTCATTTGACCCGCATGCATTGTAGATATGTAACATAATCCATTGTTTCTGGGTTTACATGCAAACTTGTGTGTGAATTTGTTTTTGGATTCACACACAAGAGATCTGAGGAAGACTAGTGGGGGAATGCAATAGATTTGGCTGGGACATTCTGAATTACACAGGCAGACAATAGAAGTCTGTCCCACTGTATTCATGCATGCTCTCTCTTGTTGTTGCTGTGTCTTCAAGTTGTTTCCAACTTAGGTTAACCCTAAGGCAAATCTGTCAGCAGGTTATCTTGGCAAGCTGTTCAGAGGGGGTTTGCCTTTCCCTCCCTCTGAGGGCTGAGAGAGTGCGACTTGCCCAAGGTCACCCAGTAGGCTTCCATGACCGGACGGGTGTTTGAACCCTAGTCTCGCAGTGTCCTAGTCCAGTGCTCAAACCACTACACCACATGGGCTCTCTCTCTCTCTCTCTCTCTCTCTTCTTTCTTAAACCACTCCAAACATCAGGTGCTTTTAAAACAAAATCTCTTTCTCCAACATTTGTGGGCTTTTTGGTCTGTTACTTGAGAATTACAGCAATAGCACATAGCACTTCTATTTCTACACTGCTTATCAGTGCCAAAGCACTCCCTAAGTGGTTTTACAATGTGTTAATGGAAGGATGGAAGGCTGAGTCAACCTTGGAGCCCTGAGGATCAAACTCACAACGTTGTGGCTGCCGTACTGGCATTTAACCACTGCACCACTAGGATTTGAGGTGTTTCCTATTATCCATCCTAAACATGCTTTGCTGCCTCTCTCCGGTGGTCTTTCACAGACCTGAAAACTGCCGCTGTGGCCCATGTACAATTCCTCTTCTCTAAAGCTGCCCAGCACTGAGTTAGCACGTAACACACAGCCTTTTGAGAGTGGTGGGTGGGAGGGTCTCATCTGCATGTCCGGAAAACCTGGCAGGGAGGAATAGCATCAGCTCTGGTCATTCTGAGGAGTGATGTGAATCTTCAGTTATTTCACATTTCCATGCAAGGACAAATAATTCCAAAGTTTCATGGGAGTTGTTGCCCACTTCTGATCATCGTAGGACTTGTCTTCCAGGTGCTGTAATATGCTTACCACCACCAGTCCACAGTATCAGAGGAGAGCATCTCTGAGCCTTCTTACTTTGTTGAAAGGCAGGTTTAGGGATTTCATCCTTTCCGTGCATGTCCTTAAAGAGGACAGCCCTTTGGCAGCCACTGTCGTGTTTTCTCTCCAAACAGGTCATAAGGAATGCCCCCGTGAAGACCTTTGCCAGTGCGACCTTCAGTTCACTTCTGGACGTGTTCCTGTCCACAACTGTCTTCCTCATCCTTTCGGTCACCTGCTTCCTGAAACACTGGATGGCTGGCTCCCCTCCTCCGCCCACAGCTGTGGTTGTGGTTGTCATTGCCATCTTGCTAGAGGTGCTCTCCCTTGTTGTCTCCATCAGGTAAATGAGGCCACGCCTGTATCTCTCCTTTGTTCCTGTCAGAAAACCTGTAGGATATCAAGGGAGGCAGAGCCTGTTCCTTTGAAATTGTCCCTTGACTTCATTTGCTTGTTTTAAAAACCTTGAATAGTTAACAAAAAGACTAGAAGGAGACCTGTGCAGGCCTTTTCAACTCCTGCTCTAGAAGCAGACTTCGTTACCCTATAAAGAGGAAAGACCCCTCCTTTTCCCCTGCGGCAGGCGTGGGTGGGCACGTACAGGTCCTCTGTGGCCCAGGAGAAGCCACTCGAGTCAATTCAGGCACCGTTAAGTGTTAAGGGCTCGGCTGCCTGGGCCCACTCCCATCTCAGGGGTGGGAAAGGCAGACGGAGAAGGCAGGGCCCGCCAGAGCATCACGAAGAGGCTGCAGCTGCCCTCGTCCTGCCTGAGAGGGCAAAGTGAACATGCCATCCCCATGTCCAGAGGAGGCACACGCCATGGCTTGAAACGTAGCCGCCACATGTGTCAGCCTTTGTAGGAAGAGAGAGAGAGAGAGAGAAACTCGACCGGGTATCTTTTGAGCTGTAATTCTACCGTTGATAAAGCTGATTGTGTTGGGAAAGCATTGTTCCTGTGTGTTGTGTGTGCCTTCTTTCCAGAATGGCGTTCTTCTTGGAGGATGTGACGGCCTGCACTAAACGGCTGCTGGAGGTGATTGCTGGCTGGCTGCCGCGGCACTTCATTGGCGCCATTTTGATCTCACTCCCTGCTCTCACAGTCTTCTCGCACTTCACCTCAGAATTTGAAACCAACATCTATGTGAGTTGCCACCATTCTTTCCCACAGCTAGACAAGGAAAGGAGCAATAGGAAGACCCCACAACCACGTGGCCTCTTTTCTGTTCTTTCAGCTGTTGGACTCTTCTGGGGTGCATCTTTCCCTCAGTGCCAGAGGTTGCACAGGGTGCTTTCTTCCCAGGAGATGGCGTGGTAGCAAAGCAGCCGGGGGATCGTGTAGCATTTAACTGCCTTCATTCCCCAGCAGGAGGAGGCAGAGAGCCACAGGAGCTCCTGGTGCGCAGTGCGCCAGTGAGCCACAGTCAGGCATGCTTTTAACTCAGACTGTGCTGAGAACAGTCACCTATGTGTTGGGAATTCCTGTATATTTACTCATACTCAGCTCTGCTTCAGTATTGTTAGGAGTGGGAATTGTGAAGGCTGCAGACCACAGGTAGCCTTTGGGGAGGGTTCAGTGTGGCCAATTGGGGACCTCTACCAAACTCCCAAACCCCCATCCCCCCCTCAAAAAAAAAAAAACAGTCAATTTTTTTTCCAGTTGAAAAACACTTGGATTGTGCAAATTAGGTTAAATAATATAGTCTTCTCCTGCAAAAAAAAAAAAAAAGAAAAAAAAGAAAAAGAAAGAAAGAAAGAAAAAGAAAAAAACCCCACAGATGTCCCCAAAAGTAACTGGGTATGTCATGGCATCACTTTCATTTGCCCAAAATGGCAGCCCTAAGTAACACCCTGAGTTCCAGAGTGAGAGTACTATACTCCTACCTTTATTTGAAAATACTTGTATAACCTATGATTATTATTTATGACTGAAAGATCCAAAACTTCTGACTTAGAAAGTTTGATTTGCATGGACTTCAAAAAATAGAAGCTTTGCCTTGAATAATAGATGCTCCTCAACCCTTTCACATGTTAGTTTTCCCCTTGGCACGTGTGTGTTCAGACATGCATCAGTGCAGTTGACTCAGGAGACAAAGAAATGTGAGGCTGAGAGGAAGCAATTGACGGCACAAGCACATTTGGAAATGCTGTGGGCAGTTCTAGGCATGGCACCTCAAGGAGCGTATGGTAGAGCCAGGAGAGGTGCAGAAAGGGACCACTAGAACAAGCAAGGGGCTGGAACATCCCTCTGTGAAGAAAAGCCACAACATTTAGGGAGTTCTGGCTGAGAGGAAGGAGGGTGAGAAACGACACGATGGAAGTTCATAGAAGTAGACATGGCACAGAAAAAGATGGCAGGGAGAAGTTCTTCCTCCCTCTTCCATACAGCTAGCACCCAGACTGGGATCATCCACTCAGGCAGAATGTTGGGAAACTCAGGGCAGTCAAAGAGAAGCACTTGTTTGCAGAGGTCACTGTCAAACTCACTGCTGCCCAAAGAGACAATGATGGCCTCCAGTTGGGGTGGCTTTGAAAGGAGTTTAAGAGGACGAGACCACCAGTGGTGGCTACTCGCTGTGGCTGTCTATGACTTCCACTTTCCGTTGGCGCTCTTGTTATGGGAATCACTTAGTGGTGGGGTCTTGTCATTGGAAGATGCTCTGGTTTAATAATAATAATTTTTTACTGACCTCTCCCCAACGCTCGCGCAGGGTACAGCATGGATTTAAATATAACGTATGACATAAAATCATTTAAACAGACAGGTAAAAACACATAGGATTAAAATCGCAAATATTAACATTATTCATAGACTTAAAATGCATAGATTAATATCTGCTGGGTAGACCTGCTGAAAGAGATAGGTCTTTAGTACTGTTTTAAATTCCGACAGCATGTTTTGCTGCTGAATCTCTTCTGGCTGGTCATTCCATAGTCTGGGGGCAGCTGATGAAAAGGTCCTCTGGGTGACAGTTGCCAGTCTAGTCCTGGCTGGTTGAAGTAAGTGTCCCCCGGAGGACCTGAGGGTACAGGGCGGATTATATGGGAGAAGGTGATCCCTGAAGGTAACCTGGACCCAAACCATGTAGGGCTTTAAAGATAATAACCAACACTTTGTACTTTTCCCAGAAAGTAATTGGCAGCCAGTGGAGTGGTTTCAGTACTGCTGTAATGTGCTCACTCCTGAATGTACCTGTAACCCGTTTGACTGCCATATTTTGAACTAAATGAAGTTTCCAAATTTAGTACAGAGTACATTGCAAAAGTCCAACCTTGAGGTTACCAGAACATGCACTACCATCTTTAGGTCTTCCAGTTGTAGGAAAGGGTTAAAAACAACCCAACAAAACCACACAACACCCCCAGTCACCTCCGCCCACAGATCAGTGTGTTCCAAGCTGAAAACCTCATTAAGGGTGTGACCTGACCTGAATGTTTTGGTCCTGAAACCAGTTGGGATAAGCACTTGTTTTTCTTGGATGCCATGAACTCCCGAGCTGCACCTGACAAACTGGCCTCTAATGGTATGTTGAAGTTGCACAGGAGCAAAAAGCTGGGCCACTCCAACAACAGCCCCAAGGCCAGTTCCATGAGCTTGGCCAGAGAGCATGACAGGAAGCAGGGAGGATGGTACACATAGCATATGACTAACAGCTGCTGTCTCTGTTTGTTGCTAGTACACCATGTTTATATGTTCTGCGATTCTCATCACCATCATCCAGTACTGTAATTTCTGCCAGCTCAGCTCCTGGATGAGGTCGTCTTTGGCCACTCTTGTTGGCGGAGTCCTGCTCATCTTGCTCTACGTGCCTCTGTGTCCTGACAGGTGAGCCTCCACAGACATGGCTGCTGTTGTAGGTGCTACAGCTTGCCCATTCCTCAGGGGCTAGGCTGGGTGGGCCTTTCTTCTACAGCACAAGACCCTGGGAGCATCAGCAGGAGGCCAGAAGAGAGTGGCTGTGGCCCCAGTCCCTCTCTCTTCCACCTGCAAGCAGACACTTCAGTGCCTTGGGCCCAGTAGGAGCTCCACCATTGTGGCCAGCCGAGGCATACTTGGAAATGTTGTCTAGCTGTATGGTTAGGCCTAGCGGAAAGAGGATTGGACTGGGCTTATCTGTGTGAAAGGAGACATCTGTAAGGACAAAAAATGGAATTTGAAGTGGGGGGAACCAGGGGCAATAAAGGTGCATCCCCAGGCTGCAGCGTACATGTTTTACTGCCCCATGCTTTTGGTTGGTGGTTGATGTGCTTTCTTCATATATTTCTGTTCCCACTTCATGGAGGAGTCTCACCTTGACTCAGCAAAGAACTTCAGGTAGGCATTTCGCACCCATTGGCTGTCCTTGTATCTGTGGTCACTACTGGACCATGCGGCCCCTTTCCTCACCCTTTGCCCCATCCAGCAGCCCCTTCATGCTTGCAGCCAGGTATATGACTGGAACAGGTTATAGGAGTCATATAACCCCCTTGCTAAAACATCCACTGACTGCTGAGCCGTTTGTAGGCAGAATTAAAAGTGCTGGTTGTGACTTTCAAAGCCCTACACGGTTTGGGTCCAGACTGTTTGAAAAAAACCCTCTCCCTATATGAGCCTGCCTGAGAGAAGGCTTTCTCTCGATCCCACACCACTACCACTTGGCAAGGACATGGGAGCAAGACTTCCTGGTGGCTGCTCTCAAGCTGTGTGCAACTCCCTTCCCCGGGAGATCTGTTTGACCCCCTCCCTGCTCTCTTTCTGCCAGCAGATAAAGACTTTTTTTATTTAAGGAGGCATTCAGCCTGTAATAGCTTGCAGCAGAGGCAGCTTTTAATGGGGGTGTTATTTCTATTAGATTTATGTATTTTTAAAATTGCTTTTAATTTGCATTTTTAACATTTTTTAAAAATAGAACTCTGATTTAATTGTGTTTTAACTTTTGTACTAAGAGCTTTTTAGTTGTATTGTGCTGCCTTGGATCCTGTGCTGGGAGAAAGTTGGGGGAAAATTAAAATAAATAAATAATACACTACATTCAAAACTGTTACATGTAGAAGACTCCCCCCTGCCCTGGCACTCTGTATCAGAGGACATGGCATACGCTTTTGACATCAAAGCCACCAAGTGCATGCTCTTTACTTTGGGCGATAGGCCTGTGAATGTTGTGCTCTTGGTATCTGCCTGAAGAGGGAGACTGAAAAGGCCAGTGGGAAGATAATCACGTTTTACCATGAGGATTGTCATTCTTCAGGAAGGCCAGCTTACATTTGCTCTCAGCAGACTGGCTTCAGGTTTCATGCCTGGCACTTCACAAGTCATATTCCCACTGCGCTAGAGGACAATGCACTGGCAAAGTCAACTTGAAATGTTAAGTTCACAGCCTGTCAAGCTGTCATGGTTGTCCTACGCAGACAAAAACCTCTAAAGGTGTTGACTAAAACTTATGAGCTGAGGTAGAGGTATCTCCTCTCAGTGACGTATGGATATTTTTTTACTGTGGAAAAACTGTGAGGTATGCACAGGTCCTCAGAGACAGAAGACAGACTCAGATGAAGAATTGCCTGATGGACATATTCATTGGGCATATTCACACATTCAGTACCAATGTTGAAAATGTGGCCAGTGAAACGTCGTGATATGGATCTCATGATTTCTCTTTCAGCTCCATGGAAACCTTCAACTCAACCCAGAACCTCGGGTAAGCCTTAAAATCTTGTGGCTTGCCTTGCTGTATCTGCTCCTCAGGGGGCTTTAATGACCACTTTAAAAATACCTTAGCTTTAACAGGGAGAGTTTATATTTAGAACTTAGTGTCCTTCACAGCTTGTGTTTTATGAGGAATCTGAGAATAAGTGGCCAGATCCCAGGAGGCTTGTTGTGAGTGTTCACAGATCGCCACAGTGGGAATGGTGAACTTCCTGTGGAGTCACACTCACCCTCTTTGGTGACAGCCAGAGAAGCAGCCAAATTGGCTCTTCAGAGCTCCTGCCCCGTAAACATCTCACTGGATAAACATAAGAGATGTCTGCTTTTTTAAAACATTGAGCTTGGATCAGCCATTTTAAAGCCCCAAGTAAATACTGTACTTTTCTGGGACTTCTGTGCCTCACACCAGACGGATCTCTTGTCCTAAGCAATGCATCATTCAGAACCTTCTAGAGCTGAGCAACTGTTTGGATGGTAGCCCCGTCCCTCCTCTGAACACGTCTAAGAAGCAGTTCCTACCTTGCCCCTGAGTTTCAAGGCTGCCGAAGTAGCAGGCCTAATACTCTTATACCCATAGCAAGAAACTCCAGAGGAGAGAAGGGAGGCTTTGAAGAGGGGAAGCATTCCTAGGAATCAAAAGCATTTTTAAAGATGACGCTGTGTATGCCTGCGTGTGTGTTTCATTGGTTATCCTCTCTCTCCCCCCATCTCTCTCCCTTCCCCACCAACCCACCCACCCCAGGTTTGTGAAGAATGCATGCAACCAGTCATCCTCAGAAGACTTCCAGAGGCCAGCTGACCTGATTGGCCAGGAAGTCATTCTGGGTTTCTTCCTTCTGCTCCTTTTGGTGTGGTTCTTAAACCGGGAGTTTGAGGTGAGTTACCGTCTCCATTACCACGGAGACGTGGAAGCAGATCTCCACCGCACCAAGATCCAGAGCATGAGAGACCAGGCTGACTGGCTGCTGCGGAACATTATTCCGTATCACGTGGCAGAGCAGCTGAAAGTGTCCCAGAGCTACTCCAAGAACCACGACAGTGGCGGCGTGATCTTTGCCAGCATTGTCAACTTCAGCGAGTTCTACGAGGAGAACTACGAGGGCGGCAAGGAGTGTTACCGTGTCCTGAACGAACTGATTGGGGACTTTGACGAGCTGCTCAGCAAGGCTGACTACAGCAGCATCGAGAAGATCAAGACCATTGGGGCCACGTACATGGCTGCCTCCGGCCTGAACGCTTCCCAGTGCCAGGACGCCAGCAACCCCCATGCTCACCTGCAGACCCTCTTTGAGTTTGCCAAAGAAATGATGCGGGTGGTCGACGACTTCAACAACAACATGCTGTGGTTCAATTTCAAGCTGCGGATTGGCTTCAACCACGGCCCCCTGACGGCCGGGGTCATTGGCACTACCAAGCTCCTGTACGACATCTGGGGCGACACGGTCAACATCGCCAGCCGCATGGACACCACAGGGGTGGAGTGTCGCATACAGGTGAGTGAGGAGAGCTACCGCATCCTGAACAAAATGGGGTATGACTTTGATTACAGGGGGACAGTCAATGTGAAGGGGAAGGGGCAGATGAAGACCTACCTTTACCCCAAGTGCATGGACAATGGGGTGGTCCCCCACCACCAGTTGTCCATTTCTCCAGACATCCGCGTGCAAGTGGACGGGAGCATCGGGCGATCTCCGACCGATGAGATCACCAACCTGGTGCCTTCTGTACAGAACTCAGACAAGATGCCCCACGTCTCAGAGCACAATGTGGAGGTCAAAGATGGGCTGCCGTGTTTCAAGAAGCTTCCAAAGGAGCCTGCCAAGCCAGATGACCGGCACAGGCTTGGTAAGGGCAGCGAGAAGGACGACGGTGAGGACGCGGGTCCCGATGAGGCCAACGAACTGACCAAACTGAACAGCTCCAGGAGCGTCTGATGTCCTGGGGAGGGACGCGTTGGGCTCTGTCAGCAGGAACACAAGAGCTGTTCTTAGCTGGCTGCGTCCTGGGGGGCGGGGGGGAGAGGGGGAGTCAAGGGCAAACTGCTCTGTGGGTGCCTCCTGTCATTTGTGCGCCTGGGTCAGAGTGTGGATCACAGCCATGCAGGGCTTTTGCCCCTCACACTCCCCTTGAAACAGTCTTTCAGCCGAGAGGAGACATCAAGTGCCTTCCGACAGACTCTGCTGGACTCCTTGTCTAGGTACAGAGGCACAAAGTCAGACCACAGGTGGGGGATCTGTATACGTTCAAGGGGTACGCCGTGGTTATTTCAGTTTTTTTAATTGTTTCTTACCAACACTACTATTCTGTTTTTGTTTCAGCTATTGCAGCTCCTTTTTACGTAAACACAGAAAAAAAATGCACGTTTTCCTTCCTTCTGTGACTGACACAAAAGAGCCAGTAAAAGAAGACAAGACCTGGGGCGACCCAGTAGTGATAGCGCAGGATTGCATCCTGAGGGGCTGGGCGGGGCTGAGGAGCATCGCTAGATCCCTAAGCTCAGTTGCTGTCTGAGGAGACAGTTGTGTCGATGTTTGCCATGACCACACTGACGTGCCATTGCATGTTCCAAGAATATGTAAATTGCCATTCTATACACCCCAACCTGCTGCGACAAAAGCAGGGCCAGTCTCCACTGCAGGTGTCCTGATTCCAACCTGGTCTGGGAGGACCTCTTGAGTCTGACCTAAGAGAGAGAACTTGATAAATAATTTGGGACTTCCTCACTCTTTTTTTTCTTTTATCCTCTCCTTCCCCCCAATTTGATTTTGTGGAAATAATACGTGACTGGCATAACCCAGGTTCCAGTTCAGCTCGTGTGCCCCCAGCTCGACCCAGCCTTTCCCTTGGCAGAGTTGGTGCCAAAGGTGATTTGAACTCCACCTTCGGGATGACCAGCTGCTCAGGATTGGGGCCAGCGCTTGTGCCCTCATTTCCTGTGTGTGTGTGGGGGGTTAGAATGGCAGGTGGGCTCAGGGAGTGTAGCGAGATGGCCAGCCCGGCCTTTGAAGGAAGTCTCTTTTAGAGAGGAAACAGCCCTCCTCGCTCCTAGTTTATTTGGGCTGGACCATGCCAAACGCCTGCAGGTCCCATGTAGCCAAATGGACAGGATTCACATAAGGGCGACTCACTCAGCCATCAACTGTCCAGTAGGTAGGAAAGGAAGGAAGGCTTGTCTACAGCTTTGAGTGCAGAACACAGGAGAAGGAGTAAAATGCCTTTTTGAGTTGTGCCTTCCTAGGTGGGCTGGAGTTGGAGGTTCCTGTGTTTCTTTTATTGCAACACTACCCTTTAAAAGTAAAGCAGAATGTGGCGGTGCCTTTGAGCTCAGACCTTATGCAAGTGCACCCCAGGAATTTATTGTCCTAATGGGCCTTTGACCCCGTTCTAAGGCTTTTTCTGCCACCTGCCCCTCCCTTTTGCATGCCACACATATTTATAACGGCTGCATTGAACAGCATTGTGAAATAGGCATCTTTGGGGAGAAGCTCAGGGGGGTGGGTAAGAGGGGTAGTATGTTTCCAGCACTGGCCCTGGACACCGAAGCCCAGGCAGGGTCTCCGTCCTTGAATTATTTTGCTAAGAGGACACTGCTGCATGCTTCTCAAAACGTAGTGACAAGGGCAACCAAGTCTTCTTCCCTTCAGCCTCAAGTACTGTACTAGCCTTCACAGTGGCTGCAATCCTAAGCACATGGACTAGGATTTACCTCCAGTGTATGTAATGGACTTCTGAATAAAGATGTGCAGGAGCAGGCTGTGCCGTTCTGTTGTCTTAATGCCACTCCACCCACCAAGGCCACGGCTTGGCCTAGCTCAGGGGCGTCTTGCCAGGCTCTTTGCAGTCAGCTTTGCTGCCCGTAAACTTATTTTCCTTCTAGACTGTTCTTACGCACACTGGCAAATGGTAGTGGCCATGCTGGCTGGGGGATTCTGGGAGGTGTAGGCCAAAGTCCTATCTTTTCTGAGCTCTGGATCTGGGGGGGGGGGGGAGGCAACCTCCTGGGTTGCTGACATGGCGTGGCCATTGTAGGAATTGTCAACAGTAGATCTGCATAAAAACACCACAACAAGAGCAGTAGCACTACCCCACTCCAAGCCCTCTCCAGTGTCAAAGCACACAAATAGTTTTACACTGCCTTGTGTGATTTTCGCAAGTGTGGTTCTGAGTAGGCCACAGCAACTGTGTGTCTTGCTTGCCCCGTGTCGGAAGCAGGTGAGCTCTCTCCTGTTGGTAGGATGGGAGCTGCCTGTCCCTGGCACCGGTGTTTGCTCCGGGTTATGACACATGGGACGCAGGGACTCTGTCCTTGCAAGCGTGAGAGCTCCCCAGATTCTTTGGGGGGTGACAGAAAAGTCCTTTCACAGCAAGCACGCCCAAGACAAACATGAGCTAGCACGCTGAGTTCTGTAATGTCTTTAATAGGATAAATAAAATGACACAAAGAAGGCAGCTTTCAAGATTCTCCAAAGCCTTCTGCTGGCACAAAATGTACGGGGTAGATGGGGAGGGGAGACCGGGGGTGCAAAGAGGGTTTTGTGGGCGCAAGGCCCCCACGCGGGCAGAGCTGCTGCTCCCGAGGAGGCCCCTCTGGCAAGATGCGCCCGGTGGGTCCCAGTCCCTTGGGAAGGAGAGGCTCCGGAGAGAGGATGAAAGATGGAGGCTCTCCCTGAAGGGGAGGAAGGCAGGCCGGCCGTCCGTCCGGCCTGGGAGGTTGCGCCCCGGCTGCTCCCAAGCCGCAGCCACGGGAGGCCCACCCGCGGGCTGGGAGGGCGGCTGCCCGGGACCCGTGCCAAGGCCCGCCGAGGAGGCGCTGGGGGCGCTTATCGGGGCCCGGCCGGGCGGCAGATGGCGAGGGCGGGCCGGGCGGGCCGGGGCCAGCGAGGGGGGAGCCCCACGGGTGGGGGCCGGAGCGGGCCGGGCGCTGGGGCGAAGGGGGCGCTGGAGTCCTGCTGCCCGGCCCAGGCGGGAGCCCCCCGAGGGGCCGGACCCCCACTCGCACACACCGCGGGTCCCGGGCCCTTCCCTCCCACGGGGCCGCAGGAGACCCCCCTCCGCGCTGCAGCCAGGGGCCTCCCGGCGGCCCACCCCCTCGGCCTGCCCCGCCCCAAGAAGGCGCCGGGCCGCCTCCCTTATCGGGCCCAGCAGCCGGCGGCGGGCGAGAGGGCGCGGGCGCTATCGGGGAGCCCGGGGGGCCGAGGCGGAGGGGCCAGCCGGCCGGGCAGCCCTCGCCCGCCCCCGTTGCCCAGAGCAGAGGGGCAGCCCACCTACCCACCCCCAAGGCCGAGCCGAGGGCAGCCGCCCGTTGTGGGCAAGGGCCAGCGGAGCCCCGGTGGACTCTTGGAGCCGGAAGGCACCCGGTGGCCATCTAGTCCAGCCCCGACTGTCATGCAAGAACCGCCACGGAAGGAGGCCGGAGCCAGGCTCGCCCGCCCGACCTCTGCGGCCGAAAGCCCTCCAGCCAAAGAGGGGGCGCCCTCCTCTCCGCTGCCGAACAGGGGGAAAGAAAGCCCCCCCCCCAGTTCGCCTTCTCATTTGACCCTCCGGTCCGCGTCCTGTCTCTCCGGGGGGAGCGGCCGAAAACAAGCCCCCCCCCCGTGGCGCCTCTGGACCGACTGCCGCTGACCGGCCCCAGCCAACCCCCAGCCTCCGCCCGGCTTGGCTGCCCGGCTCTCCCCGGCTGCGGTCAAGCACTGGGGGGGGGGGACCGGGCCTCCGCACACACATACGTTGAACTGCATCTCCCAGCAGCCTCCTGGCCCAGGGGAGGAATGATGGGAACTGCAGTGCTGCAGTTGCCGCACCGTTCCCAGCCCTGCTGCCCGGAGGCGTCCGTGTCCGGGCTTTGGTCCGAGTGTGAGGGTGTCGCGCCTCGCCCCTCTCCCCAGGGCCTGGGGGCTCAAAGCCCCCCCCCGCCTCTAAGCGAGGGCCAAGCCATGCGTGCGCCCTCATCCGCTTCGGGCTTCGCGTCCCGCTGCCCCCAGCATCCCCCACGGTTGGCTGTCCTAGCAGGGGCTGATGGACCTTGCAGTGTGCCAGGACCTGGCTGGCTGCAGGGCTCCGGGCTCCCACCCCCCACCCCGTTGGGACCACCTTTGGCTCTCCGGGGGCTGCCCGCCCGCCTTCCCGGCCCTTCCGCGCGCATGCGTGTGTGTGCGTGGGGGGTCCTGGTGGAGGGGGGCTGAGCCCTGGGCGCCTCTGGCCGGGAAGCCAAGGGGGCGAGCAGCCGGGCGACAGCGGAGCCGGGGGGGGGGGCAAGCGAGCCTGGCGCCCGTGGCTGGGACGACCCCGAGGCGCCGGGTGCTGGGTTCAAGGCACGACACACCACGGGGGGGGGGCGTGTGCGGGGGCTTTGCCAGGGCTGTGGAGCAAAGGGGGCTCCTCGGGATTGGAAGGACCCGCCGCGGTTCTCCGGGGGCGCAGAAGCAACCCGGGAGGGAAGGGAAGGGAAGGGGAGGCCGAGGGGGGCTCGCGGGACCGGCCCTCCCGGGGGTCCGCAGCGCCCCTCCCAACCCGCCCCCGCCCTCCTCGGGGGGAGACCCGCCTGGCCTCCGCCCCTCATCGCTGCCCCCCGGAGTCAGGATGGAAAAGCCCCCCACCCTGAAGGAAAGCGGCGGAGACTCTTCTCAGTCGACGGGGTTTTTTGGGGGGGGGGGGCGGGGAGGAGAAGCTTAGACCCTCCAGCCGCGGGATCTGGCTGGCTGAGCAGACCCGCAAAAGGGAAGGAAGGCTGCACGTGTGAACGAGGAGAGCCAGCCTGGTGTAGCGGTTTGAGGGTTCGAATCCCCTTTGCTCGGCCCCCTCGGGGTGGCCTCGGGCAAGTCACACTCTCTCAGCCTCAGAGGAAGGCAAAGGCAAAAGCCCTCTGGACAAATCTTGCCAGGAAAACCCAACAATACCAGCAACGCCACCAACGGGAAAGTTCATTAGCCCCAGTCCCTTGGGCTTGGTTGTGACTCCCCCATTCTCTGGGGCTGGGACCTGCGGGACCCGCACTGCGCCCCCTCCCCTCACCAGGGACCCCCCGTGCCTCCTCCGGGGGCGCCGCCCGCTTAGCTTCGGGGGGCTGGCCGTGGTCCTCCTCACTGCCCCCCGCCCTCCTGGCGCCCCATCCTGCGCTCCGCCGCGGGGCCTGGGGGACCCCCAGAGGCAGACGGGCCCTCCCCCTCCAACCCCCCGCGAGGGTCGGTCACCCACCCACAGACACTCCGGGGCGGCCGACCGAGGGGCGCTTCCAGCCGGAGCAAACGCCTGCGCGGGGGGGGGGGCTGGGGCCTTAAACCACACGACCCCCCCTCGAGGCTCTCCCCTATCTCGGGGCGGAGGCTTATCGGGCCTCCCAGGCGGCGGCGCTGCTGCCCGGGCGTCGCTCCTCCTGCGGGGGCAGATAGAGGGGAGCCCCCCGCCCCTCCGGGCCCCTCCCTCCCTCCCCTCCCCTCCCCCATCCTTGGTGTGCGCCTGGGGGGGGGTTCAAGGGCGCTCCCGAAGCGTGGCTCCCCCCCCCCGTGCGCCGTCCTGCTCCTTCGGGGGCAAGGGCCCGGGAAGAGGGGCAAGGGCTTTGGGGGCAGCCTCCATCCAGGGAGCCTCGAGAGGATCGGGGTCTCCGGGTGGGGAGGGGGCGTCAGCCTACGGGCTCGGCTGCGTGTTGCTGGAAGTGAGGAAGTGCCGAGGCTCGCCTGCGGGCCTCGGTCTGCGTGTGTCCCCCTGACCTGGGTTTCCAGGGTCTCACCTCCTCTTGCAGGCAGGGGTCACTTAGCCCCCCCCACGCCCACTCGCGCCAAGAAGTCTCTTTTCGGGGCTCTGTGTCCCCGGAGCCCGAGAAGCCCCCGGGCCAGGCAGGAGGCAGCTCCCCCCGAGATGCCCCAGGGCCAGGACCCCTCGCGAGAGTCGGCCAAAGGGGGCCCTTCCGCCCCTCTGCCTGCCTGCTGCCGATCTTTCCTACCGAAGAGGGGCTCTGCTTCCCCACAATAAGCCCGGGGGCTCGTCTGCACGCGAAGCCCTGTTTGTTCCACACCGGGAGCCCACCCGGCGCTGGGGGGGGGGGCCGAGGAGGCGGCCTTCTCCCGGTCACCCGGACCCCCGCCCGGAGCGCACCAGCCCGGCCCCGCTTCCCTGGGCGCCTTCCCGGGGCTGACCCAGAATGGGGACCCCCTCGCCCGCCCAGAGGCCGAGGGGCCCAGAAGCCCCCCCCCCGGGCAGCTGCCCGGGCCCCGCCGCTGCCCATCTGGACCAGCGGCGAGCCCCCTTCCCGTCTTGGCCCCTGCTTTTCCGTCCCTGGACGGTGCCGGCCTGAGGCCGTTGGGCTGCGGACATCGAGGCCGGCCACCCGGGAGCACGAGTGGAAAGCGAGCGGCTCGGGCTCGGGCTCTGGCCGGCACCGCCCGCCCTGCAGGGCCGCCCTGGGTCTCTCTGCAGCCAGCCTCGGGGTCTCTCAGCCAGAGAGGGGGCTCGGGAGGGGGCCGGGGGGAGCGGGCGCCCGGACTGCCCACGCCGTGGCCGGGCAGCGTCTCCAGCCGGCCTGCCCCGCTCGCCCTCGCCCCGCGTGGGGCGCTCCGTCCACCACGGCCGACGAGCCCGCTTTCACCGCGGAGCGCCCCGGGTCACGGGTGGGCGGCCAGGGCGCTGAAGGGGTCCACGGCGCCAGGGCTGAGCAGCGGGGTCGGGTGGGAGGGTTGGTGGGGGGCTCTGGTTTCCTTCAGGCAGGGCCGCCCGGAGGCGCCACGGGGCTGGACCCCCGGCCCTTCTGCCTGGGACCCGGGGGGGGGGCTGTGAGCCGGACCCCCCCGCCGCCGCCGCCCCGGGGTATTGGCCGCCCTGCCCTTTCGGGCCCCCTTCTTCCGACGGGCTCCCTGCCTGACCGACCTGGGGGCCTTCGGGGCTGTCTTATCCCTGGGGGGGGGGAACCGAGGGGGGGAGGGAGGCGCGCCATGGGCAGCCCCCGGCCGGGTGTGCTGGGGGTCTGGGGAGGGGGCGTCGGGGGCTTCAGGCTCAGCAGCGGCCCCCGCCTGGCGATGCTGGGGAGGGGCTGGGCGGGGGGGCGAGCCCGATGTCTCCCTGCCCCTCCGCCTCCGCCGGCCCCTCCCCTCCCTCCCCTCCCCTGCTGCTGGGGGCGGGGGGCGGGGCCGGCGGGGCCGATAAAAGGGCGGCCGAGGCCCGGGGTCTCACAGTCGGTCACCCCTTTGGCTGCCAGGATGGTGCTGAGCGAGGACGACAAGAACCACATTCGGGCCATCTGGGGCCACGTGAGCAGCAACCCCGAGGCCTTCGGGGGCGAGTGCCTCACCAGGTGAGTCGCCAGGGAGGGACCCCGTTCCCGGCCCCCCGCCGGCCCGCGGGGAGCTCTTCTCACGCCCGTCCGCCCCGTCCGCAGGCTCTTCGCCGCCCACCCGACCAGCAAGACCTACTTCCCGCACTTCGACCTCAGCCCCGGCTCGGCCCAGGTCAAGGCCCACGGCAAGAAGGTGGTCGACGCCCTGACCCAGGCCGTGAACAACCTGGACGACGTGGCCGGCGCCCTGGCCAAGCTGGCCGACCTCCACGCCGAGAAGCTCCGCGTCGACCCCGTCAACTTCGGGGTGAGTGAGTGCCCCCCGACCCCCCGGGACCCCCGGGACCCTTCCCTTCCCTCGGCCGGGCGGGGGTCGCGCCCCTCCTGCGGGAAAGCAGCCTTCTCCGTGCACCCCCGCCCCCTTAGTCGCTCTGGGGACACGCCTGGCCTGCTCCAGCCCCTGCCCCCCCTCGCACCCCATCTCGGCCGTGGAGACCCCCACCCACCACATGGCCGCTGGGGAAGAGAAAGAGCCTAAAACGCGAGGTCCCCCCGTCCCCTCCCTCCTACCATGCATCTCCCCCCCCCCCCCGTCCTGAAGAGGAGAGTTAAAGCACCTTGCAATACTTAGAAAACCTGCCTTTTTAAATCCTATCCTAAACTGAAAGCTCCCAAGACTGGGTGGGTTTCACCATCCTGAAAATCCCCGTAGTGAGTTCAGGACCTAGCCTTGCTTCGAGCATGTAGATTGCAAACCTGTTGGTAAACGTTTTGATCAATGCGCTTTTAAACCAGCTTTTTTGGTCTTTATTCGGTTTGAATGGCTAGCGATTGGGGGTCCAGGGTATTTAGAAATGCTCGCTGGGTCTGCCTGGCTGTGTGTTCTTGCTTAATTAACCCCGCTGAGGAAACGGAGACTTTGTCACGAGGAGACCCCAAGGGCTTCTTGCCCCGGGACCTTCGGTGGCAACCGTGTAATCGTGATGCTCTCCCCCAACCCTTCCTCCCCCCCTCCTCCTCCTCCTCTCTCGCAGCTGCTCGGACACTGCATGCTAGTGACCATCGCCGCCCACAACCGCGGGCCCCTCAACCCGGCCGTCATGCTCTCCTTGGACAAGTTCATGACCAAAGTGGCCAGGGTCCTCGTCGCCCACTACCGCTAGAGGCGCCCCGGAGCCCCGCCGGACCCCCGCCTCGGACCCCGCCTCGGACCCCCTCCGCCCCCGGCCCCCGAGGCGCCACACGGCGACAATAAACCTCTGGCTTCCAACGCACGCCTGGCCTCCGCCTGGTCTTTTGGGGGGCTCTTTGGGGGGCGGGGGGGCGGGCGGGGAGGCTGGCTTCGAGGGAGGGAGGGAGGGAGGGAGGGAGGACGGGGGTCTCTGGAGGAGAGGGGCGCCGGGGTGACGCTCTCTCTGCCTCTCTCTCTCTGCCTCTCTCTCTCTCTGCGGCGGCCTTCCTTGGCCCAAGGCCGCTGACCCTTTGGCCACGGCCGACCGGCTGAGGGGGTCCCCAGGGGGCTGGGCAGACCGAGGCCGGGGGCGCAGCTGGCGAGAGGAAGCGGGCGGGGTGGGGGAGAACCGGCCCCCGCGACCGGCCTTGGAGCCCCGGGAGGGGATTTGGAGACCCCCGAGCCCTGCCCCTTGCTGGCCCTCCCAGAGCACTCTGCACATGCTCGCGCGCCTCTGCCTGCGAAGGCTGGCCCTCCTGCTCCGTCGGGATCGGGGCCCCCCTCCCTTCTAATGTGATGCCCCCTCCCCCGCCAGCGCCCAGTTCCTGCCCTTGTCCCCAACGGGGCGCCCAGTCCCTTGGCACACGTGGGGGGGCAGGGGGTCGCGGCCGCCGTCCTGAACTCCTCCAGCCGCCCAGGGGTCCGACGGGGGTCCGGGCAGTAAAATACCCCCCCCGGTCGGAAGGGAGGCGAGTTCCCGGGCTCGCAAGGCCCCGCTTTACCCGAGGGAGGGCAGCTGCGGAGGGGAGAGACGCATTTTCTGGTCCGGAGACCCTCCAAAGACCCCCCCCCACACACACAAATCCCGGGTGTCCAGAAGGGCCCGTCTAGGACCGAAAACCTGTGGGGGGTTAATGGGGGGCTGCAGCCTATTCAACGGGTGGACCGCCGCTCTTGCCCCCTCCCTCCCTCCCTCTCTCCCCCGGGACTTTACTCCCCTCCACCGCCGCCCCCCCACGCCCCCCGTTTTTGCCCACCCACCCAGGGCTCCCCGCTCGGCCGGGCCTCTCCCCTGTCCTGCCTTCTGGGGCGGGGGCGGGTCGGGGGCTCCCCGGGCGAAGGCCGCTCTTCCCCCAGAAACACCCCCCGACCGCGCCCGGTGACTCCCTCCAGCCGCCCCGGGGGGGGGGGAAGGGGCTGGTTTGCCAAGGGGTCGCTTCTGGGCTCAGAAACGCCTCCCTCCCTCTTTATTCTGGCCCCGAGGAACTCCAGGGGACCTGGCTGCTGGCGGAAGCCCCCCCCACACCTCCAAGGCCAGGACACTGAGCCCCCCTCGCCCCCCAGGCTGCCAGGGGGCTCCGGAGAGGGAGAGTGTTGCAGGGCTTGGCCCCTCCGCCCAGACAGTGGGGCAGTGGCTCCGGTCTGGGTTTTACTCCCAATATTCAAGGAGCCATCCAAGTCGGCACAACCCTGCCCCCGAAATTGGTTCAGCACCTTGGACGGCACCGTTCGGATTACAAACCAGAGTGACCGGTGCTCGGGGTGGGTTGTAGTGGCAAAGAGACCCGGTCCCCCCGGGATCATCCAGCCCGACCCCCGGCCAGAGCAAGACCCCAAAGCAGCCCAAGAGAAATGCCCCGGCAGAGCGGCCGCCGGCCCCCAGGGTGTCCCCCCCCTCCGGTCCGAGGACCGTCCCTTGTGGGAGGAAACTCTTCCAGGGAGTCCATTTGCTTCTCTCTGCTGGGGAAACAGTCGGGGATTCTGGGAGCTGTGGTCCAAAAACGTTCCCAGCAAAGGCCACAACGGCCCAAGGTTGGGAGCGGCCAAGCCCTCCCCGAAAAAGAAGTCGCTGCTTAGTCCCCCCCCCCCCGCTCGGAGTTGGCAGCTGGGCGGACACTGGAAGCGTGTGAGCGGGCGGATGGTCAGCCGGTTGGTCGCCAGGACAAAGTGACCCTCGGCAAGCAGGCCGTTCCCAGCTCTGGCCGCTGGGCGGCAGTCGCGACTCCCGATGCCTCGGACTGGGTTCCGCAGGGATTTTCAGACAACAACAGGAACAGCAACACTCCTCTGGCTCTCCGTTATAGCGCGATGGTTCCACTTTAACTGCCATGTTTCCATTGTAAGGCCCCCGCGGTGTGTAGACTGGGAGAGGCACTAGACGAACCCTCTGGCAGGGAACTCTAAATATCCCTCCCTAAACTACAAATCTCCACCCTGGCAATTAAAGTGGCGTCCTTGCATTTTAATGGCGCTGTGAGGAAGAGCCGCCCGCTGTGCCTCCGGCCCGCCCGGCGCCCCCTCGGCCGCCATCTCCGGGGAGGGGGGCTCCCGCCTGCCTGCCTGCCTCCCCCTGGCAAGGAAGAGGGGCCCCTTTTGCGCGGCGGCTGGGTCGCTCCTTCAGCTCAGGGGGCCTCGAAAGCCCCTCCGCGGCCCTTGGGGTCCGGCACCCGGCCTCTGCCTCCTGCCGTCCAGGGGGGCCCGGGGGTCTTCCCTCGCCCCGTCCTCTGGCGCTGGTTCCTGGAGGGAGTGGGCTCGGGGCAGCGGGGGGGATGATGGGACACCTGGCGATTCCCCGCAGGCCGCGGCCGACGGAGGGAGGCCCCCTCTAGAGGGAGAGCCCCTCGGCGTGGGGCCAGGCTCGGGGGTGGCCGGGGTCCAGGGCTCCGCTCCGGGGTGGGCGCGTGGGGGCTGGGGAAAGGCGGCGCCTTCCTGGGGGGTCCCGGGCAGCGCCCGCTTTGGCTGCGCCCTTGGGATCCACAGCCTTTGCGCGCATGAACTCCCCGCCGTTGAAGCGCCTGTTCTTCGCTTGTGCAAAGCACGCTTGTGGCTCGTGTCCCGTTTGCTTGTTCGCACACCTCTCCTCTTCCTGGGCACCTTTTGTTCTCTGGGGAACGAGACGCCCCAAGCGAGCACACCCTCTTTTTGACTGGCCTCGCACCATTCAAGATGCGGTTTGGGAGCAGCTCCCTGGGAAGGATGCTCCTGGTTTGACCGGCAGGTAGAAGGCCTTCCTCGTTCCTCCTCCTCCTCCTCCCTACCTGAAGACGCTGCACCTGTGCCCTGAGCTGCGCACTCCCTACTGTGCGAGCAAACCGCCTTTTACGTGTTTAAAGAGGACTAAGCTCGTTTTATTTCTCAGCTAGAGCTACTGTGCGGGGAGGAGGGGGCTGCCTTCATCTGTTCCAAAACTGCTGCTAAGCCTAAGGGGAACTCTGCTACGGAGATCAGCAAATCTCCAAGGTTTTCAAATGCCAATAGCGGGGGGGGGTCTTGTTTCCCCCCCGCCCTCACCCGGCCTCTGGCCAGCGGACCCACAGTTTGGCAGGGGGTGCCTTGGGTCACTGAGGAGCCCGGTGGCGGGGTGGGGGGTGCCCACTGAAGGGCAGCCACGGGGACTTGGGGCAAGGGGGCTTTTCCTGCGGCAGGATGGCAAGGTGTGGGGCTCCTAAGGGGGCAGCTAAGGGGGGCCACGGGGATATTCCTAAGAGGAGCCTTTCGTGTAGGGGTCAGAGGGGGCAGATCTCCCCTTCGCATCCCTCTCGGGGGGGGGGCGAGGGACGGACTCATACCTCCTACACTTCCCCCCCCCCGGCCCCCGAGAGGGTTGCACGGAGGGCGGTGGGCCTGGCTGGTGGTGCGCAGGGAGGGAGGGACCCCCGGACTTCCCTCCTGGGAGCAAAGGGAAGCTCTTCGTTGGCGGCGGCCCCCCAAGTGGCCTCAGGCTGCCTCCGCCGGGGCCCAGCCTCCCCCCCCGGGACCCCAAAACCTGCTGCCGGGACCGCCTCAAGGGTGGTCCTGGACTCGCCTCCTGGGCCGGGGCAGTCGTAGGGTCACTACCTTCTGCTTCGGCCACAGCTCACCGGCCCCCCGTGTCCACCTCTGGGCGTCGCCGGTTCAGGGGAGTCCGCCCCGAGGAGGCCCAGAAGCCCCCCGAGGCCGAAGGGGGGCCGGGAGGTGGCGCCTTTTGCCCCTCGGGAGAGGAGGGGTGGAGAGGCGGCGGGGGGGCAAGCTTAAATACCCCACCGCATGGCTCCCAGAAAGTGGGTGGGATGTGGGACTGGAGCTCTGGGAGGCCAGGGTTCGAATCCCTGCCCAGCCGTGGAACGCCCTCCTGGGTCACACTGTCTCAGCCTCAGAGGAAGGCAGGAGCAGGGCGTGTAGAGGATGGAGCCGGCTTGTTCCCGGCGGCGGCGGCGGCGGCAGAGGAGACGGCACGACCCGGCGGGAAGAGAGGGCAAGAGAAGAGGTTCGGCCTAAACGTCCTTGGGAAGAGCTTCTTGGTTGGGAGACGCGTTTGGCCGCGGGATGGACGGCCTGGGAGGGTGGCGGGCTCTCCGCCCTTGGGGTCTTTACACAAAGGTCGGGTGTGGGTGTCCTGCTTCAGATGCGTCAGGGGTCCGACTGGATGGCCCTTGGGACCCCTTCGGGGCTATGATTCTACGATTCCCTCCACCAAATGCACCTCCCAGGAAAAGGGTCCCACCAGCTGACACGCGTTGGTCTTTCACACGCCCTTCGCCTCCGGCTGGCTTTGGTTGGGCGAGAGACTCTCCCGGGGGAGAGGGGGTGGAGGGGGCGCCCCGGAGCCCCCCGAAGGAGGAGCCCCCTCCCGCGCCCCCGGGAGATCTCTGTGGGGGGGCCCTCCGGGGGGGAGGGGGGAGGGGGGAGGGCCAGCCTCCTCCTCCCTCCCTCCCTCCGTCGGGGGCGGGGCCTG
This sequence comes from Gambelia wislizenii, assembly GCA_030847615.1. Lineage (NCBI taxonomy): Eukaryota > Metazoa > Chordata > Lepidosauria > Squamata > Crotaphytidae > Gambelia > Gambelia wislizenii. The sequence goes on along the minus strand of JAUMIR010000012.1, from coordinate 343,008 downwards.
GCCGGGGCTCCTCCTCCCGGGGCGGGGCGGCCTCCGAGCGAGCGGCTGTGCCCCCCCCGCCTCCGCCTCCGCCTCCGCCTCGGCCATCGCCGCTCCCCGGGCCCGGGCGCCAGCATGAGCGGGGCGGCGGCGGAGGCGGGGGGCGGCGGGGTCGGCGTTGGCCGTGGGGGTCCCCCGGGGGGCCGCCGGGGCCGGGCGCTGCTGGCGGCGGGGTTGACGCTGGCGGCGCTGCTCTTCTCGGCCACGGCCTTCGCCACCACCCACTGGTGCGAGGGGACCCAGCGCGTGCCCAAGCCCACCTGCGGGCCCCACAAGCGCACCAACTGCCTCAACTACGGCTACGACCCGGCCGAGGAGGAGGAGGAGGGCGGGGGCCCCGGCCACGGCAACGGCAGCCGCCCCGGGACCCCCCCCGGCAACGGCACCGGCGGCCCCCGCGCCCCCGCCCAGGCCAAGGCCAACGTGGTCCACTACAGCTGGGAGACCGGCGACGACCGCTTCCTCTTCCGCTACTTCCACGCCGGCATCTGGTACTCCTGCGAGGAGAACATCAACAGCCCCGGTGGGTCGCCCCAGCCCAAGCCGGGGGGGGCGGAGGGGAGGGGGGGAAGGGGGCCGCCCCGCCCCAGGAGGGACCCCCGGCTGCGCCTCGGCGGGGGGCTCCGTTTGCTGCGCCACCGCTTCCCACGCCAAGCCCCCCCCCGTGCAGGTGGGGAGAAGCCCCCGGCCCCCTCCAACCGAAGCCCCCCCAGGAAGGGGCCAGAGTAGCTCCCCCCGGATCGCCCGAAGGATAGGCGAGACCCTCACAACCCCCCACCCTCTGCTGCGAGTCCCGGAGGGCCCCCCTGCGGTCTCCCGGGGGAGATCTAGGGGTCTGTTCTGGTGCCCCCCACTCCCCTCGGGAGCCCCCGTTGCGTTTCCCTCGGTGGCAGGAAGGATGTTTGGGGGGGAAGCCCTGTCGGGGCGCTCCCCCCCCCGTGTGACTGCCCTGGCAGAGGAGGGGGCCAAAAGGGCAGCCGGAGGGAGGGATCCAGAGGAAGGGGCGGCGTGACCCCCCCCAGGCACAGTTTGCCCCCTGCTCTGCCCCCCCCCGCCAAACGCCCCCCCGCTGCTGCCGGCAGCCCAGTCGGGGCTCACCCCGTGCAGGATGCGCCCCTCAGGAAAGCCCTGGCTCCTCAGCTTTGGGGTGGCATTACTCCCAGTTCGCCCAGTGGGAGACCCCCACCCATCCCAAACCGAGAGCTTGGCCTCTTCTGAGCCTTCCCGCCACCGCCTGGCTAGTGAGGATGGGGGCCGCCAGAGGGTCCCTGGGTGGGTGGGCGGGGAGGGAGGGCCCCGGCCCCTCCTTGGCTCACAGCGGCCCCGCCGGAGCTTTGAGGGGCCCAGGCTGCTGACCCCTGGAAGCTGGTGTGTTGCATGTGCACACACGCAAAAGAAACGGGGTGTTCCACCCCCACCCTCCCCAAAACAACCCTCAGTGGCTTCCCTCCCTCCCGGGTGTCTCTTGCAACTGGGAGGTGTGGGTGAAGCGTGGCTCTGGGCGGGGGAGCTGCCCCATCTTTGGGTGCCCGTTGACCCCCCCAAGTTCAGAGATAGGTGGGACTGGAAAAGGGCAGCCGCCGCAGCCGGACAGAACCAGTGCCAAGTCTGAAATTAAAGCTAAAACGCTTAGAAGCAGATCAGTTATACAATATGTTCGAAAATAGCAGGAATAAATCCTCCGCAGCCAAGAGGAAGCAAAAGAGCTCCCTTTGGTGAGGCACGAGTGTGCGGGTGCGTGCGTTTGTATACCACCACTAAAGCACAGCTGAAGTCCTTCTTGGTCGCCCCAGGCCAGGCAGTTCCTGGCTCGGCCTCTTCGCTCTCTCAGAGTGGACGTCACAGCCGGCCCCCCATAAGCATGCATGTGGAGCAGGGGAAGGGTTTGCAGGGAGGTTGTGGCTCCCCTCTGCTGGGCTCAGGTTAAAACATCCGCCCTGATCAGGGCTGTGCGTCAAAGAGGCCAAGAGGTGGTTTGAAGGAAAGGGCTGAGCCCGCTCCCACTTGTGCCCATTTACCTTGGCACAATGTGGTTCTGGAAGCACCAGGTCAGCTGAGCTGTGAATATGTCTAGCACCGTGCCTGTTAAAAAGGCTCCACCTGTGTAATGCCCACCCTCCAGCCGCTTCCCTGCTCACCACCTCTGCTCAGAAAGGCAGCCTGCCCAGGCCTCCTTCCTTGGAGGAAGAGCCCTCTGGAAGTCTTTTGAAGGTGGGAAGAGAAACCAGCCCTCTGCCACTAGACAGCCGGTGTGGGGCTGGCCTCAGTAGCCAAAGGCCTGCTGGCACGTTTGCTTCAGCCCTCCAGCCAGGGATCCCAGGCCGCCTGGCCTTTGACTGGCCAGCTGGAGACTGCGGCCAGTGTCTGGGCTGAGGAGGACCTGGAAGGAAAGCCTCTTGCACCACGAGCCCAGGGCTGAGCCAAAGCTGAGCCGAGCTGCTGGGGCCAGATAGTGTTCTGTTTACACAGCCAGAGCCAGCACTGCCAGTGATGCTCTCAAAGGCTCTGGCGCTTCATCTGTCCAGGACCTCCCAAACTCCCTGCACCTTTTGTACCGTTAGACACCAGCAAATATTGGGAGGGAGGAGGACTGAGAGCAGCTGGGTAGCCTTCCCCAAGTGGGTGCCCTCCAGAGGCAGCGGGCAATGCATCATCATTCTCACTGCCAATCAATAGATGCAATCACCAGAACTTGTATCCTTGGCCGGACCATCAGGTTTCACCCCCTTCCCACCAGCCCATGTATGGGATTATTGTAAGAAAATATCCGGGATTAGGGCAGGGCAGGGATGGAAATCTTCACTTATGTGTTTTTCGGGTGCCAGAAATATGCTTCTCTCTGCTGTGCAAGAACACAAGTGCCATTTCTGTATCATTTCTGACGTTGGCTGCTTGCACTTTTTTAGTGAAAAAGACCCCCCCCCCATGCTTTTATTTTGCAGAAAGTGACTTCCTGAGCAAAGGTGGCTGTGCAAAAACTCATGGAGTTTGGCACAAACATGTTTTCCAGGGAAAAAGAAAAGTCTCAAAGTGTGGGAGATAGCCTGGCTTTCCCCTGTTTTGTCCATGGGGTTCCTTGATGTTCAAGGTGCTCCTTCTTCGCTGAGGATGAGAGCATTATGTGTATTCTTGGTCTCCTAACTGAGGGGCAGGTTGAGGTGGTTTTCTGGGCCTCTCCTTTATGAATTACGGTGACCCTAAGGTGGACCTATTGCAGGTTTTCTTGGCAAGATTTGTTCAGAGGGGGCTGCTTTTTCCTCTGAGGCTGAGAAAGTGTGCTTGTTCAAGCTCACCCAGCAGTTTTCATGGCTGAGCAAGGATTCAAATCCCAGTCCCCAGAGTCACAGTCCAGTGGTCAAACCATTACATCACACTGGCTCTGCCTGTCACATCCTGAGCACGATTAACACCCCCATATTAATACACCTACTTTGGGGAAACCCTGGCCTTTCAGGGTGGTAAGCCCTGGTGCAAAAAAGGGCTCATCGGGGGCAGAAAAACCAGGGTGGTCCCTCTCTGCCCTTGGAGGAAAGGGTTACATGGGTGCATATCTATGTACAATGTGCAGGCCTGTGTGTGCTTCTGGGGGGGGGGTGTCTATGTGTTGCTGTGGGAGGGGGAGAGAGCGAGAGAGAGCCAGAGGGGGGGGCTGACTGCCTCGGTGTTTTGCCTGCTCTGTCCCCAAACAACCCCCTTCTCTCCGCTTCGCTTCTCCTTTCAAGGTGAAAAATGCCGAAGCTTCATTGACCTTGCTCCAGCCTCTGAGAAAGGTAAGAGCTGCGCGGGCGGGTGACGTTGGCAGCTGCGCTGCCCGAAGGAGGAGGGAGTCCTGGGGTCCCTTAAGAGGGAGGACATGCGGGGGGGGGGGGACAAAACGAGCCTCAGCGGTCCCTTTATCAGTGCGGTGACAAAGGAGACCAGGGATGGCTCCTCTGCCTGGCCCTTGGGTGCCTCTGACCTTTGGCCTCTCTGGGCTGGGGGTGAGTGAGTGAGCGCCCTGCAGTGTCGGGCGACTTGGAGGGTTGTCCTGGAACTGGCCCATGGGCAAGGAACCGTTAGTGGGTTTTGCCCCCTGTGTTTAGGGCTGAGGGCTTGTGCCCCCTCTGGGCTGTACCCAGAGAGCTCCCCACGCTTTGGACACGAGAGTTTCCTTCCCGCCGTACATGCGTACATTGTCTTCCTTCTTCCTGTGGTGTTTAAGGGCAGTTTGTAGACTCTGCCCAGACTCTGCTGAGCTATCCATTTCCCAGGCAAATTCTTTTCCTGAGACGGATGTCCCAGGCCAGGAGGGCTTAGCGGAGCCCATGGTGGGAATCCTCCCATTGGCCATACTGGCTCAGGGGCTGATGGGTGCTACAACCCAGCCACAGTACAGAGGGGCTCCATGATCCCCACCCTGCATAGAACAGGGGGCAGAGTGCTCTGAGATGCCCTGAGGGGGCCATCAAAGGAAGACCCCCGGACACCCCCACCCCAGAAAACCTGCTCTCTAGTGCTCAGCTCTTGGCCCAGAAAGGCAGCTGGAAAACCTCCAGATGGTGGGGGGGGGGCGTTTTTTGGCACACTGGCCTCCGCTACTGGCCATTAGCCTAGGCTCTTCTTGGGAAAGCCCTGGTTGCTCCCTCTGACCTGACTGGGCCAAAGCCAACGTAGCGCCCTGACATCTCCTTCTGTAGGATAATTTGTTATTGATATTGAGCCGATTGCAGCAGAGCCCCCCCCCCCGTGCAACATGAGCTTCTGGTAGAAAACAGGACATAAAACACGCAGGATGCTCCAGTAAAGTTATAAAGCAGAACTTACGTTTATTATGGCAGAGAATACTCTTGGATAAGAAAGATAGACAGATAGGAGATAGTGATCTGGCTTTGGGCAAAAGACTCCCTACGGCTGACTCTCATGTGTGCCTGATGGTTGCTAGCTTCTTGCATCTGAGACTAGGGTTGTAAAACACTAAAACTTCTTGGAAGAAAAGGTGGGGAAGTGACCTCTGCCTGCAAGCGGGAATTAAACACAGGTCAGGGACACACAGAGAGAGATGTAAAAAGCACGGATGCTTCTTCGCTTCCAGCACCTTCCTCCTCCTGCCCCTTCCCCCCACAGTCAAGATGCCCTTCTTTTCACAGCCATTCCCCCCTCTCCTTTGCTGGGGCCCCTGGGCCCCTCAGAAGGGCCCCACCCCACCCCAGCGCAAGCTCTGCGCGCTCGCTCTCTCACTCTGGTGTGCGTGCGCAGGGGTGCTGTGGCTGTCCGTGGTCTCGGAGGTGCTCTACATTGTCCTGCTGGTCGTTGGCTTCAGCCTCATGTGCCTGGAGCTCATCCACTCCAACAATGTCATTGATGGGCTCAAGCTCAACGCGTTTGCTGCTGTCTTCACTGTTCTCTCAGGTACGTGCCCCCCGCCCCCCGAAGACTCCCAGTACGCCATACCCTCCAGCCTTTCACGGGTGGAAACAGGGGCAGGTGCGGCCAAGCAATGGGAGTGTGGTCTAGGTGGCCAATGTTATTAATGAGGAAGCACAGACAAGCTGGGAGAGGCTGCAGCACTTTGCTTTTGCCCAAGCCTTCTGGGAAGGACATGATTCTGCCCCTTCTCTTCTTCTTGCTGAGTTAAATGAGTGAAAACTACAAATTATGCACTTTGAACTCAATTTGCTTGAAATAAGCTGAGAAGAAAGGAGGAAAGTGGGAGGACGAAAGAGACATCGGGACATTTTAAAAGCAACTGAAAAGTGGGGTGACAGCAGATGAATTGGGACTGTCGCTTCCAAACTGGAACAGTTGGAGGGTATGGAGAAGCTGTTCAGCTCTTGGCCGTGGGAGGAGAGGGCAGTTCGGTGCCTTATTTTGGTGACTCCGAACATAATGGGTGAGGACTGGTAAGACAGGGGAGGCCTTGGCAACCTTGTCCCCCCCCCCCCGTCGCCCCCTCCCGGTCTAGGGCGTGAACTGTGCTGTGAATCCCAGTCAGAGTAGACCCATTAAACCAATTATTGCAGGGTGAGCCAACACTTACCTAAGTCCCTTTGATTCAGTGGGCCTGCCCTGGTGGAGAGTAACAGTAGGATCCAGGACTGGGACTGGGACTGGGACTGGGACTGGGACTGGGACTGGGACTGGGACTGGGACTGGGAGGGCACCCAAGTCATGCTCTCCCCATCCCTGCCAACCTCCTGGCACAGGAGGGGGTGGCGGCTGTTTTTGGGGCGCTGTCTTGGCTCGTGGGCTCCAAGGCCCCTCCTCTCCCCTCCCACTGCAGTCTTACTTTGGAGTGCTTCTGCATGGAGGACCAAGCCCTTCGTGGGGGGGGGCAAGGGTAGGGGGCTCCTCCCTCCCATCTCTGCACTGTGACTCTCCTCTGTCTCTGCCCCCCACTTCCTGCTGGGTCCTTCCCTCCTGCTCCCCCCAACCTGAATGAGGCAAACATTTGGGGGCTTTCCCCCATCTCTCTCTCTTTCTCTCTTCCCCCCCCCCCATTGGCAGGGCTCTTGGGAATGGTGGCCCACATGATGTACACGCAGGTCTTCCAGGTGACGGTCAGCCTGGGGCCAGAAGACTGGCGGCCGCATTCATGGGACTATGGCTGGTCCTTCTGGTGAGTCTGGCTGAGTAGGGAGGGGAGGGAGCTTCAGGGGCCACAGAGGGTGAGACTCAAAAGAGCCAGTGGGCTCACTCTCAGACTGGCCCAAGACTTGGAAAAATGACTGTTTTGGACTATAGCTCCCAGAATATCCATGCCAGCATGGCCACTGCAACTCCCAGAATCCCCCAGCCAGCTGTCTCCATGGCGGGAAGCGAGGACCAGTCTCAGAAAAGGTGTCTGCCCTTCAGGCTAAGCAGGCCCTGAATCTTGCAGATCTGGATGGGAAGGGGGGCCTTTCTGGGGTCCTCATCCTCTTGCTTCCAGCTGGGGTGGGCTGCTGCATCCTTCCCACAAACGGGTCTCCACTAAGTCTCCTGCAAGCTCAGAAAGGTTATTTTTTTGGACAACAGTGCTCAAAATCCCACATCAAGTGAGCTGTACCATTAATTCACCACCAGTTGGATCAAAGTCAGCCACTGGGGTTCCCAGTACTCCTAGCCAGCATGGCTGGGGGATTCTGGCAGTTGCAGTCTGGGGGCATAAAGAGATGGGGACTGAGGACTCTTCTCCGCCCCCCACAGCCTGGCCTGGGGCTCCTTCACCTGCTGCATGGCGGCCTCGGTCACCACCCTGAACTCCTACACCAAGACGGTCATCGAGTTCCGGCACAAGCGGAAGGTCTTTGAGCAGGGCTTCCCGGAGGACCCCCTCTATGCCGACCAGCAGCCCCTCAAGTATTTCCATGGAAGGTCAGTCTGGGCCAGGCAGCACTTGTAGGGGGGGGGACTGGGAAGGGATTGCAGGGTTGGGGGTGTAGCCTGACCTTGCATCTCTCCTCCTCCTCATGGCTGGGAACAGCCTTGCAAGACCCTCTCAACCCCCCCCCCCAAAGCTGTTTGAGGAAGGAGAACCAGGAGGCAGGAGCAAGGAAGGCAGCTGGGCATGGGGTGGGCTTTTGTTCCCACTTTCACTTGACCCAGATCCATTACCATGAAGCGCCTCAAACATTGTGCTTTGCTCTTGCTTCCTCATGTTTTGTGGGGAGGGCAGGCTCATATGTTCATTTCTGAAAATGCATAAATGCCTCTTGGAGGTCCCCCCGCCTACGCTCACTGCCTGGTGCTTGGTCATCTTTCTCCCCCTACCTGGCCGCTCCTCCCCACATGTTCTCCCAGACTCAAGAGACTTCTCCAGATAAGCCTGGGGGGGCTTAAGATAGGTGGTGGGAGTCAGGGTACCTCATCTCGCCAGAGGCTGTACCAAAGACTTTCCATCCAGGTTGCTGGATTGCGCTCCAAGTTTGGCTAAGGACAGGGCCACTTTTCAGACCCAGAAGGGAGGAACAAAAGTGCTCCAAACTCCCATCGGGGAGGGGGTAATGGATGCTTATCCTGGTGCTGTTGTGTCAGGCGTGGGACTGGGCGCGCTACCAAGCCAATCCAAGGGCTGCCTAGAGAGTACTGAACATTGCGGCTGCCTGGCTGCGAACACAGAGATGTCCTCAAGCAAGTTGACCAAAGATCTGCCCTCTGGTCAATCTAGGCCATAATTTTCTCAAGGGTGGTGGTGGTGGTTTTATTCATTTACATCACATCTTCCTCCCACCTATGGGACCCAAGGTGGTTAATAACCACTTTAAAACCAGACAAGCCTTACAAAAAACCCTTACATTTTTAAAAACCTCACTGCACAGCCTCACAAGCCCAGCCCTTGTTAGTTCATAAAAACCTGGCAGCATGGAAATGTCTTAACCTTTTGCCAGAAGAAGGGCAAAGATGGGGCCATCCTGGCCTCTCTGCAGAGGCAGTTCACAGTCTGGGAGCAGCCACCGAAAAGGCCCCGTTTCCCTTGTTCTCACCAAACAAGCCTGAGAAGGTTGTCCTAAAATCCTTCAGAGTGCGTTTACTCTCTGCCCATCCAAGCAGAGTTGCCTGCAGCGAAATAACGTGGGCTTTTTGAGCAAAACCATGTACACCTCTGGTGCAAAAGAAAACGCCATATCAAAACTCCTTTATGGCTTTTATTAATAAACAAATGAAAATAAAATAAGCAACAGAAGACATTCACCCATGCTTCTATATGCTCCAAGATTCTTCTGGAGCTAAGAGAAAAGGAAAAACATCCAAGAATGCAAGAGAGACACACAAAGCTCCAAAATCCCCTCTCAGTTATATACCCCTTAAACATTCAGTCGTTCTGAAAAGTGGAACACGAAACTGGACTCTTAGTTTCATTTCTTGCTCTCAAACCCTGAAGGACAAAATAACATCAAGAGACAGATTTATGAACTCCTGTAGACAAACTGGGGTCTTTTGGTGCCTTGGTGGAAAAATTACCCAAAGGGAGGGAGACAAACTTCTAATTACAATATCTATTTTCCCTGACAAAGATGGTGGGACAGAAAGAAGGGCTTCTCCATATGAAGCTCATACAAGGAGATTGCTGATGCCCAGAGAGAGGTGGGGGTCTTTGGCCCCTGTACGAAAGGCACTTGAGGTGTGATGGGTGTGTGTGTGAAGCTTCCATAGATCACAGTGTATGGAACGGGGTTTGTGTTGGTCATCTCCTGTCCCTGCCTTCCAACCTTGAGCTGGCTGTACCCGGAGGGGCTGCAGGAGGGGGCTGGGTCTCCTGTCAGCTTTCCCCTTTCCTCTTGGTGACAGATTTACAGCTGACTTCCTGCCCAGAAATGAGTCAAGGGTCCTCTGCAACTTTTGGGTGCTGCTGTGGGTAGAGGTTTTTCTCACTGTGTCAAAGCTGCAGATTCTGTTTATTTTCCCAGTAAAGTGACCCTGGTCCTGGTCCTGGTCCTGTGGCATTTGCCTATGAAAGAATACCTCCCCCGGCTCCACCCTCTTACCATTTTCCCCTCTCTTGTGTGCCGTTAGAGATAGCCTCTGCTGCTTGTGGGGTATATGCGGAGTCTCCCGCAGCCACGGGGGGGGGGGCTGGCATGGCTTAGGAGGGCTTTTGAAAAGAATGAGCGGAGGGTGTCTTGGATCTGACAAGTATTTCCAGGACGCTGGTCACCACCTGTCCCCAGGCCTTTGGCAAGAGATCCTGCTCTGCCCTTCTCCGGTGGTTTCCCCTCCGAGGTGCAGACGCAGGGGCCGCAGGGGCCGCAGGGGCCGCAGGGGCCGGGCTGACCTGTCTGCGCAGGAGGGAAGCACCGCTGCCTCCCTGAGCTTCCAGGTTGTGAACCGCTCAGCCGGACCAAGACTGGATCTGTGGCCCCCTCCCCTCCTAGGCACCTATCACTCCGTCAGGGACCAGGGACTGGCTGGCTGGACCTGACTGGACATGACTGGGGAAGTTCTGGTGGGGGGCACCCCGGAAAGGCTTTCCAAGAGATAGCGGGGTGTGTGTTTCTGTTTCAGAATAAAAAGGTGGGGAGGCAACAACTCCAGCAACACTTTTGAGACTGGTTTCTTTTAGCATGAGCTCTTGTGGATTTCAGCCCACCTCCTCAGGCGCATTGATGGAGGGCAACATGAAGTAATCAATGCCTCTGAAGGCATATGTTGAAACCCACAAAGGCTGAGGCTAAAATAGATCAGGAGCCTTCAAGGAGTCGCTAGAATCAAAGAGCTGGAAGAGACCTCAGGGGCCATCTAGTCCAACCCCCTTCTGCCATGCAAGAATAAAGCACTCCCAAGAGATGGCCGTCCAGCCTCTTGTCCTAAACAATTTCAGCACCACGGAGAGCTCATAGAACCATAGAGTTGGAAGAGACCCCAAGGGCCATCTAGTCCAACCCCCTTCTGCCCTGCAATCAAATCATTCAAAGCATTCCTGACAGACGGCCATCCAGCCTCTATTTAAAAATCTCCAAAGAAGGAGACCCCACCACACTAAATTTCCTACCTCCCCTTCCCTTTTATTTGTGGGAAAGTTACATTGCCCACAACTGTTTTGAAAGCTGAGGAGGGGGACAGCTACCCTTCGTGCTTGGAAGCACTGTGAAAGAGGTGAAAGCTGTTCTGTCTCTTCCTTGCCTTACGGCCTCCAAGGATTGCAGGGCCAGTGTGGCTTGATGCCACCCAGCTAGGCCCTTTGGGGCATGTGTCCTGGCTGGCTGGCAGTCTGAAACAGGGAAGCCAAGGCTGGCTGTGCATTTGCTGCTGGTTTGCCGCCATTGCTTCTGCCCTGGAGAGCTGCTCGCTGGTTCCTGTTGGTGCGACTTGTTTGTTCTCTTTTTCCAGGCTGGAGGAGGAGGAGGAGGAGGAGAGGGACGTGAGGCTAGAGTGCCTCCAGGGCTACTCCTCCAAGAGTAAGTGCACCCCTCTCTGACTCTCTCGTTCTCTCTCTCTTGCATGGTGGCTCTCCCGGGATGCAGGCTTTGGCGCTGGTAGGGAGGACAAATTGTCCACATGCATTGCCTTTGCTGCTGAGGCCCTTTGCCTCTGGTGAGGGACCAGATTGGGAGGGGAGAAGCTGTTGATTTGGGGGTCGCCATAGCTGCCCTGCCCCAGTTCCTGACTTCCAGCCTGAATAAGAGAGGAGGGCCCTATTTTCTGTGCCCTCACCTCCTGACTCCTGCTGCACATGCACCATTGCACAACCCTGCATGTGCCTGCTGTGCCTGTGTTCGTGTAGCTGTGAGCTGATGGCTGAAATGGGAGCTGCTTTGTGTTTGTGTTAAAACTGCCCAGGCGCTTGGCCTGCCTCGTTCCTCCTGGATACCTCCTGGGTGTCTCCTGTTGAGCTCTGTAGGCAAAATAGGGGGCGAATTGCACAGTCTGGCTCTTGAGATGAACTCAGATTTAGCACAGTGCCTTAATTCAAAATGCAACTGGAGCCTGGCAAGGAGACCTCCTTTGGTCTTGCCAATCAGGTTTTGCAAACCAGAAACTGGTCTTGCAATTCCCCACTTCCCAGGCCTCAGCCACTGCCAGCTCTCTTCACAGATGTGCTGGTATGGGTAAGTGTGCACTCCCTGCACCTTAAACCCCCTGAGTGCAAGCCTCCCTCTGCGTCTGTGGGTCAGAAAGGGCTGCCCCGTGAGGCAAACTTGGCTCACCCGAGGGAGGCAGGGGTGGAAAGGGCGCGGATGGAGGGACTGGTGGCACAAGGCAAGGGCTTGGCTGGGAGCTTTGGGGATGCAGCAGGTAACCTGTTCTTGAGATGGATTTGCTTTTCTGCATGTGAAATGTGTTGCCTCATTTGCAAACTGGAACAATGACATCCCTTCCTTCATGGCAGTCTTCTTTAGGGCAATCAGCTTTAAAGCTTATTAAGTGGATGTCCTTCTGCCTTGGTTTTTTGTCTTGCATTTGAAATACTTTGCATCTCCTTTGATGCTGAATCTTCTTGAAGGGGGTCTGTAGGCGGGATGCAAAGTTAAAAGTGAGGAGCAGCTGTGCCCCTTCACTCCACCATGGCTGGCACAACTGGCCTCCAACCCAGGATAAAGGGAGCATTTCTCCCGCTGCAGGGGCCCTATAGGGGTGGGGTAGGTGAGGATCCTCCCTGGCTGTGGGTCTTGGGTGGAGGGGCTCTTGGGTTCTGGCCAAGCTTTGCTCCAGTTTGGGGTTGCTCCTTGAACTGCTGGGGGAGCAGATGGGGTGTCCTGTTGATCCCGCAGGACAGGGCGCATAAACTCCCGTAAAGACAGGCTTGGACCCCTCTTCCCAGAAGTGGGTGTGGGTCAGAACTTGCCTCTCATAGAGACTGCAGCACTCTGGGATTTGCCTTGGGTGGTGTGGCTCAGTGGCTAGATTCCTCCCCCCATCCTGCTTTGTACACAGAGGGTGATATAAATAAATGATGATCCTCCTCCTCCTCTGCAGGCAGCTTGAGGAATGGTGAGCCACAGAAGGAAATGGTGTGGACTCAACCTCCAACTCAGTCTAGGGCCTCCTCCTCTGTGGAACTCCAGGATATGTCTTTCTGGCCTTAATGGGTTTTCTGGGGCAGGTTAGGGTGTGCTTTGGGTGCATATGTGCGTGTACACATGTATTTGGCTTAATATGTTTTCCACGAACTGCTTGTGAGCTGTGCCAAAGGGATGAGGTGGCCGTAAATACCCACATCTTTGGCTGTAAGGATGGCTGGCTCCCTTTGTGATGGGGGGCCATTGGGGGGGGGGTTGCGGTGCTCCTGTCTCATGGAGCCCTGCCATCAGCAGCACATCCTCCCCAGAGGAGAGGTGAGAATTCTCCACTGGCTGTCCTGTCCATAAGCTCAGCAAGACTTGATTGCAGGGCAGCCATGGCTGCCAGCAGTGCCTACCTCATGGTCCCTCTTGTCTCCTTGTCAGCTGAGATGTGGTATGTGTATGAATGAAAAAGAGAGAGAGAGAGAGCAGTCCTGTGTGGGGCTGGAGGTAGCCCAGAGGTGTCTCCTCAGCCCCACTGGAAGGGGAAGTGCCTGACTCGCTGGTGCACTCCAAGCAAGCAGGAACTCTGCTGGCAGGGAAGCCCTGGGCATGTGTCCCAGCAGGTGGGTGCCTGGTGCAGGCGGGAACTGCACAGTAGGCCCCCCCCCCGCCTCTTCTAATAGGGAGAAAGTGGACGCATGGGGCACCCCCCATACAAATGCACACAGCTCTGCCCCACAGCTCAAGGCTTCGTTCCTCCTCTGAGCAGGTTCTGCCTCTCTGGGGAGAGGGACCCGTCTTGACAGTCCCCCCCCCTCATGTTCTCTTGAAGGAATGCACAATACCCAGCTGTGAATCTGCAGAGCAACGCCAGTGGCCAGGGCGGCCCAAAGAGGCTCTCGCTGGCCCTGTCCAGCTCGTCCACCAACACCGCCACCTCCTCATCGTTGCCCTCTGAGCCCACCAGCCAGTTCTCCTCCCCAGAAGCCAGGAGGGCTTTGACAATGGCTACTTCCCGAGGGGCCATCAACTGTGGGCCAGCAGGGCGCCAGAACCCCACCGCACGAGCGGCGGCCGAGGGACCCGGATTCATGGCTCCTCCTCACCTGGGCTTAACAAGGCCAGCATCCCAGATGGCTGCGCCAAGACCAAACCTGGTCCCCAGGCCAGAGCAGTTGGCATTACGGGCCGCCACTCTCCCGTGCCATGGTAGCCCCAGCAAGCCAGAGCACCTGGCTGGCCACTCCGGTGCCCTGCTGAAATGCCCCAGCAGCACCCCACACCCGGACGGCTATGCCAAGCTGGCAGAAGAGGATGTGGGACAGACCCTGGAAGAGGAAGAAGACTTGAAGAGGTAATGGAGGGGGACAGAGGCCAGAGCGGGGTCCCAGTCCCACCACAGGGAAGGCTCCCCAATGAATACCAGGCGCCTCCATTAAGGCTAACGTTAATCCTGGTATTAAAAATGTCCTCAGAACGAGGGAGGGAGGGAGGGAGGGAGGTTGTGGCCAGATTAGGCTGCTGAGTTTCTTCTGGCACCCCTTTAGAGTCACAGAGTCAGAGGGGGTCCCAAAGGCCATCTAGTCCACCTCTCAGCCCACTGCCAGTGCAAGAAGCTGCTGCCAGAGCACCCCTGAGAAGAGCCCATTTAGAAACCTCCAGAAAACCTCCCAAACCACTTGCAGGCTGTTGGCCACCAGAGACCAGCTGTGGCCTAACAGGGCGGAGAGGCCCTGGCAAAAGTGGCTGCATCTCCTCTCCTGCCCGCTGGCTCAGTGGCCAAGGGCCCCCTCGGCCTCCAGGCACGTCAGAAGGAGCGCGTGTGGACCCACTAAATCCACCTGACATAAACTCAGCTGTTTCAGTCGGACTAGCGAATTTGGCCAATGCCTCCCCTCCCAAGTGTTGCTCTCCAGCGATAGGCTGCCACTGAACCTGGAGGCTTCACATGGGCACCAGGGGCAGCAATAGCCACTGATCTCAGGGGTGAGGTGCGGTCTTGGCCCCTTGTGCTTTGGCCTGAAACCCCCAGAAACCCCTTCCCATCACGGGCAGGGGGAAGGGACGATGGGAGCCCAAGCTAGAGCTGCTCCCCTGACGATGTCACCCACCCAGCTGCTGTGCTGGAAAGTGAATCTGGGCTGGGGGGGTCTGTATGTGGCCCCCTGGGCAGGGCTATGGAGGGGGCTGGGAGCCTGTAATGGCCTCTCTCTCTCTCTCTCTCCCTCCTGCCCCCCACCCACCCCAGGGGCCTTGTGACCCGACAGGAGTTCCTGGCGGTGGAGCGAGAGCTGGAGGAGGTCCGGGAGGAGCTGAAGTGCCTGCGGTGGAAGGTGAGGCATATTGGGGAGACGGTCCAGCCGCTGGCCGAGGAGAGCAAGCGCTACAACGGCTACACCCTGACGGAGCTGAAGGCCATGGTCCAGTCCGAGGAGGACCCCTACAAGGCCGCCCACAAGATCCTCCTGGCCCTCTTCAGCGACGTCTACCTGCTCCAGCAGCACCAGCAGCACCACTCTGCCCCCGACCAGGCCTCCAACTCCAGGACCCTCCCCAGGCCCAAAATCGACCCGGAGCTCTACACCGTCTACTGCGACATCCTGCAGAGCATCTTTCCCGGCATGGGCAGCCACGCCCTGAAGGAGAGGACCCAGTCCCTCTAGAGGGGCCACTGGCCTTGGGAGCCGGCCCACCAGCCAGTCCAGAGGAAGCTCCCCGGCCCAGGCCCTGTGCTCCCCTCCACCTGCTCTATAGCCAAACTGGGACTCAAAGGAGCCAGCTAGCAGCAACCCCAGCTGTGCAACTCCCCACCAGACTGGCTTTACTACCACAGCCTTTTTTTCAAAAACAGAAAAAAAAAAGGTACCCACCACCACCAAATACAACACTGTTGTTTTTGTCTTTTTAAGTTGCCTCTTGGTTTTCGACCTGTCAGGAGTTAGCCCACGTTCCCGGGCACTGTCCCGTGGCACAAAAGATTCCCACCCCAGCCTCCGAGGGTACACAGCCTGCTGCGTTGTAGAGGCTGGTTTAGGAGGAGCTGCACCTTCTCTACAGAGAAGCAGAGTGGCCGTGCTCTGGGGTGTGGGACCCTCTTGGAGTGCCCCTCTGCTCACCTACACTCTTGGCCAGCTGGCCAGCAATTCTAGACCCAAACTCCAGCACTGAAGCCACCTGGGGGTGGAGCACAAGGTGCCATCATTGGGTGGGCTTCTGTCTGCCCCAGAAAGGGTGGTGGTCCCAGCTTCTTCCCTTCCTTTGGAAAGTTGTCTTTCTGCTTGCAGTCACAGGGACACAGACTGTGTGTGCGTGAGAGAGAGAGAGATTTTGCCTGGAAGGAGGAAGTGTGATTCATTCCCCCCCTCCCATATCGTGGTCTGGAGGGACAAAAGGTGCAGCCTTCCTTCTTCTGAGTGGGGCTGCCCACTGGTAGGTGCCCCCCCCCCAGCAGCATAAGCATTGTTCTTCAGGAAGGAACAGTGAGGAGTGGATCCCTGCCCGTGTTCACTCACTCACACACACACCGTTTTAAGAAGCCCTGTACAGGGAGGCATTTCAAAATATGCTCTTAAAAACCCTTCCCCCCTCCAATTCCGCTGCAACCCCCCTACCCCCAGCCCAGGGAAGCTCTACAACAGAGGTGGGTGGGTGGGCTCTGCCATGGGTAGGCCTTGAAGGTGTCATGGGTTCAGCCCAGGAACGTCTGCAGCACTGAGCTCTCGCTTGGCTTTTGCACACAAACAATTTGCCTCTCTCACTAAGCACACACAGAGGCTGCAGAATTAGAATTAAGAACCCCTGGCAAGCAGACCCCCATTTACCTTTTGCTCATCCTTTCTGAGGGGGATTTTAAGAAGAACAGACCAGGGATGCAGCCCTCTAGATGTGTTTGGACTGAAACTCCCAGCAGCCCCACCGTCTAGTCAATGGCAAGGAACTCTGGGAGCTGCAGTCCAACAAAATTTGGTAGGCCACACAGTGGTACCTACGCCAGAGGCATTTGAGATCTGCTTCACGTTGGAGACAGAGGGATGGGACAGGACAGGATGCCGAGTGCCACCATCTCTCGGCCAGCAAGATTTCTGGGTGGATAAAACCGGAGAAGGTGGACTGAAAGGAGTGCAAAAGCAGAGCGATTCTTCCCGGCCCTTTGGAGGAGAGACGGCACGTTGCCAGCAGAGGACACCCTGCCCCTGGGGTTGGGCAAGGAGGACGAAGGGCACAGGCCTTCCAAGCTAGAGGGGGAGAATTTGTCCAACAGCTCATGCCCAGATCGAAGACACCCACTTATGCCAAGCATAGCTCTGCAGACCAGTTTCGGTGGCCCAGCTGAACAAAGTTGCCACAGCAACCAGTGAAAGGTGGGAGGGGGCAGCCAGGGGCTCGGTGCCATCTGGAGCAAGAGGAGGCTTCATCTCTTTCCAATCAGATTAAGTTCAGGCGCTGGCAGCAGCTGGGCTCCAATCCCTCCCCCCCACCAGCGTCACAGTGGTTTTTCAAAGCCCCCACTCACTGAAGCTGTTGGGGGGGCAAAGGATGGGGTGTGCTTTTGCCCCCTGCAGCGTGTCTCAGTCCCTCCTCATTGTGCCAAGGAAAAGACGGCAGCCACAAAACCACTTGCCTTTCACAGCACAGAAGTGCCCAAACAACGGCTAAGGTGGCAACCAGAGAAGAGCAGCAGTCAGGGGGGAAACAACCCCAATACCCACTACGACCCAGGCCGCCACAGCAAATGGGGGGCGCCAGACCTTTCACACTCGCTCCTGTACCTGGGAGTATTAGAACGGGGCCACTGAGTAGCATCTTAGCTGGGGGTGGGAAATTGTCATAGCGCCCCCCCCCCAATGTAGTTTCTGGGAAGACAATGCCCTGCAAGGGGGGAGAGTGCCTGCCCTGCTGCCAAGCGAGGTGCCAGCGCCAGAGCCCAGGCAACACTGCTGCAGCAGGTGGCGAAGGACTGGCCTTGCTGATAGCCCGCCTGGGGTTATAAATAGGCGGATTGCATAGCAGCTCAGAAGAGCTGAGCTCCTGCCAGCGGGGGATTAGCCCGCGTGCTCCAAGAGCCCACCCTGGGCCAGGAGGAGAAGCAAGGTGACACATGCACCTTCCCACAGCCTTGCGTCCCACACATAGCACATGCTTCATTCAGGGCAGAATTTATTGGAGGCACCAGCAGAAACCCTGGCAAAGGTGGGTGGGTGGGGAGTGTGTCTACACGCACCCCCCTGGCACCACGAGGATAGGCAGCAGGCACCTGGTGCTCTTCCTGCTCCGCTGCCTATCTGTGCTGGCCACTCCTCACCTCCCATACCCATGGCTGGGGGGGGGGGGCAGGAAAACCTCTTCCTAAGCCTTGCAGCTCCATCCTGAGTGGCTCCCATTCTGCTGGGCTTCAGCCGGAGCCACGGGTGGGGGGCAAGGCAGAAGCAAGCAGGGGCTCCAGTTGGCAAAGAGGTTTAATGGGGCTCCAGCTGAGGGGAGGGGGCTGGTCCTGACTGCACCTACATTTTCCTCCCCCCGCCCCCAGCCTGCTGCAAACAGCTCCGTCCATCAGTCACTTCCTGGGTAACCAACCGATGCCCTCTCTGAGGGTTGGGGCCAGTAGAGCATGCGGCGCCCCTCCCAGGCACTGCAAGGAGGGGCAGGAATGAAGTAGCCAAAGGCTAGCGGGTCTAGGATGCTAGCCACCTTCTTCTCATCACTGCCTGGCCCTCCGCAGCAATCCTTTGTCCTGAATGCAGGTCTTGGGTCGCAGAGCTGTTGGGCAAAGAGGGTTTTAGCCATTCCTGCTGCTCCCACCTCTGCCCTCCCACAAAAACGTCCCACTGGCTCCGAAGGGGGGGTGGCCCCAGACTGCTAACCCTAACCCAACCCTCCCCTCTGCAGTGTGAGCAGCAGTGGGAGGGGGCGGGAGGGACCTACCTGGGTCAGCTGCCACCTGTTTCTTTCGGGAGGAGGAAATGACCTGGTTTTCATTCATCAGTCGCACATCCTGGTCCTCTATGTGGTTGCTGTTAAGCCAAAAGGAAAGGTCAAGGGCCTTGGCATGAAGTTGGGGGTGTGTCGGGGGGAAGAGATCAGGAGGTGCCATGGCAGCGGCAGCAACAGGAGGCTCTGAAGCAAAGCGGGAAGTGTGTCCCAGGAGCAGAGCTGGAGGAGTGCTGGGTCGCGGAAGGGTGGCCAGACTGGTGGGGGCAAAGAGTGAAAGCCCTCCCCACGTGCCCCCCCCGCACCACACTCAGGGCCAAGAGCCCATCAGGCGATCAAGCCACCTTACACTTGACCCACAAAGTGAAGAAAGTGGGAGGACTCCCCCCAGCCACTTCCAGAAAAGCACCTGGCCCAGGCCAAGGACTCCCTGGGCAGAGAGAGTGGGCGCAGAGGGGGTCTTTCTCACACCTTTTGATGGCCCAAGGCTCCCAAGGGCCCTTTCCCCAGGAATCCCCAAGAGACACTCCTTCGGGAAGGAAGTTGCGCTCTGAGTCTCAAACCCCCCCCCCCCGTTCGCAGGGAGGACGTGGCTGTTGTTGCTGCCGCCACCCCCTTTTGCCCGTTCCTGGCTAGGAGGGGGACCTTTCCTATGACCTTGGGCTGGGGGAATGGAGCCTGAGCAGCCGGGCTGAGAGAGCACCCAGAGCCCACCAACCCCTGCCCGCCACTGCCGGTGACAGCCTTTCCCTCCCGGACACCTCCGGTGAATTAGCCGGCACCAGTGATGCTCAATGTGAAGCTCTCTCCAGAACAGGCATGTCTGCAGAACCACCTCACATGCGTGGCTGTGACCCTTATGCCAGAGGGATCTGACGTTTCCTTCCCTTCCGTCAGGGGCAGGTCCCTTCTCCAGAGCTCTGCTGGCAGCACTGCTTGCTTTGAGTGTGCCCAGAGATGGAACAGGAGTGGAGGTTAGCAATGCAGTAACTGGGGAGGGGCAGGGGCGGGAGATCAGCAGCACGGGAGGCATAAGCAGAGGTTGCCTGGGAGGAAGCAACCGTGAAATGGCCTTTCGGAGCAGCACTAATTGGGAAACAACCCAAGCTGTTGCTCTCAAAGGTGGAGAGAGACAGGTCGGTGGGCATGACTAGCCCAAGGCCCCTTCCCCACAAAGGAACACTGGCACGCCCACTTTCCAAAGCGGGAACCTGTCCTTCTTGGGAGGCTCTGAGCTCTGGGGGCACTCTAGGCAGTGCCTCTCATGCCTGACCTTAAATTTGGGTGCAAAGCTCAGAACACAACACCCCCACCTACCTGATAATGGTGCTCCTCTCCTGACGGCAAAGCTTTTCATCGTCTGTGAAAAGAATGGTGTGATATGGGACCACTGGGTCACAGGTGGGCAGAATGCCCTGGACCAGGTAGCCCACCATCTCAAGGATCCCGTTGTACACCAGCAAGTCATCGACCAGGAGCTGGGCACCAAGAAGAGAGGAGAGTCTTGGGTTATAAATCAGTTTATCAATAATAATCATAATTACAAGCCAGCCCATGTCCCCCTGCCATGGTCATCGTGCTACAAGAGCCTCCTCACATCTTGCAGAGGACCAGATGCCTCTCTGGTTCCAAAGCTGGACAAGCACGCTCAAAATCCTTAAAAAGCCACCCTTGAAAAGCTGATGAACCAGCGCTTACTCCAAATTCTTTGACTCCTCGTTGGGGAGTTTTTGCGTAGTTCCACAGCTTGATCATGGAGACGGTGGTGGGCATGTCAAAGATCACATACACTCGATTCACCTGCAACCGAAACCAAAGCCAAGCAGAAATGCTGTTTACCTTGACAAATGCATCCAGCTTTGAGACCTTCATATCACTCATTTTGACTCCAGCCAATAGGGTTATGAACACCCTGGAAACCAAACCCCAGCTGACAGGTGACATTAGCTCCGCATGGTGAAACATCTGGATGTGGGACAGCACCCTCCATTGCCATCCTTAACATGAGGCAGAAACTTTGCAGCCCTCCAACCCAGCCATGTCCACTCATAGATCTGTGCTGCTCTCTACACCACAAGGCCAACTAGCTGGCCACTTTGGGTGAGTGGGAGGGTGCTGTTTTTCTTGGCCCATCACTTGGACAGACAAGGACTGGTGGACTTCCCAGCCCCGGCCTATCTGTGCCACTGCAAGCAAGGCGCTCCTCCACTGAGACCAACCTCCCTCTCTCACTTGGAGGGGCACCAAGAGAAGGAACTCTGTGGACCTGAGCAGAGCCAATGGCTCCCAGCTGAACTGAGCAGGTCCTAAGCCTCAGTCCAGGCCACCCGGGGAGAGCTGGGGGAGGACTCCCACGGCAAGATCCTGACCAGTCCTGAGCCAGAGAGGACAGTCTCTGCGTGTGATACGGTAGCTGCAGTCCATAACCAGGAAGGCTTTTATAAACCTGTTTTATAGGCAGAACACATGGTGGAAGCATACCAAGCCCGGAAGAATGGGGGCGAGCCACATGTGCCTCCCATCGTTGGAATCATTCAAGCCATCAATGAGTTTGTCTGGAGTGCGGATGTCCCCACAGACCCCATCCAAGATGTTGACACTGTCTGGGAAAGCCGCAATGTCTGTGGTGCGAGGGTGTCAAGGACAATGCCTGAGCCACCCTTGCGGATGTCAGGCCGTCCTCCCCTCCCCTTCTCTGCAAAAGGAACACCTCCTGCCATCTGATCCCAACCAGGCTCACTGGGATGGAAGGCCCACCAGCTCTGTGGGCACCAACGGGTGACTCTATCCTGGCAACACATCTCAGCAGAGAAGCAACCAATGCGGAGAGCTGCCGGGCAAAACGGGCACCTGCTCCCAGGAGGATGCTACACCAGGGCAGGATCCCCCAAGTTACACAAAGGAGTCTTTGCTGCTTGGAAACAGGCTGTGAACTCTAGAGCCCTGCAGCTTAAGCCCTTTGATGTGGGGAAATGTCCTGCCCCCCAGCTGGCTGAGGCCCACACTCTGGCCCATACATGGAGCACCAGGGGCACTGGGAGGCAGTGGCAGGGGGGCACGGAGGTGGGGGGGCGGGGGAGAGACGTGCTCATGTTAAACTGTGATGGGATTCTGCTCAGCCTCTGTGGTCGCCGTGGGGCTCCATCCCAAAGTGCCTCCAGTTATTTTTGTTAGGGATCAGCACCAACTGACGCAGCTGCCGCTTTCTGCCAGATTTCCTTGTTTCCAGGAAAGGATACTGTTCTCACTGAGGAGAATCTTCTCTCCACACTCGTTGTACAGCTCAAGTCCATTCAGGCCAATGTAATAAGGATCACCCCAACTGGTAAGAAGCTGGAACTGGAAAATGACTGAGGAAGGACATTGAGGAAATGGGTGAGAACAGCTGCTGCCTCGTCCTTGGGTTCAGAACCCTCACAGCTGGATACCAAGGGAATATAAAACCCAACCCCACAAAGGAGAAGGTTACAAAACCACCACCCCCAGCTTAGTCAGTCTGCTGAGACTTGCAGAATAAACACCTTTTAGCAATTAGCACAGGAAGCAAAGCAGGCTCTGCTCACCAGGTCAAAACTGAGGGGCTGCAACTGACAAGTCACCATCTCCCGTGCCTTCCCAATGCCCCCCTGGCAGCCAGCAGGGCAGAGCAGCGCCTCAGCTGCTGTTCTAAGGGTATGGGTCAATTCACAGGATGGGCACCATCCTCCCAACAGCCAGCACCTTAAAAGGCAACCTGTCACTTTGAACTGAGCCTTTGTGCTGGCATGATGGGGAGGGGTCAGGTAGGCAACTGAGCTGCTACCCTCCCTAATGGTGGCCTGTTCACCATTCACTCTCCTTCCACCATGTCCATTCTGTCCCAACAACGCCATGTGCTTTGCCTGGTTTTCCTCTTAAGGCAGCCTCTGCTCTGGCCCCAGGGTTTCCCTGCATTAACATCATGTCTCTTGGTTTTGGAGGCACCCCACAAACACTGGACACCCCCCCTTCCTCCCCAGAGGAGGGCATAGCCTAGCCTTTCACTGCCCCCCAGTTTGCTCTGAAAGTTGAAAAATGTTTCTTCTCTTTTCCCCCAACACAGAGAGGAAAATGAAGTACAGCAGAAAGCTAAAAAGGGGAGAGTAAATATTGGCAAGGGATAAAGACTGTGACAGGAATGCTTGGCTCCTGAGAGTGAGAGAGCCAACTGCACCCTGCACGGAGCTGGTTGGGAATGCACCCTGCAAGCAGGCAATGCCACTCTCAAGATTCTTCTGACAGGCCCTGCCTGCTGATGCAAGATGGGAGGAGCAACCTAGCATGGGACACAGTGCTCTGGAACTGCAGGGAAGCGCCCTCCTGCCAAGGAGGGGACAGGAAGGCCGGCTGTGGTGCAAGGAAACCATAAGGAGGGTCACAGGCCTGGAGCAGAAACACCGCCAACAGAGGCCAAGAGCAGAAGGGCAGAAGGCAGGTGGCAAGATGCTCCCCTCAGAAGGCCACACCAGGAAGGATACAGCCGCAGGGCATTAACGGAGCCTCATAGTCCATGCTGGCTTGTTCCACCTTCTTCATGTCCACCCTGTAAAATATGAAGCACCTGGCCAATACTATTCAATAGCCCTCCATGCCCCACACCCTACCCAGGGAACAGCCACGTGGCTGGAAGCTGCCTCTGAGGCCAAGAGAGAGGGGGGACTGGCTCGCTCACCGTTCACATGCTGGCCCGGCAGGGGGGCCCATCAAGTAGTCAACGAAGAGGATTTCCTGAGCAAAGTCAAAGTGACAGTTGCCGGGACCCTTGCGGATGAGGAAGCCCCCTGGGGGAGAGATGCAGTAGCCGTCCAGAGACACATGGACCACCTTTGCCTAGCGGGAGAGAAAAGGCACACAGGTGAGGGACGGGGGCCACTGGGCTCAGCGGCTGAAAGCCGGACCTTGAAGGCAAGTGTTGTGAGGAGAAGCACAGCCCGGGCCTCCTCGTATACTTCCCAGGCACCAGGCAGCACCTCCTGAGGCTGCTCACCCCTCGATATGTGTCCTCAGGAGATTTATTATAATTCCAGAGGCGAAGCCCCGCAATGCTCTCCGCCTGAGGGAAATCGATGGTGACCATGTGATCTTCCCCAGGACTGAAGGGAATGAGCCACATGTGGTTGTCCTCCATCGTGATGTTCGTCCCATCAATTAATCTAGGGGAAGGAAACAGTAGAGGAACTCAGCAAAGGATTTCTTCAGGAATTGCCAGCTGCGGCCCAATGTTATTCAACATTTGGAATAAATGCTAAGCATTCTTGTTATTTCACAGAGAAGAGAAAACAGATGCTAAGTTGCTTTGGAGCTCAACACAAGGGATTGGTTTTGGCCTACAAAACCGTGAAAACAGCTTGCATCAACCTGCCTGGAATTTTAAGATCCTCCTTGTGCGCCCCCACCACCTGAAGAAGCTGGGTTGGCGACTAGACAGGACAGAGCCTTCCCTGAAGTAGCACCTGACTGAGAAACGTCCTCCCAAGGTCAGTCAGTCTGCTTCCACCCCTTTGGACCTTCTGGTGGACAGCCAAAACCACCCTGTTTGGTATAGCCTTTGCTCCCTAATACCAGAGTTAGCTTTGAACTGTCTTAGTCATGTGTGTTTTCAAAACTGTCTTTTAAAATATTGTTTTGATTAGTTTCTAAAGGAATGCATTTAACTGTTTTACTTCAGGGGCCTTGGCAGACTGAGAGGAGATAAACAACTAAACTAAACTTTAACCTGCATTAAAGGCAAAATATCTAAAAATTCTAATAGCAAAGTTTAAGAGGGAAGCTTGCTCCAACAAGTAGAACAGAAATTTTTGCCCAAATTCTGGTATCAGCTTGGCCATCTGCCACTACCACCTCTTGCTTCTTCAGCATTCTGCAACTACCACTGAAGACAAACAAAAGTGTCCCGTCTCTTTGGCAGCTGACTTTTATCTGGATTCCAAACTCTCAAGTTGGCTGATGTTCCCTCTGCCTGCAGGGAGCCCTTCTGCCTTTGGCCATTCCTGTGCCAGGGTGATGCAGGGAATGCTTGGCACAGCCTCTGCCTCATCCTCATCACCAGCAGGGAGACTGGACACTTCCACACTGGGCCTGGCCAAGAAAGCAGCACCTGGGAGCACTCCCGCGGGGTGGAGTGGCTGGAGATGACTTGCAAAGACTCCCTTGTTCCCTCACCATCTGTCTTACCCTGTTCTCAGGTCCAGGGTCTCAGAGTTCTGCTCAGCCTGAACCACAGGGGCAACAGTGAGGGGAGAGAAGGATTGGCTGAGCCCAAGGGTAGTTATTCAGCATAAAAGGCCTACAAACAAAAAATCTCCTTTCAGGGCCCTCTGGTTTTACCAGGCAACTGGCTTGGAGCAAACCTCGCTTCACTGGCACTCCTCCTCCTCCTCCTCTTCCTCCCGGAGTTCAGAAGCCCCTCTCAAAAGCAGCACAGCAATGGCTGTTCATGGTTTGAGGCACTGGTTCCCTCCCTCCCATCTGGAGTGATACTCACTTATCTAAGGTCCGGGAATCATCTGTGTACTCCAAAAGATCGTTCAGATCTCGCGGCGAAGCAGAGAGCTGATCCACCAAGATGGGGATTGCCTGACCGTTCTTTCCAACCACTTCAAGCCCCGTCAACCCAAGATAATGAGAGTCTCCCCAAGAAACAGTGAAGTTCAGCAGAAGGCCTGGAAGGAGGCAGAAGAGGGTCAGCGCCTGGCGTTGTCTCTCAGCTGGGGTGAGAATGCAGGGCTCATGGCCTTTACTTTGAAGTGGAAGTGCTTGTTTTAAAGGTGGGTATCACCACTACTGCCTCCACCCTCCCAAATTTTTGCCCCACACTAGTGTGTGTATTTGTGATGTGTGTATGAGAGAGAGAGAGAGAGAGAGAGAGAGAGAGAGAGAGAGAGACTAGCAGGCTGATAGACAGGCAGATATAAGCCCTCCCCCCCCGCCCGCAACCCCTGGAAGTTGGGTTCCTGAGCCTGAAACTGATGCCAGGAATTTGTTGCCACAGATGCATGGAAAGGGGCTGTTTGCCCACCTTCCCTCCCCAGCAGTGGGCAAACTGGCAGGGCCAGCTGAGGAACTCAAAGACTGAGAGGGGCCCTCTTCCCATAGGAGAGGTGACCCTGGCCTGGAGCCGCAAGTGTTTGGCAGGAGCGGAGGGACACCTTCCACCAAATGCAGCTGCTTGGGGGAAAAGCAGCCAAACCATGGTTGACCTGGGGGACTGCTAGCAGGCAGCAGCAGAGAACCGGGAAATGGCAGTGGTGAGGCAGCTACAAGTCAGTGCAATCTGAAACTAGTGGGAGAAAATAATCCCCCTGTTTATCAGGCCAGCATGAAGCTGTGCCATTGCCCCCAAGCCTGCCAGAGTGTGAGGGCTGAAGACACCACACGGTCCCACCAACTTTTCCCTAGAAAGCTCCTGGACTCTGCTCTGAGGTTAAACCATCAGCAGGGGCTGTTTCTCATACAGGCAGGGGAGCAGCTGCTGGGACAGTCTGGGAAGGTGACACTCTCCTGCCTACAGGGGGGAAGTTTCAGGGACTTCACATGACACCAGGGCTGAAGGAACCAAACGGATTTCTACTTAGATGCCTTAGTGTAAAAGGGGTTTGGTCCCCAGGGTTTAGCACTGTCGTGTCCAAAAGAGATTCTCCAAGCCAGCCTTCCTTGGAGAACTGCTGCAGTGGTGGGAAGGACACAGGCACCTCCCAGAGGACATGCCCCCGCATCAAAAAGTGGCTCAGTTCCTCTCCAGCAGAGGACCCAGAGCATCATGGGAGCCAAGTTTTCATTCTTCCCCTTCCCTCCTCTCCTCAGGGGAGAAGTAGGGGGCCTGGACTTGGAAGGGCACCTTGTTGACTCCCGAGCCTTTTGTGCTTTCCACAAAACTGCTTGAACCACCTAAGCGAGCTGCCATAGCCTGTTCAGGCAGCCAGTGGTCCCAGATATTATGGAGGAGGATGCACCGGGTGCAGAGACACTTCCTTGGCCTGTTCTGAATCTACTGCCCAAGACCTACTTTCAGGCCTGACATAGTGGCCCAAGCAAGCAAGCAAGCAAGCAAGCAAGCAAGCAAGCAAGGCCACTAGTTCAGAGAGGAAGGCAGGCCGACTCACACTTTCCAAGATAGATGCCAGGCTCCTTGTTCACCATCTCTGGGACAGGATCCAGCACAGCCGCTTGCTTCTGACTCTAAAAAGGGGGGAGGGGGTTGTGTGGTCAAGGGGTGCCCTGGAACAAGAATGGGCCTGTTCCCCTAGAACCAAAGCTCGGAGGAGGAGGAGGAGGGGGAGGAGATGGGTTGGGACCTGCACGAGGCAGGGACCTGCACACATGGGGGAAAGGGAAGGCACCTCCTCCCTGCCCCAGGCAGCCTCCGCACACGTGGAGAAGACTCAGCTCCTGCAGTAGTCTGCTCTGTGTGGGACTTGTGCCTTCCTCTCCCACCCCCATGTTTTGGCCCTCCGAGGACCAGGGGACTGTCTTCCCACCGGCCAGTCCTCTACCTGCTTGTCTTCTGTCCTGGACCCAGCTTGCGTGAAGGGTCTCTCATCCCCATCAGCAGTTCTCGGCCTCTTCATCTCCTCCTCGTACCTCAGGCTGCAGACACTTTCGGCTTCCTCATTGTAGGACTCATCGTAACAGAAGATGGCCTCCAGAATGTCATCATCAGTTGTAAACAAGATGGTGTCTCCAAATTGCTCTGGAGCTGAAAAAGCCCCCCCACCCAATTTATGGTGAGGATACATGCTGATCATGAGGTCCAAGCCTCGTCCCACTCCTGCCACGTTGGGATCCCACATGCTGAGCCTGCTGCCCTGCCCCCATCCCACCCCCAGAGATGATTCGCTCAGACACTGTGGGAGGCTGAGAGCCTCTCCCTTTCAAGACCCATTTCGCACCAGCCGTCCAGCCAGCAACATCAGTGGCCCCTGAATCCCTTACGAGCTGCCTTGCAGCTGACTGAGAGGCGGAGCAGGTGGCTAGGTGAGCAGGACTGCCCCCCTCTGCCAGGCAAGAGAACTCAACACTAGGAAGACGGATTCGCTCCCCACCCCACACCTCCAGCAAGCGTCCCAGAGGCTTTGGCAATCTCCCCTTGGAAGATGCACTGCCCATCCAGCAGCATGGTGATGTCCTTGACGCCCCGGAAGGAGTGGATGCGAGACTTGTTGTAGTTCCAAATACGGATCATGGCCACCTCACACGGCTTGGCAAAGTCCAGGAAGATGTAGTGGGGCCTCCCTGGGGTGAAGGGGGCCAGCCAGAGATGCATGTCATCCTGTGTCCGGTTCACCCCATCCAGCAGGTTGCCCACCACTCTGGGGTCTTTGCCATAGGTGGGCAAGATGTTGATGTCAGGCGGGTCAGCCTCGATTTTGCCCACAGGGACGGGTTCCCCTTTGGAGCTAAAGAGCTCGATCCCATTCAGGCCAACGTAGTGCCTGTCCCCCCAGGTCGACTGGATCTCTATCTTCAAGTGCTGCCCATAAGGCAGGAGGGGGATTCTGAAGTCACTCCCCTCCTCTGGGTCCAGGTCATTCTCGCCTGCCAGGCGCTTGGGTTGCACCTGTCCGCCCTCTGGGACCCGGAGCCTTGGATCTCCTTGCCGGCCGATTTTCTGTTGGTGGAGGAACTCATCAAAAATGTCACCTTGGAAGTCCAGGTTGGAGATGCGGCCATGGTGCAAATGGTCGAACTTCAGGAGAGAGTTCCAGGACTCCTGCAGGGCCTGCTCTGGAGAACTGCCGCCCCACTTGGCTCGGGAGGGCCTGGCGCTGCTCTGGGAAGATGGGGTCTCTCCTGGAAAGAAACCAGAGAGGGTCTTTCAAGGGCCACTGGGACTGGTAGGCGGGAGGGCAGCAAAGGAGGCCTGGAGTTCGGGGGAGAATGCTAAATGCGGGGCTGTTTTTTTCAAATGTAAGCACTCACATGGCAGCAACCATTATTCTGGGGTCCTTGTTCTGCTGAACTTTCCTGGAGCAGCCTTGAATAACAGTGGTGACCCATCTGGGCCATGATGGCTGCCTAACTCCAGAGAAAAGCCTTCATGAGGGAGCACGGAGGGGGGGCAGAGGGGAGAGGAACATCCACCACTGCAGCCCCAGGAAGCTGCACAGCCATCACCTTCCCCCACAGCCAGGGAGCCAAGAGCCAGGGACTCTGCGCCACACCAGAGGCAGGGACTGAACTCCCAAAATGAGGACTTGGCAAAGCTTCCGGAAACTGGCAAAGTGGACTAATGCTTTCCAGGTCTGCATTTTGTGGCAACCAAATTTAAAATCTTGCTAAGAGGCTTTGCTTTCTACAGCTCCCTGCTGGACTCACACCGGGCCAAGAAGGAGGAAGCCTACGTAGCTCCATTGAGACCATGATCAGCTGGCCATGTGACCCACCCGGTCAACTGTTTTCTTGTAAAAGAAGCTTTTAAGAAGTAGAGTAAAAAGGCAGGAAATCCAATCACAGAAGCTTTACACACCCCTGGCACAAACCAGGCAGAAGCGTCATTTTGGTCTCATGAGGTCACATCCCCCTGTTAAAGGGATGAATCCACACCCAGGGCCTGTTGGTTTCAATTCCTCACCAGATGATAAATCTCATTAAAGGATTTGTACTGAATAAAATACATCCCTCAACCAAACAAAGAGAATTTAAGTGGAGAAAATGAAGAGAGATTTAGGGACTCCAAATATAGATTGCTCTTCCTTCACAAACTTTAGGGACTGGTCAAAGCCACCCCCAAGCCCATGAGCTTGCCAGACCACTCCCCCCTAATTGTCTCCCTTCAAGATGGAGCTCTGAAGTGGCCATTTTGGAGCAGATGAAGGCAGAACCTTTATTACGGGTTACACATTCTAGAAACAAAGAGAGACAGAAGAAGGGAGGGAACTCCTGGAAAAACAAACCATGTCCTGTCCAGAAAACATACTGGTAAGGACAAACATGACCCTCTTTGCCCATTGGCCCCTCCCTCCCTCCCTCTTGCACACCTCCAGAGGTCCAGCAATGAAGGCCTTGGCATTCTGAGCAGATGAAAGGTGAGCAAGAGAATCCACGGACTAGAGGCAGAAGGGCCAAACCCAAGGAGGGAGGGAGGGAGAGCCAGCCAGACCCATCCCCAAGAACGGAACCAGGCCCTGCCTGCCAGATAAGCCAAGAGGATTAAGGAGAGCATCTTCATGGCAGGCTCTCCACTCCCACAGCTGCAAGGCTGAGAATATTGTGTTCTACATCAAATCTCCATTCTCTGCCTGCCCCCGGAAACTGGGTGTGTGGAGCTGCTCCCCATGAGGGCAGTCACATGTGCAGTATGTTATCTGCCAAGGAGCCATAAACAACAACTCTCACACATGCTCCTGTCCAAGTCAGTCACATGCAGGGACACCACAGGTGCATCTCCCACATGTGAACCTGAGCTGCCTCCATTTTGAGAGTGTGCCCAGGCCTGCTGGGTTGTCAGGGTGGGTGAGCCATGTCGGCTTCTGCTCAAAGGCCCAATGCGCCAGAGGGAGAAGCCAGGGACGGGGGGAGGGGTGTCTTTAGGCCAGTGGGTCTCAGTCTTTTGTCCTCCAAGAGTTGTCTGATTTTAGCTCCAAAACACCTTGGCCTTTGGCTGCCCTGATAGGACCTTTTGGGGGAGGAAGTTCGAAATACCTTTGAAGACCCAAAGACTGTGAACCACTGCCTTTCATTTTCCACAAGAGGCAAGCAGTCATGTGCTCATGGACAAAAAGGGTCCTTCAAAAAGAAATCCAGCCACACACTCTGGCTGCCTGAAGCAAGCGTGGGGGAAACAGCATTCTCCAGACACTGCTGGACCACAACTCCCAGTTGTCTTGACGATGCGTCACGCTGGCTGAGGAATGGTGAGAGCTGCAGCCCCGTTCCCACCCCTGCCGTTGGCTGCTCAAAACCAGCCCTTACCTTTGTCAGGCTGGGCTTCATCTCCGCACAAGAACTCCCAGCTGAGTTCTTCCCTCCCTCGGCCTCCCAGGACTTGTCCCTGAGGAAACAGCTCAGCAATGGAACTGCGTTGGTAAGGCAGTGGGCCCAGGAAGTCCAAATCGACCCTGGGCTCCTGGTTGACCCCTGTCAGCGATTTCCCATCCACACCTGGAGCCTCACTGCTGGATCTCTCCAGCTTGGCCGGCTGGAGCTGGAGGCGCTGGTCAGCTGTCCTCAGGTAGCCCCTCCTGGCAGTCTCAGAGAGCAGCCGGGCTCTCAGGTCCAAAGAGAAGTCCGTCTCAAGCCAGGGGGGCAACTTTAGCTTAGTAGAGCAGACCTGGCTCTTTTCTTTTGCTTCGGGAGGGGGCAGGATCCAAGGGGAGGCAACTAAGCTGGGCAGCTGAGAGAGCTTCCTCCCAGAGATTTTTTCCATTTGCTCACTCAGAGGAAGGTCATCCCCCTCCTCAGACTGGACAGAAGCTGTGGTCTTTGGCAAGGGAGTGCTCTTGTCAGCAGAGGAGGAAGAGGAGGACCCTGGCACTGCTTGGAGGTCTTCTTCCAACTCAACAAGGCTGGTGGGGTTCACATCTTCCTCAGGACCATTCTCTCCCAAGGAAGCTTCTGGAGACAACACACGTCTGCCAGGCTGGGGGCCCCAGTTTGCAGAGGCCCACCCCCTGCCGTCCCTCCCCTTTGGAGAGCATGGGAGGCTTGCCCGGAGGTCAATAGTGGTGCAGCAGCTGCTGTCCCGCTTGGTATTCACGGAGCCTTTGGGCAGCACGCCAGCAAAGACGAGGGCTCCGTCAGTGTAGATGAGGACATTTCGTGCTCCAACGTCAAGGTCCTGAAGGAGAAACAAGACACAAATTTAACAGGCAAAAGTGGGCTTACAGGACTTCTTTTCTCCCTTCCTGAGGGCTCCCGTATTGTTTGGAGCTGGCTTGTTTCTCAGCAAACCATAGTTAAGATTAACCAGCGTTTGTTCAGACTTGGACAACAGGACAAACTGCAGTCAGTCTACAGGATAAGGAAGCACTTCTGATCTGTTCCTCATGGCTGCTGCACCAGGAGAAAGAGAAGGGAGAGCAACAGGCCCGGTGCTTGGCAGAGTGTTCTTGTAAGGCTCAAACATGGCACAAGGCCCCGTCTGGCACCATAGCTGTTCTTCCGCTCCAGCTTCATGTTTGGTTTGCTAAATGAGTCTCCTCAAAACCCTGACCTTTGTTCCCTTTCACTTCGGACAAGTTCTCTTCACTAAGGGCCTATCTCAGAGCCCCCCTGGGGTGCATGGGTGTGTGTATGGGGGGGAGACGGAGGGAGACAGACAGGGAGAGAGAGTTCACACAGAACCACAAGACAACCATATAAAGAGAGACAATAAACAACCTGCACTTCAGATATGGCACACCACCTTTTACCAAATCAAAATAGCAATTTAGACTCCATAGACTGCAATTTCACTCAAGGAAGCCATGACTGCCCAAAGTTTGCAAGACCTGAACAGGGCTCTTAATGATAGGGTGACTTGGGGGTCTCTCATTCATAGGGTCATCATAAGTCAAAGCTGAGAGCAGTTAATAAGACTGTGGTCTGTTTTAAAAGCTCAGAAAGTGGTATGTGGCATCCCTGTTGCTCTGAGTTTTCACATTTCCCTTATATGAGCACTTCCCTAGGAGCACAGTTGAGAACAAGCCAGAAAGGATAAGGCTTAGCTCATCTATAATCCAGAACAGAAAATCCTCTTTTCCTCAGTACCTGGAGCCATTCTGAACAAATCAGCCCAGCAGGCTCTCTGGATGATTTGCACAGAGAATTTCAGAGCCAAGGACTGGTTGCCATCTGCTGTGGGATGTGGTTTTTGCTACCCAAAATATTTGACTGTCCTGCTATGCACGTAGGCTGGGTACACAGCAGACTCCCTCTGTGCAGGAGGTAGACCAGCTGGATGGCTGAGGTTCAGAAAAAATACCTAGGTCTCCCTCCCTCATGCACTCACACAAACAAAACAACCAGACCACTGAGAACTGAGCATGCTCAGTGGCCCCCAAATGCTGACAGGCTATTGAAGGGGAGAGGAAAAGGGACGGAATAGCCTGGAAGAGGACAGCGTTGTCTGCCTGGCGCTCTGAAGAGAGACACTCCATACTGCAACCACATTTTATGGCAAATCCCACTTAGAAGCAGCAGCAGCAAGTTCTGCTAATGGAAAGCTGAGCTTCTCTCTGCGCTCTCTCTGATCACACTGCAAAACAGTGCAGAGTCTCCTCCTGTCTGAAGCTCAGCTGACTCCCCTGCAATTTTGGGGTGTCTCAGTGACAACTGGTCTCATTCCATAGACTTAGCCTGAGCATTTCTGTAGCTTAGATTAAAGCAGCCACAAGAATGGGAAATCCACTTAGCCCACCAGTGGTATGCCCACCTCTCCTCTCCTGGCCACCCGAGTAGACAAGCGCTCCTGAATTTCCGTCCACCATTGTGAAAAGAAATGTAATGTTCAGAGGCACCTGAGACCCAGACAGTTACTTACACCAACAATAGGGGTGCTGTAATTCCAAATCCGGATCCTGGATACACCAAAGTCACCTGAGAGGCTGGGATTTCGAACCACAAAGTACAGCTGCACTGGAGGCTGGAAAAGGCACGTCCAGAGGAAACGGCTGCCGCTGGCCTGCAACACAAGGAGGAGACAGGCGCTCTCACTGGGACAATGCAAAGCAAAGGGCAAGGTGGCCACCAGCAGGCCAGAGCACCAGGAAGCTAGCGGAGCACCAGGGCCTTGTTCTCTCTGCCCTGAGGGGGCCCAGGGCCATTTCTGACCACCAGCAAGCAGGCAAGCAGCCACTTTGGTGCAGCTGAAGAGAGCCTGCCTGGAGGTCAATGCAAGGACCGTTCGCACTAATCAAACTAATCAGCTTTCCAGGACACTGACGTCCAGATTAGCAGGCAGAACTGTCAAGAAAGGGTGGCGTTTCTGACTACCGCCTCTCAGGGTGCTGGAAGTACAGCAGAGTCAGTGCGCTTGGATGGCCTCCAAATGCTTCTCAAGCATGAAGCCAAGCATTTAAAAAACTGCCAGCCCTTCAAGTGCCAGGTTCCTGCCAGGCACCCCCCCCCCCACTCCTCTCTTAGGAGGGTTCAGCTAAGCCAGCTGACCCGTTCTTGCCCCCATCCAGCTACCAGCCCTTCTGTGAAGCAAGGCAAAGCTCCTCAGTCCATGATGGGCTCATCCTGGGGCCATTCCGGAGGCACCAGCGCTTGGCCGAGAGCCTCTCTGGAGGGTTTCTATCTGTTTGTGGGCTGTGCTGTGGAGGAGTAAGAGGGTGCCTATCTGGAGTGCCGTTGAGCCAGGCCCTCAGTTCCTCAGACCAACAGCAGCCACAATCCAGTCTGTTCGGAGCAGTTCCGGCTAGTCATTTGCTCTGCCTGAGCAAAAGCAATTGAATGCCTGAATCACACCACTGGGTTCCTCAGAGAGGGAGAAGGGGGATTAGAAAGAGCAGAACCAGAAACCCACTTAGAACCAAACAGTTCCCATGCTTCCATGAGGCCAGTGAGGCATACTGCATGGCACTCTTGGGAACGAAGAGGAGTGTGGCGAACACTGCAAAATCCCTTGACTAAACCTCAGGGTTAGGCAGCAGCTGGGCAGCAGCTGGAAACTCACCGCCAGACTCCTGTTGACCAAGCAGGAGAGATCTCCAGGTGAGTCGGCATGCCGGATGTCCACATCATGAGGAGACACAAACAGTTTCTGATTGTGCAAGTCAAAGAACTCCACTTCCGTCAGGCCCACCCGCTCTGTGTTCCCCCAGTTGGAGAGGATCTCCACAGTGATGTAAATGGCATCCTGGACCTCCCGCTCCGACTCTGGGTGGTCCTAGAAGGATAAATGGTTGACACTGCCATGGGCAGAGTTCAAGGTGATGCAAATCTCACTCTTGGGCACCAAAAGGAAGCATATGAAAGCAGCAGGAAGAAACTTCCAGGACATGGCAGAAGAGGTCTTCCCTTCCTGCACCTCTGCGCAGGGTGATGCAACCCAGCTATATGGATGCATTCAGACATTTTAACAGCTGAGAGAAGGCACTCCCGTATTTGCTAGCAATCCTGCTCCGAGCCGCCCAATGCTGGTACTTGGACCACCCGGAGCCAACTCAGCAGCACACAGGAACCACCCAGCCCCTTGGCCACCACTTCCTGACCAAGACCCACATTTTGATTTCACTGAACTTGACTGGATAAAGGGTAAAGCTATAACTTCTGTCACTCTGACAAGCCTCCTTACATACAGGGATATGAAGCTCTTGATGGTAGGAGGCCAAAACTGTAGGGCCACAGACGCTGGACTGGCTCTCGATCTCTTGCAGCACTTTCAAAAGCTTCTTCTGTTGCCTGAAAAAAAAGTGGGGGCAGGGGAGAGGAAATAATGAAGACATTTATGGAAGATGCAGCTGGGGGGGGGGTCAACACAGGAGTGAAGGCAAGAGGAACAAACCCTGACATGTCCAGCTTAAGAGGCCAGAGAGAGGACCAATGGCCATTGCCTGGGTGGACTCCTAGCCAAGACAGGGACTGCCCAGTGACTTAGGCAACAGGGTCAGGCTCTGGAGGCTGACCAATAGGCAAGAGCAAATAATATTACTTTCACATGTCTCCACTTGCCCCCCCCCCTGCACACCAAGGGTGTGTGTACACGTGTGTCTGTGTTAGAGGAACCAGTGCGTCCACTGGCATGTCTCTAAGACCAGAAATGGCCCAGCGACCACACCCATCACCATTTCTACCATTCTCAGATGTACTTATGCATTCATGTATTTATTTCATTCTGCCGCTCCTTGCCTCCTCTACCACAAGCCTTCTGGACACTCCCATTCCCAGGGAGTAAGGCACAGGGAAGACCTGGCAGCAGAGACTGTGTGCGGCAAGGAGGTCCACCTGGATGTGGGGGTGAGACAGTGCCACCTCAGAGCTGCCCCTTCATCACAGGACCAAGAACAGACTCAGAACAAACCCACACCGCCACCTGTTTCCCAGTGGCCCAGTCCACTCCGTGGCTGTGGAGACAACAGCACCCTCCTGTTCCTCCTGAGCTCGGCAGGGCTTTGTGGTCACAGACGCAGATGGTAGAGACAGTGGCTGTATGAGAGGGAAAAGATACATTTCACACTCCAGAAGCCAGGCACCCTCTCTGTTACGGCTCTGTCACAACTGGGGGCCGATGGGGCCGATGGGGCAGGCAAGGTGCCCCCGTGAGGACGGCCAGGTCCCTTACTTGTCCTCTCCCCTTGGCTGCCCCAGGAGCCTCTTTATCATGACCACAGGAATCCTTCCCAAGAAGGAGCTCTGGCAAGCAGAGCCTGGCAGCTGAATCTGCTCATCCCCATGGCATGGGACTCTCTTCCTAGCAGAAGGGACAAAGACACCCGGGGCCAAGGGACTCTGGATGCAGCTCCACCCTCGCCAGCTTGGGCATTTTTACTCCACTGGCAAGAGGGTCAGAGTTCAGCATCTTCTTCCTGCTTGGTCCCAACTCATCAGGAGCCTGGGTCTGTTTTGATGATACATTCAAGATGAGGGGGGGGAGGGGGCACTAAAGCTCCGAGGGCTCTATGGCCTCACCTGGGCAGGGAGGGGTCTCACAGCCCTCGGTCTGGAGTGTCATTCAACTTGACAGCAAAGCTTTCAACAGGTAGAGCCATTCTGAAATGGACTGACTCCAGGAGAGAAATCCCAGCTGCTACTGACCTCTGACTTCTCACTTTCTGCCTCCAGCCGTCTAGAGAGCATCTCCTTCTGGAGGGTCTCGTTTTCTGCCTGCACGGCTTTCAGCACCATGGAGGCTGAGTGTGCCGGGTCCTTCTTTTTGCAAACAGCCTTCCGAGTTGCTGAGAGAGGCCTTTCTGACCGGCTCACGGGCGCTGACATCCAAAGAAGCAGGGAAAAAAAAACCTTCTGAAGAGCATTTTCTCCAAGCTCCCACAAGTCCTGTCCCAGGCATCCTCGTGGGAAAGCCGAAAAGGCTCTGAAGATGCAAGAGAAGGAAGGAGCTCCTCTCCAGACTGTGACTCCAACCAGAGGGAGACCCAGCCCTAATTTCTCCTGTGCTTCATGCATGACAAGATGCACAGCCCTTTTCCACATTCCAGCCTCTTCCCCAACCAGGATGCAAAAGAGGCAAAGGCACCCCTCTCCCCCCCAAAAACGGGATGGCTGGAGAGGAGCCCTCTCCACTAACTAAGTGAAGGGCTGATGGAGGTCAGGATGTGGCCCCAAATGTAACCAAGAGCAAAGGTAGGTTCCAGACAGTGACAAGCCACAGATATTTTTAGTGGAATGGAGGGTGCGAGATAAACACCTGCCAAGGAAGATGTGGAGAATGTAAGGAAGAGATAGCTTAGGACACTCACAGAAAGCAACCCTCGAGGCAGAGGAGAATTTAGGCACCTTAAAACACAAGGATTCCATGGGACAAAACCAACCAGAAAGAGATCAGAGTCCCAGCTCCCAGGGGGGAATTCTCCTTAAATAAAGCATCCCCTCCTTTCAAAGGCTTCACCGGCCCGAGAGGCTAGTGAACTCAAGACACGTTTCTCTGCTGACAGCAGCTTCTGAAGCACAGCTGTACGCTGAGAAAATTGAGGAGGGAAGTGGAAAAGGCAGAAGCAGAGGGAGAAACAGGGGAGTCTGAGCGGCCAATTAAGGCAGGGCTGACCACAGCTGGGGAAGAATAATTAGAAGCCAAGATGGCAGATTCTGGTGGCTGGAGGCAGCCTTTCAGTCCAGAGTTTCAAAACACACACACGCACACACACACGCATACATGCTGGAGGATTTCTTCACCTGCTTGAAAAGCACATGTGACAAGAGAAGCATGTCAGCCAGTCACTCTCTCCTCTCCTTTCCAGAAGGAAGGTTTTGCACCCTGGTTAATGAGGTCCCAGTGGACAACAGGCATCTGGTAGCTACACAGGGCAACCCTGAGCCCTGAGCCAAGCCTAGGAGGTTACACAGGGAGGGCCCCTGGCTCTCTGTTGCCCCCTTAGCTTCTGTTGCCCCTGCAAGCTCTTCGGGGAGGAATGATCTCACTCACTGGAGAGGTCTCTCTCCTGTCCCTCCCAGCGCTGGCACTCAGTGGAGGGCGACTGAGGCACTTGGCTTGCGGACTTGGTGGGGACGTAGGCTTCAGCACCACCCTTCCTTTTGGCAGAGAGGCTCCGCTCCTTCTTCAGGCCTGCAAGAAAGGACCGTCAGAAAGAAGTATCAAGCGTGGCTTTAATACGGAAGGTGGCGACAGCAGCTGGAGATGGCCACGCCCAAGGCAGGCAGGCTTTGTGGGCTGAGGGGACCCCACTCGGCCCTTGGCACAGCCACGTCTTGGTCACACAGCAGGATGGCAGCCGGCAAGCTCCACAGGCTCCATTTTCCACATCTGGGCTGAACATTCAGCAGCATGAGCAAGACCTGTCAAGCCCCTTCCCCCAGACGAACCAAAGAGTCAAGCTTCAGTGTTAGTATGCAAGTTTTGCAGAAGGTAGGCTGGGACTCCCCCAGTTCGACAGATGGCAAATCAGAGACCCTGGCTGTCGATGCTACTGTATGCGTTTGCAAAAGGCAACGCCTAACTACAAAAGTGAGCCAGAGTGCATCCATCTTTGCTAGAACTGTGGTAGGCCTTGAAGGCAGTGAGACTATAGCAACTAGAGAAACTGCTGGGAGGTGCAATTCCCAAGGGTAGCGTGTATCCCTTCCTGCAACATTTACGTGACCTAGTTCGCACAGGCAGCTGAATAGCCCGTTGTTTTAACCGTCTATGTCAATTGTAGTTGGATACTTTTCTTGTATGAGACCAGGAGAACTTTTTCTTGTAACAGCTGTGTCTAGGACAGCCTGAACCTTTGAGTGTAGGTCTGTAAGTTCTTGCCTCTCAACAATAAAGTAGTGCTTGCTTGCTCTTGAGAACACAGATTGAGTGGCTCTCTATTGGGCAGAGGGAAAGGAATCATCTTTGGCCAAAGATTCAGGATGCGGCCTGCAGTTCAGCTGACAGACCTTGGGTCTGCAGAAGGGAGCTGATATCTCAGTTCTCCCCTCTTGCTAACACATGGAAGTGAGTGTGTTAGACAGCAGGGCAATGGTACAACATGCCACCTGCAAACAAGCTCATCTGCACTTCTGGGTCCAATGAGAGGTAGAAAGCTTTTTTTTAAAAAAAAGAACCCTCAATCCCTGCCAAAGTTAGAATTTTTCTAAAGTCACCAGAACGTCCGGGTGGATTTTCAGACCTCTTTGCTAAGCACACGATCAACCTGTCTTTTCTCTTCTGAGCCTGGCAAAGCCACCTTTGACTGGGAAGAACTCTCTCCGCAACAGTCAGTGCACCACGAGGCTTACCTGGGCAGTTTGGCTTGAATTCCAGCATGACCAAAGAACCGGCCGTTGTGCCACAGCACATTCCGCTGGCTGGAGAGGTGGATGAGCCCCTGAGGAACGGCTCAGTGGTGCCCTCTCCAGAAGAGTCAGGGGTGCCCTCCGTCTCGGAGGACTCAGCAGGTACGTCCTCCTCCACAGAGTCAGTGTTCTCCCCCTCTGAGCAGTCTTCCTCCATCCTCTCCCGACTCACAGTGAACTCCAAGCTCCGACGGAGCTCCTGGGACAAATTCCAGAGACAGGGGTCAGGAATTCCACAAAGGCTTTGCACAGGATCCACACTATGTTCCCAGCTATGGAGGAATCAATCCCAACAGAATCCGTAGGAGTTGCACCTGACGGTAGGACTGAGCTGTAAATGACCTCACACGTAACCTTTGGGAAGCTAGGCAGAGTGAATAAAAATCTGCAAACAGCTCAGTAAAGCACCCAGAAGGCCCCGGTTGTGTCACCTCTTGACAGGCTGCAAGTTATTCCTGTCAGAAGTCCTGGAGACCCATCACAGCCAGTCAGCGCAGCACAGGAGTGGGCAATTTGTGGCTCTTCAGATGTTGTTGGCTGCAATTCTCATCAGCCCTAGCCAGCCTAGCAATGGGGAAGGCTGCTGGGAGTTGCTAGAAACAACATCTGCCTAGCAGACAACATAATGTAGACAAGATAGAGCCAGGCCAACCAAGGGCCTGGTTTTGTATAGGGCAGCTTTCCATGATGAATTTAAAGCAACTTTTTAAGCAAATCAGTTTACTTTTGCTTATACCTAGATTAAAAAAAAAACATGTATAGGTCTTTTAAAAAGATAAAGGTGATTTAAATTATCTGTCCACAATTGTCAACTGACACAAGCAGGAATCTTAGGACAGCACCTATGGCTGGCAGTTCTGCAAGTCAGTAGAGAAGATGCAGTGGGATTGCTGCATGCATACCTCTGGGGCTGAAGAAAAAACAGCCTGAAGAAGGAAATCATCCCTTCTCTTCTTGCACTGACATCAGCAAGCAGCTGAGGAACACACTATAGCAGCAAGCTTACACACCATTATTAAGAAGTAAGCCTACTAAATATTGTAGGTCTTGTTTCTGTATAAACATATACAGAATTGTGCAGGGTTTTTTTTTTAAAAAAAGAATTGGAAACTACTGAAGGGAAATACTCCTTTCTTTCCCACCACCCTCCCTTAGGCTTGACAGTGTAGCAGAAGAGAAGGAGCCGCCCTCTCTGGCAGGGTTGAGAGTGGCCATGAAGAACCCTGGGGCTAAAACTGCCCAAACTTCTGCTTCAGACCATCTTTTGGGAGGGTTTGAAGGTGCTGCTCATTTGACACTGACTGCTACAAACCTCAAAGCATGTTGGTACCTTCACATCTTCAAGGCTGAGATGTAATCTTCCCTTTTCAGAATCATTGCTCATGCTTCCCTCTGCCTTTGGACCAGAGAGGATAACATCATCGAAGACTGCGCTTTCAGCAGACGTGAGGCTCTGGAAACAAAGAGCAACACTCTTGGGGAATCTATTTATAGATGTTTCTTCTCCTTAGGAGAGGCAAACTGCCAATAGCAAAAACTAGGGGTGAGGAGGACTTCCATCAGGCAACAGAAAACATGTACATATCTCCACAGGAGTAGAATAAGAGACCTTCCAGAATGGTTTCAGATTTAGTTTATTCAAAGAATAAATGTCTCTCTTGAAAATACCCAAACATGATGCAAACGCTCCTTGGTAAAAAGAATAAAATTTTAATATCTCACAGAAACTTGAATTCTCTGAAGAGCATTTGTGGAAAGTACATGAAGAGGTAAGTCAGTATTGCCTCTGCCTCTTTCACTGAAGGCCAAAATGTTCCATGGATAGCTAATATGGTGGGATGAAGCAGCAGAAAACCCCTTGGATACACAAGGAAGAAGTGCCACCCACCCCTAATGGGAACTGAAATCACTCTGAGAACTCCAAAACTACATGGTGATTGTTTTCAAAGTTACCTTAAAATATTGCCTTAATACTGCTGACAACAGCACAACCCAAATCTGAAAGCAGGGCAGCACAAAAGAGCAACTGGGAAGGTCCAGCAGTGGCTTGAATGGCACAAGTGATAGATTCCGCTACTGTTTATGAACACACAGAAATGCAGAAGTGTGGCTGGAAGTCTCAGGCTCTAAAATGATATGGGAACCTGTGATCCACCAAGTGTTTGGACCTGCCAATGCCACCAGTCCCCCTCAACATGGCCTATGGTAAGGGCTGGACGGGGGGAGTCTGAGTCCCAAACAGCAGGAGGACAAAAGATTTCTCATCACTGCTCTGAGAAAAACTTCTAAAAGGGTTTTAAGTTGCCCCACAATGGGGTGCTCAGATAAACTGACAGGTCAGAGGCTTACTTTAAAAAACCAAAAATCATCTCATTTTGTGCTGCCTTTTTAAAGGTGGCAAATGCCTGCTAAAGATTTCAGTGAGTATTCAAAAAATAATCTGCTTTGTATATGACTGAAGACATTTATACCTGGGCAGGATCATTCTGCTCACAGTCCTTTGCTTGCAGGTCTAGGCTTTCATAAGTTTCAAAATCCTCTGAGTAGTCAGAAGGAGGAGCAATGTAGAGCCTAGCCCCACTTTCAGTTTTGATCTGCACAGCTTTCTAGAAAATTGAGGAAAGCCACTATGTGTTAGCATGACTCTTTTGAGGAATAAATACCTTTTAGAATGGAAAGAAATCTGCTGTGGCCTTCATATGGGCCAACATTCAATGTAATCCCACCAGATGTTCTCTGCCTGACCTAGATTGCCTTCTATCAAACCTGGCATCCTCTCAGGCCTGGGATCACCACCTTCATCTGTTCTTCTAACAGCCACCATTTCCATGGTTCTCATATTCTCTCTTGGCTACCTTTCTCTGCCTTCTGGGGTCCTGACTCCCCAGAACAATAACAAACCAACAGCCTAGTGTACTGGGCTGCATCTGACGTGTAAAGCCAGAGTGATTAAGTGATGAACAGGTCAGAACTGAAGTGGAGAAATCCAGCTCCACATTTCCACTGAGTGACCATTATGTACTGGGAATGCAGACCTAAGTACACGAGCAACCAACCCTTGAGGGCAACATTAGGGAATCATCCCTCCCGGTTGATAGGTGGTTGATTCGAGGGAGGACTTCAGTGGAGTGGGGCCCTCCTCTGCCAATGTCTCCCTCCTCAGAAGTGAGTAGGCAGCCAGACAGGTTACACCCCACACTCCCACAGAAGGAACACAAGAACAAGGTCCAAGACCCAGGGAGCTGCCTGCTCTGACGGGTGGCTATTCTTCAACCCCAGTTGTGAGGCAGAAATCTTGCCCTCTCCTTCTGCTCATAAAACCTTCGTAAAAGGGGAGGTGCCAAAGAGGGAAGGCAAGGCCCCTGATCTGCCAAGTCCAGTCTTCCATACCTGGAGCCACTCCCGGCGTTGGATTTTACTGGGTGCACTTTGTGTGCTCCTCCTTTGCACATCTCCTCTTAACGGGGTATTTGCACCGGCATCTAAAAGGAAATTAAGGGCAGTCAGAGACCCAGGACTGGAAAAGCCAGAACTCATAAAGGACCATCCTCTGCCTGAAGGAAAGAAAATCCTTACACAGTTATTGCCTGCAACAGGAACAGGAACTATATGGCCTTCCAAACATAATTGAACTGCAACTTCCAGTATCCCTAACCATTAGCTGTGCTGGCTTGGAGGACACCACATTGCCCACCCTTGGCCTGAAGACTCACACACTATGTGCTTTATGTACAGAAGGGAACAAGGGGCCACATGTGCAAAAGGATCCATTATAGCTCAGACCATGTGGTTCTTTGACCAGCCACATGGACAAGCAAGGCATAAAACCCTGAGCTGTGTGACAGGCAGGAGTCAAGCCATGGAGCATGTGGCAGTTGCGTGTCCTGTGCTGCCAGTAATGCTGCATGGTTCTGGAAATCTCAGGAGGACCAGAGAGAGAAATCAAGAGAGGTCTGGACACATTTCAGGTAGTAACCTAGATGCTCCTAGCAGCAGTTCCTCATGTGTTTCTTCCTACCGCGTCTTCAGCCCTCTCCCAAAACACACCTTCTCTGTCACATCATGGAGGAGTGCAGGTGATGGGAGAGACACAACATCAAACTATGACTCTGGCAGTTTACAACCAATTCCCACTATGCAGGTGTTCTAGGCAAGTGTCTATCTTATGTAACTTGGCAAGAAGATAGAAGGATTTAAAAGGAGTGACAGAAACTGGCAGAGATCAAGCTATGATATCTAGAAGGGGTTGCAGGAATATTTCTGCAGTTACTGCAAATGAAAGAGGGTGAGAAATCGCCTGGAGCCGATGCTTTTATTTTCTAGGCTTTCCACACAGACAGATACCCCATCTGTTTAAACCAAGTTATCTCCCTGCCAGTGACAAGATGCAAGAATACAATAAGTCTTGCTTTATTTCGTGTTTAAAATAATATTTTATTTTTAGAAACTAGATTCCCCCCCAACATTTCTTTTGTTTGTGATCCAAAAAAAGCAAGAGGATTAACTTAACAGGGTGATCTTAGCAGCAAAGGCAAACTGTATTTATACTAAATGATCATGAATATTCTTAACATGTAAGATGTGCAAGCCTAGATCTAGACCAGACCAAAGGCTTCCTCATCTGTGCAAGGTTCTCACAACCAGGTGGGGTTGCACTGGCCAGCTGCAGTTTCTGCCAAATCCTAGCAAAACGATACAAAGGTTTTTAATACTACTGCTACAAAGGAACTCACAATTTCCCTTTGTTGTTCTTGTGCCTCTTCTGGAAATGTTCTGAGCAATTGCTTTCTTCCGGTGGTTATTTGGTTCTGAGTTAGCTCCATTCACATACAAAGTAAATCCTTGTTCCAACTGTTCCAGTCTGATCTGTATAGGGTCTTTTCTTTTGAGTTGTTTCAGTATCCTAAAACAAACAACACACCTTTTTCCTTCTGGGAAATTACCCAAAGATCATATTCTCTTTAAAGAAAAGCAATATTCAATCAAAAAGTGATGTGGAGCTGAAAAAAAGTGTGGGAGGGTGGTGGTTTAAAAAATGATTAAATAGTGCTTCAGCAATGAACTGGAAACCTCAATAAAACTACAGTGAAAGTCCTTTTACCCACCTTTCTATGAACAATTTAAGAATATTTTCCAATCTATCTTGAATTTTAAAGTGGACAAGAAGGAGAAATATGGTTTGCTGAAACCTGTTTCCCTTCTGCTCTGACTAGTTCTACTGAGGCTGGGCAATCCTTATCCTAGAAGGAATTTCCAATGTGACCAACTGAATTAGACTGATCTACTGCTGGCTTTCCTACTTATATGTGTTTGTACCTGGCAACTTTTTTGACAAATAACCTGCTTTCCTGATTAAAGCACCCCTCAAGCATTATTGTGCAATTCTTCTTTTCCAGCTTCAAGTTAATTTTTCTTTTAATCTGCAGTAGAAAAACGTAAGGAGCTTTTTTGCTCACACAGATGGTTTTTGCATGTAGAGGGACATAAAATGCAAGTGACGATTTGAGGCAAATACCTTCCTGCAGGGTCTCATCCCACATCAGAGGACAAAAGGGCCTGGAGCACAAGAAGCAACTGCCTGCCGCCCACAGGGAGGGCCCCCCGGCTTGTGGTTCTCCTTTCAGCCTACCTGTTTCTCTGCTGAAGCAGTACTATGTGTTCATCGTGCTTCTCATCAAAGTCTGTCACCATGTCCCTAGATTAAGCCTGAAACACAAAAGCAACACAAAAACTTGCAGGACAACGGTGGACACGTTTATTTGGAAGTCACTCCCAATGAATGCAATTGAACTTGTTCTCTTGCATTCTCTCTCTCCTTGTCTAGTTGAGGATTTCAGACTTAAATGGGCAAACTGGGGCCTTGGGATTGCAAAATGTTCCAAAATGCCAGAAGAATGCAGAACTCCTTTCAACAGCAACTACTTTGTGCATTAGGATAAACTTCGAG
Organism: Gambelia wislizenii; assembly: GCA_030847615.1. Classification (NCBI taxonomy): domain Eukaryota; kingdom Metazoa; phylum Chordata; class Lepidosauria; order Squamata; family Crotaphytidae; genus Gambelia; species Gambelia wislizenii. The sequence goes on along the minus strand of JAUMIR010000012.1, from coordinate 298,296 downwards.
GGGCCTGGTCTGTTAGGAAATGTCAGAAACTGCCGAGCCAGGAAACCGGAGCCGGCCTTCTTCTTCCGAGCCCCGAGGCCTCCGAGGCCTGCAGCTGCCCAGCCGCCCAGCCGCCGTAGGTGCTCAAGGCCAAGGCTGGCGGGGGGCCGCGAAGCGACCTTTCGAAGCCCCGAGGGGCGCCTCGCTCGGACCGCCCTTCCCAGCCAGGCGGCGCTGCCGGGACCCCCCTCCTCCTCCTCCTCCTCGGGCGCGGCGAGGCTCACATCGACGGCCTCTTCGGCCTCCTCGCCTTTCCCTGCATGCCGCCGCCGCCTGTTGAGCCGTTGCCGTGGATACGCAGGGCGGGGCGCGGGCTGGAAGCGTCATTTCCTGCGCGCCGCACGCCCCCCATTGGCTGAGCAGAGGGCCCGCCCGGCCGCGCCTGCGCATTCACTCCCCCCCGCCGCCGCCGCCGCCGCCGCCATGGAGGCGCTGGGGGCCGCGCTGGACGAGGTGGCTCTGGAGGGCCTGGACGGCGTGACCCCGGGCGCCCTGTGGGAGCGGCTGGCCGGCCGCGCCCCGCCCTTCCCGCTGCCGCTGCCCCTCGAGGCCGCCACCCGGCAGCTCCTCTGGGCCACCCTGGCCGCCCACCCCGAGCTCCGCTTCCACCGCCTCCCTCAGCCGCGGCCCCCGCTGCGCCTCTACGACCGGTGAGAGAAGCCCCGAGCCGCCCGCCCGCCGGCCTCTCTCGCTCCTTCCCGAGGGGCGGCCGGCGGGGATCCGCTCCGGGCTTTAGTCCGAACGTCAAAGGCTCCTTCCGGGGTGCCGAACTCTCCTCTCCCTCTCCTCGCAGCCGCAATAAGCGCCGGAGCGGATTCCCTGCGCTCCTTGAAATGGAGGCCGCTGCCGCCGCCGGTCCGTCCCAGCGATGCCCGGCTGCCCTCGGGGAGAGAGAGGCTCGGTGGCTGTGGCTGCCTCCGCTGCAACAGGGGCTGCGGGAGAGACCTTGCCCACCCACTGTAAACCCGCCCCCCGCAAGGCCTTGGTGGTCCAAGGCTGGCACAGCCCAAAAACATCTGGGGGTGGGTGGGGGTTGCTTACAAGAGACTTGTTGCTCTAATATGACCAGCTGATTAGAACTTGTTCCAGAGTAAATAGTGTCGGGACCACACTACACACCCTTACCTTGCTTAACTGGAGGGAGAAAGGCTTTAAACTAAAAAAACAAGTACTCTGTTCTTCTGATTTCAGATATGAAGAAATTGATCCTGAAACAGGAATACTGGAGACCAAGAGGGATCCTGTCCCCTTAGATGACATTTATCCCATCCACATGGTTTTAGACAACAGCGAAGGCATTCAGGGTTCATGCCAGTATTTTAAAGAGAGGGTGGATATTACTGACCAGGTCAGGACGAAAGACCTACGGCCCTGTTGCACCTACGTGGAGGCTTATGAGAAGTGAGTCACCATTTATGCCTAGAGTTTGGTTTAGGCTCTTTGTTGCTCTCGGTGTGACTGAGTGCAAAATATGCGTGTCTGGTGGTAGACTATCATAAAGTGACAGAAAGTAAACCGACATAAGAAACAATAAAGATGCTATTTTTCTTAGAACCTGCTGAATTACAGCAAGAAACACCAGGAATGAGCTGGAGGAAGAATGATGTAGTGACTTCATAGAGAAGTCTACTGGGGGAGGGGTGTAATTAATTGTAGACCCATCAGGATAGGAGAGTGTAGTTATGCATAATTTCACCCGTTTATACAAAAGGGAGCAATTCTTTAAACACTAGCTCCATAAAAATGGGAGGGAGACAACATAGGAGACACCATGGTGGGTCTCTGCTTAAAGCAGGATCCACACCATGATGTGGAACGCTTTAGAATATTGATTGGCAGCAGGTTGTTTCCTGTCCACCTGTTCCAAGTCAACAACCAAAGGCTGCAGTAGAAGGCATCTCTCTCCCTTGCCTCTCATGTCTCTGGCTTGGAGATCTGATTTATGGGGAAAAAAATAATGGGGGAAATGCCTGGCAGTTACCCAAGTCATCCTCAGCACTACTTCCTATAGTTTAGAAGTAGTAATGGAAGAGGAGTAGCCATTGGTCCTGCCAGGCCCTTTCAGAGAAAAGGGAACTGAATTGGCTGGCTAGCTGGCTGGTACCCAGGGCAGCTCTTGGACCTTCCAGCATTCCACGTTTGTTGGACCTTAGCTGAGCTTCAAGGTGCCTTTGGAGAGGCAGAGAAAACATCCAGCTTTGTTGGACAGAGAAATTTGCTTTCTCCCTCTCCTTCTCTCTCTCTCCAGAAAGAGAACAGTCAGTTGATATTTTGAGTGGCGTCGTGAAACAAGTCATGACCACTTAGCTTATTCTGACTTTGCACATATAGTTGGAACACAGAGTACTCCAGAAGGTTGTATCATCTCATGCTGCATATGAAAAGAGGCTGACTTATTGGGGAATCCTGGCCAAAGACCATCCTTGCTTTTTTTTTTCTTGCTTTGCAGGTGGGGAGAGAAACTGGTCATTGTTGCCTCCCAGGTGCTGCGCCACAGAACTCTGATAGGCTGGGAGGGCGACCCGGACTTAAAGCTCCCTGACTTCTCTTACTGCATTTTGGAGCGCCTAGGGCGTTCTCGATGGCAAGGAGAGCTCCAAAGAGACCTCAGCACAGCTTTCAAGTAAGGGCCCAGCTTGCGGTCTTGTGCAGTAGTTCATGTCTTGCTCCATTTTGTTGTAGGGGAGATTGCATGTAGGCAGACGTGAATCCCCCCTCCCAATTTTGGAGACGACTACTTGCCACTGAGTATGCATGAGAGGATATTATTGCCTTGTGTTATTCACCTCTGAAACATTTTGTGGAAGAGCTGGGAGTGGAGTTTTTCTGGTATTGCTTTTGGCACAAGCTGCTTTGCCTAGAAATGTATTTGCTGGACTGCTTTGAAGCTAGGAGAGGCCCATCCTTGTTCCTCCAGGGCCATTCCACAGCTTTGAGCCAAACCTAGACCACAGTCACAGAAGAGTGCCTAAATAAATATAAACCCCTCACACGCTTCCTACTGGTACTGACTGAATGCTCAGCTTTAGCATGGAGCACTCTTGAAGAACAATGAATATCTTTCTCATCCTAGCGTTAATCAAGTCTAATATAGCAAAATTTGAAAGCCTTGATTGGCTCCCAGTATGGTGTTAGAGATGCAGGTACTGAAAGCATTTTGGTTTTTTCCGGGTATGAGCCTCTCAATGGGGTTGCTCTTCTTTCAGACTTTTAAGGCAGACTTAATTTTTAAAGCTTGATAAGATGGAGATCACCCATATGTCATCACAGGGTGGATGCTGGGAAGCTGCACTACCACCGAAAGGTACTAGACAGGAACGGGCTCATCTCCATGCAGTCCCACGTGATCCGGTTGCCATCGGGGGCCCAGCAGCACTCCATCCTTCTGCTCCTGACCCGCTTTCACATTGACAGGTAATTGCCAGCCAGAGCCACGTCAGGGAAGGAGGGCTGGGGAAGCAGGGTCCTTTACAGTACTTCTCTCCTCTTACACTGACTCCCTAGTTAAAACTACATCTCTTCCCTTTTTCACGGGAGAGAAAAAGAGCTTTACACTCCTTTGTGGGTTGTGGGGGGGGGAACTAATGGCAAGTTGGGGGGTGATTTACACACCGGGGGAAGCAGTGTGGGAGGACATGGATGAGCATCTCTCCTGCTGCTGCTGCTGCTGCTTTTTCCATGATCAAATGTGAAGCTCCTCACACCGGCTTTGATGTGAGCCAAAATGTAGGAGATGAGATCCTCATTGGGGTCCTAGGTCTAGTTGTGCTTTTAGTCCTGCTCGAGTGGCTGCAACAACTCTACCTGCTCCTCTTTCCTTCCTGGCTGTGCCACGGAGAATTGGGGCTTGGGGGAGGCGGGCTGTTGCATGCAGAGCAGTATGGTGAAGCTATGTGGCCATCGCTTACAGTGGCTGCTTCTTGGGTTGTAGGAGGAGCAAATATGACATCCTGATGGAGAAGCTCTCCAGTCTGCTGAGTGGTCGGCCGGGTCGGATGGAAACACTGGTGAACATAAGGGAGGAGCTGGTGAGTGGCTGGTTTCTCTCCCCAGTTTTCTCCCTCTGCTTGGTGTTTCTGCTGCTTGCCCTCTGGACTCTGGTCGAAGTGCTGCATCCTTGTGAGGGACAGGACTGCCTCTCCAGAGCCTCATGCAAGGAGACTTGAGAGCTGCCTTCTTAATAAGAGCTTTCCAGCTCTGGCCCCAGCCTTTGCCCTTAGATGTCTGGGGGCCAAGAACAGTCCTTGCCTCTTTTTCTTGCCATCATTTCCTGAGCCCTCAAAGAGGCTTTTGGGTGTGACTCTCAGGCTTCTTTAGTGAGGCAGACAATGGGAAGCCATTGCTGTTGGCATAGCAGCCTTCAGTCCAGTTTCTGTGAGGCTGATGGTAGTTCAGCATCTGCTGCCTCCTGCCCAGAGAGCTACAGGGGAGCAGCGGGGTGCGTGCTCTGCTCCAAATAGGGAGGAGCAGAGTTATTGCTGGGCCTTCTTCTGGTGATGGGGTTAGGGGTGCCGTGATGCGGGGTGTGTGTGCAATGAGTCCATTGGCTCTTTCTGCGCATAGGTGGCACGTTCTGCTATGCTGTGCCTTTACCACCACCGCCTCCGCCTCCTCTTCCTTTTGGAGGCACATGGACAGTTTATCCTCTCGCCTCCACCAGTACTATTTGTGTACCAGACAGAACGGCCTTTAAAATAAATAAATACATATAAGACTAATTCGTTTGAAGTAATTGAACAAGAATATATTTCAAAAGCATGTTACATGTATGTTAAGAAAAAGAATGAAAACTATTACTTTGTTAATTTTATCATAATCTCAGAGACGTGCAGTTATTTTTATGTTTACAAATGTAGTTGTGCTCCAAGAGATAATCAGCTAAAAGGTTAATTACAACTTTCAAAGTGCGCTGCATGACAGATGTTGAATCTATTCATTATGTCTGTATTTAACTTTATGGAAAAGTGCATTTTTAGAAATAGGGCATTTTCTGCAGAAAAATGTAGCTGTGGGAAATTTCCAGCCATGCTTCTTTTGAGAAAGCAGGTCAGCTTAAGGGCCCAGGGGGTACAGGTGAGCCAGCTTGGCCCCTGTGATTCTCTCCTGAGGGGCAGCTGCATCTTGCTTCAAAACGGTCCCATTTGCCTGTCTCCACAGGGTCTTTGTGAGAAAACATTTAAACGTCTCTATCAGTATATGCTGAACGCTGGCTTGGGCAAGCTCGTGTCTGTTCCTTTACAGGATATTCGCCCAAATAGGGGCCCCTTCAAGACAAAGAAGGGTAAGGGACTGGTGTGTGTGTGTGTGTTGACAGTGTCACTTTTATGCAGTACTGGAACTTTTCTTCTGTTACCAAGAGAGAGGTGGGGGTGGGGTGGGGGGCTGTAAAAGCTACAGAGTCTTGTGACACCTTAAAGGACCTACTTTGACATCAGCTTCTGCAGATTGCTGTTTGCTTCATCAGTGCATCTAGTGAACTGCAGTCCAGGAACCTTGTGGCAAATAAAACTCATTAGTTGGTCTTTCAAGTTCCACAGGGGTGTCTTGTGTTTTTCTGCAATAGGCTAACATGGCTACCTTGGGCCTAGATATTTTTGCACAGGGAGGCTGCGTAGTAGTAGCCCTTCTAGTTTCCTTTGGAGTTGGGCCTGATACCTAAGGAGAGGGCTGTGTGTATGTAGAGGGGAAATACTTGGAAGGAAATAGTGAGCTGGGCCGTTGCAGGCAAATCCCCCTTCAGTGCACACAGGCGGCCAGGGTTTCTTGGGCGCTGTCTTTTGGTGTCCCCTGCCTATCCTCGTGGCCCCTGAGCAGGGAGGGTAAGCAGCTGGGGCCAGAGAGCCTGTCCCCTCCTTGTGATTCTGTGCTTCCAAGCCACTCTCGTCTGATCTCAGGCCATGGCTGCACCTGCTGCCTTTCTGAAATACTTATTGCCCCCCACCCTTGTGTTTTGACAAACTGTCTGGGTTGTTAATTTGCTCTCAGGAACTGACATTGTGGTCCGTTGCCTGAAGCTGATGAAGGAGTTTCGGAAGAAGGTGGACGACGACGACGATGACGATGATGACGAAGAGCTGATCACCAAAACTGTGCAGCCTGTGGACATTGTGTATGAGAAGGACATGCTGTCACAAGCTTACGAGCTGAGTAGGTGATGCAGCCGGGGGGAGTGGGGCTGGAGCTGAGGGCCCTTCCCAAGGCACGCATGTGTCTCCCTCTCCCCCCTCCTTTTTAGGCCCTGCAGGGGAACCATCACTTTTTCAGGTTGGAAGCAGCTGGCCTTCCCACGACTGGTCTCTGACCCTCTTGCCCTGATGATCCAGGCTTCTTCATCCTGCTACCAATAGTGAAAAATACAGCCTTGTCTATTGGGGTGCTTCACCAGTATGTGGGGCTGAGATGGTTCTAGATGACTTTGCTGGTCTATCTCCCTGTGTTCTCAGTGTTCAGAATGAAGGCATGTCTCTATGTCTTCACTTCTGCTTTCTCTCGTGAAGCCGGGGGCAACTACTCTGGGACCCAAAGGCTGCATCTTTAGCTCCTACCACCAGCAGCCTTCCACTGGGATTTGTGGTGGGCTCTTCTCTCTAGCATAGTTGTGGCCAGGAAGGAGCAGAGGCCATACAGGCAGAGGCAGAAGAAGGGCTGTGTGTGTGTGTTTGAAAAATGGAGAGTTTGACACACATTCTCAGAGCCTATGGAAATCCAGATGGGTCTTTCTAGGCAGGGAGGAAGTAGAATTTAGAGGTTTCCAGTATAAAACATTGGGTTTAAGCCAACAATGCTTCAGAAACCAATTCCTGTTCACGCTTGTGGCTTGAACCCATTGGGGCCTCTCAGCTTTGTGCTCTTTGAGCTTCAGCTTTCTCTTCCTCCTCCTCAGTTGAAAGCTGGGGGACCAAAGGCATTTCCAAGGCAGAACTTCGAGCAGCTATGAATGTGGGGAGGCTGGAAGCGAGGATGCTGTGTCGCCTCTTGGAGAGGTACAAAGTGATCAAGGTAAGCACTGGCTTCTGTGGCGGCTGCTAACCCTCCCCATACAAAGTGTGGGAGGATGGGACTGTCATCCCCCTGTTTTGCCCCTTCCCCCAATAGCGGCTCTGTCTTGGGCCTGCTTGCAACAAGGAAGGAATGGCTATCTTGCTCCTTGCTCAGGGATTCATGGAGGATGAAGGCAGGCAGCGGACAACCAAGTACATCACGTGCACATATGCGGAGGAGAGTGACCTTAGCCGGCAGTTTGAGCGGGAAAAGGCCCGCAGCGAGCAGCTGGCCATGGCCAACGCGTATGTAGCCCAGGATGACTCATTGCTGGGAGAAGAACTCTCCCCAGCTGAGGAGGAAACTCTTGCTTCTGAGTCAGAGAATGACGAAGAGGAAAGAGAAGGTGGGAGGCTGAAGAAGTCCAGCCCAAAGTCACTGCTGCGGCTCAATTTCCACGTGGGAGAAGGCCCGGGCCACTCAACGCCACTGAAAGGTGCGGCATTGTTTCTGCCAGGTTGGCTAGTGGCTGACCAAAGATGAGGGAGGGGAGGAGGAGCAAGGGACAAGGATGACAGAGGCATTTCATTTGGCAGATGCTTCACAGGCTGCTGGGCTCTCCTTTGGGACGACATGCGTCTTTCTTAACTTCAGCATTCCTTTGTTTTCCCTTAGACTGCCCTTGGCCACCAACTGCCTTTGCGGGGCACCCCCTTTCCCCACTAGTAAGGCTCTCCCCATGTTAGTATTCTGCTGGGCTCCTTGGACTCCTTCCTCCTGCCAGGGCCATACAGTGTGGGGTGAAACCTGCTTTAGTGGCCCTGAGGAATTTGTACTGCGTCTCAAACCAGGTGTCCTAACAGGAGAAGGTCTCTGCTGGTGCCCCTTCTGAGCCTTCAGATCTTTCTCTCTTTTTCATGCTGCCTCTAGGACTAGGAGGGTAGGAGGAGGAAGGGAGGTCCTTTTGCCACTGGTTGTGCTTAATTAAGTGGTGCAGGAAGGCTTGACTGCCAGAAATCCAGCTCTGCAATGACCATGGCAAGAAACCAAGCCTTGACCAAAGCTTGCAGGAATTTGCAACTCAGTTGGCCGTGTCTTTCTTCTGAAAATAGCCCGGAGGTTGCCAGCTGGGAGGAAGCGGTCTCTTTCATGCCTCCCTGAATATCCTGATGAGATTCCCGCTCACTTGGCAGATGGAGATTCAGCTTTGGAAGCTGCCCTCTCAGACGGTGTGCTGGTTGAGGAGGATGTCAGCGCCACGGCTGTGGTGGAGGAAGTCCGTCCGGAAACTCCCAAAGTAAGAAGATGAGTCCAGAGCCTGAGTCTGTGTGTGCTTTGGTGGCAGTGGGTGTGTGTCTTGGCATGGCCCGTTCACGGTTTGCGTCCAGGTGGGGAAGGCCACGTAGTGACCCTGGGTTGGAACACTGGAAACGAATGCTGCCAAAGGGAGGTGGAAGGAATGGTTTCTGTATAGAGCCGCTTGAGCTAGTCACACACACAGAGGCTTTGCAGAGGCTGCTGCGGGTGCCATCCAGTGCCAGTTTTCGTGTTACGGGGGTTCTCAAAGTGGTACCCACCCAGCAAAGTGGGCACTGGAAAGTAGCTGTGATGTACCAGAAACACACGCTCACATTAACTCAGTAAGATTTCTTTATTAAGCAAGGAAACGTGTATCAGTAGCATAGACAAAGCCAGAACTAAACACAACCTAGTACAACCTCCAGATAAACCCTTACAGCGTGAGAATGGCATGTAGGGAGGCCTGTAGGTGGGCAGGCAGCTCCAGGTGCTGTGACCTTGAGCTGATAGAGGAACAGCGTTCCCAGACCCAAAAAGGCGGGCTGAGAGGCCCAGGCAGGGAAGACAAGCCAAGGCCTATTACCAAGCTCATGTCAGGATCTTCCATGGAGTCTCCTCTAATACCCACAATCCAGGGATGAGCCTGACAGTAGCATTACTTCCAGACTGGCCCAGGCAGTGGGCCACTTGGTCCTCCCTTCCTGCGGAAGAGGTGGAGCTGCTTTGCACAGAGAACCCTGCAGAGCGCCCGCAGTCCAACCCCTGGCATTTCCTGGTAGGTCCAGTTCACGGGTCTGCCTGGAGGTACGAGGCTTCTCATCTGACCCTCTGGGAAATGTCCTTCTCCCGGCCATGGGCAGGTGATGGGAGCAGTTTGGGGGGAACTGCTTGGGAAGGACTTACTGCTGAGCAGGGATGGCCTGAACCAGAGCCAATCTTGGCCCTTTCAATGGTGAAGCCTCTGTCTTGCAGGGAAGGAAGAAATCACATGACTGTGGGTCTCATGCGTGTGTATGCAAATGTGCACGCACATAGACAGGTTCCTTTCCGACCTCCCTGGATACCTTAGCAGAAAATGGTGCATAGCTTGCTTTGGAGGTCTCCAGCAGTGGCAGGTCTCCTTTAGACCAAGACATAGCTCCTCCACTCCAGTCCCCAGTGTTCTGCAAAGCTGGCAGTGGAGTTCCAATCACTTCTAGTTTCTGTTTTGGGTACTGGCGCCGACCTGCAGCATGTGTTGGGGATGGAGTTGGACCCTGAACCATGAGGCTTCCCCAGCCGGAATTGTCTGCCCTCGTCAGGATGCTTACCAGAGAAGCATCCTGGCTGCCAGTTGAGGACCTTCCCCTGTGCCTGGTCTGAGCCGTCAGCCCTAGAGCAGCTTCTGTGCTAGTCCCCACAAAGGCTTCCAAAAGGCAGCCATTTCTAAGGGGTTGGATGTTTAGAGCAGCACACAAGCTACTGGCTTTAAATGGATAGTGTGGATGTTAAACTAAGGGTAGTGGTTTGAGTATTGGACTAAGATCTCGGGAGATGAAGGTTCAAATCCCTGCTCAGCCATGGAAACCCACTGGGTAACCACTGGCAAGTCACACTCTCTCAGCCTCAGAAGGTGATGTCAAACCTATACTAAACAGATCTTGCCAAGAAAACCCTAGGAAAGGGTCACCGTAACTCAAGAGTCAAAGACACATCACAATAAGAAGTGGGAGTCAAATGGACAGGATTGACTGTTGCTCCCTTTTGGGTTCCTGGGGGCTCTAATCTGGATTTCCAGACATCTTCTCCAGCAGAGTCTGGTCTCCACTTGCATCTCCGCTCTCCCCATTCTGAGAGTGCAGCTGCTGTTTCTCAGACCCCTTAATGAGTCTTTCCTGTCCCTCTGTCAGAAGGGCTGTGATAAGAAGAGGAAAGCCAAGCGCTCACGAACGTTGGCAGTTGAGCGATCACACGAGACCTACCGCCTGTTGAAGCGACGGAACCTCATCATAGAGGCTGTCCGAAACCTTCGCCTCATTGAGAGCTTGTTTGCGTAAGTTGGGGGGGGGGGGGTCAGAGGAGGCTCAATACTTCCTGCCTTTTCACCTGCCTTCTTTCCTATGTATGAGTCTCATCTGCTAAGGAAGGTAGATTTCATCGAGGGTTGGGATGGCGTATAGGTTTGATTTCTTGCCAGCCCCACATGGCCTTCATTGCTTTAACGTCTGTCTGCAATGAAGCCCTGCCTTTGTTGGAAGGCTTAACCTGGTCCTTGGCACTAGAGGACTACCACAGCCCCCACCCTAGTCCTGCCTGGGAATGCCCTGCTCCTTCCTCTTTTCCGCATTCCCCCAGTGCTTCCACGGACAATGGCATTGCTGAGGTGTCCCCCCCAACGGTCTCCCTTGCTCCAGGCTTCAGAAAATGATCATGGATCAGGAGAGGCAAGAAGGCGTCCTCACCCGGTGCTGCAAGAAATCCATCGTCCGCTTGGTGCAGAAGCTCTCCCAGGAAGGCCTCCTGCGCCTCTACCGCACCACCGTCATCCAGGACGGTGTCAGCAAAAAGGTACTCTGCCTGTGGAGGAGGCCCCCGCTTGCTGAGCGTGTGGGGCTGGAATCTCCTGGCATGTAGAAAGGCTGCCTGCCAAGAAGGAAGGGGCCTCCTCTTCTCCCCAGCCTGCCAACTTTCCCTGTTTGTGGTAGTCTTGGGGGTGAGAGAACCCTTTCAAACAAAGGAGTCTGCGGAAGGGGCCATACTTGGATTGTGGAAGGCTTTGGGTTCCGTTTTTGCTTTCTCCGGGTGACAGGCCAAGGGAGCCCTCAGCCCAGCTGAGGCCCTTTGAGTGGAGATGGGGACAGGCTGGAAGGACAAGAAGGCTGGCTGGCTGGCTGGCTGGCTGGCTGCAAGGCAGGTTCCTCGGCTTGCATGCCAGCCCTCCCATGTGTGCTGTGTTCTAGGAGACTTGTTCAGCTGCTCTCATCAGCTGCATTTCCACACACAGTGGTCTTCCCCCAGGGCTGCTGTGTCCCCCCCCTCACTCTGCACCCCCGGGGTGGCCAGGGAGGGAATAACCCTCTGGAGCCGTGGTTGAACCAGGAGGGCTTGCCGTCCTGGCCAACAGCTGGAACTGGACGTGGCTCCTGCAGACTCCTCCAGCGCGTCCTTTTTACGAGTCTTTTGCTCCCACCCCACCCTGCTTGACAGGTTGAGTTTGTTGTGGACCCCTCCGTGAATCCCAGTGACCCCCTGGTGAAAAGTGCCATTGAGCAAGTGCGCTTCCGGATCTCCAACTCGAGTACTGTGAACAGGCAGGTTGCGGGAGGGTTGCCTGGGGGGCTGGTGGGGCAGGACAGACAGGCATGCTTCGAGTGTGAAGGAGCTCAGTGCTGAGCTGTTCTTTCTGGGTTGGGCTGAGGTGGGTCTGCATGGTACCCCTGGAAGCCCTGACTTCTTTTCACAGGCTCCGTGTGCTTCTCCCTTGCGTTTCCCAAATTCACCTCTTTCCCCAGTCCAAAACTCCCCTTTCTCACAGTGTTGGTGAGGCTCTTCCCCCCATCCCTTGCCACTGGGGTCTCCAGGGCAGGGTGGGAGATGGTCAGGCGAGACCCACAGTCTAGCTGGCACTCAGAGCATGGAGCTCCTCAGAAGGTCTGGGTGGGGCCTGTTTTACCAACCCCTCAAGCCAGGGCCCAACTCTTCTCTCCCTTCTTGATGGCAGGATTAAAATTCCACAGACCCCAGCTCCACAGGACTGCCTGGATGAAGGAAGCCAGGAGGCTGGGGTTGGGGGTGCCTTGAGGGAAATGGAGGGCTGCTCCTCTCCTTGTAAAACGGAGGCCGCTGGAGAAAAAGTGCGGATTGCGAAATTCAGCTACCACCCCGTGATAGGTAACAAACGACCTTCCCCTGCTCTGTCATTTTCTGACTTGCTGAACAGGGCGGGGCTGATGTCCCGGCGCACATTTCCAATTTCCAGTCTCTGCTTGTCTCCAGTGCCAGGCCTGGGGCGCTCCCTGGGCTTCCTGCCCAAAATGCCTCGCTTAAAGATGGTCCACCTCTTCCTATGGTACTTGGTTTACGGACATCCCCTGCACCACCTTTGGAAAGCAAGTGGCAAGAAAGAGCCGGGGGACAGCCAGCAGAATTTGAATGCGAGCTCTGGTGCCCCACTGGGAGAGGCGGAGCTTCCAGCAGCAGGCTCGGAAAAACACCCTGAGGCGCCTGTGCCGGAGGTGGAGGTAGAGCCGGGAGAACAGGCTGGTAAGGATCTGGTGGCGGGCATACGAGGGCGGGGGGGGGGCGTTGGCCTGTTGCAACTACGATTTTCTCTCTTTCTGTGCAGTGTATGTGGACGATGCCTCATGGATGCGCCACATCCCTCCTCTCCCAGTCCACAGGGAGTTTGGCCACGGGTGGGCTCTCGTCAGCGACATCCTGCTCTGCTTGCCGCTCTCTCTCTTTGTCCAGATTGTGCAAGTCAGCTACAAGGTGTGGAGCCTTCACTCTCGGGGCTTGTCGAGGCTGCTGGCACCTGAGGAGCCAACTTGACTTTAGCCAGCTTGAGGGTGGCAACATGGTGGCCACTGGTGCAGTGCTCTGTGTGTATTTAGGTGTGAACATCTGTGAGCGGTAGATGAAGACCTTTCTGCCTTCTGTGTCCTCAGAGGCCCTGCTGGCCAAAGCTTGGCCACTGCCTGGCGACATGTCTACTCTCTGTTTTCTACTGCTATGTGGGTTGTAACATTGTAGCTAATCAATTTCTGAATCAAATATATCGCCATGATGTAATTTCGCTAGTCCAGGTGTTACATGAAAATTTAACTCAGTATAAAAATCACTTATAGGTGGAGGGCCTGGAAGATTATTTAAATGATTCTCTGAAGAAACACACACTGATCAGATATCTTCCAAGATCAATTCGACAGAAGCTCCTGTACAAGAGGTGAAAACCTTTAATAACTCATGTTTGAGTGAGCAGATGTGGCTCCAGAATAACAGATTAAGACCTCCCTTTGCCAAGAAAAACCCCTAAACACAGTTGCAGCTTGGACCGAGAATGTGGGCAGCACTGTTAGTGCATCTGCCCGGTGGTGCCTTAAGCACTAGAGGAAGTGGAGCCGAATCGTTTGGAAGAAATTCCCAGTGGGGTTTAATTTGAGGGGAGAGTGGGTGGAAGGTGGGTGAGTATCTATTGTGGATGCTTTCGGACACAGATGCACTTTTGCACTTTTTTGTTTGACTTGCATGAGGACGCAATATATACCTACCATCAGACATTCAAAGGATCTTCGATAGGATGAGTTGAAGGAGGGAGGCTGCATTCTCCACCCACATGCTTTAAGGACTGGGGGTAGATGTTTTGCTACCACGAGATGATGAGATGCTGACTCAGACATTGTTCTGACACCAAGACCACCACCTTATGTCCCTACAGGAGATACATCTTCTGCATCGTGGAAAGCCTGCAGCGGTTGTGTTACATGGGGCTGGTACAGTTTGGCCCCACAGAGAAATTCCAAGATAAAGACCAGGTAATTTATTTCTTCAGGTAACGTATTTCTATTTCTATTTATTTATTTACCATAAATAAGCACATGAAGTGGCATGTGTAAAATAATACATTAAAAAAAAACATTTTATTAACTTATAATTTTAAATTTTTATTTATTCGTTTTTTTAAAATTAAGAAGACAAGGAAGGCTGTGAAAGTTATATTAATGTACATTACATTACACCAGGGAGCCCTGGTGGCACACTGGTTAAATGCCGGTACTGCAAGCCACAACATTGTGAGTCCGATCCTGCAGGGCCACAAGGTTATATGTTTGATCCCAGCGGGCTCCAAGGTTGACTCAGCCTTCCATCCTTCTGTAGGTCAGTAAAATGAGTACCCAGCTTGTTGGGGCCAATTAGCTACACACACTGGAAATCGCTTAGGGAGTGCTTTGGCACTAGTAAGCGGTATATAAATATCAATGCTATGCTATTAAAGTTTAAATATCTGCAACGTAGGCTAAGGTTCACAGCAGCTGTAAATAGAAAATAATGCAGACATTCCAGCAATACAGAGTTTGCAAACACTCATAGTGGGACTGAACGCCGTCACCCCAATTTTTAAGACAGAGGTGGCAGGAATGCAGAACAGTCTGTAAGAACTGGCCTGCCAGTTGACTGACCGCTGTCCTGTGTGCAAGCTGTATCCCAGGTCTGGGTTGCCTGGCGAAAGCATCTGGATGTTTGCCCATCCTGATGTGCCCTGGCTTGGTTGGTTCATGAGGAACTCTGGGGCGAGTCTTTGACCAGAGCTTTTTGGACATCTTTGCAGGTGTTTGTCTACCTGAAGAAAAATGCTGCAATTGTGGACACCACTGTCTGTGAGCCTCACTACAACTTGGCACAAAGCAGCCGCCCCTTTGACAGGCGCTTGTACGTCCTGAACACACTGCAGGATGTGGAGAATTTCTGGTTTGATCTGCAGTGTGTCTGCCTCAACACACCACTAGGTACGATGCTGCCCGATGGCCTCCCACCTTCCGACACGTTCCCCAAATGCACCTGCTGCCCACTGGGCCCCACGGGCCCTGCGCCCCACCTTACTCTCCTGGAGAATTCTGCTGCTACTGCTGCTGCCTTGCTCAGGGTCACCCAGCTTTGTGCTCTCTGATCTGTCATGGCATCCCCCTGATTCTTCCAGGAATTGTCCGCCATCCCCGTGCCAGGCGAAGTGGAACACAAGGCGACGAGGCGGGCGCTGTCCTGGATGCAGCGCTGGAACAAGAGTCAGCAGCCCACAAGCACAACCTTGAACGCAAGTGCGCCATGCTGGAGTATACCACGTATGTCTCCTCCTCGAGCATGGCGTGGGTTGTTCTGGAGGGATCTCCCTGGTGCTTGTGGAGATGGCGGGGGCTCTTCCTCTTTGCCCTTCCTTGGACTGAGTTGCGCCACATTTCCTCTTTGGAGGAAGCAGGGCGGTCAGAGCAAAGCCCTGCTGGGTGAGTGGGTGGCTCCTGCTCCATGGGGTAGATTTGTACATCCCTCTGAAGGGAGCAAGGATGGTCCTGGGGGCTTTTGGCCACAGTGCTGTTTTCTTGACGGCGGTCTTCCCCCCACTCCCAGCGGAAGCCGAGAAGTAGAGGATGATGGCTCAATTCCTGGGGATGGGCTGGGAGCAGGCGGATTGGATTCCAGCTTTTACAGTCACTTAAAACGCAATTGGATTTGGACAAGCTACATCATTAACAAGACCAAAAAGGTGAGTTTTTCCTCCCCACCCTCAAAAAACATTTTTGAAATCTACTTCCACCCCCCACACACACTTTTTTAAAAAATCACATGTATATTATAACCACAAGTGCTTTTAACACAGTCTTTTTGATATATTTGCCTTCTGATTCATCTCAGAGAGAGAATGAAAACCAGCTATTCTCAGGAATCTCTTTTTTGCTGCCTATACTCTCACTGGCTGTGGAGGGATTTCTTTGTGAAGCAGGTTGTTCCATGTTGTTCTCAAGTAAACACTGAAAGCAATCACTTCCTAACCTTCTGTGTAACTTTGAGGTGAACTTTTTCCTGCCCCTGTGAAGCTGGGCTTCTTCCAGCTCTCTTGCAGGAAAATTCTGTGTCCAGCCTTTTCAAAGAAACGTGGCTTCCTGGCTCTCACCTAACTCCACTGTGAGATGCTTGGGCCAGTTTCACAAGAGACAGTGGCTCAGAGACTCCCCCACCCTTGCAGGCAGATCTGCCATTCAAGCTGTCCTGAGAACCTTCTGGATGTGGACAGCCCTTGGCTGGCTCTGTGGCCCCGGCACAGCTTGGAGGCCTTAATTGCTTCCCTACTTCCTTCCTTCCTTCCTCCACTTCTATCTCCCACCAGCTGGGCTTCTGATCTGCCCAGCCAGCATCCCAGGTCTTGTGACTAGCAGAGTAGAGGTGTAAAGCTCCGTTTCCAGCTGACTGACACCTTGCAGGGCTGCTGGATTTGATTGTGAAGCAGCAGCCTGTGTTTGAAACATCTGCTCCACTGTGCCACAGCCAGTACCTCTTCTGCTTTCTTGCTAGGAGAGTGTGGTGGCTGAAGTGGGGCATGCTGTCCGGCTCCAGACCTTCTTGACAAAACGCTCCCTACCACTTGCCTCAAGAGGTGAGAGAGTGCAGCAGGTGACTGGGCATATGAGCCACATTTGTGGCTGCACTCAGGATTAAGCCTGCAAGAATCACGGTTGGTGGTGGCAGTGGGGAGGGAGGCAAGCAGAGTTCTCACATATGACCCCGTGCCAGAAAAACATTTTCCAAAACCAGGCAATTAGTTCACACCCATCCCAGTAGGCTTTCTTCCTGGCTCACGCTGAGATACAGGAGTGCGCCTTCTGGCTCATTACAAGGATCTTTGGGTTCCATGCTAATTTTGCTGGTGCCTCTCAGGTGGAAGCACCACAATCTGGGGACCAGCTCTGGCCAGTTCAGAACCAGCGGTACAAGGAGAAGACTTGGAGGTTGAAAAAGAGGCAGCACTGAACAGGAACAAGAGAGTGAGGGGTGGGAAGAGCCAGAAGAGAAGGCGGCTGAAGAAGGATGTGGTGAAGAAGACAAAGAAGAAGAAGAGAAAGAGAGGTGAGGGGCTTATGCGGGGTGACTGGGAAGGGCATGAGGCTCTCTCACATTGCACAGGGCTCGTCTCTGTGCGAAAGAGCTTTTTCTCATGAAACTAATGGCTGGCCAGGATCTCACAGCCATCTGCTCCTCCACTCTCTTGGAGACCTGCACACTGTCACAGTGCCTTAGGTTTTTGTGCCTGCCTGTTTGGATCCCTTGGCCAGTTTGTCAGCTCTTAGCCGCCAAAATGCTTTTCTGTTTGGGCCCACTTCGGTGGGACTTGGGTGGCCAGCGCATCATGCAGTCCCTTAGAAGCACTTGTCTTTCTGATCAAGAAACCAGCGCCCACATGAAACAAGCATGAACGGTTTGTTGATTGATCAGTTGGTTGGGTGGACAGTCAGTTTCTTTCTCTCTCTCTCTCTCTCTCTCTGTGCTGGTTGTTCCCAAGATGGAAGCTCTGGGGAGAAGAGCAAGAAGCCACGCTACCACGATGAAGCAGACCAGAGTGCCTTGCAACGGATGACCCGCCTGCGCGTCACTTGGACCGTCCAAGAGGACAGCCTTTTGATGCTGTGCCGGATCGCCAGCAACGTTCTCAATGCTAAGGTCAGCCAGGGAGGAGGTCAGCCCTCCACAAGGGCAGGGGAGGCTCCTGCTTTGTGTTTGGCAACCTCTTGGCTTAAAGCAGGGGAGCAGGTTGCCCCATAGCAGATATGGACCCTGCCTTTGGGAAGGAACAAGCATGAGGTGACCCAGAGGCTGGCCTGGGCTTCCCTGGTCTCTCTCTTTCTGATGCAGGTGAAGGGTCCATTTGTCCCGTGGCAGGTGGTCAGAGACATCATGCATGCCAACTTTGAGGAATCCTTGGACAAGACTTCTCATTCTGTTGGGCGGCGGGCTCGCTACATTGTCAAAAACCCCCAGACCTACCTCAACTACAAGTGAGAGGCCTTCTTCTGCTAGAGCTACAAGGGCATAGCTGCTTGAAATGCCATTTTGTGGGGCTGCAGGGAGCATTGTATCAGAGCTTCCTGCCCTTCCTGGTTCGTTGCCTCCTTCGGGTTTCCCTTCCTGGCACAGAGCCTGACTCCCAAGGGTGGGACTGCAAGGGAGAGGTAATGCTTTCCTGGAGAAAACTCACACTCGGGGTGGCCTGTGCCTGTCTCTCTCTCAGGGTTTGCCTGGCAGAGGTCTACCAAGACAGGGCTCTGATCGAGGACTTCATGAGCAGGAAGAACAACTATCAGGACCCCAAGGTGAGGGCTTCCCCAGTGGAACAGGCCAAGGTGTGTGACACAGCTCCTGTTCCCTGATGCCTGGCTCCCTCCTTCCTGAATTCACCAGAGCTGATGCCTACCTTGAATGAGGCCTGCAGGCAGAAGCTCCCAAAAGGCCCCCTCTGCCCTCTCCCTTTCCAGGACACTGCTCTGAGGGTTCCTCCCAGCTGCTGGACCCTCTTGGAGAAAAGAAGGGGCGCCTCCCTTGGCCTGGCCTGTGGATCCCCTCCCTGCCAGCTACCTCATTCAGACCCCAAACCATGGGTTGCCTTGATGCCAGCCTGGCTGGCCCCTCCTCTCCAGGCCCCCATAAAAGAGGTGGCGGGCACGTGAGCCAAGGGAGGGATGTCCTGAGCTATGACATGGTGGGCTCCTTCCTGCCCCGCAGGCAGCCTCCTGCCCAGAATCTGGCTGCTGTCAGGAGAGCCCCAGATTCGGAGGCAAGCAGGCATGCACTCAAACAGCGCACGGACAGCTGACAGGAAGACTGCAGGGGTGGGGAGATAGCAGCCTCCCCAGCTGGTACCAGGTTAGCCCCCACAGCCACCCAGGCCGATGACCTTAAGCCCCTGTTGGCAGAAGTGCCCTCAAGCTCAGCCTCTGTTCTTTTTGCCCTTGAGAATGGCATTGTGGGAAGGTGGGGATGCCCCTTGCTAGTGACCAAAATGGCATTCTGTTCAGGAGGTGACCTGCTTGTCTCATGTGTTGAAAGGTTTGTTCAGAAGAGTTTAAAGAGTTTGTGGAGAGACTGAAGGAAAAGTTCAGCTCCACACTGGGGAGTCCCAGGCCTGCGATTCCAGACACGCTCGAGGAGCTTTTCCGCAGGTACCTGTGCCCCCGCCCCGCCATCCCTCGGACTCTGCTTCCTGTGGGGCTCGCTGACAGAGGAGCCCAAAGCCTCAGCCAGGAACTCTCCTTTGGTTCTGGAAGAGCTTGGGGCTCAGGGGCCATGAGGCGCTGAGCAGCCCAGTCTTGCAGAGGGACGAAGCCAGGGCCTCCTCACCCTGCAGGGCAGGATGCTCCTTGCCTGGAGCTGGGCTTCCCGCAAACCAGCCTGTAAGAAAACGAAGTATTGATAGACCTCTGCTCTCCATGGATTCATCCTCTCTCCCTTTGAGGGCACCCAAGGCGGTGTCTGCCGCAGCTGCCCCATGGTGCCACCAGGCCTTGGTCAGAACTAGCAGCTCCTCCTCCCCTGCTGCTGAGCAAAAACGTGGGCTTTTGACGGCATAGATGGCAGGCTCAGGTGGTGCTGAGCACTCGGGATCCAGTTTTGCACCTTAACCTTTGTGTGACATGTAGGGAACGCAAAACTCTCTTCTTAGTGGCAGAGCATGTCCAGGAAAAGCAAGGAGGTGGTAGCAACTCAGATGAAAGTGCTCAATTCTGGTTGGGCAGTTGGGGGCGAGCAGTGAACTGAAATCTGGAAATTTGGCTCAGTTTAGAATTTAAATGGAATCTTGAGTCCTCCTTTCTTGGACAAATGGCCAGCACGCTGTTTTGCAGGGTGTTTGGGGTCCTCCCCCCCACAATAATCCAACTCTGTTAACGGACCAGGTTGGGCTTGGAAGCTGCTTCGCACCCAGCCTAACCACTGGCACAGCCAGCTTGGGAGTGTCCAGAGTGATGGACAGAAGCTCTCCATGGCTTCTGTGAGGGGATTTTCCCAACCTGAGAGATGCCTGTGGGGACTGGACCCAGGGGATTCTGGGTGCAGAGACCCTGCCCTAATACTGGTGCGGGGGGAGAGGGTGACAGAATTTCTCTGACATGAAGCTGGTGGTTCATGTGTCAGCATCAGGGATTCCCAATGGCTGCTTCTCTGCCCACATCCAGGTTCCGTGTTCTGGCCATTGGAGATGAAACCCGGCGAAGTAAGAAGGACGATGTGCTTGGCAGGTGAGGCCTAGCAGAGGGCGGCTCTGCTCCCTT
This sequence comes from Gambelia wislizenii, assembly GCA_030847615.1. Lineage (NCBI taxonomy): Eukaryota > Metazoa > Chordata > Lepidosauria > Squamata > Crotaphytidae > Gambelia > Gambelia wislizenii. The sequence continues at coordinate 278,188 of JAUMIR010000012.1, read as the reverse complement.
TCCGTAAGGCACATGCTTCTTGCCACCTCACCCACAGGGCAACACTTTCTTCACCTCAGATTTTCCCATAGATTATTTAACGTGAAGTTGGATGTATGTGGGGATGGAATAGAAACCCCACAGCTGGCAGTGCATTGGGGGGAGTGTCCCAGCCCCCTCCCTCCCTCAGGACCTTGGAAACTCGGTGGTCTGGGATGTGTGTGTTGGTTAAGATTAGGGGGAGGCTTCAGCAGCACCTTAACCCTCCTCCCCCAGACCACAAATCCTGCTTTCAGATTTGCCATCCCTTGACTCACAATTCAGCATAATTCTGAGCACATCCTGATAAACTTTCCAGGGCAGAGATCTTGTGACTTCCCCATAGGTCGCTTTGCTGTTCAAAACCAACAGAGACGTTTCCTTAGAGAGCAGCCACCCTGGTGAGGGATCTAGTCTGCTTGTTGGTGCCCTGTCTACCTGAGGCTGTCTACCTGAGGTTCAGTGAACCTTAGAGAGAGACCACGTGGCTGAGCGGCCCTCCCTTGTCACCTCCCCCCCCCCAGCATCACCGACATCCACTTCCTGGTGCTGCAAAACCTGATCCAGAGCACCTTGGCTCTCTCTGACCACCAGATGAAGTACTTCCAGTCTTTCCAGGTAAGGGGCGTCTCAGCCGGCCTCCTTCTGAAGTGTGCACTGCCTTCCCAATCTTGTGGACCCTAGGCAGCTGCAAGGAGGAACCCAGGGGTCCGAAGGAGCCTCTGAGGTGATGAGGAGTGGGCTGGAGGCCAGCCTCTGGTCTCCCAAGGCCTTGGTGGTGGGGTTCTTCCCTCTTAGGGGGCCCTGAAGAAGGGTCTGCCCCCTTGGTGTAAGGGGGGTGCTTCTTGCCACCTCACCCACAGGGTGGGCTGGTGGGGTGAGTCCTGAGGGAGGGAGGGAGGCACGATTGGCCTGCAGCTCAGCAGCCACTGATGCTGCTTGCAGACTTTCCGCCTCTACCGGGAGTATCAGGATGACATCCTGGTGAAGGCCTTCCTTGAATGCCAGAAGAGGAGCTTGGTGAACCGCCGCCGGGGCAACCATAGCCTTGGGCCCAAGAAGAGCCGTGCACTGCCCTTTGTGCCCATGTCGTACCAGCTCTCTCAGAGCTACTACAGGTCCGTACAGTGTTCCCTTCCCTCCTCTCACTTGGTGCAAAATGCAGAGTGGCCACAGCTGGCCTACGGCAAAGCAGGCATCCCAGAGGAGCCGTTGGTGCCCCTGCAGCATCACTTGGGCCAAGGGCCACCGCCAGAAATGGAGCCTCTGCGTAGCTTTCGGGTGGGCGCAGGGTGCAAACGTTTCCAGTTAATGGCACAGCTGTTCCAGTAGCAGCCAGCCCTGGCGCACAGGGGAGGGACCCGGCTGGCCACCTGGCCTCCAGCTTCGGCCCACCCAGGGGAGCAAAGGGCAGCTGGTCACTCTCCCCTTCTTTCCTATCTGCCCCCCCCCCCGGCAGGGTATTCACATGGCGGTTCCCCAACACGCTGTGCAGCGAATCCTATCAGTTCCTCTTGAAGCTCAAGGAGGCGGGAAAGCAGGACCAAGTGGCCAGGTTTTCCTTCAAGGACCAAGAGGACCCCTTCACCTCCGAAAGGGTGACCTTTCCTTTGGACGGCCCCGGAGGCTACTGTGCTGCCGTTCTGGCCCTCTTCTGCCTCGGCATGGTCTCTGTGGATGTGACCATCCCAGAACAGATCGTGGTGGTGGACAGCACCATGGTGGAGAACGAAGTCGTTAAAAGGTAATGGCCGCCTTGGCAGCCTATCAGGAAGAAGAGGGTCGGGGAGGGGAACAAAATCTGCCCGGCCAGACCCCCCACCCCAAAAATTGCATCTGTATTGGGAAAGGAGTTGCAAGGGTTTTGCTGGAGACTTTGCACTCCCGCTAAGCCAAGCAGTCGGCTGGGGATTTGTCTTGGAGTCTCCCCAATGCGTGACTCCGGGAAACCTGGGATGACAAAACTGTTGCCTCCATTCACAGGACAGTCTAAATTGTTCCCTTCCCTCCTCATACAATGCTAGCGGATCACCAACCCCCCTCTTCAATCTCTTCCTCCCCTTTCGTCAGCCATGGGGCTGAGGCAGCACCTGAGCTGCTGACAAAGTTCACAGGACTCCCCTGTGTTGCCCCTCCTTTCCTTTGGGTTTTCAGACATGCATCCAAATGTTTCTAGCATATCTGAGAAGCCACCACGGCTAACAAGAAAAAGTGCTGTCTATTGCATTTGGAGATCCTGGGGACGGCGGTCCAAAAGAAGTGATTTCCCCAGGCTCTGTGTGTGTGTGTGTGTGTGTGTGTGTGTGGTCTGGCGGGCATCTTCCGTGGCAGCCAGTGGTGGGAGGCAAGGCCAGGTGGGTGGCTGCTTGTGCCCCCCGTGGCAGGGCACATTCTGAGGGCTGCTGTTCCATCCCTGCCCCTGGTTTGCTTCTTGCAGCCTTGGAAAAGAGGGTCAGGAGGAGGAGGAGGACGAGGAGGAGGAGGAGGAGGAGGAAGATCACACAGAGGAAGGCGCAACCAGTAAGCGGCAGATTGAGGTGAAGGCACGTCAGGCCTCGCACACCAACTACCTGCTCATGCGAGGCTACTACGCCCCTGGGATTGTCAGCACGCGGAACCTGAGCCCCACTGACAACATCGTGGTCAGTTCCTGCCAGGTGAAGTTGAAGCTGAGAGAGACCCCTGCCCAAGGCAGCCTCATGACCCAAGGTCAGTCTGCTGGGTGGGACGGGGTGGGATGGAAGGACGGACGGACAAGCTTTCCAGGGGAGAAGGAGCTCCTCTGGGCTCTCAGCCCCAGCTCGTCTCTGCGTCCCACCCATGGCGGGTGGCAGGAGAGGGTGCAGGTTGGCCTCCCTTGGCCCTTGTGGGGTCTCGTTTCTGGCTGAGTTCTGTGTTTGCAGAGCCACTCGACCTGGAGAACATGCCAGTGGGGGCCTCCTGCCTCCCCAGCACTTTCACCCGGAGGCTCAACGTCCAAGAAGGAGGAGATACAGTTCCCCTCCTGCAGGCCCTGGAGCGTTCCTCTTACACCCCCGGAGATGCCACCGCCATCCTCGAGGTCCTTCATGCCATAGAGGCCGCTTCCCACTTTGGGGTGGACAAGGGGGACCTCGCCAGGCAGTTCCGGCACTACGAAGAGGCCGGTGTGGGGCGTGCCCGGCTATTGCCAGACTACCTGCAGGTTGGTACAGATAGGGAGAGACAGACGTCGGTTGGTGGGCTGATGCTCTGAGGGGATGGGTTCTGCTGTGTTCAGAAGCTTCTGCTTCCAAGCCGTTTGCATTCACAGCCTCCTGTCTGTGTGGTTCTCTCCCCCCATGATCCCTTAGGACCTCCTAGACCTGGAGGAGGTGCTGGAAGTAGGGGGCTGCACTCCCCGGCTGGTGGCCAGGAGATTTGCTGGCCCGTGGCTCTTGCACTCGGTATACCTCAGGGAGGAGGACAGTACAAGCACGTGGGGCAAGGACTTGGATCTCCCCCAGGACTCAACTGAGCCAGGCATCAGCCACAGGGAGGAAAAGGAAGAGGAGAAGGGGCTCAAGAGGGCCACCTCCCTTCCTGCTGCAGCAGAGGAAGAGCCGGGAAGGAAAAGGCAAAAGGTGGCGGCGGCAGAAGAGGGGGAGAGTCTGACTGCAGAGGCTGCTCTCCAAGTCCCAGAACGCCTGTTGGAAGGGGCAGAGACCCACTCAACGCATGAAGGAACAAGGGTGGCAGAGCAGCCAGAAGCCACTGCGGACTGCAGCCCAGGGATTGTGGGAAAGGAAGTGATCCATTCCGGTGAGGAAGAAGTTGCAGCCCTGAGTAGCCAGGAGTGCTTGGACCGCAACGCTGACGCCACCACAAAACCACACGGAGGCGGCTTGGCAGAGCAGGAGGGCCCCGACCACACCACCGGTATGTCCCAGAAGCCCCCAGGGCAGCAGCACTCACTCCCCTCCATGTTGCATAGCTGCCTTGAGAGGCAAAACGGAAGCAGTTCCCAGGGTTGCTGGGGGGGACAGGAAAGGCCATCCAGCCTAACCTGCAGTTCACAACTCCCCTAAACCAGGACAGCCGACCATGAGGAATGCTGGGAATTGCACTCCAACCACCCTTGCAGGGCTCCATAATTCCCATCCCCAGCCCAACGTCTGTGTGGAGGCAGGAGCCCTGCAGCCCCACCTCTTCCCCTGTGCACGTACGATATGCCTCTGGGCTGCCCCCTCCCGTACTGCAGGTCCAGGAGCCACTTTCTTGCCCCTGGAACACACATGGGTTGCTTTAAAAAAAACTCCCCAAAATGGATGTGGGCGGAAATTGATTTCCCATTTTGGAAAAGGGGGGATTTTCTCGTGTTAAATCATGCCAGGGGCCCTGTGCAGCCTCTTGGGGAGGTGACACGGCTCTCCTGAGGCTCCTAGAAGAGGCAGCTGCCTTCCTTTGAAAGTCCAGGGAGTCTTGCTGAAGGCCTTGAAACAAGCAAACGAAACAAAACCAGCCTTGGGGATTCGCACCCAGCCCCAGCTCTGAACACTCTCCCAAAAGACAGTTTGCAATGGGACTGTTTCTGAACCATCCTTGCGAACTGGTCTTGCTGGACTTTGCACAGCCTTCTGGGATCGCGCTGCCTCTGGTCAGACGGCTCAGTCAAGCCCTCCAGTGACAGCCAAGTCTGTCAGAGTCCAGCGATTGAGGGAAGCGGATGGAATGGGCTGCCGTTTGTCTCCTTTTGATGCTGACTGCGTTTCCCCTCCTCCCTAGGTTGTTCTACAGGGAACGTACTGATGGCTGAGCAGGGAAGGTGAGTGTGCCGTGCACGTAACCCCACAGGAGCTTTCCCTCGGTCCAATCCAGTGCTGCTTTACGCCTGTTTGTAGTCACAGGGTAGCTACACTCAGTCCAGCCACAGGCACTGCAGGCCTTTGGGCTCTTCCCGCAGCTGGGCAAGGCCCCCAAGGGGACCGCGTTGAGCCTGTGCAGCAGCAGCACCAGCAGCATTTTCCATTCCCAGGTGGGCTCAGGCAGAACCAACGTTCTTTTGGTCAAGGGTGGTTCAGAAAGGGGAAAACTGCCTTATGAAGGTGTCTGGATATTGTGATCAACAGAAGACCCAATTAAGGAAGCCCTATGAATACACGTAGCCCCCCCCCCGCCATCCGTGGGGAATATGTTCCCAGGCTTACCATTTATAAATGAAACCACAGATAATAGCAAACCCTATTAAGATAAAGGACTTCCAGTACAAACATACCATAGAGTTGCACTGGAGGACCTAATGATTCCTAAAGAGACCTCTAGCCATTTCCCAGCACAACTCTATGGCATGTGTCCTTTTTTCAACCGTGAATAACTGAAGCTGTGCATATTGGTTCTGCTGATACTGGGGGACGGACGGACGGACACCTGTATACACAGTCCAGCTTCCACAAAGAGCCCCAAATGGCAATCCAGACAAGTCATCAAGTCCTCTGTGAAAAACGTTTATTAAAAAACATGTAGTCATAATAAAGTAGCTCAGTGTACAAATATAAATGATAATTTTCTCAACATATAGTATAGAAATATGTACAAAAAGCTGTCAGTGTTTGGAAATTTTTTAAATGACATTTATATTACTTGTAGAGTTGATTGTGGTTTCAGATAGCTGTTTGGGGGTTTTGTGGGTGCTGGACTGCAGGTGTTTAGAAGCTCAGGAGAGCCTGCTGTCCCCTGCAGCGGCCCCCTTGGGAGGTGCGCAGGATGAGGCACTGTGGCATTCAGCAACTAATGGATTTATTTACTGTTTTTAGTGACTTTATGAGCTTCCTAGAGCATTAGTGGAAAGTTAGGGCAGAAACGGAATAATCCTACTAGTGCCTCTTGTCTCTGTGGGGGTGCTATCCAGCTCTTATCAGTGCAGAATGCTAAGCCGGGGGGGGGGGTTGGGGGGGACAGAGAGATCCCACATTCCCCCAGGGTCTGTTTCCACGGACAGATGCCTCTGGCTTGATCTCATGATGGGCACCTACGGGGGGTGGGTGGCGGAGGCCTGGAAGAGTAGAAGCCGAAAGGCAAAAGGTTACAAGGATCTGCTTGTAGGTTGTCCATTGCCTGTAATGAGGGTTTGGAGAACATGGTCAACGGCTTGCTTGTGCCCAGGTGAAATGGGTGAGATTGTCCAGAAGCACACACTAACTCCCATCTCCTCCGAACAGGGGAGCCAGGGGGAACGTCTCCTTCGTTGGGCGGCCGTGGCGCATTGTGGATGGCAGCCTCAACAAGCCGGTCTGCAAGGGGATCATGGAGAGTGTGCTTTGCCACATCATGACCAAGCCTGGCATCACTGAAGCCGCCCTGAGGCACCACTACCTGGGGGTCCTGCAGCCAGTGGCTCTTCTGGAGATCTTGCAGGTGTGTGCTTGGTCTCCTTCGGCAGAGCCACCCCTCCAACTGGTTTCCCATCCCTGCCACCACTGCCTATGCCAGCTTAGGGCACCAGCAACAGGATTCTGGTCTTGGTTTCCTTCCCTGCAACCCAGGCCAGAAGAGAGGGCTCAGGCGTATTTCTCTGGTATTTCTGGAAGAGCCTAGGTGTGTGCGGGGGGGGGGGCTTTGCTTCCCTACCTCCTCCACAGGTGCATGCAGCCCAGGCTCCTGCCCGCCCTCTAAAGTCAGCACAGAGCCCACCCGTGGCAGTCCCAAACATTGCCTGCGTGTTTTGACCCATAAAGGATTTTCCCTCCAACCAACAGGGCCTCGAATCTCTGGGCTGCATCCGTAAGTTCCACTTGAAGCCGCAGCGGGCAACCTCCCTCTTCTCGGTGCCTCTTCCAGAGGAGCTGGTCAGCAGCCCCAGACTCAGCGACGATACAGCCGTGTTCTACGAGCCCTCCGTGGACTGCGCCCTGAAAATGGGCCGGGTCTTCCCCTATGAGCTGAACTGGAACAAATGGGGGCAGGTGGGCCCCCTGTGAGGCCTTTCTAGGATCAGGCAAAGCCCCTTTCGCTTAATAAACGAAGCAGAGAACCCCTTCTCACGCGTCTCTCTGTTCTAACGCTGCCGGCACAGGAAAAGGGCCTGGCTTGGCTGCTCTGCGGCAGCCCTTCCCAAAGCCAGGGAGCTGCCGCTGGGGGAGGCGGAGGCCGGGGGCCAGGGCTCACCCCAGGGCGGGGCCCCAGAACCACCAGCCCCAAAGGCCGGCCCGCAGGGGACGCAGCCACCTCGCCCGGGAAGCGCCCGCGCCCGCGCTTCTCGCAATTCCACTCGCCTCCCCTTCCCCTCCCCTCCGGGGTCCCACCAGGGCCAGCAAGGCTGGAGGGGAGGCCCGGACCCCGCTCAGGAGGAGGGTCTCTGCGCTGCCGCCTCTCCAGGGCAGGGGGTCCCGCGGCCGCCTCTCCCACCGCCTGCCCCGGAGCCCACCACAGACAGACGGACACGCACGCACGCGGAGGGGCGCCGGGCTGGCCGGCGGCTTTTAATGCGGAGCCTGATGCGGGGGCGCCGTCCGTCCGGTCAGTCCCTCCAGCGGTGTCCGCAGCGGGGGCTGCAGCACTTGTAGAAGGTGGTCATGGGCTCGTCGGCCGAGCGCGTCTGCAGCTGCATGAAGTAGGCGCGCGGGTGCTCGCACTTGGGACACGCCTCTGCAGGGGAGGAGCGAGGGGAGGAGTCAGGCCGGGGGCGGGGCGGAAGGGAGCGCGCCCCGCCCGCGCCCCGCCCACCCGGTGACGCAGCACGCACCTGCCGTGGAGTCCACGTTCTCCCAGGCGGCGGCCCCGCCCAGCACGTCGTCCACCTCCTTCAGCTTCGGGTAGCGCCGGCTCGTCACCTAGCAACGCAGGGAAGGAGGGGTGAGCGGGGAGGCACGTGACGCGGACGGCCCCGCCCCCTCCCGCTTGCCGGCCTGCCTACCTTGCGCGTGACGTTGCGCACGTACGGGCACGTGGTGCAGGCGAAGCGGTGGCAGCGCGGCCCTTCCTCGGCCACCAGCACGTTCCCGCAGGCCGGGCAGAAGAGCAGCATCGCCGCGACCACGACCACGACCGACCCGCTCTCTCTCTCACACACACACACAGCCTGTGGCCACTTCCGCTTCCGGCCGCCCCGAGGCCCCGCCCCTTCGGATGGAGGAGGAGGAGGACCCCGAGCTGGCTCACGCGGAGGCGCTGTCGCTCTGGCAGTCCGGCCTGGCCCGCCTCGTCCGGGACCCGCTGCTCTGCGACCTCCCCGCGCAAGTAGGCCGGGGGTGAGGGGAGGGGGCGTTGTCGGGGGGGCGTGGCCGGCGCGGGGCTGCCAATCACTCGCTCGCCCCTCCTCTCCCCTTCCTGTCAGGTGACTCCCGAGGAGATCAGCTCGCAGGTGGCGCTCGAGTACGGCCAGGCCATGACGGTGCGCGTGCGCAGAGCCGACGCCCCCGAGGCCCCTCTGCGTAAGTGGCGACGGCCCTTGGGACGGCGGAACTCACCGCCTCAGGACGCGGGCGGGCGGGCGGAGGGCAGCTAAGGCGGCGGGCGGGCAGGCAGGCAGGCAGGCCGGTGCTCGAGGGAGGGCCGTCGCTCCCAAAGGGCGGCTGCTGCAGCTGCTGCTGCTGAGGCGGGCGGGCGGGCGGGCGGGCGGCGCCCTGTGCTGGGTGCGGGTGCCCGTCGGGGGCTGCCATGACCCCTCTCTCCTCCTCCTCCTCTCCTCCCGCCTCGGTTGGGCAGCGGTGGTGGTGGTGCAGAACGCCAGCGCGCTGGACCTGAAGAAGGCCATCCAGCGGTTCGTGCAGCTGCGGCAGGAGCGGGAGGGCGGCGTCCGGCACATCAGCTGGTGAGTCCGGCGGTCCCACGCAGCCCCCGCCCGCCCCTGGCTCGCCGCTTGTGCCCACCCGGTGCTCTCCTTGCAGGAAGTACGTGTGGCGGACCTACTGCCTCACCTTCGGCGGAGAGAAGCTGACCGACGACCGGAAGAAGCTGAGAGAGTGAGAAGCCCTGCCACGCACACTGCGCCCCTTTGCCCCGGGCCTTGGAGGCACGAGGCTGGGATGGGGCAGCGGGAGGGAGCCGGCCGGGTGGGAAGGAGGGGTCGGGGGTGCCCCAGTTGAGGGCAGGAGCCCAGCCGGCCGGGGGAGCAAAGGCCGCCTCGCTGGGAAGAGCCATCCATCCCCGTTCGGCAAATGGCAGAACTGGGACTTGGCTGGGACAACCTTGGATTGGGGGGGGGGGAGTTTGGTCTTGGCAAATCTCCAGCTAAACTATGGAACCGGCTGCTTCAGGAGCGAGGAGTAACTTCCGATAGGGATAGCTGTACAGCTGCCAGGCCCCTGGGAGGGCTCTGGCCTGTCTGCCCTGCGGCACAACACGTTGGCCCCTACAAGGAGGGGGCGGCAGCTGGGCTGGCTGGGATCCGGTTGCTCCAGCCCAGTCAGGGGACTCTTCTCATGTTCTCAGACCCAGACAGAGCAGCTAAGTGGGAGGGCAGAGCTGTTTTGAACTTCTGCGTTTGTGACTGCTGGCAGACAAACACTATGCATGATGCTGTTTTTAGGTATGGCATTCGAAATCGGGATGAAGTCACCTTCACAAAAAAGCTTCAGAAATGAACTGCCAGGCAAGTCTCAGAACAGTCCCTTCAGGGGTCTTTTTTGCTGGCCCCAAGGCCAGGTTTTGGGGTCCTAAGGCATAAGGGGGGAGGCTGGAGTCCCAGGGGTTTGGCAGTGGGTGAGGCCTTGAGCTGAGACTCTTTGGGATCTTCCCTTGCAGGGGCGGCCACAGAACCCTCCTGCAAACTCACCAGAGCCCCACTACGTGACCTTTGAAGGGGAAAAGGCCATCCTTCGAAAGCCACGCTTACTGAACACAGGAGCACCAGAGGGGAAGCATCAAGCAGGCTCTCACTCCCTCATCTTCCCTGGACTCAAGCAGCCTCCACTGCTGGGGGCAGATGCCGTTGTGAGAGAGCAGAGATGGCAGTCTGGGCTGGAGGGGGGCACTGTGAGTCCCAGCATTGGGGGTGCCAGGTCTCTTCCAGGCCCAAAAGAGACTGCTGGCCTTGAGAGCTGCTGGCGTACCCTTGCAGCCAGGGTTGTCTTGACCGGTGCTTGCCAGGGGATACCTAGTCCCTCTGAGGGCCTTCAGCATCCCGGGCTGTTGGATTTTTAATAAAGTGTGAATGGAAGTTGTGGTGTAGTTCTTTACACAGGTCTCAGGTATTCATTGAGGGGCAGAATCCAGGAGCTTTCGGGAAACCCAGCCCCCAGTGATGCCCCAACTGCTGGGAGCTGCCTCTTGCTAAGGACGGCTCCCTAGTGCCCGCCCTGCCATTTCTTTGGGTCAGCTGTAGCTCAGGCCCCGGCCAAGCACCCACCCTGCATCTACAGAAGACTAAGGCGGGCAGCTGTCCTGCAGGCCCCCAGATCAAATCTCTAACCAGGATGAAGCCCCCTCTCGTCCTCCATGCCTGGTTCCCATCATCAATCTAGGGATAGTTTTTACAATAAGGATTTGGGCTTTCTCACATTAAATTGTGGGGAGGGGTATGATGTTTTTCAGATTTGGCATGCAAATTTGGTGTCCATTTGTTAATTGTCAGTCACTCAAGAGGTTTGGAAATGTAGCTAAAACGCTACCTTGTGTATTTAATCACCACCTGGGCAACAAGTAATAAATCTCATTAAAAAGGCCACTTTGGAATTAGCAATAATAAAAACATGGCAGCAGAAAAGGGTCCAGTAGATCTGAACAAGGCACGGACGGCCCGTTGGCAGAAAATAGTCCAGTCTTTGAGATAAGGCAACACGGTTGGAGCGAGTGCGAGTCTATAACAGACTGGAGGGGGGCGGGGGGGGAGGAGGTATCTCAGTGGAGCTGGGCGTCCAGGTCATACTTCTCACAGAACTTGTCTGTGAATGGCAGGCAGGTGAGGAACTCGCACCACTCGCAGTGGAGGGGATAGACGTAGAAGAGCACCACCAGGCCGGAGAAGAGCCCAGCAAAGACCAGGTGGCAGACGATGATCTGGCAGCGCTTCCGGTACAGGTCGAACTTGCCGAAGCTGATGTAGGGCAAGAAAGCAAAGGAGAGAAAGAGACCGCTGATGAAGCCGCAGATGTGGGCAAAGTTGTCTATCCAGGGCAAGAGGCCGAAGGTGAAGAGGAAGAGCACGACTGCCAACAACTTGAGAAAAGCCCGCCAGGGCTGTGCCAGGATCTGCCAGCTCTGGAACAGCTCCACAAAAAGGCAGGCCAGGATGCCAAACTGGGATCCAGCAGGACCGACCTGAGGACACAGGGAGCTCCCGTGAGGCAGGCGGCACACCCCCAAACCCATATGCCCTGGCTCCCCCTGACTCCTCACCCCACCCACCGGCTGGGCAAGGGAGCAGAGAGCCCCTTCCCAGGCAGCTGGCCAGGCGGGAAAGCAGGGGTTGTCCTGACTGAAAGAAGGGAGCAGTTGCAGAGCTTGGTCTGGGTGAGGTGTTGCACAGCAGGAAGGGCGGGAGCTGCTCTCCTTGGGCGCAGCCTTCAAGCCCATCTCGCACAAGGGCTGTTTCCACAAAGAGCCTTTCCCTGTCCTGCCTGGAAATGGCAGGGGATGAACCTTCCGTACACTAAGCTACGGGGGCGGGGGGAGGCCTCTGATTGAGCTGAAAGGCTGGGCCTGCTGAGGCGGGGGGTGAGGTAGGACTGCTCCCTAGGGACTTTGGTATCCTCTGCTTTGGCCACGGAGGGTAAGGGCTCCATCCTCTCCACAGGGTGTTAGCAAGAGATACCTCTGCCCGGTATGGCAGAAAGATGGCGCTGGCCAGGTTGCCTGTGATGCCGCTCAGCAGGTAGATGATGGAGATGCGGTGCCAGCCAGCCAGCTTCTCCAGGTCTCGCAAAATGGTCATTTGGAAGCAGACGGACACCAGGCAGTGCAGGACCCTGGCAGGCAGGAGAGAGTTGGGCAATGATGGGGAGGGGGCAACACTATGCCCCACATCCCGGCCCCACCAGTCCCCATCCACTTGTTGGCAGGTTGGAGGGGGGAAAGGGAAGAGTACCCCCCCCCCGCAGCCTGAGCGGGTGTTTTCTCCCCCCTCCCCCAGCCTTACCCTGCATGAAGAAAGAGGGACAACCAAAGTCGATAGACCTGATCCGGGACCTCTGGGTTGAGGAAGGGGAGGAGGCCACAGACGTCATCCATGCAGTGCACCTGGGGAGACACAGCGCCTCTGCTCAGCACCAGTAGGGCATTGGGTTCAGGCTGGCCCCAGAAGGGAGGCAGCAGGTGTTACTGGGGAGAAGGAGAGCAAGGGAAGCAGGTGTACCTGAGAGCAGAGGGTGGCCTCTTCGTGGAAGTAGCCGTGCATGAAGGTACAGTACTCTCGTGAAGTGATCTCACACCTAGGAAGAGAGAAGCCGGCAAGTTAAATAGAACACCAGGTTGTTTGGGGGTACTTGTTGCACCGAGAGGAGAGAGAATGACAATCTTTGGATAAAGTGAGTTTTGGGAATTGTACCCAAAACAACCGAGGGGACCCATCCAGCCAAGAGAAATCCCCACTGAGTGTTTCTGGGGTGGGGGCTGGCACTGCCTTGTCAGCACAGGGACCCTCCCCTACCTTCCCTTGGTGCCGATGCAGCAGGGCCGGCCGGTGATCACGCAGTCCATGTGGAGGTGGTTGGTGTAGTTGCCAGCACTGTTCTTGGTGCAGATCTGGGGAAAGAGCAAATGGAAGAAGAAAACCACCACACAGCAGCAGCAGCAGCAACCAGCAGCCTTGGGGCCTCCCCTGCCCCCCAATTTTTGAGAAAGGACCAGGCCCAAGAGCACACCTGCGGTGCATGGCCCTGCAGGCTGGCTGTGAAGGGGAGCGACAGAACACCGGCTTCCCAAGCAGAAGGCCAGGACCCTCTCTGTGAAAAGTAGTGGGAGACAGGAAAGCCCCCCAGCCCCCCATCTCACCCTGCTGTAGACCCTTGTGAATGACAGCCAGTTGGAGGAGACAGCATGGAGCAGCTTCCGGAGACACCTGCCGCTCTCCCGCTGGCTGAAGGGCCCACCTGTTTCCCACAGTCCTCGGCATCCTTACCGGCCACCTGGTGATGTCATCGGGCCACTCATGAGGATCCATGGAAGCCGGCTGCTCACACACCCTGCAGAGGAGCATCCAAACCTACTTGGGCAGCAGGCCTTGGCACAAGATGCGCACCAAGAGGGCCGTCAGTGCCAGACCCCCAGTGCTCGTGGGCAACGGCCCTAGCAGAGCACACCTGGGGAATTCCAGCGAGACGAACGGCTTAAGGCCTGGGGCAGCAGAGAGAAGGCAGAGGAGCTGCCTGGCTGCCGCACACACCTAGGGTGGCCACGTGGCACCTACCTGGGGTCCTGGTGGCACACTGATCCAAACTGCCGCTTTTCTCCTGCCAACAGAGGGGCGCTTGGGTGCCTCGGCCACTTCACCCACACAGCCAAGGTGGACTGCAAAAGAGGGGGGCACGGTGAGGGGGCAAGAAAGGAGCCCCACATCTAAGGGGTGAGCCCCGGACAGTGGGGACCCTGGCCCAAGCGCGCCCAGGAGGGAACCCCAGGGAGCAGGTGGGGGGATACTCACAGAGCACTCCTCCTCAGCTGTCTGGACGCAGCCGGACTTGTCGTTGCGGACGCAGCAGGCCGAGTGCTTCTCCCTCTCACGGGCAGCACGGATGAAGCTGTGCACCTGCTGGTCCTGGCGCATGCAGGGGGCAAACTTTGCGCCCAGGTGGATGAGGGCTTCCTGGGAAAGAGAGGGTAGAGGCAGCGCCAGCCTCAGTGGCATTGCAGCGAGGGCAGTGCCTATGGGGGCACCTCACAGGAAAGGAGACCCCGGGGCACCCAGAGGAGCAGGGTGGGTGGGGGGCTTAGTTGGTGCTGAGGAAACAATCCCGGCACTTGACATCCCCCCCTCAGCGTTCCAGCTGGGTGAAATCTGGCGAGGGTGCTCACCGAGCTGGGCCCAATCCAAAAGTTCTCCTGCTGGACATACTTCACGTTTTCATAAACTCCACGGTTTCTCAAGACCTGTCGGAAGAGGGGGGAAATCTCCCTGGTTCCTTGGAGGTGGAAAGAGGGCAGAGCCCACCTCGCCCAGCTGGCAAAGGGGCATCAGAAAGGGAGCAGATGGCCGCGCCAATCCCTCTGGGGCTACTCGATCAAGATTTCCTCCCGGGAAGCCTTCACTGCCAGCCAACTGCCCCGTTCCTGCTCCTCCAACTCACCGAATCCACCGTCTCATGCTGGGAAAAGCCCACAGGGGCAATTCCATAAATGGACACAGCCAGGATGGTGATGAGGGAGTGGACAAAGGTGACCCAGTAGGTGAAGAACGGCCTGCGCGGGCGAGAGGAAGAGGCCAGCAGGGCTCAGGCCCAGCAGAGGAGACAACCCCCCCTCAGCAGCCCCCCGCACCTGCCTCCCCAGCCCCCCTTCCCCCGGGCACCCACCGGTGGTCGTCCATGTCCTCAATCTGCTGCTTGACAAAGCTATCGATGCGCTTGCGGTATGTGCGGTTGGTCAGCCGGCCCACCATGCCCAGCCCATAAGGACGCTTCTCCTTGGCAAAGAGCTTGCGCACAGGCACTGTAATGCGCTGGCCGCGCCGTTGCATGCCCAGACTCACCACCTCCTGCCGCAGGCGCACCTTGGGCTGCGGCTGCAATGCAGAACCCTCCTTCTGCTTCCTCCATCCACGCTCCAGGGGACTGAAAGACAGAGCATGCGCGTGCCATGGGGGAGAGCGGCGTCACAGCAAGCCAGCTGCACAAGGAGCCCAGCAGGGAATGGAACAGGAGAGGCACCCGGAAACTGCCCCCCAACTGAGCATCCAGGGGGAGGCCGCCGGATCACTGAGCGGGGGCTTCCCAAGGCAGAAGAGTTCTTCCTGCCTGAACAATGAGAGTTGTGGCACCTCTCTTGCCAATCGCTGCCCAGAACGCTCCTCAGGTCCTTTGCTGGGGTGATGCCTCCTCCTCCTCCTCCGCACCCCACTCACCGCCCAGGGGTCCCCGGGCAACTCACAGCATCAGGTGGCTCCTCTCTAGCTCACTTCTGTCCAAGGCCCCCCCTGTGAGGGCCGGCTGGTCGGGCTGGAGCTTCACGTCCATTTCCTTGATGGCAGCTTCGGAGGGCGTCTCAAAGACTTCATCGGGGTAAGTGGAGAGCTCTTCGTGTAGGACTCCTTCCTGGGCAAGAAAGGGGAAGGTCAGCAGTGGGAGGCCAGGGGGCGCCAGTCCAATGGGGCTACCCCTCCGCCCCCCACTGTCCTTACCCGAGCAAAGAAGGAGGTATCCAGCTCATCCGGAAAGTCCACCGTGTCCTCCTCCAAGAAACTGGCCGGGGTGAAGCTGCGATGCCGGGCCCTCCGGAGGCTGCTGTCCTTCACAGAGCGGCCCTGCCAGGCGGGAGAGGTCAGAGAAACTGCACAGCTGGGAGGGATCCCAAGGGCCATTTAGTCCAGCCTCCTGTGGAGGCACAAACCTGCAGCGACAGCATCCCTGAGGGTAGCCATCCAACTGCTCTTTAAAAATCAAGGATGTAAGCCTTTGCTTATTTAATTCCTATGTGCAGGAACAAATAATTGAAGAAATTCTGTTCCTACTCTACACAATTCCCAAATGCTATTGGTATTTCTGATTTGCACAGAAAGATACATAGATTTTCTGGGCAGAAAATGTATTTTGCGACAGCACAAAAAGCATGATTTTTGCACTGGCAGCAGGAGCTGCGCACATTTTGTGCTAGGCAAAAAATGCTCTTTAAGAAGAAAACACACACACCCCTCATGAACCTTTTCCTAAAGCACCTCACATTTGTCTCCCTTTTCCTGGGTGGCGTCTCTCGAGCGGCCCCTTTCCCACTGTTGATCCAGCAGGCCAGGCCAGCACCCCCTTCTCCCGGCCCCACCCCAAATGCTTAGGCAGACCTCAGAGCAAGCCCCCCGCCAACATCCTGGAGGGGAACCCCCCTTCCTGCCGACCATGCCTGGGCTCACTCCTCCCAGCAGCCCTTGCTTTACCTTCACAAGGGCGGCTGCAGCCCGGAAACTCATCTTGGCCACAGACTCCCTCTTCCGCCTCCGGGGCCAGCGGTTGAAGCCCGAGCGCGAGCTCGCGAAAGAGCACAGCGAGGTGGCCCCTGGCGTGACGGGTGTGTGGGGCACGCTGTAGCCGTCGCTCTCCTCGGCCATCCGGAAGGCCCTCCCACGTGCCAATGGGTCAATGATCTGTCACCAAGGAGAGGCCAGTGGTCAGGGGCAATGAAAAGGGGTCCAGGGAGGGTGATACTGGGAGGGGGGCGTTTGACTCTCCACCCTCCAGATCTGTCTTCAGGACGGTTCTCACCAAGGGTAAAGTCCTGAAGATCCAAGGGGGGGGGCTCCGAATCACAGCCCCATCCTTCCCCCTTCCCTGAGGCCTAGAGCAGACAGGCGAAGAGGACGCCAAACGTCGGCCCCCGAGGAAAGCCACCCACCCAACCTCCCACCCCCTTGCCCACTTACCCTCTGCATGCCCAGCTGGCAAGGGGGTACGTAGAGGGGCGGCGGTGTCTCTGTGCTGGCCAGAGAGATGTTGTCCTGACTGGGGAGGTCCATTTCGCGGATGACCTGAGGCTTCAGCTTCCCGTATCGCAGACTGCAATGGCGCAGGCTCTTCCGCTGCCATTTCTGGGTGGCGTCATTCTCCTTGCTGATGCCAAACCAGTCTGCCGTGCCCCTGAGAAGGGCAAAGAGTCGGGGGAACTCGCATGGGGGCCCAGAAAGGCCCTTGGCCAGCCCTTCCACAGCTGAGACTATTTCCACTGGACCCCCACAACCCAGGCCTAGCAGTGCGGGAGAGGAAGCCATGGCAGCAGGCCCCAAGATGGCTGCCCAGCTCCACAGCCGCATGCCTGTGTGTTGCGGGGGCAAGTTTAGTTACGTGGCTCTCTCGTAGTTCGTGGCGTAGGTGGCAGGGCAGCCTCCTGGGAGACTCCTAATTAGTAGGGGGTGAATCACACAGGCAGGGGCTGAGCACCGCTGTCTGCCTGGGCAAGGTCCAGAGCGGAGCCGGAACTAGGTGGGAGGGAAGGTGGGCTGGGGGCTGCAGGCGAGGCCACTGGCCGCTGGTTGTAAGACAAGGGAGGCTGCCCCCAAGGACCCACATGCACCTCACACACACATGCACGGCGGGGGGCATCACACCAGCACTGGGGGTACCTGAGGAGCGTTCTGGGCAGTGACTGGCGCTTCCTCAGGGGCCTCCTGCCCACCTGGCGCCCCTGAACGGGGAGGGTCTGAGTCCTCTCAAAGCGCACCTGCCTGCCGCAAAGGAGAGAGAGCTGAGGGGGGAGGGGGCCGGCAGGGGCCTTCTCCCCCCCCCAAGGCATATGGGGCTCGCGGCTCCATCCTCTCAGCCTTGCTCAAGGCAGCCAGCCTGTCTCTGGGCCCTGGCTCCACTCTTAGGACGATGCACGAGAAATCGTGGGGGGGGACCCACTGCACTCCCATGGGGAGAAGGCTGAACAGGGCAGTGCCACAGCCCCACACAGGGTGGCGGGTCTCCCCAGAGGAAGCTGGCAGCCTGAGGATGGAATTAAGATCTCACCCACCCCAATCGCCAGAGAGGCCGGAGGGGGGGCTTTTGCCAGCTTTCTGGGGAGACGTCTTTGAACACTAACGTGTTTCTGTGGGGCAAGCCCCTTACAGGAGTCACTCAAGAGAGCCTCTGGCTGCTGTGGGGGTCACATGCCCCCTTTAAGCCCAGGGGCATCCTCCTCCTAAGCGTGCCAACTGTTAGCTCTGCTTTCTGGAGACAAGAAGATGCCCTCTACATGCGCAGGTGTATGTGCGTGCGCGTGCTGGGGCGGGATTGGCAGCGTTCCTCCCCCCAAAACGTCCACATGGACAAACTGCTCTGGAGCAGCCTCCTCCTTGCAGATGCCCCCTACCAGCCCCCTGCCTCTGGCTCCCTTTTCAACCTGCCTCCCTTCTGGGGCATTTACACCATGACAGGTTGGTTAAAGGACTACACGCTGAGAGGAAGGGCAGCTGGGGAGGCAGCGGCAGGCGGAGGGGAGGGGGGCATGGAAACACTCCTCAGGATGCCCCAAACCAGCCACACGGAGGCCCCGGGATTCCCTCCAGGCATGAGGCATCCTTTGGGGCATGAAGCCCACACACGGCAGGGGTTAAAAAGCCCAGACGTTTCCCACCAAGCCTCGGCTGTATCCCTGCACCCAATGCTTCAAAGACTGGCACAGCCCCCAGGAGGTGTTGGGGGGGTAGACCCACTGCCACCCATTGGGAAGGCTCCCAAAGGCCATGGGGGCCAATGCCAGGAGAGAGCTCCCTCCCTGCTGGGCCTCTCCACTCTGCTCTCCCGGCCAGGCCAAACCGCAGATCACCCTCCTGGGCAGCGGTCATTCGGGCAGCAAGGCAGCACCGCCTTCTTGACATGCAAGCCAAAACCTCACCCCATTCATCCCCCGCAGCAGGGCTCCTTCTCAGCCTGGCCCCTTCCCCACCCAGGACCCTCCTCCCACTCCTCCTCCTGCCGGCTCCTACCTCCGGATGGTCTGGGTGATGGACATTTGGCGCTGGAGCCGACCATCGAGGAGGAGGCGGGTGTTCTCGGCAGGCATGCTGATGCTCCGGAGGAAGGCCTGGCGCCTGGGGGGCTGCCAGAGGAACCCTGAGGGTGGGTCGGGCCCCTGCAAACAAGGCAGAAGCAGGTCAGAGGCACACGCCTCCGCCTCTGGGGGCCCAAAGTCCCCGCGACCCCTTCCCCTCTGCGGCGCACAGCTCGTTGTTGGCACTCGGGGTGTTTCATCCTGCCTTCTCACTATAAGAAAAGGCGGCTGAGAAAGAGCCACGAAGCAAGGAAGGCAGAGATGAAAAAGGAGGGCAAAGGAGGCCCCGGCAGGAGAAGGGGGCAAGAGGCACCCCCTCCCCAAACCCCCTCCGTCACTCGCCCAAATCCTGCCCTTGCTAATCCATGGAAGGCGTGGACTGGGAGGGACCCCCAGCCCCCTCTGGGCTCTCATACCTGCACGAAGGGCAACTCCTCCACGCCCCCCCTGGCCACCAGGGATGGGAGGGGGATGTCCAGTTTGAGCCCGGGGGGCTTCTTCCGCTGGAGGCTGCTCGGGCTGTCTCGGTGCACCCCTGCCATCTTTCCGCCTCAGCCCTGGAGGGAGAAAGGGAGGGAGGCCAGAGAGGTGAGGGGAGGGTGGACCAGAAAGCCCCCAAGGCCAAGCCAAGGCCCCTTTCTCCACCCTGCTTGCCCACCATATTGCTCTGGAAAGCTCATGGCCCATCCGCCACTGAGCCTCCCCTTTAAAGGAGGCCCCAGCTCAGCTTGCCTTGAACCCAGGACAGGACAACGAAATCCAAATGGGACTTGCAGTGGCAAGAAAGGGGGCCAGCAGCAAGATGGGGGTGGGGAGGCCACAGAGCCGGGCAGGAGAATGGGTGGGCAACATGCTCCAGGGTACGCAGGCAGCTTTGGGCATAGTGGGCTTCCTTGCAAGAAGGGAGCCTCACCCCACCCCCCTTCTCTTGGAGGCCAGAGAGACCAGGCCCAGGCCGTGGGGCAGCCAAAAATAAGCTGCCCCAGCCAGTAAACCAAAGAGGATTGGAGACCCCAATGGGTGCCAGGCCCAGGGCAGTGGCCCCAAGGACAGAGAAGGGAGCCCCAATAACTTCAGTCCTTTCTCCTGGGATGCCCTTTGCCCAGACTGACCCATGAATCCTGTCCCTTCTCCTCCAATACCGCCCTGGTCCCACAGAACTAGGAGGGGTTTCCTTCTCATCCTGATTCCCCCCACCTCAGTAGAGGTCAAGGTTCCCTTCTGACCCCCAAGATGCCCAGCAGCTAAAATGCGCTGGGGCCACCATGGCTCGTCCTCCTCCAGTCCTCCTGAGCCCATCACGGCAGCCCTGCCTGTCACCCAGAAAAAGCCCGGCGTTGGCAGACGCCTGGGGAGCCCCAGAGGGAGGCAGGGCCATGAGTGGGCCAGCTCTGCCCCGCCTTTTCCACGCCAGCCAAGGAGCAAGGAAGAGGGAGCCTGTGGAAAGGCCCAAAACAAAACAAAACCGGAGGCTCCTGAGTGGATCCAGATGCACAAGGCCGCACCCTCTTGCAGGCTCTCCCTGCACCCCACTCCCCTTTAGTGTGCTCATGCACGCGGGCAAAGGGAAGAGAGGGACAAGGCTCAGCCCCCTCCTTTGGCTTGGAGCAGGGGGTCCTGGTCAGGGGAGCAGCTGGCCAGGGAAGGATCCTTACCTCTCCCACACCCTTCCCATCTCTCTGGCCCTCCCCTGGCCCAGTGCAGGGGGGCCAAGCCCCTCCCCCGTAGCCCCTGGGCCCCAAAATAGGTGATTTATGCAGTTGGTCAACTTTATTACAATTGTGGATCAGTCATAAAACAAGACAAAAACAAGCACAGCAAAGAAACGCACACCCCAAAACCCAAGGGAAACCCATGCTGGGCAAACCTCCGAAAGCCCCTGGAGGGGGTGAGAGAAAGGAGAAAGACCAAAAACCCTTCCTGGCTCCGGCTGCAGCTGCTGGAGGTCAGGTGGGGGAATCAGCCCAGGGGACTAGGCAGCCCTCCAAAGATGGAGGGAGTGCACCTCCCATCAGCCCTGCTGGCCAGCCCAGTGAGCAATGCTGGGCGGGGCAGTCCGAGCACATCTGGTGAGGCCCCCACAGATTCCCACCATTGCCGGGGACCCTTCAAAGGGCCTGGCTTGGGGGGGAGAGAGAAAGAGCCAGGGGGGTCTCTGGACTTCCCACCCCTCCTCTCCGCCTGTGGCCTCTTCTGCGGGGAAATGGGCAGCTCCTTCCTGCCTTCCCTCCCTCGGCTTTCGCCTGGAACCAGAAAAGCCAGTTCCCGTCCCAAGGTTTCTCACAGGCTCCCTGGGCTCCCACAGCCTTGCTGGGGACCTGGAGGGGGGCAGCCAGATGGGGGGAGCAGAGCAGCGGGGTCCTGTTAGAGCCTCCTTGTGCCCCCCCATGCCAGGCCTCCCACCGGCGAAGGGTGCCCCGGCATTTCCACCTCTGGGGGGAGAGACTGGGAAAGGACACAGAGGCCAAGGACCCAGACACCCCCCCAGAATAAGAATGGGGGGGGGGTTGGCAGGGGAAGGGGCAGGAAGACACCCACACCCACACCCCCGTTGCTCCAGCAGAGACCACAGGCCCTTGGCAGGGACAGCAGCCCCCCCCCGTCCTTGCAGAGCCTTCTTTGTTGGGCTTGGGAGGGGAGGGGGAGGAAAGGGGGGGAGAAAGACAAAGACCCTCAAGGCTGCCCCCCCACTGGCTCATAGGACCCCTGTGAGTAAGCAGAATCTGGGGAACAGGCACCAAGCCCCCCCCCTGCCAGGCCTCCCTCCTATGGCATCCTGGGATTTGTAGTTTGGTGAGGCCCCAGAACTCCCCTCCCCCACTTCAAGCAACTAACTACAAGCAGGAAGGGGGGCTGACAGCACTTTGACGGGGGGGGGGGTCGGGTTCCCAACTTCGCTCCGGAAGAGAAGCTTTGCTCGACGTAACCCACCCCCGGCCCAAGTTCTGCTGGGGGCAAAGCCTCCTTCCTGCTGGGGGTCCCTCTCCGCCGCCCAGTCAGGCAGCTAGCTGACCCCCCCCAAGGGGGAACGGGGTACAGTCTTAGGAAGGGAGGGGGCGACCCTCTTGGTAGTTCGCCGGGGGGGGGCAAGAAATCCTCCCGCAGTTCCCTGGCCGTGGTGACCCCCCATGCTCGAAAGGGGAAGGAGGCCACGGCTGGCCAGTGGGGCGGGGGGCTTCCCGGGCCCCCAAAGTGGCCCCCACGCCCGGCCTCCCGGCCTTGACCGCTGACACCCGGGGGGGCGACGGACTGAAGGCGATGCGTGCCCCCCACCCGCACCCGCACCGCCTGAGGGGGTTCCCGGGGCCCGGAGCTGCCCCGAAGCCCCCCGGAATGGCTCTGGAGGCCCCTCCCACAGCAGGGGCCAGGGGGGCTCGCTGGCAAGAGAGTGTGACCCCCCCTCAGGGCAGCGGCGACGGGGATCGGGCGGAGGAGCCCCCCAGGGCAGGGAGGGCGGCCCAGAGGCAGACCCCAGCACTCCCCCAAAATCCCCCCCCCGACTCAGGAAAGAGGCGGGAGTTTCGGGAGGGGGGGCGGCAACCCCGAGCAGGCTCGGAGGGAGGGGCAGCCTGGCGCGGGGGGCGACCCCGGGGGGCTTACCCTACTCCCCAGCAGACCCTCCCCGGCCGCCCACCGGCGGGGGTCTCGTCCCAGAAGGCAAAGCGACGCCGCCCCCCCCCCTGGAGGAAGGCCGGAGGGGTCCCTTCTGTCCGAGCCGCCCGACCCCCCGGACTCACTCACCGGGCCCGCCGGCTCGGCCTCCTCTTCGCCTTCGCCGCCTTCGCCGTGCTGCCCGGGGTCCGGCCTGGGCCTCCTCCGCCTCCGCCGTCGAGGGAGGGTCCGCGGAGGCGAGCGGGGCGGCCGGGCTGGCCGGGCGGCCATGCAGCGCGGGCTCCGGCCTCGCCCCCTCCCGCCGGCCCGGGATGACCAGCCAGCCAGCCAGGGGGAGCGGGGGGGCGGGCGGGCGGGCGGGGGGCGTCCCGATGGCGGCGGCGGGGGGCGGGCGGAGGGCGGGCCGGGCCGGGCCGGGCGGGGGTGACTCAGGGCTCAGGAATGCGCCTCCTCGGAAGCGGCGCCGGGGGGGGAGGCGGGAGGGGCGGCCCTCTCTCTCTCTCTCTCTCTCGCTCGCTCGCTCTCTCGCTCTCTCCACCCCCCGCCCCGGCGGAGCAAAGAGGGGGGAGGGGTGCGGGGCCCGGATATTGGGGATCCTCCTGCGGGCGCGGGGGGGGGGCGGTCGGGCGGAGCCAAACTCAGCCGGGTGGGGGTCTTTCTGCTTTTGCCCCACGCGGTCAGTCCGGCCCCCCAACCCAGGGCCGAAGAGCCACCGAAGACCCCCCCCCGTGGGGGAGGAGGGCGGGGCAAGGGAGCCCCCAACCCCAGGGGTCCTCTGCACCGCGGGGGGGTCTCCCCGTCTCCCCCCCACCCCCCTGGCGGCCGCCCACCCAGCTCCCTGGCCTGGGGGGGACTGTTGCGGGGGGGCTGCCTGGTCCCCCCGGGCCCGACCCCCCCTCCCGCGACCCCCTCCTCCTTCTGGGGGCCGAGGTGCGTTGGTCATCCTGCGCCTGGCAGCGAAGCCACTGCCTCGGGGGGGGCAAGGGGTGCCCCGCCGCCCCTCCCGCCCCCCTCCGACCGAGGAGCAAAGGCCCATTGTCCGCAGGAAGCCGGCAAGGGCGAGGGCTGGGGGGCTTTCCCTCGGGCGGTTCCAGCCGGTGAATGGCTGGGCGGGGAGCTTCAATGCCCCTTTGTGACCAAGGCTGGCATGGACAGAACCGTCCCCCCCCCCCGAAAAATGCAAGAATGTCCCCATTGAGACTGGCGTCAGCTGCCCTTTGAGGGAAAAGGAAAGAAGAGCAGCCCTTCTTTCTCTGGCCTTCCTTCGCCCTGACGCCCCCCCCCGCCTCTGGGTGGTCTCTGTGCCCCACTGCCATAGCAGCCAGGAGGACAGAACCCAGGGTGGGGTCTGCTATGTTGCCCCCCAGGGCCCTGGCACCGCCCGGCCTTCAGTGCCCTCCCTCCACCTGGCTTGCAAGAGACTTGGGGGTGCAAGTTGGGGCTACAGCTTAGGGAGGTTGCTTCTTGGAGGTGCCACTCCCCCAACCAGCCAAATGAGAAGGCCAGAGGATACAATGGCGGTGGGATTATGGGAGTTGCAGTGCAGAAAAGTGATGCTTTCCAGCCAGCAGACGGAGTCCCTTGGGGGAGCAAGTCGTGGGCTCTGCTCCCACCAGAGCACCTGAGGACAACCTGGGTTGGGTCCAGGGGCTCCCTCCCATCCTGGGGCCCCAACAGAGCCCTCCTGCAGGCAGTGCCGCCCTCTCTGGTTCTGGTTCTCCTGGGACCCAGGAGGCCAAAGGCCGGCAGGAGGCGGCCATGCTGGCCAAAGGGAGGAGAGGGCTGGCCAGGAAGGAGCAGAACTGGTGGGGGCCAACTTTGGGACGAGAGCCAGGATGGGCCAATGCTTTCCGGGGGGGGGGGGCTGGCATGGAGGCACATGGAAGGGTGGGGCAGTCGTGTTTTCCCAGCCAATGCCTGCAATAACCAGCCAGAACGCCACAAAATGCTCCCAGCGCAGTGTGTGGCTGCCCACGCAGTGCCCACCCCCTGCAAAGCAGCTGGAAGGTCCTTGGGGCAGAGCCTCCGGGGAAAGGGGGCAGAATCCCAGCGGACAGAGGGATGGAGGGGCTCAAGGGAGTTGTCTGCCTGTCCCAGTTCCTCCAAGAGGCTTCCCCGGCCCACCTCAGCCCTACTTCTGTGGGGAGGAATGACTGGCCGGGCTCCTATCTGCAGCCGCCTCCAGGGCTGCCGCCCTTTTGTGCAGTTGAGGGGAAGCTGACCACGGCGCTAGCTGACCACAGAGGCAACTGAACAACCAGCATCCACCCCACCCCTGCAGCTGATTCCCCAGGTTTGCCTGGGAGCAAGGGGGGGGTGGGGAGCCAGAAGCCCTGCACCATGATGGAGGGAAAGCAGGACGGACGGACAGACGGACGGACCTCCTGGGAGGCAGGCGGCTGCCCTTCCGGGCTCCCTCACCTTCCTGCCTGCAAAGGGTTCAAGTGAGCCAGAGGCCTCAATGTGGCTCACATTTGCACTGGAACTGAGGCGCTTGGAGGGCAGCCAGCCTGTCGGACTTAAAACGTGGGCTTGGGTTTCTCTTCCTCCTCCTCCTCTGGCCGAGCAGGCCCCTCTGGAGAGGGTGGGGCAGCATGGAGCAATGTTGGCTGCTGCCCAGCTTGGATGGGTGGGGGGGTTGGGGAGCAACTGGAGCTCAGATGGGGACCTCCCTCCCTCCCCACCCTCAGGCCTGGTGTGCTCCAGTATGGGCCTCTCCTGAGGACAACGCCAAACCAAGCCCTCTCCACCCACATGAAGATTCCCTCCCTGGGTTTTGTTTTCACAGCAGCACCGTTAAATCTGCACAACTATTTTGGGGTCTCAGGGATATGGAAACCAACAGGAGGAACAGTCTCCTGTTCCCCCAAAGCGGCCTCAGGTTTTTCCATCTTCCCAATGAAGAGATGTCAGGCCTACTGGGAAAGGCTGGGCTGGCCTCCCTGCAGTGAAAAAGGGCCGAGGCAGTGGTGGTGCCAAGGGAGGGCCAAGGCCATTCCTCGGCTGGAATTCCCCGGCTGAGGCAGAGGACAAATTTTATCCATGTCGGGTGGGGCAGGGCGGGCCTGCCAACTGCCCACCAGGCTCTCCGGCTGCATGCTGAGTCTGCCCAGCCCCAAGACCTCAAGGGCCCCCTCAGCACACCACACTGGGGTGACCAGCACCAGCCTGGGCAGGGCATATGGCACCCATCTTTCCCAAGGAGGGGTTGTTCCTCTCTGATCCACCAGCCAGCGGGAGGGGAGAGGGCCATTCGCTTCCCCATCCTGGGGAGGGAGAGACAGAATCCTCTGCCAGTCCTGAGAGGCCAAGTGGCCAGCAGGCGGCTACAGCCCTTTTCCCTCCTCCTCTGGAAGCGGCAGCCATCTGTCCATCTGTCCATCCTCCCTCCCTCCCTCCCTCCCTGTTAGGGAAAGGAGGCCTGGGTGTCGCTTTCTCTCCTGGGAAACACCAAAGGCAGAAGCAGGACCCCTCCCGTGGCACTGAGACCCTGAGCTGGAGGCAACTGGAAGGGTCTCTGGTGCGCTGCTAGGGGATTGCGGGGGGGGGGGCTGGGCGAGGGGGGGCAGAGCAAGGGAGATGCCTCCAACATCATGAAAGGGCAACAAATGGCTCAGCTATTCCATTTGTACTATTCGTTTTCTGCCAGGGAAGTAGGGCGGGAGGAGCTTGTGGAGTTTTCTGGAGCAACTTGGCCGACTTTGGGTGCTCTCAGCCTTGATTTGGGTGCTCAGGCAAAATGTCTTGGGACAGCCCAACGTGCTCCAGTAACCTGGTGCCGGGCTTGCTGCTGGCTGGGCCACAGGCCCGGCAAAGAGAAACTAAGGTGCCTCTAAGTGGCAGGTGGGGAGGGGCTGTGGGGCACCCACCCATGGGGGGCATCCAAGCTCTTCATCTCTGAGAGATGCCCTCCCGGATCCCGCTGCTTGGATCGGGACCTCTCCTGTCTGCTTTGGAAAGACTGAGGAGGTTCCTGGGTAGAGGCCTGAGCACCTTCTGCTGCCATCCCACTGAAGAGGAGGCCAAAGCACATGCGCTCCCCTCCCTTTGCGTTTGCGTGAGTGGGGGGCCTTGTGGGGGCTGCAGCACATGGTGCCGGAGCGAAGGCAGGTTTCAGCCACACAGGTTGCAGGGCTCAGGAGACCCCCAGAATCTTGTCAGGCCAGGAGACACCTCCCACCACCCAGATGTGCACCCACAGCCTGGGGCAGAGGCAGAGGAGGCGACGGGTGGTTTCCCCACCAGTTATATTTAGCCCTTGTGAACGTGCTCCTCCTGGGCAGCAGCTGCAGCTCGCACGTCCGAGCCCCCCCCCCCCGCTGGTGCTGTCCCTGCACCCCCCCATCTGGAGCAGCCTGTGTGTGGGTGAGGTCTGCCTTCGGCTCTCTGGCCCAGGAAGGAGGGCTGAAGCCCAGCAGCAGCAGCAACACCTGCCCCCCACCTCTTGGACCCCTTGGGAGGAGGGATCCGCTGGGCAGGAGCAGGCAGAAGAAGAGCTGGAGGAGGAGGGGGCCGCATTAGGGCAGGGGGCAGAGAAGCCCCCTGACCTCAGCCCCCCATCACGGGAAGGGGAACAGGAAGCTGCGGGCATGAGGCCAAGGGGGGATTTGAGACCCTGCGGCCAAACAGCTGAGCCTCTGCAGGTGGATTCGTTTGGGATACAGTTCCTAGGGCAGCCTCCGACTGGCCCATTTGGCCACTGGGACCACTGAGAAGGAGACTGGCAAGTGGGGAGGGGTTGAGTCTTTCCAAGTGGACGTTCCTTTGCCGGGTGGGGGAGGTCACTCCTTTTTTCTCTCTGAAGGTGGGGCAGGGTTTCCTTTAAAAGCCACCCAGCTCTTTCCCCTCATATGCACACCATCCAAATCCTGCTCTGGCTGTTCTTTCTACCCCACAGAGCTCCCTGTGAGGTAGAACGGCCAACGATGAAGCTCAGGTCAGGATGGCCAGTGTTCTGTTCTGGAACTGGGAAATGATCCAGGCCTCCCCAAGACCCCAAACGCACGTCACAGCCCCAATATAAGCCCCCTCAAAGGCAAACAACGCAGCACAGGGCACAAAGCAGAGACGCGGCCCAGCTCCTCCGCTTAAGGGGTCCAGCACCTCCTCACAGCAAATGGTGCCATTGGGATGCTAACCAACTCCATTCCCCATGGCTAGCTAAATGGGGACCCCTGGGCTGGGATGGACCTGCCCCCTGTAAGGCTGATGGAAGGTCCACTCCTGGGGGTTATTCAGAACAGAAGCAATCTGTGAGCACGGCCCATCTCTCCCAAATAACAGGGTAGCAGCAGAGGAAAATTCATTCCTCCTCTCTGTTCCCAACATCCTTTATGTATTTTCCCAGCTTTAAACTGCCAAGCTCATGCCCAAAAATATCACACAAGGTTGCAAATACAAATTAACTCTTTCTATACCACTAGACAGCTATTAACCTCTGGCAAAGATGCTAAGCAGGACTGAGACCATCAGCCTGCTGGTAGAGGCCCATCTTCCAACAGCCAGCCTGGCAGAAGTTGGAGATTTTTTTGTCATATGGGACATTAGCCCGTCAGCAGCCCTTGGGAGGGTCTTTATCCTTGGGGGGAATAGCCTGGAGATATTTTAAACAAATAACTGAAGTCTTTTTGCTCTTCTTGTTGATTATTTCAGATTGATCTTACGTCCGGAGTGGCAGCTAAATGTAGTTATGAGTTTCCCATCAAACCTGTATGTTTTTATTTGGGGGGCAGTGCCCCACCCCTTTGCTGCAGCCCCCCTAAGAGCACCACACTGAATCCCCCCGACTCTCTTTCGCCAGGTGGTCTCTGCTGGGGAGAGGGGGGCACCTGCCCTTGGGCTGGTGGGATCTGTGTCCTTGAAGGCTCCCCCTCCTCCCCACAGAGGGGCATTGGTGCTATCCAAAACATTACGTGGGGGGAGCATCCTCGCCCAGGGGCCTCCACTGCCCAACGCCCTCTGTCCTGCAATGTGGTCCTCAGCCAGGCCAGGCATGGTCTCCAGCTCCCTCCCCAGGCAGGCCAAAGGGAGATCTGGTTTCAGAGCTGCCTGGGCTGGTTATTTTCAGAAGCCTTTGCTGGGAGGGTGAAGAAGACAGTGGGACGCTCAGGCCTTGCCCCAGTCCCTGCCTGGGGGGCTTCTGCTCTGCGCCTGGGGGGCTCCCTGTCCGCCAGGCACCAATAGTCTCTCCAATAAAAAATCCCCCAAAATTCCACTTCTGGGACTCAAGCCTCAGAGCGCTTGCTGGCCGGCCGGCCTTTTCCCACACACCAAGGGAGGGGTTGTGTGGCTACAGTCCCAGGGCGTCCCTCCATGCTGGACCCAGAAAGCAGCAGCTCTGCCCCGTCCCCACTGCCAGCAGAAAGATGGAACCAGGTCCTTACAGCACTGCGACCTGACGCCCTTCCCTCCATTTTGCCTAAGCAGGTGGTTGCAAGTCTTCCCCACCCTCAGAGCCTGAAGATGACAACAATAAGGAATTTATTGTTTACACCCTAGCTTTTATTTTCTTTTGTAACTAAAGTGGCTCAGAAAGGCATTGACAGAGTACAAAATGAAATAAAACGGATTTTAGAAGGTAATTCGGTATAGGGGTTAGAGCAGGGGTGGCCATCATGGTGCCCTCCAGGTGGGGTTGGACTGCAACTCCCAGGACCCCTCCCCACTGGCGTTGGTGCTGCTGGGAGCTGCAGTCCTTCCCTATCTGGAGGTCTTCCTGATGATGCTTGGCCTGGAGCCCTGGATTAAGCGTCTAGGGATCCTCCCGAGTTCTGCTCCTCATCCAACCGTGAACCCCTTCAGGGTGTCCACCGTGGGCCGCTCTCTTTGCTCGGCCTGGCCTACCTGGCAGGGTTGTTCTGAGGAGAGGAGGAAAGCCGCCTGGGCCCCTGTGAGCTCACTGGGGGGAAGAGGGCTGGGATGGTCGCGAGCAACTGA
Organism: Gambelia wislizenii; assembly: GCA_030847615.1. Taxonomy (NCBI): domain Eukaryota; kingdom Metazoa; phylum Chordata; class Lepidosauria; order Squamata; family Crotaphytidae; genus Gambelia; species Gambelia wislizenii. The sequence goes on along the minus strand of JAUMIR010000012.1, from coordinate 249,058 downwards.
TGCAGCAGCTTCAACGCACAACCAAGTACCAAATCGGCCCACCAACAACCAGCAGCTCCTCGTGCGGGGAATGAACGCACCATTAAGCGCCAGGGAATCCAGTGTGAGTCAAACTGGTCTTCTGCTGGGCTCCCACCGGCCTTCGAGGCGGCCGGACACACGTCTGCCCTCCTGCTGCCCTGGCCGGGCGGGGCTGGGCGACACAGCCAAGGTCCCCACCCCGGGGCCCCTGGCCCCGATCCCCGGGGGGCCCGGCATGGAAGTGGGGCCCCTCCGGCCCTGGCGGCGGCCCCAGCAAAGGCCCCCAGCCCTGGCCTGACCGGGCGGGGGCAAGGCTGCTGCCCTGGGAGGCCTGGGGGGCCACGGCGGCAGCCAAAGCGCCGAAAAAAGGGGGGGGCTTGGCCACGAGGGCGGGAGGGGCCTCGCGGGGTCCCCGGCCTCTTCCCGGCCCAGCCTGGTCGGGCTCTTCGCCGGCCCCGGAGCTCGGAAACGGCCGAGGAGCCCCGATTGGAGGGCGGGACCCTTTTCTCTCGAGAGACCCCCCCCCAAACACACACACACGTAAGAGGGGGGAGGGAGGCGAGGGTCCTCCGGGCCCCCCCTTCCGTCCGTCCGTCCGTCCGTCCCTCCCGGGCGCCGCCAGGAAGAGAGTCCCCGGCTGCGAGGCCTACGGAGGCGGAGGAAGAGGCGCCTCTCCGACGGAAGGAAGCGGAGGCCAGCGGCCGGGCGGGAGCCGACGGTGGGGTCCGCCGCCCCTCGCCCGCCTCCGCGTGTCTCTGGGGGGTCGTGGGGCCCCTCTTGCTCCCCCGCGGAGATGCCCGGCCCACGACCGAAGCGGCTCCCTCCCGAGCGCCCCCCCGGGCGGGAGACCCCCAGCCCCCCGCCGCCGCCCCCTGCTCCCGCTGCTGTTCCCGCCGCCGCCGCTCGGGTGGGCGCGGGGTTCTTCCAGCAGCCCTGCGTCCGCCTGGCCAAGTCCCTGCTGGGGCAGGTGAGGAGGGCTCCTCCGCTCCCGGCCGCCCGGCCCTCCTTGCTGGGACAGGGGCCCCCGACACCCGGCCCGGAGGGGTCCTGCCCGCGGGGGAGGGTGGGGGGTCTCGGGGCCCGCCCTGCCCCTGCCTCCTGCCGGGGTCTCTGCGGGCTCCCTTCCGCCAGCGCCCGGGCCCAGCAGACCCCCGCAGCCCTTCCTGGCTCCAGCTTTGGACTTGGCTCAGCCACGGAAGCAAGTCACACTCTCTCAGCCTCAGAGGAAGGCAGTGGTAGCAAACCTCCGCAAGGTCACCGGCAGTTGGAAATGACTTGGAGGCGGAGGGCAACTGCCAGCAGAGACCCACCGGGCTGGCTCCTGCTCCCATCAACAGCCCCCACCCCACCCCAGCCCTGCCTGGGCCCCTCCGGCAAGGGCCTCAGCCTCCACCCTCCTTCCCAGGTTCTGGTCCGGAAACTGCCAGACGGGCGAGAGCTCCGGGGTCGGATCGTGGAAACGGAGGCTTACTTGGGAGGGGACGACACCGCTTCCCACTCCAGGGGTGGGCGCCAGACCCCCCGGAACGCAGCTATGTTCATGCCACCAGGCACTCTGTACGTGTACCAGATCTACGGGATCTACTTCTGCCTGAACATCTCCAGCCAAGGTAAGCAGGAGGAGGAGGAGGAGGAGGAAGGCCCCTTGCCTCCAGGGCCGGAGGGAGTGCGAACAGTGTGTGTACCTGCAGGTGTGGCCCCGTGCCCCCCTTCCTCCAGCACCTCCAAGCCTGCTGTGATGATGGGCAGCTTTGGAAGGGAGCAGCTGGTAAGTTCCTAGAGGAGGAGGAGGAAGAGGCCACCACCAGCGGCATCGCACCCCCTGTACGGCAGTTGCTGGAGGGTGCGCGTGGGAGAGGCGGCGCCTTTGCACTCAGGCCCTGCTGGGGGGCCGGATCCCCACTGGGGCAGCCAGCTGGCCAGCGCATGCAGGGGCCTCCCCACAGGGCTCCTCTGTGCTTCACGTTCTGTGCTGGGGGCACCTCAGAAGAGTCCCTGCATGCTCCTCTTTTTAAAGGCCTAGCAAAGGGGGAGGGATGCAGGGAAGTCCACAAACCACACACCCCCAGGCACAGTTTGGAGGAAGGAAGGGCTGTCCTGCTCTCCTCATAGCTGGCTGTTCAGCTTCCCGGCAAGGGCACAGCCCTTGTCACGGCTCCTCTCAGCCTCTCCTGGACAGACAGGCGCGCTTCTGCCCTTGGCGAGACCCCTGTGGGGTCTGCAGCACCATCCCATCTCCCAGGAGAGGCTGCTGCCGCAGTCTCCCTCCCCCAGCCCCAGGAGGTGCCCAGCTGCCCCAGACAGACCTTGGCCATCTCTTTGCAGGGGAGGGGGCCGCGGTCCTGCTCCGCTCCCTGGAGCCCCTCCAGGGCTTGGACGCCATGCGGCAGCTGCGCCTGCTCGCCCGGCGGAAGGGACCGGCCGGCACCCTCAAGGACTGGCAGCTGTGCAACGGGCCCTCCAAGCTCTGCCAGGCCCTGGCTGTGGACAAGAGCCTGGACCAGGAGGACCTGGCACGCCACCCGGCCATGTGGCTGGAGCCTCACCCTGGAGCGCCTGGCCCAGAGGCGCTGGTCTGCACCACGCGCGTTGGCATCAGTGGCGAGTGGGCCCAGAAGCCGCTGCGCTTCTACCTCCGGGGCAACAAGTGTGTGAGCGTCACGGACAAGAGAGCAGAGAGGGCCGCAGACCACCAGCCCCGCGACTGAAGCTGCTGGGGGGGACGGACAGTTGCTTTGGGGGCTCAGGCTGTGGGGCTTGAGGCCTGGCAGGGTTTCTTATGGGGCTTTTCCCATTTATGTAAATAAAGCACAGTTTTCCTCTGCAGAAAATGGGCCTGCCCTCTCTTTGGCAGGGGTGGGGGAGAAGCAGTGGCAGCCACCTCTCACAACCCACCATGTTTGCCAGGGTCGTCGTCTTCCCACACCCGCAGGGGACGGCGCCTCGCTGTGCTGTGGCGTTCCTGGCTGTGCCCTCTGCTGCGGGCAGGGCCAGGAGTACCGTTGTGGCAAAGGAGGCGCAGGGCCAGAGGGAGATCAGTGCCGGGGTCACGGGGATGAATACCACCCCCAGACCAGGCATGAATGTGACAGAGAGGGGGGCACTGACCGGAGCTGGGCAAGCAGAGCCTTCCAACAAGCGGCCCATCAGCCCTCCTCCTCACACACAGTGGTGGTCTGCAGCTTTCCAACTGGAGGGCCCACTTTTCCTCAAACCTACCAATTAAAAAAGGCAGCGGGAGATCTCCACCCATGCTGTGGTCCCACCTCAAATGTGCACCTTCCCCTGACGTGAAGAAGGGGCTGTCCTGCCTCCACCCGCCTGCACTGTGGTAGTGGTGAGTCCCCAACACACAGACACAGAGAGAGAGACAGCCTGGGGGAAACACTGAGGATGTATTTTCACAGCTTGGCTTAAAGAGGACATTTCCTATGTTCTCACCACAGGTGAATTAATGGCTCTTGGCCTTAGCAAACACATTGGCAGCAACCAGCCCACGCTTTCCCATGGAATGCATCTGGATGACTCCCCCAGTGATTAGCAACACTGCAGGGCTGGTGTTCCCATGATGCTGGTGACGAGCAGGAGAGCCAGAAGGAATCCCTGGCACAAGTAGGGCCAGGGCCTAGCCTTCTCCCCATCACCACCACATGGTCCCCCCCCAAATCTTTCATCTCAGAGAGGGAAGATGCCCACACGCAGTCCCCTCCCTCCCCAGGCCAAAGCAAGGGCCCAGGCGGCAGGGTTTCCTCCTCACTTGTGGAAGGATTGGAAGACGGAGATGACAGGATCCTCATGGTTGGTCACCACCAGGACGCTGCGGAACTTGTCAAAGAGCATCAGCAGGTGGGAGCGGCGCATGTTCTCGTTGTACATGATCTCTTCCAGGTGATGCCGCCCACGGAAGTAGTGCAGCAGTCTGCCAGTGAGGAGCAAATGGAGATGCTCAGACTTTGGTCCAAGCGGTGGCTGCAATGACCAGCTTGGTTCCCCCGGGGAGAATGGAAAGGTAGAGGAGGAGGCAGCACACCACCCAGCCCTCCAACAGCATCAGGAAGGGGCTGGTGTAGCAATGCCCTGCCCGCCACCCTCTCTGCCCTCTGAGCTTCCTTCCCAAAGGGAAGAAGGAGACCCTGCCTACCACCACCACCCATCCACAGACCAGGCCCGTGGCATACTCTGTCACGCGGCACTTTCTCCCATGGGCTTTGGAGGGGGTTCTGGAGGCCAGGGGTGGTGCATGTGGAGCCCTGCAGAGGCTAGCAGGCTGAAACAGCCATCCTCCTCCTAGCTGGTATGGGCCTTGGAAGAGGTGGGAGTTGTAGTCCAGCACCACCTGTGGGGCCCCACACTTCCCACTTTTGCTGCATAACCCACAGTCCTGCTGTTCTCTCTCCTCACCAGCTCTTTGAACCCATCTTCTGAATACACAGAGCTGGACTGAGACCAGCAAACCAACAGCAGCTCCCCCCACCCTCCTCTTCTGGAGCTGGATTCTTTTGGTGGGAGGGGAAGAGGAACGGCCAGGCCAGGGGGATCACTGACAGGCTGTCCCGGCCACCTCTCCCTCACTACCTGGCAAACATGCGCAGATCCTCGGGGTTGTGGGCAGCCGGGACGCTGAGAATGGCTTCGCGCTCGTGCTCTGAGAGGCTGGTCAGCAGGTTCTCTGTCATGCGCTTGTTCACAGGGGAGTCTCCGCCAGGCAGCAGCTCAGCACTGGAGTTGTCCATGCTGGGGCTGGTGAGGGTCATGTCATCACTGCTGGCTGCAGAGTGGAACAAAGCCACCATGGAGCCCGAGGGTCACATGCGTAGCTAACCCACAGAACCTCCCCCAGGGGAAAGCAGCTGCCGGGCCCTGCCTGCCCCAAAGCTGGGACTCTGGACCATCAACTCTTTCCTGGGAGTGGCCAGAAAAGGGGGGGGGACTTTGCAAACTGAGGGCAGATGGCAGTGAAGTGCTATGTGGGGGTGCACACGTGGGCCTGGCATGGGGTGTGGGGGTCCCTTCTGCACTCTGCATGGCCAGGACTGCCCTCCAGCCTGCCCACAAAGGAAGAGGCTCAAGGGATCGTGGCTACTGGTCCTAGTGGAAGGGAGAAGACCTGGGGCAGAGGTGGAGCAGGCCCTCCTAAAATCCCTTGGCTGGCTCTGTGCTCCCCTCTTCTCTCACATAAACAGAAATCCTCTCATTCTGCAGAAAGAGAGAGAACATTCCCAGCTCTCCTTCTCCTCCCTGCCCCCAGATCTGTCACACATAGAAAAGGTAGGAAGGTTTTGGTATTTAAAAACCCATGGAACACCTCACGGTGGCCCCGACGTGCCAAGATAAAACCTGACTGGGGCAGGCTGGAAGAGACCCCCCCCCAAGGCTGACGCATCTGCCCAGTCCCTTGAACATGGCCCTTGAGGAGACAGCGGCGATGGCAGCAACCCTGAGCATGCACCAGGAAGAGAAGGCTGGGCAGGGTCGCGTACTTGGAGAGCCAAAGCTGAGGGCGTTGGGGGTGCTAAGGCTCCGGCCCCCCACCCGGGTCGCCAAGGGGGGCTCCTCCACTCTGGCTCGCAGGTCTTCTTCCTTGGGGGGCACCATCAGGCAGGCGTAGGTGTGGAGCTGGATCAGGAGCCGGTGCTGGAGCATCCAGACCACCATCTGGATGAGCTGCGGCTGGTAGAGGACAGGAAAGGAAAAGACACGGGCGCTGGGCGGGCAGATTCCCAGCTGCTTCCGAGGGGAGCGGCCTCCGAGCAGCAGCACAGGCCGGCCTAAGCCAGGGGTCAGCCACTCACCTCCTGCACAGGGGGGGCCAGGGGGTCCTTGAAGTCTGACAGGGAGACCGGTAAGGAGAACTTGGAGAGGACGGATGGCAGGTCGTGGCCCGGAAACTGGCAGGTGAAGTCCTCTGCCAAAGGGGAATAGCTGTGGCGGGGGGGAGTCCGTCAGAAGCCACCAGGTCCTCCCCTCCGCTCCCTCTGCCCCACCCTCTGCAGGGCTCAGGCTGCCCAGGGTTGATGTTACCAGCACCCCCTGAGGGCTGGGCTGGGTTATGCTGGGAGACAGTGGCAAGCCCAGAGCCCCTCCGGCTTGCCCAGCCCTGCACGCACTGTATCACCCAGAAGCCCCACCAAAGCACCGCCAGGCACTTACAGGCAAAGGCTGGCATTGGGGGAGAGCATGTAGACGTTGTTCTCACACAGCGGGTAGATGATGATGGCTTTCCCCCAGTAGACCAGGTGTGCTGCCAGCTGGAATACCTGCAGGGGGAGAAGGACCAAGGGTGTGTGGGCGCTCCAGAGAGGACGCAGCAGGGCAGCACCTGGAGGCGGGGGAGTCCTGGCATCTCCAGCCAGAAATGGGAGGTACCAGCCCGCACCCTGGTGAGTCCCAACCAGAGGAGACCCACTGATCCAACTGCTGAGCGCTGAGTTTACATGCAGAGCTAATCTGGTTGAGAGCCACCAACAGCCTCTTGGCCACAGAGCCCCTACCTACTCCTGTTCTGGGCACGTGGCGGTCTGGCCTCAGTTTTTCTTATCGGTCTGTGCAGGGTGTGTGTGTGCATGCGTTTTCAGTCACTGGTAGGGCATGGGGGTCCTTCTGGCCACCTGCCCACCTCACCTGGAGCAGTGCAAGGTCGGCGTCCTGGGCCAGCTGCTGGAGGTTCTTCACGGCGGAGGTGGTCCTGATGACGCGCACCAGGGCAGGGGAGCAGTCCAGGGGGAGGTCGCTGAGGAGGGATTTCTCGTCCTTCAACAGCAGCAGGGCATGGTAAGGCCTGCAGGGGTGGGGGGGGGAAGGCCACCCAAAGTACAGAGAGGCAGGCAGTCCATCACAAACAGGCCCCTCAACCACCTGCACAGGATTGGGGCCTCAGGAGGGAGGCAGGGAGGGAGGGAGGAGGAGGCTTGAGGTCCAAGACTCCCTCTGAGAAAAAGGGAAGCCCCCCACAACTCCTGGCACAATTGGGCAGAATCCTGGCTCAGAAGATGGCCTCTCCAGCTTGCCAGGTGGCCATGGACTTGCCACATCCTCAGAAAGGCGAGGCGAAGGGGCAGATGCTTTCACTAGCAAGGCAGGGGTTGGCAACACGGAAAACCTTCCCGAGGCTTTGGGTATGACTACCATCAGTCCAGCCATGGTGGCCAGGGTGATGGTCAGTGTAGCCCAAGGCAACGGGAGGGCAGGTGGTGGCCTGTTGCATTTCTAATGAATGTGCACACAGGAAACCTCAGCACAAAAGAGCCCCTGCCCCGAAAGAGGCCTTACCGAATAGCCTTCAGGCTCCTCTCGATGGCCTCTGGTGGGATGAAATGGGAGGCGACGTCGTGGACCTTGTGAGGAAGGCAGAAGCTCACTTCCAGCCAGCTGTTGATGTGTAGACGGACCACCCCTGTGGTGCAGAGGCTGGTGGGGGGAGGCCAGGAGCATCACAGACCCACCCAACTGCCTGGGCAGAGAACCCCAGGTTTGTCCCCCACTCCATACAGCACTGGGCAAAGCCCCCCCCCCCATAGCTACAGCCTGGGCAAAACGGGTGGCCTGAGGGTGGCAGACCCCCCCCCCATGAGGCAGGAGACAGGGGGTTCCAGCCATGCACTGGGCACACCTGCTGGCAGCATTTCTGTGCCAGGGGAGGGAGCAGCCCCTGGAAGCAGCCAGAAAAGAGGCAGGATGAAGGGGAGAGGGGAAGAAAGAAGCAGATGGGGGCAGGCTTTCAGGCTGCCCTGTCAAGCAGTGGCTGAAGCAAGGTGGCCCCGAGACGCTGGGAAGAGCTGCTCTACAGCCACCGTCAAAGTCTCCCCACACAGCGGTTTGGCAATTTCTCTGGGGAGGCCTGGACTCCCCCCTCCCGCATGCTCCTTTTCTCTTAGGGAAGCCAAGAGGCTGGAATCCCAGCCTGCCCACTCAGCCCTGAACAGCAAGAAGAAAGACATCCAAGGCTGCTCTGAGACTACAACTAGCCAGTGCCCCCTCGTGGCAAAGCAGGAGAGGGCCAGGGGAAGTGAAATGGCACAGCAGCCCAACAGGGTGACTGTCAGGCCCAGCAGCTATTAAGGTGGGCCTAGAGTCCTCCTCCCCGGCTGGGTGTGGAAGCCCAGAGCGCTGGTGCTGCCTTTGCTCTAATTGGGGCAGCCGCCGCCTTGGTCCTAAAGAAACCACAGTACAGGACTCCAAACGGGAGCAATGTGGCTGCCCCCCCAGGTCACATGTACACCCCCCCCCAAGAGCTGATGAGTAGAGATGTGAAGGTCCAGGAAAAACAGAGAGGGGAGGGGGGGTATTGTTCCAAGGACAAATTTTCATTATTATTTATTTCTAATGGAATCTTTGGGAAAAGCAGAAAAGGAAACCTCCCATTAAATGTTTTCTTTTTTTGGAATGAATAAGGTGTTGTGAAGTCGAAGGCTTTCACGGCCGGCATCCATAGGTTTTCCTTGGTTTTTTCCCAGGCTGTGAGGCCATGTTCTGGAATAGTTTCCTTCTGACGTTTCGCCTGCATCTGTGGCTGGCATCCTCAGAGAATGGTTGTATAGGTGTGTGTGTGCAGTTTATATGCTGTGAACCCCTGTAGGGGAGTATATGTAAATCTGTGTAATTGAATGGTTAGTTTCTGGGTAACACTAACGAGCCTTGCATTTCTATACCCAGAAACTAACCATTCAATTACACAAATTTACCTATCCTCCCCAACAGGGGTTCACAGCATATAAACTCCACACACACACCTACACAACCATTCTCTGAGGATGCCAGCTACAGAACACGGCCTCACAGCCTAGAAAAAAACCAAGGAAAACCTATGAATAAGGTGTTCATTAAGATGAGATTTCCTCATTCAGAATGCCAGAAACTAAGCAGGGAAGAAAGCACCAGACAAGACTCACGTAGAAAATATGGCATCCTATAGAGACATAAGATGATGTGCACAGCGCTCCAAGCCAAGGGATGCTTCTGCACCATTTCCAGAGCAAAGCATAAAGTCTAGGATGGGGACTCCTTATCACCTGCCACAATCCTATGCTACTACAGAAGACGGCACCATCAATGTTGCATTAAACTTTACAACTTCCTTAGCTCTTAGGAAGGTGGCTGCACGAGACTGACTCCCAATAAGGCACTTTATTGTGTTGTTCAAGAATCTTTGGCTTCTATTTTCACTTTTCTCCTTAGGGTTAGGCTTAGACAGCGTCGTGTGGAGCAATCTACCACTCCCCCTTGTACCTTTAATTTCCTAAAGATGCCATATAGGCAGTTTCCCATTGACAATTAAGTCATGAACGAAGCATTTTATGTTTCTAAAGCAGTAAAATAAGTTTAGATTTGCTATTAAACAAGAACCGCATGCATTTCAGTTTCACGCCATATTCCTAGTTTCCCCTTGAACTCTTCCTTTTCTCCAGGGCTTCAATGTTTCCAGACATGCTACCTCCCCACTGAATGAGCCTTCCCAGATGAAGCCACCTGCCAGGCCCCTGGGGCCCAAGCACCCGTCCCAGGACCTGTGCCTGTCCTGCCCCCCGCCCCCAGGGCCCATGGCTGGCGGCTCCCACTGCAGATGGGTGGGGGCTGCTCCCCACTGGAGGGCACTGGGATGCTCCTTGGGGCCATTCTGCAGCACCAGCAGCAGTGGGGCCAGAGGGCCGGGAGCAGCAACGGCTGGGGAAGCACTGTGGCCACGGGCCCTATAAGTGGGGAGGGGGGAATCCGGGCAACAGCAGCAGTTCAGCATGGGGGGGGCAGCTGAACTGCAACATAGGGGCTTCTAGCATGAAAAAGCTGCAGTTGCCAGCTCTGTCCCATGCACCTCTGCCACAACCCTTTGCCCTGTAAGCCCCAAACGCAGCCCCCGGGCTGCTTCAGCCCCTCGTTTGGCACCTGTTCCCACTTGACCATTTATTTTCTTAAAAGTGGCCACCAGCTCCCTACACAGCATTCCAGGTGCACCCACATGGGCAGACTCAGGCAAGGGCTCTTGCATTTCTAGTTCACTTCTTAAATCGTGACCAAAGGGACACAGCCTCTTTTCACGGCTCCTGCCACCTCCGCTGCCGCCTGAGTCAGCATCCTTGAGGTGCTGCCCTCTTTGGCCAGAATGTACCTCCGTCAGAGCAACACTGAGCACAACTGTCCCTGGCTGGCTCTTGCTCCTTTCTTTACATTCCTGGCCTTGGCCCATTATGAAGAGCCGGAGGCCTACACCCTGCCCCTCTGAGCTGGCAAGGGGGGGCAGAGAAAGAAAGGGAGGACCCCCTTTCCTTCCAGCCACTGTCAGATCAGTGCCTAGCAGTGCACATGGGAGACCACCTGGCTGTCTGGCAGCCCCCTGCCCTTTCTGAGACCCCACCCCCACTACTGCTACCTGGGGCCGTAGCACCTCAAGTCCAGGGATGCAACTTTGTGACCACAGGGCAGAAAGAAATCCAGAGAACTAAAAGAGCTTGACTCTGCTCCACACGCTCTATGGAAGCCAAACGTGAAGGCCCGAGGGGGAGTGCGGGGCTGCCAGCTGTGGAACCCCCCCCCCCGGGCTCCCCTGCACAAGGAGACCACAGCAGGCTATGGAGGGATGTGGGGGGAGCCACCCCCCCCTTTGGGTCCAAATGAGACCCAGCTTGGTGGCTGCATGAACATAACTGGCGCAAGCCTCCTTACCTGTCATAAGCCTCCTTGAGGTCTCTGGCCAGCTTGCATTTGGGCAGGATGTGGAGGAAGGGTGACTGGGGGCCTTCCGTGGCTGCAGGGAGAGAGAAAGCAATCAGACCTCAAAGCATCTCATTCATGGAAAGACCACCCAGCGTAGCCCACCCCTCAGCCCAGCCAACTTGCTTGCCAACCCAGAAGCCAAACTGATTCTAGGAAATGCCACAGTCCAGCAGGTCCAAGGACTGGACACACAACTGCCATGGGGCCACATGCAGGGCAAGCTCGCCCATAACCTCTGTGGGTCAGTAGCTGGACCCATGCAAGCAGCATCAGGGCCCCAAAGTCAGGGGACCATAGAATCATAGAGTTGGAAGAGACCACGAGAGCCTTCCAGTCCAACCCCATCCTGCCATGTAGGAGTACACAGCACGCCCAAGAGACGGCCGTCCAGCCTCTGTTTAAAAGCCTCCAGAGAAGGAGAAGACTCCACCACACTCCCAGGCAGCAGCAGCGGATTCCACCACCAAATAGCTCTTATTATCAGGTGGGGGCCAGGCCAAGCCTCGGGTGCAAGCTGAAGGGGCCCCTTGACTGGCTCACCACGGCATAGAGAGCCATGACTCTCTCCGAACTGGCAGAGGAGGGGACGTGCCAGCCAGCCATCCCGCCCACCCGTGCTCCCTTGAGCTCACTTTCAGACATGGCTGACACTTCGTCCTGGATGGCCAGGATGAGCTTGGCCTCCCGAGTGAGGTACTGGCAGCGGCGCTCCTCATGCTGGAGGACGATGGCAATGCGCCTGGAGAGGTTGTGCAGGCAGCTGATCACCGAGGGGTCGGCCGTGGCCTGTGGTGGGGCAGAAGCAAGAGCAGGGATCAGCCCTGTGGGAGGCTGGGGGAGGGAGCGAAGAGGGGGTCCCTGATCCAAATCTCAAACAGAACACCCCTCCCCAGTCCCTCAAAGGCCGGCCGCCTGCACCTCTCTTAACTGCCCCCTCTAGACAACCCCCCCCAGGTCAGGTCCTGCCCACCAGGCACCTGGAGATGAAAATGCTCACACCCTGGGCCCCCTCTTAGCCCTCCCCAGGGCTCCGCTGGCGTTGCTCTCTGGGCCACAAGAAGAGTGCTACCCCTCAGCCCCACCCGCCGGTCCTGGGCTCTTCCACCTGAGCTGGGAATGGGAGCCGGCCACCCTGCACCCAACCCCTGAGGCCCGGCTGGCTGAGGAGAGGTGCTGGTCTAGTTCAGGGACACCTAAAGGCCTTGGCTCCTGGCCCAGCAGGAGAGTGAGGGGCCCCATTCCTCCAGGCAAGGCCCGGCTGGCATATCAGCCTCCCGCAGTGAGGGAGTGGAGCTGGAAAGGCAAGCTGTGGGGGCGGAGGAGGAGATCCTGCTGAGCTCAAGGCAGCTGATGGGTATCATTGCTTGCTGCTCCAAACTCACAAGCCATGACTCAGCATGACAGAGCACAGGGATTCTTGCTGAGTCACAGCTTTCTGTGTACAGCTTGACCCAGCTAATTGGGGGGGGGAGGGTTTGCTGGCCCACCCCACCACCAGCTGGCTGCAAATAGAAGCTGGGAAATGCCTGCAGCCCCCAAACTGTTTTCCTCACCTTCCTCCCCAGTCCCCCTCCTTCAAGAAATCCATGGCTCTGAATCCAGCGCCAGGAAGCTCAAAGTGCCCCCCCTCTCTCTCACACACACACTCCCTCTCTCCCTGCACTGGCCAACTGCACACAGGCCAACTCCCTGAGAAGGCGCCTCCTTCACCTGGGACTGCAGATCTGAGGAAACAGGAGACCCCCAGTCTGGGATGCAAGGCCTGGTCAGCCTGAGGAGGGGCCCCAACCTGGCTTGCTCGCTTGCTAGACAGAACTTGACCCAATCCCTGTGCACCCTCACCCTTAAAGCAAAGACAACATTAAACAGAATCATGGTGGGCATCTCTCTTTTGGGGGAGGGGTCCGTCTTGGCGATCTGCAAAGCAAAGGACAACAGTAGAGACGTTACCCTCTAAAATTCATGGAGTCGCCATAAGTTGACAGGCAACCTGAAGGCACACACACTCACATGTATTCCTAAAATGCCTAACAATGAACTGCTAACGTAGCTGCAGTGAACCCTAGAGATCATAGAACCCTAGAGTTGGAAGAGACCCCAAGGACCATCCAGTCCAAGCCCCTTCTGCCATGCAGGAATAAACCATCAAAGCACTCCTGACAGATGGCCGTCCAGCCTCTCTTTAAAAACCTCCAAAGAAGGAGACTCCACCACGCTCCCAGGCAGCAATGGATTCCACTGGCAAACAGCTCAAGATGAATTGATTATGGTATTGTAATAACCTGACTGTTACTGGGGCATCGTGGGTTTTGTTCATGTATGGTAACAATAATTTTTTAAAAATGTGAACCTACTGTTTCTTCCCAAAGGAGCTCAATGTCAGCAGAGATGCTGCACAAAACCCTGCTCTGAATAATAACAATAACAGCAATAACAATAATTGGTCCTGCTTAGACCAGGGGCACAGAAAAGAGCGCGCCCCCCCGCCGCCGCCCTGTTAACCACCACGGGACTGGAAGGCATAGCTTCCAGGCCAGGGCTAGCAAATTCTTCAGAAGAACCTTGGGCTTTTTTCTTGTTTGAAGGGGGAGAAGAGAAGGAGAAAAATGCCCTGGAAGGAAGGAGGGCCACCCTGGGAGCCCGGCAGGCACCACATGGCACCACAAGGGCAAGTTGCAGGGCCTGAAGGCTAAGCCAGCTCCCCTGCCCAAAAAAGGGCCCGTGGCGCTTTTAAAACACTTACGGGGGAGCAGGGACAGGTAAAGAAGTCAAATATTTCATATTACAAGCAGACTCTGTGCCAAGGTTTGTGCAACACAGGCACAGCTAAGTGGGAATAGCACACCCAGCGCCCTGTCCTGGGCCACAGAAGCCAAGCCACAGGACAGGCGAGACTGGACCCCAGGCCAAATTCTGCAAACCCCACTTTGGTGAAGAAGGGCAGAGAACCCCTGTGTGTCCTAGGACCGCGAGGAGAGGCAAGACTGGCCTGGTCTTTGCGCCCCACTGGGAAGCCCCGTTGAGGTGCCTCCAGCCAGCCATAGGATCCTGGAGGAGAGGGCTCACTGGTGGTCTCCCCACAGCCGGGCTGCTCCTCCCACTAGGCCACAGCTAGCCCCCACCCCTGGGAAGATGGAGACCAACAGCCTGCCACCCCGCTTTGAGGGGGGTGCCCACAGTCCCTACCTGCCCAAAGGCATGCTGCAGCAGAGTGGGGTGGCCCACAAAACGGACGTTGTCGATCTTCAACTCAAACTTTTTGCCACACATGTCTGACTTGGTAGCCAGAATTGTTGCCAGGATGACATCCGAAAACCTTCAACGGGAGACACGGCATCACTAAGGCCTCCCCTGACTGCCTCCCCAGCCCACCCACCTCCCCCAGGAACAGTCCCAGAGCCAGAGAGCATTTGAGTATTAATATTCCATACGATGTGAGCACTGAAAAATAAACACACGCACTATGGGACACCCTGGATCCCGTCCGTGATGGCAATGTAGAGGCACCCTGGAATTTCTGGAAGGCAAAGCATCCCAGGGCAAAGAGGCCAGCGTGGCTCATGCGTCTTCTGCGCAGGAGAACAAGCGCTCCGGAGGCAGAAGAGGACCCGTAGGAAGAAGGGACAGCGGGCCTTACCTGACGGCCCCTGGATTTCAAGGCAGGTCTCACTAAGCAGGAAGGGGCTGGCAGTAGCTCAGGCCACAGCAGCCCCCCGCCCCAGGCGGAGGCTCCCCAGGTGCTCCTTCGGGGTCTGAAGGGCTGGCTCTCCTGTCATCCGGAGCACAAGCCAAGGAGGGGGAGGGGTCTCCTTGAGGTCCCTTGGGGTTTTGCAGCTGGGGGCCTTAGGGGGCTACTGCCACCCCCCAGCTGGAATACCCACTCGCTCACCCTTCACCTCTTCTACAAAGACCTTTGGGTGGAATCCCTGGCTTGCCTGGATCAGAGCCTGCTTCCAAAACCCTGCTCAGTCCATCAACGTGTTCCTCCATGGGCGGCCCCTCCATGTCCCCCCACCCCCTCACATTTCCAGGCCTCTGGTGCCCCAGACACCCTGACCAGGAGCCACTGAGAGCCCCACCCCCTGCAATTTACACAGTTGCCCTTTAAAAGCATCCAGGTTGGCAGCTGTCACCTCTTCTTGTGGCAGTGAGTTCCACAGGCTTGACCCTGCACTGTTTGAAGCATATGTGGTACTTTCCTCCAGAGAGTCTCTCTGTGTAGGAAATGGTGTGCTGCCTGCCATCTGTGAGGTGTAACCGGAAGGCTTTCTGGGGAGGCAATTTAAGTTCCCTGGGATTGTTCTCAGGACAGGGAGACCCCTCTGGCCCCACCTCTGGCCTTTGTTGTTCCAAGAGGGACTAACCTCAAAGAGGAGCCAAATGCTTCCTCTCAGACAGCAGGCAATGGTCCCCTTCTGTGTGCTGAGCTGCTTCCCACCAACATGTGAGCTTTGCCACTCAGCTGAGGAGGGTGCAGCTTCCGCCCCCCCTTCTTGTGGGGGACACAAGGTAAGGTTTAAGTCATCCTGAGAGCAGCTGCAACCCCATTTTTTGCTGCTGTGGCTGTGAGAGCGCCCCTTATCAGCCCCAGCAGAAGAGGGAGGGAGGGAGGGGGGGGAGAGGCAACTGCTCAGAGGACGCCCCAAGGCAAGACAGAAGGCAGGGAAGCCTCTGCAATTCTAACACCACCACCCCCTCCCCAAAACCACCACCCAGGGAATGTATTTCAAACTCCTTCACAGCAGCACCGGAGGAGGGAACAACAATCCAGCCAGGGGCTGGGGCTGAGCAGAGGAACAAACTGCCTCCAGGCAGAACTGCATTTCTTGAAATTAAGCTTTGAATGCAGAATGTGTAAATTTCTCCACCTCATCCATTCTGGCAGTTGGACAACCAGCATCAACTGGAGAGGTTGCTGCAAACTGAAAGTCTTGGGGTTCTGGGGAAGTCTCCCCCCTTACTGCCTGAATCCTGCTCCACTGGAGGAAATGGAGGGCAGGTCAAGAGGAGGGTTTGGTGTGCTGTGAGATGATGGTCCCCCACCTCCATCTCTCTAGACTAAGGAACTGAGGGGTCTTTGCTGTTTCAGAGGTCCCCCTCGTCACCTTCTGGTTGCCTCGGCTCCCAACTTGTGGTCAACACTATAGTCCAAACAGGGGGTGTTAGCATCAACACTCCATTTAATTAAGCACCTCAAGTATGGGAATTTCAGGACATTCTGGAACGGAGGGCCCACAATGCTGGTCCTCTTGGGCCCAGAGCACACTCCTTGCCCACTGTAAGGTGACTCAAAAGGGGTGGGTGAGCCTCATCCAGGTGAAGGAATGCAGGGTGGCAGGGGCAGCACAAACCCCCCAAGCCAGTTTGGTTTCGCCTTCCACCCGCTTGGCTTTCCCATTGCCTGTCAGCTGTAGAAGCAGGAAGGAAGGAACATGGGCACCTGCAGCCTCAGAGCAGTGCAGCTTTCCCAAGGCTAGAATCATAAAGTTGGAAAAGACCACCAGGGCCATCTAGTCCAACCCCATTCTGCTATGCAGGAATACCCAATCAAGGCATTCCGGACAGATGCCCATCCAGCCACCCAGAGGCTGACTCCCAGTCCAGCAGGGAGGAAGCAGAGGCCAAGGGCGACCCTTGAATACAGGAGGCAGAAACAGGGGTGCCCACCCCCCATCGCCGAGCAGCCTGTTTGAACACCAGAAAAGTGGAGCAATGGGAGCCAGCGTGGCATAGTAGTTTGAGTGCTGGAGTAGAACTCTGGAGACCAGGGTTCAAATCCCAGCTCAGCCATGAAAACCCACTGGGTGGCCTTGAGCAAGTCACACTCTCTCAGCCTCAGAGGAAGGCCATGGTGGCAAACCCACTCTGAAGAAATCTTACCAAGAAAACCCCAGGATAGGGTTGCCTTAAGGTCACCACAAGTTGGAAACATCTTGAAGGCCCACAACAACCAAAGTGGAGCACAGCGGTGCTCTTTTAAATCCGGCCCACAAATCCCTTCAGAGAGAAAATGCAATTGTTTCTCTGCACAAAGAAAGCTGTTCAGCCCCACTTCACACTCACGCTGTGCTGCTGTCTCCCATATCTGTACTGAACAGAGCTTAGAAAGGACTTTTCATAAGTCGTGCATTATCCAATAACAACTCGTTTGCTATGGAGGACTAATTTGCTTCCATTCCCATCACCATCGGGGAGGGTGGACCTGGTTATGTTGCTTTTTGCTACTTTCCACTGCTGAAGAGGAGGGAACCATCCACCATGGGGATCTTTTTACAGAAAGGCAGAAAAATGGAAATGCTCCTGTCTGGACATCTCTAAAAACACTCTTTAAAAGTTAACTTAAAAAGACAACCAGAAAATGAAGAAAATAACTTCTTCCCTGTGACATTCCAGGCTCTGCTCCCAAGTTTTGTGGAGTCTGAGAACTTCTTCAGGAGGACGGTGGGGAAGAGCCCACCAGCCTCCTGCAGCCCCGCGCCCGCCTTTGCTCCCCCTGCCTGTCCGAATACCACCGAACACTCCTGGAGAGGCTGCCTACCCAGGCTGAAAAGCCAAGTCCTCCCTGGATGCAGTTAATTTGCAGCTTGGTGGGAAACAGCCCCGAAGAAAAGAGAGTGCAATGAGAAGACAGTGAGAAAGAGAAGCCATACGAGGGGAGGGGGTGCTGCTGGTTCAGAACATTTGCTCTTACCCTGACACCACCTGCTCCTCAGTGAGAGGACATGGCTCTCTGAAAACAGGAACAGGGGCATAAGCACCACTGGGAAAACAGGACAGGCAAACGCACAGGGCGCGCTGCTAAAGTACTGAGAAATGGGACGGTTAGTGGTCCACAGTCCAGTCTTGACTGCCTTGATCATCAAAAGCTTCTACAGTTAGGGAGAGAGCTTCTCAAACACGAACACTGAAAGTCATGTGCTGGGAGGAGCAGAGGGCACAATCCACTCAGCATGAACACTGGTAGGGTGTCAGGCCCTAACTGCTAACCCAGGTCTCCTTGGAATTCGATCCCCAGGATGAAGAATGGAAGTCCCATGCAGGTCCTTGCAAAAGGCAGGATGCTGCATTTGCAGGCGTGGAACACACCAGGATCCTGGGCAGGTCCTACCTATAAGAAGACTCTGTTTCTAGCAGCCTGTTCCTTCAAAGCACCCAGAAAAAACTGTTTTAGGAGTGGCAACTTGGAACCTTCCAGATGCTTCTCACTTCAACTCCCATCATCCCCAGCCAACATGACCACTGCCTACAGTCCACAGGTGGGAGGCATCAGGCTGCCTGCCTGTGATTTTGGCAGTAAGAGGGTCAGCCCCGCTTCCAGGTGGCTGGGGGCCCGTCTTTGCCCACCAATTCATTCCCCTTCTGCCTCACCAGCTAGAGAACCAAGACCTGTGCACAGCCAGGTCTTGCTTGTGAAGGAGCTGGGAGCAATTTTACATTTTACACAGAAGCAGGAGACTGAGTACCCTGCCCGCAAGAAGGTCTGGGCTTGCCTTTACCACCACCGTCTGCCCAGAGCAAAATTATTCACACAAGGGAGCAACCAGGAGCCACACGTACCTGGAGTCTCCATCTGGGTCTTCCACAGCGTCACCAATGCTATTCACAGCATACCTGCTCCGTGGCTTCCCTTTCAAAAAAACAGAGAACATTCCAGAACACAGGTGAGGTTGCTCATTTGTCCCTCTTCCAGCCTCCTCGCCTGACTTTTCTTCATGCACTCATATTATTTGACATCCTGAACTATAGTGGGCCCTCATTACCCACTGGGGTTTGGTTCCAGGACCGCCACCACCCCGTGGATAATAAAATCCGTGGATGTTCAACTCTCATTATATACAATGGCATAGTCAAATGGTCTCCCTTAAATAAAATGGTGAACAGCAAGGTTTGCTTTTTGGATTTAAAAAAATTCTAGCTGTGTTTGATGGTGATATGGCGGGCTGACTGTTTTCTAATCACGTTCCAGTCTACTATGTTGCACTATACTAGACCTGTATCATCTGTGGCTCAGGCAACTGTTACGTATGAGTGAAGAAGTAGACCCTAAGCGGAATGTAAAACGAGTAAATAAAGCAAGGCGACCATGGCACAATCCAAGGCGATGCCTTCAAAAGCCCTTAAGCTTCCAGGCCCCAAGAAACCCGGAGACTTCCCCTTGTGGTCCCTTCAGATGTTTCAGCCTGCAAGGCCTATTCTCCCTGACCACTGTCCACACCGACTGGGGCTGATGGGCGTTGCAGTCTGATGATGTAAGTGGGGGAGACGATGCCTGGAAGGCTGCTTCATGCCCAAAGCCTTGCAGTCAACTGAGCTTGGGAGGGAAAGGGGGCCAAGAGCAGTCCCAGCGTGTGCTTCTCGGTCTGTGTGGTTTCCTCCCCTCTGGATCAGTCCTTTCACCACACCCCAAGGGGCTTCTTGCAAGGGGCGGAAGCGCACGTGGCTGCTTCTCTCCGGGGGCAGCCGCAGAGCTGGCCGGGGGACCCCAAGGCTCATCTAGCCCAGCCCGCGGCTGCCCCGAGAAGCGGCCGTGATCCCGGGGCCAGGAAGCCCTTCCTAGGGACACCCTCCTGGCTCCGACCGGCCGAGGCGCCTCCCGGAGGCACGGCTCCTTCCCGCTCCCCGCCCGCGCGTCGGGACCCGCGCAACACGTGTCCATTTCCGCCAAAAGGGAACGTGCGGGGAGCCGGGCCCTCCCCTCCCCGCCGCTCCCGGGTCGCCATGGCAACAGCTCCTCCCTCCCTCCGCTCTCCTTCCTGCCTGCCTGCCTTCCTTCCGGGGCGTGGCCTGGCCTGGGCCGCCCGGGCCGCTCCCTCCGCCGCGCTCGCTGGTCCCTCACCGGTCTGGGCGGCCGGGTTGGCGGCCCCGCGCTGGAACGGGAAGCGGAAGAGCAGCTTGTTGCCGCGGCTGCCGGAGCTGACCAGGATGACGCTGATGGGGCGCGAGCTCTCCCCCATCGCGGCCACCATAGACGGGCGGGCGCCGAGGGCTAGAGGGGCACGCCGCGCATGCGCCCTCGCCCCTTTGGGGGCTGGCGGCGCGCACGCGCAGTGGGAGAAGCGCCCTCCCGAAGGCACGTGGCCGGCAGGGCGGCCTCCTCCCGAGAAGACGACGCCCGTGGGAGCCTCTCCTCTGACGGCCGCAGAAACAGCGCCTAGGCACATGTAGGCCCGTGGCGCCGGTGGAGCTTCGCGCGGAGGCGCATGCTCCTGCATTCTAGTTGGCCCACCCACTGAAGGCCTCACGGTCTCGTGGATGTTGGGATTTGTTGTATTTTGCCGCACGACCCACCCAGCTGCCCCTACTAGCCCCTGGTTGCTCAGGCGGTAAAGGGAGCGAGTCTCCTCCTCAGTCCTGCCTCCTTTCCCTCCCAAGAACCCTGTGAGGTAGTCCGGCCAGCAAGAGGGCAGAACCGGGACATCCGCTCCGGAGACTCTCCGTGCAGCTGAGGGCCAATCCTGACGCTGTCTGGAAAGGCACAGCCGGCCTTTGGCCAAAGGGGTCCCCCCCCCAAAACAGAGAGCCACCGCTCAGCCCCTGCCAGGAGCAAACACTTCGCTTCGCTTGCGCATCGTCCCCTACGTCCCCCTCTGGCAAACAAACCCATACAGCAGCCACGCCAGGCCCTGGTCAGCCTCCCTTTATTCGTCGGCCTTCTAAAGCTGAAGCTCGAAGCTTTGCTGTCTGCGTTTCTGCTTTCGGTCCTGCAGCCTTCGCTGGCTGGGATCATGGCGGAAAGGAGCTTCCAAGGATGCCTCGGCTACTGGGACCAGTGGCTCCACACAGTGCAGGAGGAGGGAACTCAGCTGTGCCGCACTGACTCAAAGAAATGCAGGCCTCCAGAGGCATCAGACTGCAGCTCCCATCATCCCCAGCTAGCAGAAGCTGTCCTGCACTCCTCAAAAGTGCAGAGAATTGTGGGGTGTGTATCGGGGGTGCTGCTGTTCTGCAGACTCCCCAGGACTGCCCTCCCTGAAACTGCCCTCAGCCATGTGCAGAGTCTACCCCCAGCAGCAAAACCACACACACACCCTGGAGAAAGCAGGACTCCCCCAGAGTGGGGGGAGGCCTTTTAATCCAAGGGCCTGAGAAGCCCACGCCCAGCCCAGGGGCCTCTAGGGGGATTGGGACTTTGGTCCTACACGGATGGTCTCTGCCCCCTAAAATTGAAGAGGCAGCCAGAGCAGCTGGCTCAGAAAAATGGGAGTCTGTATTGTGCCCCTCCCAGTACTTCTGGCTTAAACCCTGCACCCACCTTGGGGGTTCCCCCCTCCTCCAGGAGAGTTTGTCTCCTCTCCTGAGCACAGAGCCAGGGTGAGCCCCACTGGGGGAGACCAGGCTGCTGCTTCTCGGAGCATCTCTGCCCCCTCCCTCTGCAAGCTGGGGGCCGATAAGGCTGCCTCTGGGGTGCCCTGCCTCCAGGGAGATAGCCGTGGGGCAGGCAAGGAGGAAGGGGTGCCCCGAGTGCGGGTGGGGGGCAGCCAGAGCCAGTCCAAGCAGGCAACCTGAGTCCCCGGGTTTCAGGAAACGGGGGGGGGGGGGCAGCTGAGCCGAGCCGGGGCCCCTCCCAGACCCTGAACTATTCCAACACATAGGGGGGTCATGTCCCCCCCAATTGGTGTTGTGTTTTTCTCTCAGGCAGCATAAAACAAATACAGATAAAATTCATTGCATACAAACTTTAAAAAGCAAATTACATTATAAAAACAAATTAAAGCCAGTTAAAACAGCCAATGAGAGAAAGCCAATACATTTTAAGAGGATCCTTTCCCCTTAAAAAAACCAAAATCGGCCTCTGCCAGCAGCCCTGTGGCCAGGCTGCTGGGACCTGCAGTCAGGAGGGCAGCCCCATGAGCCCCAGCCTCCCCTTCTGGGTCTCCGGGAGCAGGAAAGCAGCTGGGCAGCGGACTCTCCCGAGAGTGGCCGTCCTCGGGCGCGTCGACGGCGGGACTGGGTGGGCGACGACCCTCGGCCAGCAGATGCGGCCCCTGGGCTTGTTGGCTGGGCCGCCGAGGGGGGCGAAAGGGGCGGAGGACATTTCGGAAAGGCGCGAAGATGTGTAGTCTGTGGGGAAGAACCCTTTTAAGAGTTTGTTTCAGTATGTAGATTGAGATTGATACACCTTCAGTAAACTTTTGCTTTGCATGTTTAAACTGACTCCTTTGTTTTTGTAATGTGTCTAATTTAACTGGGTGATCAGAGACCACAGACCTCTGAATACACTTTTAAATGTTAATTGAGCTTGTCTGCATTCTTAAGCCACTCTGCATGAATTTGAAAGTAAATGATTTAAACTACTTTTTTAAAGAAGATATTTTTATTGCTTTTTAAAAGGGCTAGATCCCTGGAATTTTTAATACATTTTTATTTTTAGACTCATTACTCCTACAAGATGCTGCTGCTGCTGCTCCTCTCTGGCAGGACTGGCCTCTGAAGGCGAGGATGGACACTCACTCACACACACACACACACACACACGCCCCTTGGGAGCTTCTGGGGACCAAGCGCCCGGGAACTGGACTCTCCATCTTTGGAATTTTTTGGGGGGGGGATTAGGAATTTTTTATTGGAATAAGACCATTCTTCTGAAAAATACACCCGACCGCAAAAGGCCGTAACAATAACGCAATAATAATAATAATAATAATAATAATAATAGTTTTCCTCTTTTCTTACTAATACAAAAATAAAACTATCTATCCTAACGCTAATATATTTTCCCTCTTAATCTAAACACACTATAATCACATTATATTTACACGTTATAATTATACCTATTCGGAAAAGAAAAAATCAATAAAAGATTAATAAAAATACAAAATAATACAAAAATACAATAATAATCACAAAATATTATTTTATTATGATCTCCATCTTTGGAGGCCGGATCGTGGCCATCTTTCAGGAGCGTTGTTCTGCAGTTGTGTCTTTCTGCAAGGCAGGGAGTTGGACTAGAGCAGCCTTTCTCAACCTTTTTACTCTGGGCGAACCCTTGAAACAATTTCCAGGGCTCAGGGAACCCCTGCCTACCGGGGGTTATATCTACCGCCTTTTAAAATAGTTTCTTTCCCCCCAGCCACCAGCTCTGGCGGAAACCCTGCCTGGGAAGCCCGGGACGAGGCGGCCCTGGAGCCTCTTTCCAGCCCGGGGGCCCGGGGGCCGGGCGGCTTCTGGGCCTCGGGGGAGGCCGCGGGACGGGACCCCTCTCCCCCTTCCCGGGCGCCGGGGGCGGCTTTCCTGCCCGGGAGCCCCGCGGCCTCCCTCCCGCTGCTGCCGGCGCCGCCGCTCTTTCCCTCCCCGCGTGGGACCGCTTCCGACGGGACGCGCCACCGGACCAGGACCCGGGGTTTAGTGGGGCGGCAGCGGGGGCCACATCGTCCCCTCCCCAGCCGGCAGGAGGCGGCGGCGGAGAGAGAGCCCGGCCGCGGCGATAAGATAAGAGCCCGGGCGCGCCCAGCAGACGGCGGCTATAAAGGCAGCCGCCCCTCGAGCCCGGCTCCCAGCCCGCCGCCTTCGCCTTCGCCCTCGCCCTCGCCCGACCGACCCACCGACCGACCCCCGAGCGAGCCAGCGAGATGGTGCTGACGGCCGAAGACCGCCAAGTGCTGAAGTCCACCTGGGCCAAAGTGGCCGGGCACCTGGACGAGATGGGCGGGGACGCCCTGTGCAGGTGAGGGGGGGCGGAGGGGGGCGAGGGGCGGGGAGGGAGGGGAGGGGCGGGGAGGGGGGCCCGGGGGGGGGTCTCCATCCTCTGACGGCCCCCCTCCCCGCCGGGCAGGATGTTCCACGTGTTCCCGCAGACCAAGACCTACTTCCCGCACTTCGACATGAGCCCGGGCTCCAAGGACGTCCAGCACCACGGGCAGAAGGTGGCCAAAGCCCTGGACACCGCCCTCCACCACCTGGACAACGTCCGCGGCACCCTGGCCGACCTCAGCGACCTCCACGCCTACAACCTCCGCGTCGACCCCGTCAACTTCAAGGCAAGGCCCCCGACGGGCACCGGAGGGAGGGAGGGAGGGAAGGAGGGGGCCGGGGGTCCCTCTCCCCCTCACTGACCACGGCCCCGTCCACCTCAAGGCGAGACCCCCGACGGGAGGGAGGGAGGGAAGGAGGGAGGGGAGGAGGGGGCCGGGGGGCGAGGGGGTCCCTCTCCCCCTCACTGACCACGGCCCCGTCCACTTCAAGACGAGACCCCCGACGGGAGGGAGGGAGGGGAGGAGGGGGCGGGGGGCGAGGGGGCCCCTCTCCCCCTCACTGACCACGGCCCCGTCCACCTCAAGGCAAGACCCCCGACGGGAGGGAGGGAGGGAGGGAGGGAGGGAGGGGGCCGGGGGACGAAGGGGTCCCTCTCCCCCTCACTGACCACGGCCCCGTCCACTTCAAGACGAGACCCCCTACGGGAGGGAGGGAGGGAGGGGAGGAGGGGGCCGGGGGGCGAGGCCGGCCGAGGGGTCCCCCTCCCCACTCACTGACCCCCGGCTCTCCCCCCCCCCCGCAGCTGCTGGCCAAGTGCTTCCACGTGGTCCTGGCCACTTACCTGCGCGCCGAGTACACCTGCGTGGTCTACCTGGCCCTGGACAAGTTCTTCTACCTGGTGGCGGAGATCCTGGCCGAGAAGTACAGATGAGCCGCCCCACTCGCCGGGAGGACCCCACCCCGCCGCCGCCGCCGCCCCCCGAGCCCCTCGGAGCCCCCCCCACCCGCTCCCACCCCTCGGAATAAAAGGCCTCGCCGCCACCTGCCTACCTACCTGCCGCTTGAGCCTCACTTCTTTTTTGGGGGGAGGGAGGGAGGGCGGGGGTGCTGGCACAAAGATGAGTCCTGCCCTCCCCGGTCTAGAAACGGAGAGGGGGAGAGGGGGTCCCCTTGTCGGAGGCTGGAGGGGTAGCAGCCTCGTCCTCCTTCTCAGCGCCCCCCCTCAAATAGGGCCGAAGCAGCCGCCCGTAAACGCGGAGAAGATGGAGCCGGTCCCAGGCGGGCTGGGGGGCATTTCGACTCCCGACATTATGGAGGCCCCGGGGGGTGTCTCTAAGGGGGGCATCACGGGGTGACCTTGCCCCCCAAAATATTTCTTTGCTCCCTTGTGAAAGAAAAGGCGAGTGAGAGTTCATCCTTCCTTCGGGGAGCTTGGGAAAAAGTGAGTCCTTGGGACTAAAGATCCCAGAATCCTGCTGGGGGGATTCTGGGAGCGGTAGTCCCACGGACTCACTTCTTCCCAAGTTCGGGCTTTCCACTCCTTCTCCTTTCCCCAACCGGAGGGTCGCAACAGGGCTCGGGCGGAGAGAGGGTGGGAGGGTCCAGCGCTCTTTCTACAGCAACTCCCATCATCCCCCCTAAAGCCAGTGGTGTGGAGACAGACATGTTGGGATTTGTCGTCCAAGGTCTGTGGGCGGCCGCACTGTGTCCACTTCGGGGCTTCTCAGACTGATCAGGGTCCTCTCGCTGACGGTGGTGGGGTGGGGGGGTCCCAGTCGGAGCCGGCCAGCCAGGGAGGGGGGCGTTCCCGCCCAAGTAGTCCTCGCCCCCCCCTTGGCAAGGGAGTTCGGGAGCCGCCCCCTGCCCCCCCCTTGGGAAGGAAGGGCAGCGGGACCCGGGGAGGGGGCGGGAGGGAGGCGGGGGTTTTAGGGCTCCCTTTGCGGGAGGTTCTGCCCCTCCCCCCGAGCGCCCTTTGCCCGCCCCGGCGAGAAGAGGGTCCGCTAGGGGGAGAGAGAAAGCGAGCGGCGGTCCTGGGGGGGGCGGCCGGGAAGGACCCCGAAGGGCGGGGGAGGGGGGCCGCCTCGTCCGCGCGCCTTCCGCGAAAGCCAGGGGAGGGGAGGGGGAGGGGTTCCTCCGCACGCCCCCTCCCCCCTCCGGGAGGCGAAGGGTTCCGGGGGTCCCCTGCCCTCCCTCCCCCCGGCAGCCGTCCTGATCCCCTTCCCGCCCCCCAGCAGGAGCAAAGGCCTTCTTCCCAAATCCCTGGCAGGACCGGCCGGCGGGGCGGGGGCGGGTCAGTGGATGCAGCCGGGGGAGGGGAGAGGCGCCTCGGCGGCGGTGGCAGCCTCCGGTTCTCGGGACCCCCACCACGGAGAGGCTTGCGCGGGAGGCCGGCCAGAAGCAGCCCTGGGATGAGAGCCCCCGGGCGGGAGGGCCAGCGGGGCGGCCGGGGGGGGAGCGGGGGAGGGAGGGCGGAGAGGGTCCTGCTTGGCGCTGGGGGTTCCTGGACTCGACGGGGCAGGGGGGCGGCGGGGGGGGCGGGCCGGCACTGGGGCCCCATGACGGGGAGGCTGGGACCCCGCAGAGGCCCGGGGGGCGCGGGCTGCTCTGCCGTGGGGGGGCTCTTCCCTGGGGAACCTCCCTCCCCCCGAGCCCTTTGCCGCTGCTTGGGCGCGGCCGGAGAAGTGAGCCATCGGGCCCCCGAGGGGCGAATGGGCAGCCCCCGCCGCTGGGCCTGGCCTCGGGCCACGGGGGGCTTGCGTGGGCGGCAGGGTGGGCGGAGGGGCGACGGGGCCGCGGGCCGTGGCCAGCTGGGGGGGGGTCTGGAGAGGCAGAAGCGAGGGGCGGCCTCCCCCCGCCTCCCCGCCTCCTCCTGCGCCCCCAGCCTCTCCCCCCAGGAGCCCCGCCCGAGGACCGGGGGAAGGGGCGGGGGGCACCCGTCGTCTCCCGCGCCCGCCAGGCCCACAGGAGCCGCTCGCCCCGACGGGGACCCTCTCCGCCGCCCCACTGCTTCGGGCGGCCGCTCCCCGAGCCAGGCGAGGCCGAGAGAGGGGGCGTGCCCCCCAGGGCCTCCCCCTGAGCGGGGATTCGAACCCGGGACCCCCGGCCCACGAGACCTGGCGGCCCCCTTCCGTATCTCCGGGGGACATATGCCGGGGGTCGGGGCGGGGGAGAGAAGGAATCGAGGGCCTCCTCCCCCCGATGGGGCGTGCCTGAGCCCCCGGCCCGCTAGCGAGGCCGACCCCGCCCCACCCGGCCCGAGGCCTCGGGCCCGGCGGGGCCTCTGGTGGGCGGGAGACCCTCTTGGGTTGGAAAGCGGCCGGGGGGGGGGCGAGGGCGGCAGGCCCTGCTCCGACGGGCAAGGCAGGGGGGCACTACGGGCCCTGCCCCCTTGGGCGCCCCCCGCCCCCGCCGGGATAAAAGGGAGCCGGGCTCTTGGCGAAGCGGCCCCCCCTCCCGGTTTTTTTTTTTGCGGGGGGAGGGTGTCTCGTGGCCCCGGGGGGGGGAGAAAGCCAGCACGAGCCACTCCGGAGGCCCACCCGCCAGACCCCCGGCGGAAGAGGGGTGGGCGGCCAAGCCTGCCTGGCCTTGGCGGGAGCTTCTGGTGGGAGGGGCTCTTCCGTGGGCCCCGGGGTGGCACCCAGTCCCAGATGGGGGGCGGGAGTGGTCCTGCTTCTTCTCCCCCCCCCCACCAGGAGAGCCCCTCAACAACTCAGCCCAGCCCGGGGGGGGGGCTCCTCTTCCCAGAGCAGAAGCCCACCGGCAGGAGCCAGGGGCAAGACCCCCGCCTCGCACATTCTCCCACCCCCCGCTTGCCGGACAGGCAGAAGGACACGGAGGGCAACCGGAGGCCCTGCGGAGCCCCCAGCCCACGGCCAGGCATTTGGCCCAGGACTGCCCGAGCCCCCGGGAAACGTGGGAGGGGGTGGCCGGGCCCTGGATCGGCGGATTTGGCACAGCAGGCCTGGGAGGCGGTGCTTTCGGGGACTGAACCTCCGGAGGGTCTCAGGGGACCCAGAAAGCCAGTGGGCGAAAGAGGGAGAAGAGGAAGGAGTCTGGGTCCTCCCCGGCTGTGGGTCTTTGGACAGCGCCCGGGTCCACGGTGCGCCTGGTCAGCCTCTATGGGATGGTGGGCTCATTATTTTTCCAAAGACAAAGGGAGACAAAGAGTCAAAACCTGCAGGGTGTAAAAGGCACTGCCTATTATGTGAAGAACGTAATTGAAAATTTAGCTCTGAGTGAAAAAGAGACATTGCCAAACCATCGTTGGAGAAAGTTTTGGTCGTGGTTTAATGAGACAACCCCAGCAATAACTTAAGGGATATCTTTAAATAAATATTTTATTCTTTTGTATTGTTGTTTTTTATTAATTTTTTCTTTTCCAAACATGTATAATTGTAACGTGCAACTTCTAATTTTAGTATAAAGGTGTAAATATACTGTTTATTGGAAAAGAAAAGAGAGTGATTATAGTGTGTTTAGAATAAGAGGGAAAATGTATTAGTGTTAGGATAGTTTTATTTTTGTATTAATAAGAAAAGAGGAAAACATTTTTTTGTGTTATTGTTACAGCCTTTTGCAGTCGGGTGTATTTTTCAGTAGAATGGTCTTATTCCAATAAAAAAATTCTTAATCCCACCCCCCAAATTCCTATGATGGGCGTGCAGTGCACCGCTCTACCGGTGTGGGTCGTATGAGAGGTGTACAGTGCACCGCTCTACCAGTTTGGTCCTTTAGTGGGAATGCATTGCACCACTCTATCGGTTTGGTCTTTTAATGGGAATACAGTGGACCGCTCTACCGGTGAGGGTCCTTTGATGCCTGAAAAATTGAAAGCACCGGATTATTTGAGAGACTTTGTTTTTTACCTAAAGAAATATAGAATTCATGCTGAGGAGTTGAAGGGGGAAGACAGGCCAGATCAGAGCATCAAGAGAGTTTTGTACAGGAAAATAGTGGAGGAGAGTTACATTAACCCGTGTTTGCAAAAACATCAGGCCAAACCAGACTTGTCAGACTACCTAAAATGCCAGACTAGCCCAGAGTATTTCATGGACAAAAGGGTCCCCTAAAAGTTGTGGGACTCAAGGTGGAGGCTCTACCATCGGGTTCTTAATCTGAGGGAAAGGAAACTGTGGACCACAGAGGATGAGCAGACTTGTCCTCGTATGAAATGCAAAAAGGCTGAGATTTTGAGTGGCGTGGCGCAAAGGGTGACAATCAGGCATTTTGCCCAGGACTGACCGAGCGCCTGGGAAATGTGGGAGGAGGTGGCCTGGGTCCTGGATTGGCCGGATTTGGCACAGCAGGCCTGGGAGACGGTGCTTTCGGGGGCCAAACCTCCGGAGGGTCTCAGGGGACCCAGAAAGCCAGTGGGCCGAAAGACGGAGAAGAGGAAGGAGTCTGGTTCCTCCCCGGCTGTGAGTCTTTGGACAGCGCCCGGGTCCACGGTCAACCTCTATATGATGTTGGCGTCCAGCCTTCCTCTCAGCTGCTGCCTCCCCTAAGCTCCCTGAGTGGCCTCATTCTGCAAGCACAACCCGTAGTCTCCCTCTGCGTTTGTCCCACAGGGCAACTCCAGCCTCCATGCCTGATTCCTCAGGTCGTGAGATGGCCGGCTTCTGAGCCCCTGGAAAATCCGCCCGGAGGCACTGGCACTTCTAGAGACAGGGGACTGATGGCCTTCACTCCCTTTATTTCATCCATTCCAACAATACAAACATAAGGAGGGTGGCAGAGTTGCCTTTCAGGGAAGCCCCTTCTTCCTCCACAGGGCCTGGGCTATCGGGCGTAGGCAGCTTCAACCTCTTCCTGGACAATCTGAAAGAACTTCTCCCAGGACAATCTTTTCTCAGAAGTGAACTGCTCCCCCAGGAGGTCTTGGAAGGTGCACAGGATGGCCTGGAACAAGAACTGAGCAAGGAAGAGGCTGTTCAGGGGGGCAGCAGGAGGGGCCTGGCCTTGATCAAGCAATGTTCAGACAGAGAGAGGGAGCTCCTCTGTTGGGGGACGTCCCTCCCTCCCTCCCTCCCTCCTGTCACACAAACTCTCAGGTGCTTGGGCAGGACTAAACCTCCTAGCCTGTCTGCTGGGATCTCCCTCTTGTGCTCAGCCCAAACGCGCAAAGCTTTTGATATTCCCAAACTGTCCATTACAAACTGGTCTTTCTGTCTCAACTTGTAGGGACCTCGTGGTCTGAGTGTAGGCTCTGCAGGCAAACACATGCTCCTCCTGGGGAAGGAGGGAGGAGAGCAGAGAGGCCCGCTTGGGACCTGACCTGGGCTGAGCCCAAGGGCCAGACAGCCAAAGGAAAGCCACGCCTGCTCCACCCCTGCCTGCCCTCCACCAATGATTCCAGCTGGCCAGCCAGCCAGGGGACTGTGAGAGCCAGGAGGGCCTTGCGCCCACTTCCTCCCCAGTCTCCTTCCCTCCCTCCCTCCCTCCTCCTGCCCCCCCCCTTTGCACTGGGCACTGATGGTACCTGGAACATCCCTGGAGGGACTTGGTGGATGTTCTTGTGGCTGTCCACCAGGCGCTCCAGCAACTTGCAGGCCTGCTTCCAGTTGTCCATGTTTTCAATCACTTGATTAAAAGCCACCATGACCCTCCGACCATGGAAGCCCACCTGAGGGTGTGTGCGCAGGTCGCCCTCCGTGGGAACAGTCTTGAAGTACTGCTTACTGACAGGGTGATCTGTAAAGAATCTGCATTGAGGATGACAATTACTGGGAGGAACTCAAGGCACGGAGGACGTTGGCCCCCCTCTAGGAGCTGTTTTGGGCTACAGCAGGGCTGTGGCTTGGGCCCCTACCTACAGGCTAAAGCAGGAGGGAAGGGCACTCTCCAGCTCCATCTTGCTTCCCCTTATTTGCTTTGCCCAGAGAGCAATGTTTCCAATCGCCATTTCTGTTGGCCTTCTGTGCTCCCGGCTCCAAGGGGCTTTGGCATCTGTCTCCTGTCAGGCCGAAAGGTTTCTGTGGCCTTAGAGCTGCTGTGTTCCTCCCACCCCCAGGATGGATGGCTCTTTCCTGCCATTCTCCCTGGCAATGGTGTGAATTGCAGGCCAGTAACAGTATATCTCCAGTGGACCAGTTTGGGGAGGTGGCTGGTACATTAGTGAGGAAGGAGGACTCAACCTCTGGGTGGGGTGAGGGTCATTCCCATTCAGAGATGTCCAATCTCTCCACAGTGACCCAGGTCCTTCATACTTCCTGTCTGCTTTGCTCTACGTGGGGCTGCCTGTGAAAAGTGCTCAGAAACTTCAGATGGCCAAAGATGCAGCCGGACTGCTGGCCAAGGAGAGCTACAAAAGTTGTTGCAATTTTTAACATTTTAAAAAACTGTTAACACATTAATTCTTTCTCTCTTTCTTTACTTTACAAAACGCTTACTGAGACTTTACTGCAACCTGGAGATTTATATGACATGTTTGATTCCTTTTCCATAATTGAAGAAAGGCTTTGATAGGTATTTGTAGTCAAGATAAAACCATGCCCTGCATATAAAAATTAGCTTTACCTTTAATTAATCTGAAACATCAGTTTCTCTGCCAGGCCTCTTTGCCAGAGCTCCACAGGCCGGGAGTCACTGGTGCCACTACAGGCTCCCGCCGGGATGCAGGTGTCCCCTGCCCTCTGCCCCCTGCCCCGATTCCACCACACTTCTGGTGCACTCTTTGCCTGCTTCTCATGCCTTCCAGCGCACGCGTTGGAGACCCTGCTTGCCATACAGAAGGTCCCAGGCCCATCCCTGTCCCTTCCAGTTCAAAATGGGCCAGGCATCATGGGACATGGCTGGGATACCCAAGACTCTGGAGAGACACTGCCAGGCAAAGCAGATGATCCTGGGAAAGATGGACAAACAGTCAGGCCTGGGCTGTGCACATGTGTATGTGTGTGTGTGTGCATAAAAAAATAAGAGCAATTAGCAAACGGAACTTAATAAGTGATTTAATAAAATATTTTGGCTCTTATTTTGGTCGCCCCTATGCTTGAACTCATTCAGTAGTTTCCCAGAGAAGCATCTCTGGCTCAACTGATGGGGAAAGGAGCCTGATGCCTCCCCTTTGGTACACTCTCCCTTCATGAATTATGCCCAACATATCTTAAAAGGCAAAATCTGCCAGGCCCTCAGCAAGTGGGGAGTGAGCAGGGTGGGTAGAGAGCATGGGAGAAGCAGCCCTTTATCAACCATTCCCAAATGGAGCCCCCCCCAATTTATTATACCACAGTTTGATATGTATGTGCAGTGGATGAGGCCTGCTTTGGGACACACAACCACCCCTCAAGTCCAGAGGGTCAATGCCCAGCCCAGAAGCAAAGGGAGGCAGAGCCATATCCAGGCCTGAGAGTAAGGGGAGGCTCACCTGAGCTGACAGGCTACTGGTGATCTCACCTGGAGGAGAGGTGCTTGGGCATAACTGCTCCCAAGCCGTTCCCAGAGGCAGAAAAGAACACCAAGGGAGTGAAGCAAAGTGCGCTGCCTTGGGCAGTCCCCTCTAAAATCAGCTCCCCTGACTGTCTCACAGACAATAAAGCAAAAGGTAAAAATGCCCATGTGTGCAGCTGTTGTTTGTGGGAGGCCCTAGCAAGAGACAGAGGGGAACCAGATGCCTTGCCTGATGATGACCAGCCTGCCATTCTCTTCAGCATTGTCAAACACCACAGCCCAAACATCTCGGATGTACTGCCGATCCACCTCTGTCATCCTCTCCACTATGGGGTCTGAAGAGGGTGGCCTGGAGGGGAGAGAAGGAAGCACGTGCGAACGGCATATCAGGTCTGTGGGGAAGAGCATGCGAATGGAAGCTCCTCTGAGCCAAAGCAGTCCTTCCCCAGCAGGGCTCTGGAGGGCAGACAGGGGAGCCAGCATGGCACTGGCTGTAGGGCAACCAGCAGGGAGGGCAACCAAGGCCAAACAGCCCTGGGCTTGTCTAGAATGGCCACCTGGACGGACATTGGGAAGCAAGATGGGCCCTGGATCCTACTGTCATTGCAGGGTTAGACACGCTAGGGATGCAGGAGATGCGTAGCCCAAAGGCTTCCCTTCCGGCTCCTGACTCCGCGGGGTTCCCAGGCGCCCGCCACCCATTTGCAACGAACACGCGGTTCCTGAAGCCTCTGAGAGGCACGGCAGAAAACCGTGTTCTCCCTCTCCTCCACCCTATTAGGCCGCACCATCCTAAGCTTTTGTCGGCTGTGCTTCATCAGATGCCGTACGCAGATGCACTCTGTGTGCGTGCGCGAAGGAGTCAGGAAGGACAAAAGACGAAACCCACCCATCCTTTGGAAGAGTCACAGCGCGGCCGCTGATGCAGAGAGACGGCAGGCAACGGGCGCGCACAGGCTGATTAACACGACGCTCCAAGCGATCGGTGTCGCCGCTGCATTGGCCGCCAGGGGGCGCTTTATTGGTGTTATACCGGGGGCGCCGGTATTTATTTATTTATTTATTTATACCCCGCTCGTCAGCCAGGAGGCTTTCAGAGCGGCTTAC
The DNA here is from genome assembly GCA_030847615.1 of Gambelia wislizenii. Lineage (NCBI taxonomy): Eukaryota > Metazoa > Chordata > Lepidosauria > Squamata > Crotaphytidae > Gambelia > Gambelia wislizenii. The sequence continues at coordinate 216,142 of JAUMIR010000012.1, read as the reverse complement.
AAATTGTTTTAAGCAATAGCAATTCACACACCTACACTGCATTAAGCAGTTTCCGCGACACCGGCGGTTAACGCAAGGCTAACGCCTCCGCCGCGGCCACTGCTGCCCCCTCGGCCCACGCGCGGCGGCAGAGGCTGCTGCTGGGAGGAGGCGGGGGCTGCTGCCATTGCCCTGCTCGCCACTGGAGCAGAGCCCCCGCAGGCCCACGGAGCCACGGCAGCAGAGGGGACGGAGCCGGAGCCGGGCGGCAGCTTGGCGTGGGATTGTTTGGCAAGACCCCCTTCCCTTGCGTCCGCCATTCATCAAGCGGGCACAGGGGCGGCTCTTCCAAACACCGGGGTTCACTTTCTTCTGGTGTCCTTCGTGTTTTTCCCTCCTTTCCTTCGCCCTCGCGAGCGCACAGAGCGTGCAGCCGTGCACCGCAGCCGACAAACGCTTATTCGGGGGCGGCGGAGCGAGGGAGGGAGGCGCCCCCCGCAGCCGGGGCAAAACAAGACCCGCTCGAGTTCGCTGCCCGCCGCCTCTCCCCGAAGGAGGGCAAACCCGAAAGGAAAATGCCCCCTTCAGTCTCGGCCCCTGCGGCGCCACTGCCCTCAAAGCTGCCGGTAGCGTGTCCTGCTGTGCGCCACTGTCTTCAGTGTGGAAAGTGACACGGAGACACGGAAAGGCCCAACCCGGGCTCGGTGTGGGGACAGGGGCGGGATCTGCCCCGGGGCCCGCGAGCGCCGCTTCACCCGCGGGCCGAGGGGACCGGCGGAGGGGCGCCTGTGGGGCAGCGGGAAAGGCCCTCCGGAGGGAGCGAGAGAGGGCGGGCGGCCCCGGCTCGGAGGGGAGAACCAGGCCTCGGCGGCCCTGGCGCGGGCGGCCACTCACCGGAGCTCGGCCCCGCTCTCCGCCCCCGCCATGGCCCGTTAGCGCCCGAGGCCCGCCGCCCCCCCCCCCTCGGCCAGGCCGTGGAACCTTCTGGAAGGCAGCCTGGCCGGGAGGGGGAGGGAGGGGGGCTGCTCGCGCGCCCGGCCCGGCCCGAGGGGAGCCCGCCAGCCGCGCAAAATGGCCGGCGCCGCGTTTCCGGCCCGGCAGCCTCCCGGGGCCGCTTCGCTCCTGGTCCGCGGCCGCCCTGCCGGGCTGGAGAGGCACCGGGCGGAGGCACCGGGGCGCTGCGGGGCGGGAGCAGAGGAGCGGCCCATCCGGTCCGGTCCGCCTGAGGAGGGGCACCGGTGGCCCCTGCCTGCGCTCGCGCCCCGGGACCGTGCGCGTGGCCGGCGGACCGACCGACCGACCGACCGGCCAACCGCCGCCCACCCCTGACGTCACTGGCCCGGACCGCCCGCTCTCAGCCGGTCGGAAGAATGGCGCCGTTGGCCGCGGAGGAGGCGGCGGCTCCGGGGGGCTCCTGACCCGCCATGGCCCCGGCCCGCCGCCCCCGCGCCCTCCGGCTCCTGCCGCTCCTCCTCGGCACCCTCCTCCTGCCGCCGCCCGCCGCCGCCCCGGCTCCCCCGCCGCCGCCTCGGTCGCCGCCCTGGGAAGAGGAGAGGCGGAGCGGCGGCCACGGGCCCGACGGGGACCCCCCGCCGGGTCGCCCCTCCCGGTTGGACACCGGCCTGGCAGGTCTGCGCCCGGAGCGAGGCCCCCGCGGCCGCCTGGCGGGACGGGACGGGACGGGAGGGGCGCCGGGCTTTGGGGTCGCCCCCACCGGCGGGGATTCCGGCGTCGGTCGGTCGGTCGGTGGGGAGCCCTCGCCCTTTTCGCCCCCCTCCCGGGGCAGGATGGCGGGCCGGGGGGCTGCTGCTCGCCCCTCGCCCGTGGCCTCTGCCCGTGGCGCTGCGGAGCCCCCGCAGGTCAGGAGCCCCCCTTGCCCGGGGGGGCGGACGGGTCCTCTTGCTTCGCCCCGGGGCCTCCCTCGCTCCCCCCTCCGGATGGCCCGGCCTCTGCCCGCCCCTCCGAGGCCCCCCTCCCTTCCTTCCCTGCTGGGCGGCTGCGCCCGTTGAGCCGGTCCGGCCAGTCCCCACCCAGGGCCATAGCGGTGGCCAGCGTGGCAGCCCTCACAACCCTTGGCCTGCCCTTCTCTTGCTGTGGGACCCCCCCCCCGCCACACACAGGCTGCCTCTCTGGTTTTGGCTCCCCAGGGCAAGCCCACCGGTCCTCTCCAGGTGCCCGGCCTTGGCAGGGGTCTCCCCGCAGCTGTCCTCGGTGCCCCCCTCCTGCCCTTCACCGAGACCCCCCCACTACCCCGTCCTGCTCCAGAGGGGCAAGCCCAAAGAGGGAAGAGAGGGCACACTGTGTTGGGGGGCGGGCGGGGGTAGAGGGTGCGAACTCTGCTGCAGGCAGCCTCCCTGGGACAGCCTTTCCCACCCAGATCTTTTGGACCACCTTTGCAGTGGTGCCCCTCGGGGGCCAGAGCTGGGCACAAAGAGCAGCTCCCCCTGGGCAGCCCCTGGCTGGGTGTCAGAGGGTGGTGGGAGGAGGGCACCCCTGGGGCCAGCCACCCACAGCCCCACCTGGGGCCTGCCCGCCTGGCCAAGGGATTTCCCGCCACGCGGCTGGCCTCTGTTGTGGCGCCACTGGGTTCCTTCGGAGCGTCTTGTTGACTTGGCCCTCCCTCCCTGACCAGTAGCTCCTCTCCTTCCAGATCAGAGCTTTGTCTCAGAGTATTTCTCCCAGAGCTCCCAGAAGCTCTCGCCCTACAGCTGGTATGGAAATGCCAAAGTCTTCCGCTTCCGCGTGCCCGAGGACACGGTCCTGCTCCGCTGGCTCTTGCAGGTTTCCCGGGGAAGGAGCTCCAAGTGCAGCAACACGGAGGTCACTGTGTGCGTGTCTTCTGGCTCTCTCGGGCTGCCCCACAAGCCCTGCATCGACTGTCTGTCTAAGAAAAGAAACGTAGAGAGTCTTGCTAAGTTTCTCACTCTCAAAAGAAAAACTCTGTGACCCCTTCCTGGGCAAGGGCTTTGGCTGGCTCCTTGGCTTTCTCCCCACTTGCCAGAGAGTAAGGCAGAGCCTTTGACCCCTGTCTTCCTTGTTCCTTCCAGTCACATCCGCTATGGGGCCCCACCTGTCATCAACCCCCTGGGCACACAGTTTCCTGCCAACATGAGTGTGCGTCTCTCCTACAATTTGACGCTGACCCTGGCGGCCACCCTGCAGAACAGCACTTTCGTCAACCTCACCAGCCCCGCTGCAGGGGACTGGTTCATCGCTGCCCACCTGCCTGACACCACAGAGAAAATCGAGGTGAAGGTGAGCCTGGGCACGGTTGTGGTGGGAGGGGATTTCCTTGGCCAGGTGCAGCTCCTGAGCTTCTGAGAATGGTGTCCTGCTGCCCTGGCCTTGTATGCAGGCCCCTGGAATGGCCATGGCTGCCGGTGAGTGGCTCTGAGCCATGCCTCCAGCTAGCTGGGGGGAGCCCACAGGGCCTTCGGAGGCCACCTGGGAGCTCCCCAGCAGCGATGGGCCCTTCTGCCTCCCCTGCAGGGTGTCTCCACGCCGTGCTCCTACGTCTTCCAGCCGGACATGTTTGTGCTGCGCATGGTAAACATGCCGGCCCTCGAGCCCAATGTCTCCCTGCGTCAAACCATCTCCTGGCCGGCACGGCCACTCCATGCCAAGTGAGTCAGGTGGGGGGCCTGAAAGGGAGTGGGAGAGGCGGGGGGGGGGGCTCGAGAAGCCCTAGCAAGGGCTCCCTGGACTGTCCAGCGGCCTGTACCAGACTTTTTGTGCCTCCGTTCTTCGCCCAGGATCTTTGTCCCTGCATACAGTGCCACGCTACGCTTTGAGCTGGGGGGCTGTACCACAAACGTTTCCACCGCCTGTGCCATACGGGTGACGCTGGGTTCCACCATGCTGCCTCAATCCTTCCAGAAGGTGCTCAACTGCACAGGGGCCTGCCACTGCCTCCTTGCCTCGCCCCCCTGGGAGAAGTGGCTGCTTGTCACCGTGGACAGCCTCAGCGGCTCTGGCGCCAGCGTTTCCTTTGAGATGACCGCCTCCTTCACAGGTCTTGGAGGAGGGGGAGGGGAGGGAGAGCCGAAGGGGAGCAGCGGCTCAGGCACGGTGGGGCGGGGGCGGCGGGCATCTGGGGTGCTGGTGACATCCAGGCTGGCTGCCAAGGAGTTTACCCTGGTGGCTCAGTGGTGGGGGCTTAATTATGCAAGTCTTCATTATGGGGCACCTGCTGACCCAAGGGGTCCACTCTTCCTTTGCAGCCTGTAAGCCAGGGGCCCCTGGCTCCTTCCTGAGTTTCTTCCGGAGTCTGAACCAGAGCCAGAATGCCACGCAGCTGGGAGGCGACCCCAACACCACGCTGCCTGCCAGTGTGGGTACCCATGATCCTTCTGGCTCAGGGAGCTCATGCCTGCGAGGCCAGTCAGTCATCCGGGAGGACCTGGATGTGGTCTCTGTGCGGTTCCGGGTCCTTGGTGATGCCAACGTGCCCATCCAGGCTGAGCCTCCAACCCTGTTTCTCCTGAACCTCAATTCGGGCATAGATAGTGGAGGGACCCTGGTGGTGAACCTGGTGCTGAATAAGGTGAGAAGGGGACTAGCCCAGACCAGCCCTGTTGGAGACCTTTTGGGGGGCACTTTGCCTGTGGGGATGGGGCTCAAGACCTGGGTATTTTTGTCATTGCAGACCTCTCTGGGCATCGGAAACGCCACTGTCCGGGCCTGCTTGAGTGCTGCATCCCCGGTTCTGTCCCCGAACACCATGGGGAGCTGTGGGACAGGTAAAAGGCCGCTCCCACCCCCGGGCTTTGACACATTCCACTCCTGCCAGTGGGAGAGAAGCTGCCAGAGGTCCGAGATGTGTCCTGGGGGCCCATGCGGTCGACCAGAAGGGCAGCACTCTTCCCAGTTGGAAGCACCTGCTGGCATTAGGAGGCCTCATGGCCGTCTCTTTCTCCTTCATTGCCCCACAGCATTCTTCCAAGGCTACCAGCTGAATGTGACGATGTCCTCCACGGAGGCCACCCTCATTGTCCCTTACCCAGAGTCTGACAACTGGTTCCTTTCCCTCCAGCTCGTCTGCCCAAAATCTGCAGGGTGAGTCCTGTAGCCCTCCTGCCACACGCCAGAGGGGTCGGTCCTGGTTTTATAAGGCAAAGCACTCTTCTCTTGTGGTGGTGCCTTTGCCTTCCTGGTGGAGGTGGTCTTTACTCTCTGCCACACAGCTTTCAGCCACTCCCCTGGAGACGGCCCCTGCTAGGCCCCCATTCTCAGCTTCACCCCCTTTCTCTCTGGCTGCAGGGGATGCTACAAAGCCAAGGCCCAGTTGGCTGTCCTTGCCTACCTCAGCCCCTGCTTTGGTGACTGCGGGATGTACGGGCAGTGCAGCCTCATGAGACGCCATGGCTACCTCTATGCCGGCTGCAACTGCAAGGCTGGTGAGAGCTTCTTTGGATTGTTTGGGACAGGATGGTCACCCTCGCCTCTCGCTTAAGCCTCCAACTCCTTTCCCAGAAAGGGCTCTCTTGACCCCTCTTTGTTCATTGTCCATCCTCTAGATGCCCACCCCCACAGCCATTTCTTAGGGAATCCCTGTATGCCCCCCACACCTGTCCAGAGGAGCAGCAAGGTCTCTTGCTCTCATCCGTCCATTAACCTAGTGTTTTCGTTATGCTTTGGTGCAAATGTTTTTCTGCTGCCTTTCATCCCATTTGGACTTCAAGGCAGGCTGTGACAAAAAATGGCACCAGCTTCATTAGTAACACAGTACAACTGTTAAGTGCCAGGCTGCTGATAAAAGTCCTTAAGTGATGCCGCCCCCAATGCATGTCAGGATGCCTGGAAGTTCTGTAACAGGTGAAGACAGGTAGAGCGCCGCTTCCAAACCCAAAGTATGCTTGATTGCTGCCAAAGAGGGCAACTGGGGAAGGGTCCGTCGGGGAGGAATTGCTGTGGGGAAACAGGTGAGTTCCTCCCGGTATTTGGCTCCCGAGCCATTTAGATGCCAGAACCACGGATCAGGTTTCAAGCGGACATGCAGGTGGTGACATTGTTCAAGAACTGCTGTCGCTTGCTCCCTGGGCAGCCTCCCCAGGCAGACCACCTGAGGCAGAGCAAGTGTGGCAGGCCGCACCTTCTCGCGACTCTGGAGTTGCCCCTGCACTGGAGGCCTGCTGGTCTCTGCTGGGGCTGAGGTGCGTCCTGTCCCATCCTGTCTCACTCGCAGCCACTTTGGTATGGTTGGCTCTCCCACTGGCACACCTGACTGGTGGCCGCCCCTTGTCTCCCTTCTCCCCCGTCTGGCAGGTTGGAGGGGCTGGAGCTGCACCGATGGGACCAGAGCCCAGAGCCTTGGCGCCCAGACGCTGGCTACCCTCCTGCTGACGCTCAGCAACCTCTTCTTCTTGCCTGCCATTGTGGTTGCCCTGTATCGCTATTACCTGGTTGAGGCCTCCGTTTATACCTTCACCATGTTCTTCTCTGCAGTAGGTCCTGGCGTTCCCCCATTGGGTGGGACCCCTTCTTTCAGGTGCCTGGAAGGCAGGTGGCATCCTGTTGCTCTGCTCACCAGCCCTTCCCCTTGTTTCTGGCAGTGGGGGCTCTTACACAGCTGTGGGGAAGGGGGCTTCTTGATTCTGGCTCTGGGGACCTGTGGGTGGCTGCTTCCATTCCAGGGGTTTCCTGACCTGCACCTGGTGAGGCCCAGGTCACCATCCAGGGAACCTCAGAGAGGTGGCAAAGACCGTCCTACCATGCCAGGATCCTGAAGATGCAGAAAGGCTGTGGGTGGCGGGGAGGGAGTTTGCTGGTTTGGATCTCAGTGGCTGAGATTGCGTTCTGACCGATCTCTTTCTCTCCCTGTCTGTGGCGGCGGTAGTTCTACCATGCCTGCGACCAGCCTGGTGTTGTGGTCCTCTGCATTATGGACTATGACACGGTGCAGTACTGCGACTTCCTGGGCTCTGTTGTTTCCTTCTGGGTGACCATTCTGTGCATGGCCCGAATCAAAACAATCCTGAAATACGTACGTTTGGGGGAAAGCCAGGAGACAGCACCAAGTTATTGGGGGGCGGGGGGCATGCTTTTGTATAAGCAGCCGGACTTGGCAGCTATCTAGCACTTTTGAGGAAACCTCTTTCAAGCCCATTAGATATGTAGAGGCCACACAAAGACGTTTCTGAATTGGTACCCTGCACCTAACTGGCATAACTTCTCCTGAATAAGAGGCTGTAAGGTCTCAGTGGCACCAACCAGATAGCCCTTCTGTGTTGTGTCTGTGACTGGTGTTCCTTTCCACTCTTCCCAGGTGGAGCGAGTGCCATACTTGGACAGGAAGACCATGCCCGACCTTGCAGGGTGACCACTGTGCCCCAACTGCCATATTTTGTCTGTAGAATGGGGAGGTCAGCCAGCTTTCTAACAGGCTGGTGAAAAGGATTCCAGCAGCCCCAGTCAGTATCCCAGAGCAAGTGAGGGATGGGCCTGGTCCCAGCTTGTTTGACTGCAGGAGTGAGGAGAATTGGCCGGAAGTGGGCATTCTGCCTTTGAAGTGCTGCCCCTGTAGGAAGTCAAGGCTGCCCACTGCCACCCCGCCTGCCTGACTCCTCCGGCTTTGTCTTGTCCACTGCAGGTCCTCTGTGTGCTGGGGACCCTGTTCATCGCAATGTCTCTGCACCTGGACCGTCGAGGGGTCTGGAACATGATGGGGCCCTGCCTTGTCGCCCTCGTCTTCATGACCGTTGCATGGGTAAGTGGCTGAGACCTCCGCTCATCTCTTTGCCCGATCTGCTTCCCATAGGGCTTGCCCATTTTCTAGCCTACAGCTGATGCCAGTGATCAGTAAGGATTTTACTTTGCCAGTTTTGAAAAAAATGTGATTGTAACCCTGAGTGTAGTTTATGGTGAGTCTATGGAATGTGGTGGGTTAGGAAATACAAGGAAAAGGGTGAAGCCCTGGGTGGCATTCTTGGCTAGAAGAGGTGGAGCCCACAGGTACTGGCTCTTCCTGCTTCCTGTGGGGCGGGGATGGAAGCAGCTCCACTTCCACTTTCTTCCTGCAGGTTTCTCGCTGTGTGGACCGGCGCCATTGCTACCCCCCCTCCTGGAAGCGGTGGGTCTTCTTCCTCTTGCCTGGGATCGGCCTGGCCCTTGTGGCTGTCATGGTGTATGCTTTGATGGAGACCACGGAGAACTACTACTACACACACAGCCTTTGGCACATGCTGGTGGCCAGCAGCCTGGTCTTCCTCCTCCCACCGGGAGACAAGCAGCAGGAGCCGTGGGCTTGGTCCCGCAAGCTCCTCTGCCGCTACCAGATCTGTAGGAATGACCGGGAAGAGCTGTACGCAGTGACGTGATGGTCCAAGGTGGGGAGGGCGTCCCACCTCCAGTGGACCTTCCCTCCTGGCTCATGTGGCTGCAGCACCAGCCCCCTGGTTTCATGGGAAGAAGCCGCAGACTGGCAGGAGAGTGGAGTGCTGCTGGGTGAAAAACAGAGAGCGAGCAGTCCTGTTTACGGACCACAGAAGGCTCACTACTTTTCATTCTGCCCTGGGAGTAGGCAGGTGGCTCAGAGGCAGAGCTGCTGCTCTTCCTGGAACCAGGGAAAGAGTTGTGTTTGCAACACTTGAACCAGGTGGCCTGGTTGTGTTGGACCTGGACATCTGGGAAGAGTATGAACACCCAGGAAGAAGGGGTTTTGTTGAGAGAGAGGATGGCAACTCGGATTGGGTGGGATGGACCCTCACCAGGAGGGCAGAGAGTAACTGGCTGGAACCTCGCTCTGCCAAGAAATTTGAGCTAGGAGGGTGACATAGTGGTCCTGTCTTGAGCACTTCACTGGCAGGTCAGGGCTGCCTCCAGAGGGGGACAAGCAGCATATGGAGGGAAGAAGGAGAGACCCTGCTGTAACCTTGTGTGATTCACCAGGAGTCTCTCTTGATGGCTTTGTTATGAGTAGCCAGCTCTGTAAAGAGTCCCTGTCTGCCCAGCCCAGGGGAGACCGGTCAGTTGAACTTCCAGCATCTTTTCTGAGGCTGGTTTCATTGCCAGGCACAAGTATGACCAGTTCGTGCAGCTGCCTACAGCGTCCTTGCGCCCAGGGGCTGGCTGGCTTTGGCTCGGGATTGATCAGGCAGGCCCTGTGCTTGAACTTTTCTTTTCGAGCAGGTGACCCACCCGCTGCCCTTTGGGGGGGGCACCATTTTGTGGGAGCCGCACGGAATGTCAAATTCCTGAGTCTGCACAGATTCATGTGTGCACAGTAGCCAGAACGTGTCCGCCTGTTCTGCCTTTGCCAGCTTGGCACTGTGTTCCTCCTGGACAGGAAAGAGTTTGGGGTGGCTAGAACTGGTCTCTTGGTCCTTCTCTCCTAGCTCTTGCTGCTGTTACCCTTGGGGAAAGGTGGCTGGTGCGACTGGGTCAGGAGAAGTCGGAGCCCCTTGGTTTGCTGTGGTTTTTCCAATCACTGAAGAAGCCAAAGGGGTGTCTCATCTTTAATGAGAAAAGGTTATTTTGTTGATTACCTCAGGAAGAAAGAACTTCAGCAACTGAAGTTCACAAAGTTCAGTTAGTAGGTTTCTTGCTTAGTTTTTAATGTTTTTTCACATTTTAAAAAGCTCAACAATACAAATGTCCTGTGATTTAATTAATGTGATTTTACTTAATTAAAACTGTTATGCGCACTGTTTGTCTCTACATTTTAAAAGTTTGTTCATGGCATCTAATTAAAAGTGAAAGGAGGGGGGCTTTGTGGCTTTCTTTGGGGGCCAGGGTAGGGCAGGTGGCCCATTTCTTCCCACAGCTGCGCATGAGTTCCCCTTTGGCTCACTTTTTGCAAAAGCTCCCTCACAAGGCACTTTGCTGGGTGAGCAGGAGCAATCAGCTGGGGGCATGCGCTTGCCAAGCCCACTAGAGGCTGCAACTCTGTGATGGGGGCACTGGTCATGGGAGGGAATGGCTCCTTAAGCTAGGGGTTTGCTCTCGCCGCCAGCTCCGACTCAGCCATTTGGGGGGCTTAACCCAGGTTAAATTAACTCTGCAACAGTAGTACTGGGACAAGAGAGACAGAATCATAGAGTTGGAAGAGACCTCAAGGGCCATCTAGTCCAACCCCCTTCTGCCCTGCAGGAATTCCCAATCAAAGCATTCCCAATGACAGATGGCCATCCAGCCTCTGTTTAAGACCTCCAAAGAAGGAGGAGACTCCACCACACTCCCAGGAAGCAGCAGCGGATTCCACTTCGAAACAGCTCTTACGGTCAGGAAGTTCTTCCTAATGTTTAGGGGGATCTCTTTTCCTGGAGCTGGAACCCACTGCTCTGTGTCCTAGTCTCCATCCTCCGTATGACCTCCCTTCAAAATTTAAACACAGCTATCACGACGCCCCCTCTTCACCTTCTCTTCTCCAGACTAAACATGCCCAGCTCCCTAAGCTGCTCCTCATCGGGCATCATGGCTTCCAGACCTTCCGCCCATTTTGGTCGCCCTCCTCTGGACACGTTCCAGCTTGTCCATAGCCTTCTGGAATTGTGGTGCCAGAACTGGACAGAGGATTCCAGGTGAGGTCTGACCAAAGCGGAATAAACAGAGCGGCCCTGTGACTTCAGGACGATCGATGCCGCCTAGACTCGCGCTCAGCTCGTGGCCCACCAAGGCTCCCGATCCCTTTCGCAGGTCCTGCGTCGGACCAGGTGCTTGTCCTGGTTGCTGCCGCCCAGGTGTCGCATCCGACGTTTCTCCCTGCTGGAACCCACTTGGCTCGCTTTGGCCAGCTCTCCACTCTGTCAAGGGGGTCCTTTCGTCCTCTGGGTGTGGGCTACCCCTCCTCATTGGGTGCCATCTGCGAAGCTGAGAAGCACGCCCTCTGTTCTCTCGGCCAGGCCGTGGATAAAGGTGCCACCGCGGATGAAGAGGAGCCCTTGGAGAGCGGGGACGGGCCTGGGATGGGGCTCCCCGTCAGCCTCTCAGTGAGTTGGGGGCTCCCGAGGCCCGCCCGGAGCGACCTCTGAGGAGTCACACTCTCTCAGCCTCAGCCCCCTCCCCCGGGGCCTCTGCTCCCGCCCCGCCCGCCCGCCTCCGCGGGGTCTCCCCGCCCATGGGGGGGAGCGGAAGGAGCGGCGTTCGCTTCCGGGTCGCTGCCGGCGCCCTTCCGTCTCCCGTCCGCCGGCCATGCCGCTCCACCGGGTCCCGCCGCGGCTGTGGGAGGCGCTGCGGCTGGAGCGGGGCGTCTTCGGGCGGCTGCCGGCCCACTACCTGCGCGCCCGGCGGGAGGAGGAGGCCCAGGCCCGCCCGCCCGCCGTCCACTGGCGGCCCCGCCGCGCCCCCGCCGCGGCCCCCGACCCCGCCACCGGCCGGCCCCCGCGGGTGCAGGACGTCCCGGTGCCCGTCTACCACCCGCCGGAGAGCCAGGAGGGCCTGTGGGGCGGCGAGGGCTGGGTCGCCGGGTTCCGCTACGCCAAGGGCGACAAGGTGGGCCGGGGCCGGGGCGGGCGGGGGGCTTCCTTCCCGGCGGGCCTCCGGGCGCCCCGTAACCCCCCTTTCTCCCCCCGTTCCCGCGGGGCTGGGGGCTCGGGGGGCGCCTTCCTTCCTTCCTTCCCTGCTGGGCCTCCGGGGCGCCCCGTAACCCCCCTTTCTCTCCCCCCGTTCCCGCGGGGCTGGGGGCTCGGGGGGCGCCTTCCTTCCTTCCTTCCCTGCTGGGCCTCCGGGGCGCCCCGTAACCCCCCTTTCTCCCCCCGTTCCCGCGGGGCTGGGGGCTCGGGGGGCGCCTTCCTTCCTTCCTTCCCTGCTGGGCCTCCGGGGCGCCCCGTAACCCCCCTTTCTCCCCCCGTTCCCGCGGGGCTGGGGGCTCGGGGGGCGCCTTCCTTCCTTCCTTCCCTGCTGGGCCTCCGGGGCGCCCCGTAACCCCCCTTTCTCTCCCCCCGTTCCCGCGGGGCTGGGGGCTCGGGGGGCGCCTTCCTTCCTTCCTTCCTTCCTTCCTTCCTTCCTTCCCTGCTGGGCCTCCGGGGCGCCCCGTAACCCCCCTTTCTCCCCCCGTTCCCGCGGGGCTGGGGGCTCGGGGGGCGCCTTCCTTCCTTCCTTCCTTCCTTCCTTCCCTGCTGGGCCTCCGGGGCGCCCCGTAACCCCCCTTTCTCTCACCCCGTTCCCGCGGGGCTGGGGGCTCGGGGGGGCGCCTTCCTTCCTTCCTTCCCTGCTGGGCCTCCGGGGCGCCCCGTAACCCCCCTTTCTCTCCCCCGTTCCCGCGGGGCTGGGGGCTCGGGGGGCGCCTTCCTTCCTTCCTTCCTTCCTTCCTTCCGTCCTTCCTTCTTTCCTTCCTTCCCCGGCGGGCCTCCGGGGCGCCCCGTAACCCCCTTTCTCTCCCCCCGTTCCCGCAGGGCTGGGAGCTCGGGGGGCGCCTGCCTTCCTTCCTTCCTTCCTTCTTTCCCCGGCGGGCCTCCGGGGCGCCCCGTAACCCCCTCTCTCCCCCCGTTCCCGCGGGGCTGGGGGCTCGAGGGGCGCCTTCCTTCCTTCCTTCCTTCCCTGCTGGGCCTCCGGGGCACCCCGTAACCCCCTTTCTCTCCCCCCTTCCTCCACAGCTCTCCGCCCGCGTGAAGAAGACGTGGAAGCCGCAGCTCTTTTACCGTGAGCTCTACAGCGAGATCCTGGACCGGAGGCTGACCGTGACGGTCACCATGAGGACCCTGGACCAGATCGACGCCGCCTTCGGCTTCGACTTCTACATCCTGAAGGTGAGGAGGAGGAGGGGGCCGCCAAAGGGTGGCTTTGCCCCTGCCCTGCAGACCACCGCCCCAGGGCTGCTCCTGGCTGGGGTCCCGGCCACGAATAGCCCTGTTGGGGTCTTGGCTCAGAAGAGCGAACCCATAGCAAGTGCTGGAGAAGCCTGCCTGTCCTCTTCCTCTGGCCCCACAGACCCCAAAGGCTGAGCTGTGCTCCAAACTGGGCATGGACCTGAAGCGCACCATGCTGCTGAGACTTGCACGGCGGGACCCTTCCCTCCATCCGGACGACCCAGCAAGGAGGGAGGCCATCTATAACAAATACAAGGTGGGCGCCGCTCTTTGTCCACCATGAAGTCAGTGCCTGGGGAGGGCCAGAGGAGGGGATCTTCCAGTGCAAATACGGTGCAGTTGTTACCTATCGTTCTGGTCCTTTTTGCTTCTTGTCAGCGTCAGGATGCCAGAGCGGCATAGGGTTACTGCGAAATGGCAGCCATTGTAGTATTCTCGAGTGGGGCGGGGGACCTTGTAGGACACTGAGACCAAATCATTGAGAGATGCTGGGTTTGACTACAGCATTGCTGACAGACAGCTGTTTGTTCTCTGTTCATGTACCCCAGGTGGAGGAGAGAGCCCACTATTTCCAAAGGCACGCTCTTCCAAACAGATAGTAAAATAACACTAGCAGTTAGAGGCTTCTTCAGAGATTTACCTGAAATTGTTCCTCTGAAATTTCTACCCATTGGTTCCAGGCCCACCCTCTTAAAAGATTCCAGTTCAAGTGTTGTCTCCGGCTTGAATTCTCTCAGTGATCTTAATAGTTGTAAACCGCCTCGATTGCATTTCGTAGACGGTCGGGATATAAATAAATAAATTATTATTATTATTATTATTATTATTAAGACTATCCACTTTTTCTGCCTTACACACATGGCACTTCCAAGCATTCAAATATCATTAAAATGATTTTGCCTTTAGACACATTGATTGGGTGTCCTTAGGGCTTCACTCGTTCTTAAGCTGGGGGTATCATGATTCCAGTCAGTTGCCACTGTTCATAGCCATTTAATGGGTTACAGGTGGGCCTCAAAAGCATCTGTGTGACTAGACCAGCTTACAAGCCTATTTGGGCTGTACTCTGTATCTCCCACTTCCTAAAGAATTGTCAAGAGGACTCGGAGCAAAGGCAAAGAGCATGTCGCTGCAGGAACTGAATGAGCAGTTTGGTCCACACATGTCTGGGACAATAAAACTTACACTCCCGTTTCCTCAGCAGTGGAGAATTCATTGGCCTGTTAGTGTGGTGGTACCCTTGTTTTGCATGCCACGGCCCCCCAGTTCAATGCAGCATCCCTGAGTAGGGGTCCTTTCGGAAACCCTAAAGAGGCACTCTCTCTCTCTCTCTCTCTCTCTGGCTTTTCTTCGCAAACGAAGGTTCAGGAAGGACTCATCCCGGGTTTTCTGCAAGCGCGCTGATGACTAAAAAGGCCAATCCAAGATAAACAAGTCCAGTTGCAGAAAGCACAGCAGAAGGTCTCCTTGGGTGATGTTTCCGGGTTGTGATTCTTTCTGCGTTCTTGTTTCTCTTCAAGACTTGTTCGGCGTGAGTTCTCAAATAAGGCTGCAGCATTGTGGATAGTGCGTCTCCATGCCTCCCGATGTGAGGCCAGGGTGGACCATTGTTGGTGATCAATTTGGCCGAGCCTGAGATGTTGTTTCAGGGAGTCCTTGTATCGCTTTTTTGGAGCGCCCCTCTTACGCTGACCCATGGCGAGTTCACCATAGAGTACTATTTTTGGGAGGCGATGGTCCTCCATCCTAGAAACGTGCCCTGCCCAGCGCAGCTGCGTTCTCAATATCATGGCCTCAATGCTGGTGATCCCTGCTTGCTCAAGGACAGCAACATTCGTCACATAGTCAGTCCAGTGTATATTTAGGATTGTGCGTAAACAGCGCTGATGAAAGCGTTCGAGGAGTCGTAGGTGGTGGCAATAGGTGACCCATGTTTCAGACCCGTAAAGGAGAATAGACAGCACAATGGCTCTATACACACTGATTTTTGTGCTTCGCCTCAGGTGTTTATTACTCCAGACTCTTTTGCATTTGGAAGACTTCACAAAAGAGGCAATAATGACCAATAAAATGCTGAGCCCAGCAGACCAAGCAATCTGCCTCATGCAGAGTGTTTCTGTGCTGCCTAGTTCCTGCTGTTTTCTTGCCATTAAATATATGTCTGTTTTGCACCTGCAGGAGTTTGTTATCCCAGAGGAAGAAGCTGAGTGGGTTGGTCTGAGTTTGGAAGAAGCTGTCGAAAAGCAACGGCTCCTGGAGAAGAAGGTAGGCCTAGGTTTGGACAACTTGTGGGCAGTGATTCATTTCTCCCGTCTTATGTTCTAGGTTGGTAGGTTAGTCTTCTAAGCTATATTTCAGAGGAAGGAACTGACAAAACCACCTCTGAGTAGCCTTTGCCTAACAAAACCCTGTAAAATTTATGGGGTTGTCATATGTCAACAGGCAGTTTGAAGAGGCGCGCGCGCACACACACACAGAGGCGCTGGCCTCTGTGTTACCCCTCTGTTCCAGGGAGTCTCTGTGAGAGTAGGGCTCTGTGCTCAGATGCAGGCTTTGAGGCTGGAAGGTGCTCCTTGTTGTTGAGTCCACTACATGGTCCGACGGGAAGGGCCAGCTCTTCATTGGGTTCCTTTTGCGCTCTGTGATGAAGACACTGCTCATTTTTGTCAAAGGCTGCTATGATGGGTTGGGTACCCAGATCTCTTTCCTCTTCTGCCTTTCTCAGGATCCCGTTCCCCTCTTCAAAGTCTTCACAGAAGAACTGGTGCAGCAACTTCAAGAACAGAGACTTTCAGGATCTGCTGAAGGCCAGAGGCCCTAGGAAGGAGCAGCAGACTTGGACTTGGTGAACTTCTCATACCCTCTGAGTTTGTGGGTTTGTCTTGGAGTGGGGCTGGATCCAGTACTGTTCCCATGTGCCATGGCTGCCTGAAGCTTGTGATGGGAGGAAAGGGTGCGTGCTGGGCCCTCCAGGGGGGAGTTGTGACAAAGGACATCACTCACTGTTTAGACCTGGGGTGGAACCAACTGTCCTGCATGATGTTCCCAGCTTCCACTTGAGCAGCCCCAATAAAAAGAGGCATCCTCTCACCTCATGATTTGTTGGTCTTTCCTTGCACATCATAGCTGCAGAGGTGAGCTGTTCTGCCTGCCTTGATTCCCTTGCACATCAGTCCAGAGGCTGGAGCCCTTTTTCACCCACTTGACCATGGAGCACCCGGGGGTTGGGAGGGAACCAGTGGCCTCATAGCATCTTGAGGTTGCAGAGCGTCTTGTTTCTTGGGGGGCTGTCCTCTGGATCAATAGCAAGATTTTGCAGCAGAACATGAGATGGGCTAGGTTGCCTCTCCTGAGGGTGGACACACAGCAAACGATTCATTGATGTGAGCCGCTCTGAGGCTTCCGTTAGCTGGTGGATGGTGCTGTTAGGGGACCAAGGCAGAGCCACACAGAAAACAGTTGCCTGTGAAAAGTTTCTGAACAGATGCAGTCTTCTCTCCAGTGTAAGGATTCAGGTTCTAGAAGCCGGAAGGCTGAGTGTTGTTTCTCTGTCTGCCCATCTCCTTTTTGGTGTGTGTGGAAGGTTGTGGCTGGCGCCTGGGCCACCGAGTCCCACTGTGGTTGCTTCCGGCCCCAGCAGAAACCAGCATGTCCCTTAAGCCCAGTCATGGCAGCGGAATAAGACCCAGAGTGAACAGGCAAAAGAATTGCACGTGCCCTGTGGTGGGGTGGAGGGAGGGCTGTCCTTATTTCTCCGGCCCAGTTGGGAGTTCCCATCTTTGCTGAAGCTCCAGGTGGAAACCAGCATGGAAATGGCAACTTGGAAGGGCTCCCAGTACCCACAAGGATGGGGAAGCCAGAGCACAGTGGACCACCTAGCAGGCTTTCATTTAGACAGGAGTAACAGTAACAAACAGACGTCTGTTCTCTGTGCTGCCCTGTCACAGTCCAAGGAGCATCCCTTTGGGTGCAACAGGAGGACCACCGTAGTGCTGGGTCAGACTGAGGCGTAATGGCTGCAGGCGTGTGGCACAGTGAGCCAGAAAGTCTGGCTCTTGGTTTAAGCCTGGCCTCTGTCTGGCCACCCCAGAGCAGTATGCAAATGGCACGGGCCCAATTGCAGTGCCTCTGGCATTTTAGTCTCCCCGCCCCATAGGATCTACCAGTCATGGGGGGGGGGGTAGCAAAGCCCTTTTAGTAGCTCATTCATACAGGTGTATTCACCTTTGAATGTGGGAGCTGGTCTCGGTCATCTTTTGTGGCCAGTAGCCATCCAGTGGCCTTTTAAAGCCATCTTGGGTAGTGACCATCATAGAGCTATCTTGCAATCAATCCCTTGCTACATAAGGAAAGCTGGCTTTTGCTGGGAGCCTTTTGCTCGTCGGTGTCATTGGGAGGTGCTTTGGTCTTGTAGATTCTTCTTTGCCCTTGCTGGTTGTCAGTTCCTGTCCCAGTACTCTGCTGTAGGCTAATCCCTGCTCTGAGCTTTAAGAAGACTCGCCATTAAAGGATTTTTTCCTAGAGAAAGCTGCCGGTGTCCCTGGATTGTCTTCCATGCCTTCTCTGCTGCCTCACTGATCTCTTTGAGGTCAGTGACATTGCTGACTTGTGCCAGGTTCCTCTAGCTGCTTGAAATCTGCCCTGTCTGCCTCATCCCACCCTTCTTTCTCCCTTGAGGGTCTCTTGGCCCTCAGGGTCCACCCTCCTTGTGCCTCTGTTGTGGTTGTGATCCCAGCGCCTTGGGCTGCTACTCTGCCCCCTACCCAGCCTGTGCGGGGGGGGGGACTCCCTGGGCAGGACGGTTATCCTCCTTTTCCAAACGGCAGCGTGGGGCTATCGCTCGGGTCAGATGTGTGCTTTAGGCATGTTGGGCTCATCATCTCTGCTGAACAGCAAAGCTGGGGGCCACCTGTGCCCTTTGTAGCCAGAGACTCCCTTTCTTTGCCAAGCAGTTCTTAGGGCCTCAGAGCTGCGCTCCTGGGAGAAGTTGGCTACCCTGCCTATTGGGGCTTTGGAATGGCTCTCTGTCCGTGAGGCAGGAGCTCCTAGGGTGGGCAAGCCTTTCCTGGGAAGGGAGCAGTACAGAGGGGGTGACAAGGGGGTCACAGGCCCTTGTGGAGGTTTCTCTTTCTGGCCTTTTGCTGGCTGCTTTGGGGAGAGAAAAACGGTCTTTCCATGATATTGCTATTCCACACCATGTTGAAGAATGGCCGACTTGCCCATTGGCATTATGAGAAGGGACAGCCCAGCCTGCCTTTAATCTCTGGCAAAAGTAGCCAATGTACAAGCCTCTCCTGCCTGCCCCAGATGTTCCTTGCCTGCGTTTTCCTGCCAGAGGGTGTTTGGTTGGGTGGGAGGATGGGGAGGGAGGGGCACTGAGCGCGTCTGGTGCGCATGCAGAGACACCCTGTGACGAAGGCGCCCATTGTGCTGGGCCTCAGCCGCAGCAGCCAAGAGCAGAAGGTAGCCAGCCAGATGGGGAAGGGGAAGCGCTGGGGCCCTCGCCACCTCCCACTCTTTTTGCCCCCCTGCCGCTGCCTTTTAGCGCCTTACCGGAAAACAGAGAAATGGCGGAAGAAAATTGTTCCGTGTGGGATGAAAGTGGCCCTGTTGCGACTGTTTATCTGGCCGTTATAAGTAAACTGGTGGTGCCTACGAGGGCTGGTTGCCATAGTTACTGTAGGATTTGAAGGGCCATCGTTTGGTGGGGCCTCAGCCAATCCAGTGGAGGAGCCCCGGCTGCTGCCGCAGCACAAAGTGAACGCTTGCCATCTTCCAGGTTGCCAGGCCAGTTGCCATGAGAGGGGAAGGGGTTCCCGGGGTGCTGGAAAGTGCTCTGGACGGCTGCTGTCATGGCGGACGGCAGAAAACCCGGCGGGAGGGCAGTGCCACCCAGGCAGCAGGTGAGACAATGGGGCCCTTCCTCAGACACCCCCTCTCAACGCCCCCATAACCCAGTTCCTTCTTCTACACCCCCAGAATAAACTGCAGACAAAGCAGTTGGGTGGGGGAGTAGGGAGTCCTGCCAGGTTGCTTTTGTTGCGCTTTCATATTGCATTTTCAAAGGCAGCTCGTTAGAGTGGGGTTACGCCCTGCTCCCGCCACCCACTGGCCCCTCCCAGCAGGCGGCCACCATTTGCTGCAAAGCCCCTTGTGATGAGGAGAGGCCTTCCTGGTGGGTGTGGGTCCATCCTTGGTTCCAGTCCCCTTAGCAGGGGCACCTCTTGGCCATCTGATGTCCCGTGACCCCTTTGGAGATCAAAGCTTGGAGGGCTGGGACAGTTTCATGTGTGGGCGTGGCGTCTTGACTGTGGGGTGCAGTGGGGTGGGCTGGAGTGGGTTTCCTCTCCTTTCTCCCGTGTTACTCAGTGGTGTGGTGCTGACAGAGATCTGCCCTTTGCCATGAGTTTTGCATCAGGCAAACAGAGGGAGACAAACCTCTCCCAACTGCGATTGCGCTCTTGGAGCTCAGTAGAAGGGGAGGGAGAGGACAAGAAGCATAGTGGGGAGGCCCAGCATTTATCCAAAGCAGGCCAGCTTATTCCAGTCGGGCCCTGTCTGCTTGTCAGGAGGGCTGCTCAAGAGGTCTGTCTGCCTGCCTTCCCAAAGTGGATCAGGAGTTTGGAGGAGTAAAAGTGAGGCTGCTCCCTGGTGCTCTTTCCTCATGAAAACAGGCTCTGCTCTTTTCCTCCCTCTGGAGCAAGGCATGGCGTTACAGATGGCAAAATAAGAGAGTTGTGTCGACTTCAAAGGGACTTTCTAGGGCAATTGTTGCATTATCAGGCAAACTCTGAAGAAGAAAATCTTTTAATCCACTGTGGCTAATCCAGTCTACTTTTATGGGCCATGACATAGTCAGCCCCAACAAAAGGCCCTGGACCTGGCCATACATAATGCATTCACAACGTGGCAGATAGAGGCTGGAACAGACGCTCTGTAAGACTTTCATCACAGCTTCCTTCTCATTTCAAAGAATTCTGCTCAAGTGCTGCTGCTGAATTAATGGGAAGGGATAAAAAGACCCTGGGGGCAAGTGGGCTTTGATGAAAGCTTTGTCCCCCCCTTTTCTCCCCACTCCCTGCTGTGGGCCTGCCTGGAGCATGCAGACCCACAGATTGAAAGGGCAAGAGGAATGGTGGCCACTTTCCAGGGGCAGAGTGGATGGTTTGCCCTTGGGAGAGCTGCCTGGAGGTGTGGCACGCTTGTGTTCCCTGTGGCTCAGAAGCCCTGGGCAGTCAGGACTGGCAGTTTTCTGGCAGGCAGACACACCTTGGGCATTAAGCATCCATCTCCAGCCAAAGCAAAGAGGCCTTTGGCTGATGGAAGCCAACGCAGTCTGTGCTCACTCTCCCGCTGTGTAGGCTGGGGGAAAGGTCTGTCATGTTACCTGTGACAGTTTCAAGTGCTGTTATTGTGTGGATGCAGAGTGTGTTTGCAAGAAGTTACGCTCTAACCACCCTTGCTCCCTCTGCCTTTGTCACTGGGGGCCACCGTCTGTAGGCCGGCCTCTAGTGACTCTCTTTGGCACGGCTTGTTGGCTCTCACTAGAGGCGGCCCACGGAGTCCACTTTCCACCGGGTCTTCCCTGGGCAGCTTTCCAGAGAAGGCCCCCTCCTGAGTCCCTCTGGACCTGGATCCCTCCCACTGCAGCCAGCCGGGGCTGTGGGCGCTGCTGGCATTTGGGCGAGCAGGATGGCATCAGGTGAGTCGGGGAGGAAGCCTTACGAGGGCGTGCCGGGACTTTAACCGCAGCGCGCCCAAAGGGCGGAAGCTAACGCTCGCCCCGCTGCTCGCCCTTCCCGTCCTTCCCGCACCTGCCTGCCGCCTTCGAGGCACCGCCGGCTGCGAACAAGAGCCTCGGCACCCAGGCTCCGAGAGACGCGTGGGAAGGCCCAGATGCGTGTGCAGAAGGGTGCCAGGGAGGCTGGGTCAGAGCCCGGCGGCGGCGCTGCTCCGCGCAACAATAAACGGCTCGGGTGCGGAGGGGGAAGCGCCAGACGCGCCCTCTCGCCCCGGGGGCGGCTGCTCCCCACCGGCCGGCCGGCCGACCGCCTTCCTGCCCGCCTTCCTTCCTGCCCGCCTTCCCTCCCCGGAGCCCCTCGCGCGAGCCGGGCACGGAAAGAGGCGCTTCGCACCGGACGCCTTCAGGGGACGGGCGACCCAAGGCCGCCGCTTCCGCTTCCGCTTCCGCTTCCGCCGCTCCGTTCCAAACCGAGAGGGAGGGGGCCTCGGCGGCTGCGGAGTCTGTCGGGGCCGCGCGGGGGCGCCGCTGAGCCGCTCCCTCGGTCGCTGGCGGCGGAAGGAAGGAAGGGACGGAGGGAGGAAGGGACGGACGGAGGCGGACAGACAGACAGCCGGCCGGCCGGGAGCGAGCGGGCGAGGGAAGGAGGGAGGCTGTCCGCCTGTCCGTCCGCCCGCCCGCCCGTCCGTCCGTCCCCCGCGCGGCGGCGGCCAAGATGGGGCCCCGGCGCCGCCGCCCGCCTTCCGGGGCCGATGTCCGACCCGCCGCCTCTGCCTCCGCCGCCGCCGCCGCCGCCTCCTCCTCGGGGCCGGAGCCGCGGGGCCTCGTCCGCCGCCGCCTGGGCCTGGGCCTGGTCTTGCTGCCGACTCTGGGCCGCCGGTGAGCGAGCGAGCGAGCGAGGGAGGCCGGGCGGGCGGGCGGGCGGGCGGGGGCCGGCCTGGGCTCCGGGGCTGCCGCCGCCGCCGCCTCCTCCCTCCGGGGCGCCTGACCCGGGTCTCCTGGCGGGTCCTCACGTGCCCGAGGCAGGCGCGGCGGGAGGGCTCCCCGGAAGAGTCCGTCAGTGGAAGACCCCCCCCCCGCCGGCAGCCGTCAAACAAAGACCGGAGCCGGACGGTGCACGTGTGGATCCGGAAGCCCCGCAGCCCTGGCCCGCATCCCTGGGCCTCCGCCCGCTGTGCCTGCACGCGTGTGTGAGAGTGCGCCGACACGTGCACGCCCAGGCGCTGAGTCGCGGCTGCTTTGCCTTGCTTCTTTGGATGTCACAGGGCACCGCAACTCCCAGCATTCCTCTCCATTGGCTGGGGCAGCTTTGGGGTTGCTGGGAGTTGCAGTTCCTTGTCACCTGGAGAAGGGCCGCCTGGTTCTAGGCTCTTGCAAAACTGGAGCCCATATTTTGTTAGGGCGTTTCCCCCGCACCCTGAGGTTTGCTGAATAACCCCTGCCGGTCCAGGAGCACCCCAGCCTCTGTCAAAAAAACCCCGGCGGCAGCAGCGGGGGGGGGGTGTCCACCACCTTTTCCTCTCGCCCCTTCCTCCGCGGTGTGGCTCCCACGCCTTCTCCTCCTCCTCCCGGCTGCCCCCTCCGCCTGCCTAACTGTTGCTGTTTTCCGATATTGCAGCCGGCGTGGTGTGTCCCTCCCGGGGCGCTGAGAGTCGGGCCGCTCTTCCGCTCTTGCTCCTGTGCCAACAAGCATTGCCGTCAAGATGAGCGTCCAGGGCCAAGACTTCGCACTGGACCTCGGGGGTAGTTTCACTGAGGATGCCCCCAGGCCGCCGGTCCCTGGCGAGGAAGGTGAGCTGATCCCCACGGAGGTGCGGCCGGCCGGCCACGGGTTCTACTGCGGGAAGGGTGATGCCCTCAAGACGGAGACCTCCACGGCCACCCCAAGGCGGCCGGACCTGGACCTGGGCTACGAGCCAGAGGGGAGTGCTTCTCCCACGCCCCCCTACCTGCGCTGGGCCGGGTCCTTGCACTCCCTGCTGGACGACCAGGATGGGATCCATCTTTTCCGGACCTTCCTGAAGCAGGAGGGCTGCGCGGACCTGCTGGACTTCTGGTTTGCCTGTAGCGGCTTCCGGAAACTGGAGCCGTGCGAGTCCAACGAGGAGAAGCGGCTGAAGCTGGCCAAGGCCATCTACAAGAAGTACGTGCTGGACGGGCACGGGATCGTCTCACGGCAGATCAAGCCAGCCACCAAGAGCTTCCTCAAGGACTGCGTGCTGAAGCAGCTGATTGACCCGGCCATCTTTGACCAGGCCCAGACGGAGATCCAGTCCGCCATCGAGGAGAACACCTATCCGCTCTTCCTCAAGTCCGACATTTACCTGGAGTACACCAGGACTGGCGGGGAGAGCCCCAAGGCCTACAGTGACCAGAGCCCGGGCTCCGGGACAGGGAAGGGCCTCCCGGGCTATTTGCCCACCCTCAACGAAGACGAGGAGTGGAAGTGCGACCGAGAGGCCGACGAGGGAGGGGGGCCACTGGCCCTGGTGGGGGTGGCTGCCCCCCGGGACTCCCTGCCCTCCAGCCGGCTCACCCAGAAGCTCCTCTTGGAGACGGCCACTCAGCGGGCCGTCTCCTGCACGCCTCCCTCTGCCGCTGCTGCCACAGCCGCCGCCTCAAGGCGTTACAGTGAGGGAAGGGAGTTCAGGTGAGAGCTGCAGAGAGAGGGGTGTACATCTGTCTGTGTTGCTGTGTGTGTGTGAATCTGGTTTTGCAGCAGGCACTCTCCTTCCCTCTGGGAGTGGAGGCAGTGGGGCGGGGGGGGGAGGCAGCCTGAGGGCGGTTCTCTCAAGGGACAGGGGGTCCTTCCTCTGGCTGGCCTGGTGGGGAAGCCCTTGGTGCCTGGTGAGGGCCAGGCCGACTGGAAGAGTCGCACGTTACCCCTTCTGTATGGAACTGACAGGTAGCCCCCCAGTGCCTCTTCCTCTGACTGGCAGCAGGGTGGGTGTTCATTCCTGGACTTTAAACTGGGGGCTGGGGGCTGGTCCCAGGTAGTGCTGCTTGGTTCAGATGGTGGGATGCTCCTGGCCCCTCTCCTTCTTGAGCAATGTGTCAGACTTGAGGAAGGGACCCCAGGTGACAGAGCCTGGTGGCCAACGGGTTTTGCACTTTCCAGTCCACTTCTCGGACCAAATGTCACTCAAGCAACCCTGTTGGCCTGAAGAGGCCTTTCATACGTAAGCATGACCCAGCACCAAAGCACCCTTTGCCCGGCCAGAGGCGTCTCTCACCCGCAGATACTGCAACCAAGGGAGGGGTCCAGGGAGACCCTGCGACAGCTGCTTTGGGCCAGGGGAGCCGGTGGCCAGTTGGTGACCCCAGTGGGAGCAGCAGCATTCCCTGCAGGGTGTGTTCGGTGAGCTATCGGAAGAGGAAGGAACAGTGGAGGAGGAACCAGAGTTTGTCAGCATTGCTCCTGCAAGATCCAGGGCTTTTTAAAAAATAAAAAACCAAACCCACGTTTGCTTGGCTTCCTGCTCTAGAGAGAGCTCTAGCGAGCCAGCCAGCCCACCTGCTTGCATCCCTCTTGCCTGGCAAAGGGGGCAGAAGGAGGGGGGTTGTGTAAGCAGAGCAGGAAGCCCCCCCCCACTTCTGACTGGACATGGGGTGGGGTGGGGGCTGCATCTGCCTGGGGCCTGGCACAAGAGGCATTCACAGAGTGGGGGGAGTTTAGTAGTTCACAAAAGGAAGGTATTTCTGCAGGGCCCCCCCCTCCACTTCCCTCCCCACTGTTTCTTGGGCCTCTGGTTGCTGAGCGTAGGACCCAGTGCTTCATCCTAGGGTGCCCTCCCCCACACACACCCCTACCCACCCTGCAGCATCCTAGCGTCACCTGTTTCTTCTCAATTGTGCACCAAATGTTTGTGGTAAAAATAGAACGCAGAATGGAGTGCAGGGCATGTGTGCGCACGCACACAGGAAATTAGTGTGACCCTATGAAGTGTTTCTCAGTAAATGTTTTATCCATTTGTTGCTCTTGTAGCAAATTAGAAGCAAATCCATGTACAAGTGAACCAAAAAGATCCACAAACGGGGCTCGGTTTGTAGAGCCCCTCGGAGTCAGCCCTGCAAACTGACTGGCCCCGGGCTGGTAGGCAAGTGAGAGGGAGGGGGCTTCCACAGCTAAGATGGTTAGGATTCTTTCCAGGCTTTGCCGAGGGGGATTTCAGGAGCTCCCAGCCAGGGGAGGGACGGGCAAGGTGTGCTGGACTCTGGCGCTTGCGGTGCCCACTTGAGCATGGGGTTGCCCCGGCCCAGAGCAGAAGCCAAACTAGCATGTCAGGATGAGTTTGGGGGAGCCGCCTTTCCTCCCCCAGCCCCTATTTCCCGCCCCAGAGAACCTCACTGGGTGTGCCATGCACTTGAGAGCAGTTCATCCTTGGCACTGGGCACCGGACCTGGGCATGTGGGGTGGCCTTGCTCTCCTTCTGCTCCCTAGCCTCTGGGTTGGTGCCTGGGGACATGGCCTGGGGGAGAGGCAGGTGGACCCCCACTCCCAACAGCCACCTTCATGGGGACCAGGGCTGACCCCAACCCAGAGAGGCCTTACTGTGGTGCTTGTCAGGAGGAGCTCTGCATGGTCCCTTTCCTAAGTATGAGGCCAGAGCGTGGCCACTGATCCAACCACACACAACGCGGAGGCCCTGCCAAGGCCCGCAAATGTGGCTCCTCAAGAGCATGAACTTGATCCCCCCGAAAAGGTTGGTCCTTTCTGGCATTGCCTGTGCTCAGATCCTTTCCGGGGGGCTCAGTGCCCCCTTTTCTGACTGGGGAGGCGTCCCTTTCAGTGCCTGCTGGTGCAGGGGGGCTTGTGGCTTGTGGGCCTGATCCCCCGCACCTCTTTGCTTGCAGGCATGGACCGTGGAGGGAGCCAGTCCACCCCTACTATGTCAACACCGGCTACGCCCTCGCCCCGGCCACCAGCGCCAATGACAGCGAGCAGCACAGCATGTCCAGTGATGCGGACACCATGTCGCTGACCGACAGCAGTGTGTGAGTAGGGGGAGACCCTTGTGTTTGTGCTGGGTGCGGAGCCAAGTGCCATCTGCCCCATCTTCATTTAAGGCCTATAAAGAAGTGTCATCCCGCTCTTGGCTGTGGCTGAAATGCAGAAGGGCAGAGGTGGGGGGATGTGGCCCTGGGTTGGTGCCCCCCCGCTCGTGCATTGTGGCTGCCCTCTGGGACCTTCCTCTCAGTGCACGTGGGGCAGGGGGCAGCAGTGCTGCTGGTTCTGGGGTGTGGGGAGCCTCCCATTGCCCTCCTGATGTGGCTTCTTCTTAGCAGAGATGGGGTTCCTCCGTACCGACTCCGGAAGCAGCATCGCAGAGAGATGCAGGAAAGTGCCAAAGCCAACGGACGTGTGCCTCTACCTCACATTCCTGTAAGTGGCTCTGCCCCTCGCCTCCCCCACACCTTGGCCAGGAGGCAGGGTGGGGCTCTCATCCAGCAGGACCCCCCTCGCCCTAAAGTGCCCTGGGGAGAAGCTGCTGTAGAGTCGGCCAGGGAAGGAGGGTGGGGGAGGAGGGCGTGCTGAGGGGCTGAAGAGGAAGCGGAGCGGAAGCAACTGCCCCTAAGTAGCGTCCAGATTGGGGAGGGGAGGGGCCCCCAGGTGTACTCGCAGAGCTGGTGTGAACCTTTTTCTCAGGTCTCTGGTCAGCCACTGAATACCTCCAAAACCCACAGTTTGGTACCACTTTCATTGCCAATGGAGTCCTCATTTCCTTTGGAGTCCTGGGATGCATAGTTTGGAGGGGGTTTGTAGGCCACTCTCCTGAAGTACAGCACTGCTAGAACTCATCAGCACAGAATTCTAAGTCCCAGCACCAACCCACCCGTCCCAGGATGCCCTAGTGTGTGGCCATGGCAGGTGCAGGGGTGGCAGAGCATTGCTGTGGTTGTGCCGTGTGAATGCACCCTCTTCTTTGGAAGGAAACTCTGTGATTCTGGGGCTTCTGGCATAGCTGGAGTTGCCAGTAGGAAAAGCATCCCTGATGCCACAGGTCTTTGGGGCACCTTTTGGCTGGTGCTGGTGGTGCAGCCAATGGGCCGGGCTCATGGAGCTGCCTCTAATGATTGCTGTGGAACTTCCCCCCGCCCCACCGCACTTGGACTTTGGGAAGCAGGCATACCCTCAGCCTGCCTGCCTACCTGTCTGCCTGCTGGACACTTCAGCCCCCTCAGAATGAAGGCAGGGGGTTGAAGAAGAAGGGTCCCAGGCCCTGCTCCATCTCCTCTCTCCGTCCCCTCTGCCCTGGAGGAGGGCGCACAGCCTGAGCCTTTGGTCCTTTCAGCACCACCTCTTCCCTCCCTGAGTTCCTGGGGTGGCTGTTGTCGTCCCCCAGCCTGGCCCAGCTTCAGTTGGACCGGCGCTACAGTCTGTGCCATGATTTGGGCTCCTCTGCTGTCCCACCCACATCCCCTCCCCGCAGCCAGCCAGCTGGCACCTGGGACTATAAAGGGAGGGAGGGAGGGGGCTTTCTCTTATGGGGCTGATTCAGGGTGGGGGGCTGAGCCAGCAGGATGCTCACTCTGTGTGTGTTTTCCATAGCGTACTTACCGAATGCCAAAGGATATCCATGTTGAACCACAGAAATTTGCTGCCGAGTTGATCAATCGGCTGGAGGAGGTCCTGAGGGACCGGGAGGCAGAGGCCAAGCTGGAGGAGCGCCTGAAGCGTGTCCGTGCGGTGCGTGAGTGGCCACTGCCCCCAGCGGAGTGGGGCCTGCCCTTGCCCTGCCCTGCGCCAGTTGCGCAGTGGGCCAGAGAGAGTGGCGAGGGCACCACCCCTGCTCACCACCAGCCCCCCCAGCCCCTTCCCTGGTTGGTGGCTGTGCTCTTTCTCCCTTCTTTCAGAGGCTTCCCTGGGGGCCTGCCTGGTTTCCCCCTGCCCCCCCACCCTGCCCCAAAGCTGCAGGGAAGAATTAGGGACTGCCCTGCCTCTGCAGGGCTTGTTGCCACCCTAGACAATCTGCCTTCCCCTCGCCCCCTCAGCTGCTGCCTGGGTCCCCGTTGGGTCTCCTTTGTCTGGAGGGCTTTGGGGTGCTTGTGGGGGCCTCTTTGGCTGTCCCTTCCTTGTTCCCATACATATCTCATGTTTCTTCACAATAGGAAGAAGAAGGTGAAGAGGCAGAGCTGCCCTTGGGCCCCTCCCTGGGAAGCCACAAAATGCCCCCCACCCAGCTCCTGCCCCACTTTGGTCCCCGCTATGCTGAGATGCCGCTGAGAGACGCCCACGAGGAGAATCCCGAGACCATTCTTGATGAGCACGTCCAGCGGGTCATGAAGACGCCGGGCTGTCAGTCCCCCAAGCCCCGCTCCCCTGACAGCGGCCCAGCAGCCCCCGGCAAACTTCACAGCCTAATGGGGGGGCCAGGCCCACTAGCACACGGGAAGCACATGGCCAAGGCCGGGCTCAAGATGGAGGCTGCCAGCCTCTACCACCACAAGCACATCTACCACCATGTGGTCCACCACCATGGCCCCCTCAAGCCCAAAGAGCTGCCCCCAGGAGAGGCTGAAGGCCCTGTCCAGCGCGGGCCTGGCCCTTTCGCCTGGGGGCTTGAAGCCACACATGGCTGCGCCCCCAAGTCCCGGCTCTATGGAGAGAGCACCTGCCTGGCCCCCGGCCCCCTGGACCCCATGGCTTACAGGTGAG
The DNA here is from genome assembly GCA_030847615.1 of Gambelia wislizenii. Lineage (NCBI taxonomy): Eukaryota > Metazoa > Chordata > Lepidosauria > Squamata > Crotaphytidae > Gambelia > Gambelia wislizenii. The sequence continues at coordinate 188,022 of JAUMIR010000012.1, read as the reverse complement.
GAGGGGTTGGGTGGCAGCATGCAGGGCTGGGGCAGATGGGAGAGGCCTTCTCGGAGCCCCTTGCTGGGCCTGTGAGGCTCTTCAGTCGCCGGGCCCAGGCTGGAGGTAGCTCAGAAGGTCAGCACACAGCAGCTCCAAGTGGGCCCATCCCGGGGGAGAACTGGACCAGTGGGTGGCAGCTCTGGCTTCTGTGTGAGTGTGCCACTTGGTCCTGTGCCTCTCAGCACTTGGGAGTGGAAGGAAGTATGGATCAGGGCCCTGTCTTGGCTGCTGAAAAACTACAGGAGGCCTGCCTGCTTTTGCCCAGAGGGAGGCTGCCTTTCCCTGGCTGCCTCGTTGGGAGTTGCACCAGACCAAGGGGCATTCCGGACCTCTGCTCCCCCTGACCTCCCCCTTCCCCACTTTTCCCCCAGTGGGAAAGCTGGTCTCCTCTCCAAGCGCAACATCAAGAAAGGTGAGGCGGCGAAGGGAGACGGCGGTGGTGGGGCCAGCTATGAAGTGTCCGGCTCTCCAGAGGATGTGGAGAGGAACCAGAAGATCATGCAGTGGATCATCGAAGGTGAGAAGGAGATCAGCCGTCACAAGAAGACAAGCCACAGGTGAGCCCTGGGCAGCCGCCGCCGCCGCCGGTGCTTGGGGGCATGAATGGGGGCATGCATGCATATCCCATGGTTGGGAAGGCAGAGAAGCCCAGAGCGCTAAATGCATGGGACGGGAGGAGAGTTGAGGGGAGGAGCCTGGCTCCTGGGTCAGCCCAGGGGGGCCTCCCTGGCCCAGCATCAAAGCAGACTGGGATCAGAGGACTGTGCTGGGCTTGTGACGGGGGTGCCTAGGGGCTGCCTCCCCCCCCCCCCCCGCCACACATTCCCGAGATGCCCCTGGGGCCTGATGCTCTCTCCTCTTCTCCCAAATATGGCGAAACCTTAGCTGGAGAGACAGGCAAGAGACAGGGCCTTCTCTGTCATGGCACCGACCTTTTCCCAGCAGACGCCGTTGCCTCCCTCTCTGGAGGAGTTTCCCATGCGTCCTTCCCCCAAGCCTCTTTGCTCCCATGCTGAAGCTGTCCCTGTTTTCCCCTTGGGGCGCTGCTGCTGTTCTGCTGGAGCTTTGTCTGCCTAGTTGCCTGGAGAGGCACGGGAGGGGGCTCCCCATTTTCGGGTGAAAGAGGGCATTGACACTTCTCTGGTCCCCCCCCCCCAAGCTCTTCCAGTGCCAAGAAGCAGCCGGGCCACGACCTGCCGCGGCCGGCCTCTGTCGAGCGGCCCATGGCCCTCCACCCCTGGGTCAGCGCGCAGCTGCGGAATGTGGTGCAGCCCTCGCATCCCTTCATCCAGGACCCCACCATGCCCCCCAACCCTGCCCCCAACCCGCTGACTCAGCTGGAGGAAGCTCGCCGGCGGCTGGAGGAGGAAGAGAAGCGGACTGGGAAGCTGCCCGGCAAGCAGCGGTAAAGTCCAGGGGGCAGGAAGTGGGGGGAGGGCGGGAGGGCTGGGGGCTTTTCCCCTTCCCTGCCCCATAGATCCCCTTGTTCCCACTACTGAAGTGCTGCCTTCCAGGGCCGGGTGGGGAGAGGTGCTAGGCCCAACATGGCCCACCCTGCCTTGAACAGTTCCCTAGCCAGGTTGGCAAGTCTTGGGGGCAGGATGTGTGGGGGCTTCCTGGGCCCAGCCTCCTTCCTCTCGCCAGCGCCTGCCTCTGCCTGCCAGGAGCGCCCAGGGGTGGGGGGGCACGTGGGGGAGCGTGTCCCAGTCTTTCTCTTCATCTGCGCCCAGTGGTGGTTGTTGGGGTTGTGGCAGATCTGGAGAGCCCTTGAAGCTGCTGCTCCCTCCAGCCCCCCCCCTCTCTCTCTGGTGGGCTTGTGGGTCAGAGACCCTGAGTGCCATGTGACTGATGCGTGTGGACACTGGAAGGGCTGCCTCTTCCCCTTCTCCCCCGCCAGGCAGGCCAGGCCTCTAGCGGGAGGAGGGGCTTCAAGCCGAGCTGCCCCACAGAAGCCCCGGGGTGTCCTGACCAGGGCCAGGGTGGACCCCTCCGTTTTCCCAGCTCCCCCACATCCTTGTGTGTGTGTGCGTGTCTCCCTCAGGGCCGCCCTGCCCAAAGGCCAGACCTGCTTCCCTTTTTTCCCCATGAGGTCTGTGCAGGCTTAGAGTGTGAAAGTCTGAAGGCAGGCAGGGAGGTGGGGGGAGGATGGACCCCTCCTTTGGGAATCTCCTAGGGAGCCAGGCTCCAGCCTCCCCCCTGCCAGGCGGCTGCAGGTGAGGTGGCTCTAATGTCTGAGATTGTTCCTCAGGTATGTTCGAGAGGTTATCCAGCGTGGGCGCTCCTCTGTCAGGCCCGCCTGTATGCCAGTGCTGAATGTGGTTCCCGCCGTCTCCGACCTGGATCTCTCCGAGTCCGAGTATGTGCCACCGCTCTTGGTGTCCCCCTCCCTCCCTAGACCGCCTCTGTGTTCTTCCCTAGGCAGGCAGAGGGGGAGGTGGGATGTGGGGGGCTCCCTCCCCTCCCACCTTCAGCAGCTTGTCCAGGAAGCCTGGTGCCTGGGGCCACTCTGCCACACACACCCCAAGATCATGGCGTCTTGCTTCCACCCAGAGCAAAGTGCCTGAGTGGCCAGAGGCCTTGGTCAGGCATTGGGCAACTACTCCCCAGCCTCCCATTCAGCTTCCATTTTTTTTAGCAGGTCTGACCTTTCCACACACACACACACATACACACTTCCCATCTGCTTGCATCCTGAAGGGTCAGGTGTTGGGGGTCAACTGCCCAGGGATGGCAGGCCCACCCTCTCAAAGACCCCCTGGTGCTGGTTTGCCTGGCTAGATATCAAGCCACTTCCACCCTTGTTTCTGAGGGAGGAAGAGAGAAGTCCCAGCCAAATCTCCCACCCCATGCTTCCCTCTTGTGGGGGTCAGTGATGCTGACAGCCCTCTCCACCTGCCCACCCACATTGGCATGGCGTCTGCCTTTGAATCCCCCCCTTGCTCTGGCCCACTCCCAAAGGCGGCCCTGTCTCTGTGTGTGTGTGTGTGTGTGTGTGTTGCTTATGCGGGGAGCTTCTCGGCAGAGGCAGTTCAGGTGAGTGTTTTAGCCAAGGGGGGCTCCTTTGGCAAGCCATTGCCCACTGCCCCCTCTCTGCACACTCCTCCTGGCCCAGGTTTTGGAAGAGCGGCTCTGTGCTGCTCCTTTCTGTTTGGGCCCTTTGGGCTTCAGTTAGGTGGGCAGCCAGGCTCAACTACAACCCCTATCATCCCTCTCCCCTGGCTCTGCTGCTGGGGCTGCTGGGACAATATTTGGGGCCATGTGGCTTGAAAGAAAGCATGTGAGCCTGGAGGCCTTGTGCCACAAAAGATTTGTGGCCTGGGGTGGGGGTATTGGAGGCTCTTGGCAAAGGGGGATCCCCACACATCCAATAGGGCCCACTCCCTGGACATGGCAGACAAGGTGGGGGGGGCAATAGAGCATTGCTCTTCCCTGCAGACCACTGCCTGTGTTGGGGAAGGGGGCTGCCAGGCCGTCAGTAATGTCCCCACACACCCCCATCCTTGGCAAAAAGCAGCCTTCCACCCTTTCTGGGCTCATGCCAAAGCTGCCCTCCCATACCTGTTTTCCTTCCCCCTTGGAGCCCTAGGGTTCCACAAGAGGTTTCTTGGGATTCTGCGAGATACTGAGATTGGGGGAAAAAATTAAATGTTGAGCTGTAGATATAATAATTCTTAGGCAGGGTTCCCTGAGACCTGGAAATTCTTCCAAGGGTTCCACCAGGGTAAAAAGGGATTGGGATTGGGGAAGGCCACTGGGCCTGATCTGGACACCCACCCCCCGGGCAGCCTCCTGTCCTTTGGCATAGTGTTCCTGGTCCATCCATGCCTGAAGCCCCCCCTCCATCTTGCTTTTGCCCCTCAGGGGGAAGACCCAAAAGAGGCCAGGTGGATCCGCCGCACCTTCCCAGCCCTGCGACAACATTGTGGTGGCCTACTACTTCTGTGGGGAGCCCATCCCCTACCGCACTCTGGTCAAGGGCCGTGTGGTCACCCTGGGCCAGTTCAAGGAGCTGCTCACCAAGAAGGGGAACTATAGGTAAGTAGTCCAGGGGCATCCAGGGGGGCCTGTGCGCTGGTCACGGCGCCACAGGAGGCTCTGAGTGGCACGCCACTGCCCTTTATTGCGGGGGGGAGTCTCCTGCCGGGGTCCCTGGAGCTCCTGTTGGCAGCTCCTGCCCCTCCTTAGTGTGTTGGGTTGCGGGTGCCACTGGAGAGGCCAAGCATGGCCCCCAGGCTGTGATGCTTCTGTGGGGTTGCCCCCCAACCCCCAGGTGGGGCCAGGAGGAGTCGTGCTTAGAAATCAAGCAAACTGGGCAACAGGCGTCCCGATGATTTCTCTGAGGGTCTACTCTGGCTTGGCCGGGTGAATCCAGCCCAGGTCATTTTGGAAATGTTGTGGGTGGGGTGCAGTGGCCACCCCCTTTGCTGGGTGTGGGCCCGGCAGTCTTCCCCATGGCTCCTTCTTCCCTTTTGCAGGTATTATTTCAAGAAGGTGAGTGACGAGTTCGACTGCGGTGTAGTCTTTGAAGAAGTGCGAGAGGACGAGGCCGTCCTGCCCATCTTTGAAGAGAAGATCATTGGGAAAGTGGAAAAAATTGACTAGCCCTGAGTGAGGAGAGAGCCAGAAACAGTATGGGGATGCAGGAGGGGGTGTAAGGCGGGTTTTCGGCTATGGGCCCAAATCCTGGGGGCCCTCCTGCTGCGCAGCACCTTCAGCTCCTCAGGGGAGATACCTCGGACTAGAGCCGCCTCTTCTTTTGATGCTGCCGTGAATGGAAGCTCTTGGTGGAGAAGATCCCGCACTCGGAACCATCGCAGCTCAGCTGCCGCTCCAGTTCCAGTATGACGGGGGGGGGAAGTGAGGGGGGCAGTATTTGCTCCCTGCTCTCGTCCTGAGCTGCCATGGGGCTGTGTGCACTTTGTTCCCTTCCCCTCTGGGCTTCTTCCATGTGCCCCCCACGACTGTCCCTGCCCTCCATTCTTTCCTGAGCCTCGACAGGGCTCAAGGACTTTGCATGCCCTGCTTGCGCCCTTTCTAGTTCAGGGGTGGTGGTGGTAGATTTGGACAGGCCTTGAGAGGGATGCTCCCCCCCCCCCGACTCTGGCCCCAGGACTCTCCGTGTGGTCTGTGGGCAATGCCCGGTCTCCTCCTTGCCCGGGAACCGCCAGAGCTGTCCCGTGTCTGTTCAGTTTGTCCTGTCCTTACTGCTAGTGGGTGGTTGCTCCCCCAGCATTTCTCAAGGTCTCCCCCTCCAGGAATTGGGGGGAGGGTCTCACTGCTGCATCCCCTCCACCCCTGCTCTGCTGCTGCCCCTGGCACTGGGAGGGGGCTTAGGAGTGTGGAACAGCCAGCCGGCCAGGCTGCCTTCCAGAGCCCCCTCCTTGCGTGCGCATCACTGAGTGCCTTCAAACCACACAGCTCTCTCCTCCTCCTCTTCCTCCTCCTCAGTCCTAAGAGGCGGGCAGGCCGTTTCCTCCCTGCTGGGGATCTGCTTGTGGGTCCCCATCCAAAGGGATTTTTAATGCGCCTGACCCACCTATTGGGGGTCCTTCATTTCCCTCTTTTTCTGAAGGGAGTTCAGTTGTAAATATGTACATTTTGTAAGCAAAGCATCAGCTGCCAGCAGTTGGGCAATTCACAGCTGGTGCCTCTGGGACATTTTTCACACCTTGACTTGTACAATTTATCTTTTGAAAGGTACTTCGACAATATTAATAATAATAATAATAACGGAATAAAACCTCATGTTCAGTTGGCTGTCTTGCGTGTCTCTCCCTTCCAGGACGCCCCTCCCTCCCCTCTACCTTTGCTGCCATGGGGTGGGGATATGGGCACGTGCGTGCGAGGGGCTAGGATTGGTTTTGCATTCATTGAGAACTGCTGGCAAGAATGGGGCTGTCAACTTGGGGTGGGGGCGGATGTCAGAAGAAAGGAAGCGGAGTAGCCACACTTTTTACAGGAGGGGTGGTTGTATTGCTCTGCTCCAGCTCTACAGCTCATCTCTTGATTCTGGAACATCCCGTGGTCTTGACTGGTTCTTCATCAGTTCCTTGGGGGTCCCAGCTTCCTGGTAAACCAGAAACCACAGGGTGTTATAACCCACGGGACCTTCCACAATTGGCACCTTGTGCTCCCCCCCCCCCGCCGATTGCCCACAGCCATTGTGCTTCTCCCTCGTCCCTCCTGCCCCCCAGGGCTACTCCTGGACCAAAACCTTCCTGCCTGACACAAAGACTCCCCCATCTTTCCCTGGAGGTGCTCCCCGTTCAGCGCAGGGGTGTCCTGCTCCCTTGGACCCAGCCCCGGTTTGTCAGGGGGTGCCTCTGGCCCTGAGCTGCTCTTTAAAGGAGGGAGGGGGGTTGAGCATCAGATCTGGGCCCAGAATGAGAATGGGAGTAGGGTGGGGGAACCTCTGTGTCTTTGACTGGGGAGGGGGACCGGCCCAAGTCAATGGGCATGTGGGGGGTAGGGGGCCACGTTGCTGTCCACCTGCCTCTCCTCTGGCCTTCAGTCCCGTTCTGATCTTCCTGGCTTTGAGGGAACGGCGGTCATCCCTTTGCATGGGCCAGTAGGTCTCTTCTCAGGTGGCAGGGATGGGAATCCTACAGCTTTCTGGACATTGCTGGACTGTGGTTCCCATCATCGCTGCCTCTTGGCCTGGAAGCTGATGGGAACTGCAGTCCAGCAACATCTGAAGACAGCCATATGGCTCCCATCCCTGGCCCACAGGTGTAGCATCTCTCTGCCCCTGTGGTGTTTGGGCTGCATTTGAATGGGTGACCTCTCGGGGCCCAACTGGGGTGGGGTCGCCCATTTCTTCCCACTCAGGACTTGGATTGGGGCCCATCTGGATCACCATGTTCAGTCTCAGGCACCCACCCTTCAGCATCAAGATGCAGGAGGGGTCTTAATGAGGGGTGGGGCCCCCTTGGTCATCTCTGGCTGGTGGGGGAGAAGGGGGCAAAACCCACTCCCCTGCCCTGGAGGAGGAGGAGGGGGCATTGGGCTGTGTGCCTCTGCTTATGTGTGTGGGTGTTTGGCACGTACCACGGGCTCTTCTTGAGGAAGGGGCTCCCCTCTGCTCTCCAGGAACCTCGAGAAGCTCTCCAGGTCTCTGGTGCCTCGGTACTCAGCCATCTGGGGGCAGAAGGGAGAGTGGCATCAGCCCAGAGCCGACCCCCTCCCTGTCCCAGGATGCCCTGCTCCCTGCCTGGAACTGGGCACGCACCCCTACCTTCCGGCCTCGTCCTGCTGGGAAGAAGTAGAGGGTGGGGTAGGCACGGATGGGGAGCTCGGCTACCTCGTTGGCAGTGGCGTCCATCTCCGCAATGATGATGTCCTCGTGGCCTTGGTACCTCTTGCCCAGCTCCTCCCAGGCAGGCGCCATGGCCTTGGAGTGGGGGCACCAGGGGGCATCTGCGGACAGAGCGGGCTGAGTAAGGGGACGCAGCTTCGCCCACCGCACAGGTGCTGGCTGCATCATGCCTGCATTTCTCCTCTCGTAGGGCTGCCCTTGCAGACGCCACAGAAGCTCCTGGGGGTCTAGGAGCCGCTGTGGGAACCTTTCTGGGGGCTGCCTCTTTGCCTGTGGGCCCCATTTCAGGCACTGCTTTTCCATTCAGGACAAAGCCCACACGTGCGAGAGAGAATCTGTCCCAGGGATGGCAATCCTGTGGCCTTCCAGACGATAATGGATTCTAAGATCCATCACCCTTTTTCTGGCTCAGGGTGTTGTTGGGACTTGCAGTCCAAGAACATCTGGGGGTCTCTAGGGTTAATACAACCTAATCAATACAATTCCAAGCCAAACCTGGAAAAAATATTTTTGGGAGGACCACACCTCCTAGAATTTCCTGGCCATGCCGCCCGGGAGGCTCTGGGGGCTACTTTCCCAGGCTCTGGTGGGGTGTGTGTGTGATGGGGGGGGTGACCCCATCATCAGTGTTGCCCAGCTCTTCGTGTCTCACACAAAAGCAATGCCAGCAGGTGCAAATTCACAAATGGGGAGTCCCCCACACACACACTTGCAGGCAGTGGGTTCCTTAAGGCACTACCCGGCCCTGGTGTGGCGGCCTGGAGCCTGGGTGGCCATCTGGCTGGATAAGGGTGACCCTTTGGTTGGCCAGCCTGTCTGCCAAGAGGCTGTTTGACCACCCACCCACAACCCTTTGCAGTTTTCTTGGGGGGACTGGGACACCCACCCACTGCCACAGCTTTGGCCTGGCTCAGTTGCTGAAAGGCACCAGGCCCAAGATGGCAGCCCACCTCTCTCGCTCTCCTTCTCCGCAGGATGTGACCGGGAGGAGGGGGTGAGGGCGGCACAAGGTACCACCACCAGCGCTGCCTCCTTGCACCACACAGGACATCTCTTGCCAGCGGCATTTTTAAAAAGCTTACGAAATTTGTCATTGAGAGCAAATTTGGGACAGCGGTATGAGTGTTCAATGGCAGCTCTGGAGGCTCAAATCCTTACTCAGTGATGTAAACCCACTGTGGGTGACCTTGGGCAAGTCACACACTCTTGGCCTCAGAGGAAGGCCGGCCATGGTGGCAAACCTCTGAATAAGTCTGGCCAAGAAAACTCTAAGTTGGAAACAACCTGAAGGCACATGACAACAACAACAACAAGGACATCGTCAGCCTGCGGTTACTGGTCACCAGACCCTCCTGGCTCCTTTGTGACCTGGCGTCAGGCGCCACGGCCATTGCGGCCAGACCGCGGAGCAGTTCTCCTTGACCAGCCGGCGGGGGGAGGGCAGGGGGCAGGAGCCCACTTACAGAACTTGACAAAGACGTCCTTGGTCTCATCCAGGGCCACTTGCTCAAAGTTCTGGCCCACCAGGATTTTCACCGGCCGCTGATCCCAGTCTCCCGGGACCTCCTCGCTCATCAGGTGGGGCTGAAGGATCGAGCCAAGGCAGAGATGGTGCTCAGGGCTTGCATGAGGAAATCTGCGCAATTGCCCGGACGCACTCAGAGCTCCCTTCCCCTTCCAGGGTGGAGGGCGGGGGGGGGACACCAGCCAGCAGCTGGGGCACATGCCATCAATTACCCCCGCCCACTGGGTGGGAGTGGAGAGGGACCAGGGAGGGACTCAAAGGGGGCTGGTGCCCCACAACATGGTGGAGTTTTCCCTCCAGCCTTGGTTCCTCGGCATAGGTCTCATTGCCACCAGACCAGACCAGACCAGACCCGCCCGCCCACCAGCTTGGGCGCTTGATTCACCTGGACTCTGCCCTCCAGCACAGCCTGGCAGAAGGCGCTGATGGCTGGCGCAGAGAGCCCCTCTTTGGTGTCCAAGCGATACTTCTTGTTGGTCTCGATGTGGATGAATCGGAGGGCAGGAACCTCGTGGCTCTTCAAGCCGAAGAAGTGGAGCAAGCCAGCTCCCTCCCCGTTGACATCGGCCAACACAAAGAGGACCTGCCGGTGGGGTGGGAAGCTCTGAGCCCCTCTGCTGGCACCCCCCCTCCCAACAGCAGTGAGTCAGAGTCAGACCTCCAAGTGAACAAGCATCAGGATCATAAGCCTGTCGGCACTGGAGGCCATCAGGGCCGTTGCTGAAGTTGGGAACTGGGCAGCTCCCCTGTGGCTGCTGCACTGCCTCCCCTCTAGCCCCCACCCAGACTCCCCAGACGGCAACAAGGTGTAGACTGAGAATGGCATTCAGGCTAGGAGGATTTGGGAAGTGCCAAGGGGCAAATGCAATGGCTCACCTGCCCCCGGAAGGCAGAGGCCGCTCCCCGGAAGCTTCCCAGGAGTTCCAGTTGGGACTCTACCGTCTTGTTGATGAAGAGCAGCAGATGGTTCGGGATCTTGGTCCCAAATATCTTGGAGGAGTTCTAAGGAGAAAGGGAAGGGATGGGCTGTGCGCGGGTTTGTCACAGGATGCCTGGAAGAACTGCACCACAAGATCCCACTCCATCCCCACAGTGTCCCTCCCCACCCACCACTCCCAGGGAGACATGGACAGCCGTGGCTGCACAGGAACCCCACCGCCCACAAGCTGGGCCTTCCCTGAGGGGCCACATCCCCCTTTGCTCTGAGCAGGACCCCAAGGAAGCTGAAGAGGCTAAGCTGCTTTCCATGCACCAAGGCAGGCGACTGCAGCTGCGAGAGGTTTCTGTGGACTTAGCCATGATGGGGTTGGGCCGGGCCCTTTGCACATGGAGCTCACCCTCAGTGTCCTAAGGGAGCCATGGGGCTGACTGGGCTTCAGGGGTGGGGACGGGGGCAGCTGAGGAGCTGTGCCTGGCAGAGGGGAGGGAAGGTCCCCCTGACCTGGCTCGTGAACTCCATCACCAGCTCCAAGCTCTGCACTGCAAGGAAGTGGGCCAGCTCCGCCGCCTCCAGGCCCAGCTCTTCATCAACTGGAAAGTCTGCCCGGGGAGCTTCATTGGCATCATTGTCCTGAAAAGGGGGTTCTTTTAGAGATCAGAAGAAAGAGCACTGGGCTCCTCTCTCAGCCAATGCACTGCCCGCCTCAAGAAGGGATGCTCAGCCCCTTGACGTGCACACAGCACACCCTCCCTGAATGGCACCAGCCTCACCGTCTTCCGAAAGAAGGTCACCGTGACCCCTGGAACACCATACTTCCGGAAGAGTTCTGGACGGTCAGTGAGGGCCATGGCCACATCGGTAGCATCACTGGCCACCTCATAGAAGAGATGCACGTCCTCACCCTGAAGGTCCTGTCAGGAGAAGAGCAGCCAGTGAGTGTGTGCACCTATGGCAGTAGTCCCCTTGCTCCTGCCCCCCCCACGGACCCCAAAGCTTCATCCCCAAATGCACCCCAGAAGACTCGCTTTGGCACCTTGAGGGGGGCTTGGCTTCAAAGGTGCCTCTTCCTCTCCCCAATGACAGGTGCAAGAGGGTGGCACCAGCAACCTCTGGGAAGCCCACGGGTGCCTGGCCAGCCCCGTCCGGAGGTGCCAGCCAATGACTCACGCGAAAGAAGCCAATCACTGCCACCGGATGGGTGTCCAGGAAGGCAGCAGCCTCATCCTCGCTCTTGAGCAGAAGGGCGCTGGGCCCGGCTTTCCGCCTTAGCCACATCGCAATCGCCTCGGCCTCTCGCTGGCCTGGCACAGGAAGAAGGCACAGGAGGCGGGGTTGTGGAGAGGGCCCTGGGAGTGGGTCTTCCCCAGTTCATAGAATCATAGAATTGCAGAGTTGGAAGAGACCATGAGGGCCATCCAGTCCAACCCCATTCTGCCATGCAGGAAATCTTGATCAAAGCATCCCCAACAGATGGCCATCCAGCCTCTGTTTAAAAACCTCCAAGGAAGGAGACCCCACCACGCTCCGAGGGAGTGTCTTCCACTGCAGAACAGCTCTTACTGTCAAAAAGTTCCTCCTAATGTTGAGGTGGAATCTCTGTTCCTGGAGCTTGCACCCATTGCTCCGTGTTCCAGTCTCTGGAGCAGCAGAAAACAAGCTTGCTCCATCCTCAACGTGACACCCCTTCAACAGAAGTGCAAGGGGGCAGGGGCCGGGCAGATGGGTTGGGGGGCTATCATGGGGCACTGAGAAGCTGCTGGCGCTGCTGGGATGGCATTGCCAAGCAAGCACCTGCCACTCAGCAGCCACACCAGGTCCCCTGTCTCTTGGGGGCACTGAGACAGAGGAAAGGGGTCTGAGGCAGAGTGGCACTCTTCAGTCACTCATTCATCCACCCACTTGTTTTAACAAGAGCAGTACAATTAAAAAGCATACTCACGATGCAGTTAAAATAATGCAATAATGCTTAAAACAAATTCTCAAATGCTCACTTCAGCATGAATGGATCCACCCCCGCAGCATGCCTGGTCAAGTAAACTTCGCAGGGAAGGACAGGCAAAACAGACATTTTTAGTACATTTAAGCTCCCAACGGCTGGCTGCTGGCTCACTTCGCAGGGAGGGTGGCAGGAGATGGCAGAGGGCAAGGAGGCAGCAATCTTCATGGGCCCTTTTTGGAGCAGCCACCCAACAGATGGAGGGAGCACTCAGAGCTGACCACCAGCTCTGCCTTTCCCTGGCACCCCACGGGAGACCCCTCAAAGCAACCATCTCAGGGGCAAAATGGCTGCTCAGGCAGCTGTGCCCCCCAACACCACAAACTCAGGCTGGGAGCAGAGAGTGGCATCAGAGAACCGGGTCCCGTGATGCAGGTATCCAAGTTGTTGTAGTCCAGGGCAACACCAGCGCTGAATTTTGCTTGCCGGCAGCACTGGTAGCATCAGCTTCCAGTCCCCCCTCAAGGGTAGGCCTGCCCCAGAGCCTGCCTCCTCCTTGGTCCACTGGCTGCTTCCAAATGGAGGCTGGCTGGCGACCATGGCAGTGGGTGGCCCAGGCTGGCAGGTCAGGCTCCGTGACCATTGAGGGCACATCTGCCCTGGTGGCCCCATGGCTCTCACCTGTGTAGTCCGTGGGGTGGGTACGGTTGCCCTCCCGGAAGAGCTTGAGGGCTGGGTACCCAGAGACACCAAACTCCCTGCGCAGCTCCAACTCCTCTGTCCCGTCCACCATGGCCAGTCTCAGTGTGGCGGCTGCCGTCTCCTCCTCCAGCAGGGCAGCTGCCTTGGCATACTCAGGCGCCAATGCTTGGCAGAGCTCGCTCCAGGGGGCATCTAGCAGAGAGAAGGAAGGCAGCTCCAAAGGCAGCATTGCCAAGAGAAACACAGCGGCAGGTGGGGAGGAGGGCCCTCCGGACAAAGAAAATGGGCCACATGGGGGCAAAAAGGGAAAACTCACAAGACCCCAGCTGAATGCCCAGGCCACCCCCTCAAGTTCCATGCCTGACATCTCCAGCCTTGCGAGGCCAGTTGGAAGGAGGAATCTGAGGCAGGGAGTCTGGAAACGGCTTGAAATGGCTGCAGAGGCGCCACTGGGCTTACTTTATACAAGGCAGCTCCCCGTCCGGTCCTGTGCTAATAATGCTCACAGGGACACTTCTGCCCTGGATGCCATGATGGCTATGGCTTGAAAAGACCAAATCCACAAATCCACAGGTGAGGAAGGTGAGGTGGAGAGGCTCAGCTCGCAAGGGGGAAGTGATGCTCAGACCAGAGTTTGGCTGTGTCCTGGGGCAGCCGGTAGAGAGCAAGTGAGCACATGCTGCCTAGTGGCTGGTGGGCTTCCCAGTGGGGGCCTGGAAGGAGACCAGCCACTGGGCCTGTCCTTTGCATGCCAGCCTGGTCCCCTGTAGCCACACAGGCACTGTTTGCGTGTCAGATGACCCCTGGCAAGGCTTTTGAGGCACCACATGGCTTGTTTACTTTTCCAAGGTGCCCCTGATAGGTATGCTTTGTCGAGCTGAGCTGCTGCCTCACTCCAACCAGGAACAGCCCTGCAGTGAGGCTTGTGGGAGTGGTGCCTGGCCCTGAAGCGAGGAGGAGGCACAAGTTGCGGCCCCAGCCAGCCTACCAGCTGCTGGCCAGCTACCTCCCTGCCCTACTGGCCCCTGTGAAAGAGACAGGGGCGGCCATGGGCTCTGCAGTCCAAACTGGGCCCCCCTCCTTCATTCCCACCAGTGGGAGGCTCTCCCAGAGCACACGGGTGCCCCCACGGATGGCCCTGATGACCGTCTGGACATGGCTTGCCCCAGGGTGGTCCACCCACCCACCCAGCCCTTTGTATGCTCACAGAATAACACCAGGAGCAGCCGGTATTTCTGCAGGGCCTGGGCGAAGTTGTGCTGGTTGAGGACCAAGACTGCTTCCTCCTCCTCCTCCTCCTTGTCCGGCTGCTTCTCTGCCAGGGTCTTGCCCTCCGGAGCGCCCGCCAAGTGTGCCCAGGCCACTGCCAGCCACAGCAGTAGCAGCACCAGCAGGGTTGTTGGGAAGTGGCCCATGATGGTGGCACCTCAGAGGGAAAAGCGTCCAAGCAGTCCAGCCGCCACTCGGTAGAGCCAGGAGAAGACAGGCAAGGCAGGGCGGGGCCCAGATAAAGCCCCAGAGCACTGGCGCCCCCTCCCCTCCCCTCCCCGCCCCGTGGATTCACGTGGCCCTTTGCGACTGGCTGTGCCACCCAGGAGGAAAGTGGCCGGTGGGAGCTGCACCTTGGCCACCATCTCTGCTGCCAGAAGCTTTTTGGGGTGGGGTGGCGTTGAGAGTTGCCCGCACCCCACCCTTTGCGCCAGGCCTGGCTGTTGAACACGGGGTGCGTGTGTGAGAGAGAGAGGTGTCCCCTCCTTGTGCCACAGAGCAGAGCAAGGTGTACCTGCTGACTCAGAGCAGAAGGCGCCCCAGAGGAGTCAGGGTCAGGGGCTCTTTTGCTCCCCACACAGGCATCTCCAGTCCAGCCTTGCCCCTCTCTTCTAGGGTTCATCTGACTGACTCGGGGTTTGGGGGGGGGTTGCAGAGTAGTAGGGAAATGTCCGCACACGCTGCTCTTCCCCCCCCCCCACTGTAGTCCACTTTCCCCATCCTGTTTTGTGGCTGACACCTGACCCTTGGACCTCCGTTGAGAACTGCAGAAGGATGTCATGGTGGGGTCACAGGGCCCCCTTCAAACTGCCCATTGTACCCTTCCTGCACCCAAGTTTGGCCAGGGGAAGGGGAACAGTTGAATCGACCACGTGCCTTTTCAGGCTGGTTTCCGAGCTCAGACCAGGTGGCCGTGGCCAGCCCCAAAGGGGCCTCCCGGTAAGAAGCCACCCGGGCAAAGCCACGGATGGTCTCTTGGGCAGCTCTGCCGGGGGCCTGTCCCTGGACCCTGCCTGCATGAGGTCCCTCACCTGCACAACACCGCCAGCAACGTCTGAAGCAGCCTGTAGGCCTGGGACTCCAGCCTCCTCCAGCATCGCCACTGTTCTTGGTTTCTTTTTTCTTTTAAACATCTTTTGCCTGCTGAAGAAGCCAGTAGAGCCTCGAAAGCTTGCATCGTGTGTTTGGCATTTGGTTAGCTAATAAAGGTGTCACTCTTTTGTGGATGTTGGATTTTATCCCTGGGTTGGCACTGGAGGCTTCTCTTCTCCTTCACTGGGAGAGGTTGAAACGGCCAAGGCCGAGCAGGTGAGCAGAGGCACTGCGGACCCTGCAGCCCTCCTCGCTGGGCCAGGCCAGGCCAGGCTCTCCCTCCCTCCCTCCCTCCTTTCCAGGACGCCGCCGGCGGGCGCCTCTCTTCGGGGCCACCGAGTCCAGGCACGGGAGGCCGGCGGAGCGCAGACCCCTCAGCCCGGGACCCCGCGGGAGACGCCGGGGGGCGCGAGGGGGGCAGGGAGGGAGGCACCGCGCACAAGGCCGGGGGGAGGGCGGGCCAGGCGGGGGCCATGGAGGGGGTCCCGGCCAGCGCGGGAGGCGAGGAGGGGGTCCGCGGTGCCTTCCGCTCAAGGGGAGGTGGGGGGGGGCTTCAGAAGGCCCTTCTTCCCATCTGCCGGGACGGGAGACAGGGGGTCCCCTGGGATCCTGGGGGCTGGGAAAAGCAGGGGCGCCCTCCCTTCTTCCTTTGGGGCTGGGGGCCCACGCCTGCCCTTGCCTCCCTCTCCCCGCAGGAAGGGAGCCTCTGCCTGCACCGGGCGGCCTCCCGGGGCCCAAGAAATCGCCGCCGAAGGGACCGGAGCCGCCTCCCTGGCCTTGATTGCGGGGGTGGGCGGCGGGGGGCTGGCAGGGAAAAGCGCAGTGCCTCCACGGTGGGTGGGTGAGTGGGTGCGTGGGTGGTTTCCGCCTCGGGTGCCTCCCCCTCCGCCCTCCCTCCCTGGGGGCGCCTCGCCGGGCGGGAAGGAACCGGGGGGGGAGGACCCCCCGGAAGGCGGCGGGTGGGCTCTGTCCGCCTCCTGCGCTGCTCTGCCAACGCGACCCTCCCGGGGGTCCCCGGGGAGCGAGGCTCGGGCCGCCCAGAAGGGGGTCCAGGGCGAAGCCCCCCGGGGCCCAGAGGGTGGCCAGCGCGGGTCAGTCCAAGACCACGCGGAGCTCCAGGACGACCCCCGCCTGCAGACTCCAGCCCGAAGATGGAGGAAGCTGTGGGCCGCGGGCCCTGGGTTCAAAGCACCGACCCTCCCCGCAAAGAGCCGCCCATGCCCCGAAGTGGCGGCGGGGGGGGGAGTCCCGGGACCTCCATCGAGCCCTGCCACAGCCCCGCCCTTCTGGGGGCCCTGGACCCCCCCCGGACCCCTCCGTGGGGGCTTCGCCGTCGCCGCCGTGGCCCAGACCGCGCGCTCCCTCCGCCCGGCCACCGCGGGTCGCGAAGGCACAGAAACGGGGCGGGGACACGGGGGCTTTTTACGGGGGTCCTCCCGAAATCCCGGCCGGCCACACGGGGGGGGGGGGCAACCAACCGAGGCGGGTCTGGGGTCCATCGGCGGCATCGACCCGCCGTGGCGGAAGGCGACCCCAGGCCGGGCGGGGGGGCGGGGCGCTTGGGGCGCTCTTCGGGGGTTTGCCCAAAATAGCTGCCCCTGCGCGCGGAGCCCACGCGCGTTTGTTCCGCTCGGGAAAGGCGCGTGGGGCGTCCCGCGAGTTTTCCGCTTTGAACCGCCGCCGCCGCCGCTTCCCCTCGGACACGGAGTCTCGGGCGCAACCGCCTCTGACGGCTGTGCGAGACCCGCTTCTTTCGGGGCGGAAAACCCCGCTTTCCGCGATTTGCAGACGCCCTTCCGTCCGCTCCGCTTGCTTCGGGGCCCCTTTCCTCCCGGGGATTTGGGGGGGCGGAGGGCCCGAGTGGATCCCGCGGGAGAGCCAGGGGGCGGGCAGGATCCCCTGCGTGGGCCACATCTGGGCGCCCCTCGTCCTGGCGGAAGGGGGCGAGGGGCTGGCCGAGGGGTCCGCGGCGGCGGCGGCAGGGGGCAGCCGAGAGGCGCCGGGAGGGAGGGACGGAGGGAGGGAGGGGGGCTGACCCGCCGCCTCCGCCTCCGCCTCCGCCTCGGCCTCGGCCGCCTCCCGGGCTCCCTCCCCAGCCGGCGCCATGACCGTCGGCGCCCTCCTCCGCCCCGGGGGCGGCCCCCGCCTCCAGCTGCCCTGCCTGGCCAAGGTGAGGGGCGAGGGGCGAGGGGCGAGGGGGTTGCACCCGCCGCCATCCTTCCTTCCTTCCCCCCGGGCGGAACGGAGGCCCCGGCCGTGGCGGGAGGGCCGCGCTGCTGCCCCGGGCGCCCCCGAGGCGGCGGCGCGGTCTGAAGGGGTCTCCTCCCTCCCCTCCCCTCCCCTCCCCTCCCCTCCCCTCCCCTTCGGCAGATGGAGCGGGTGGTGGTGGGCATGCAGGACCCCGACATGGGCGTCAAGATGCGCAGCCAGCGCCTCCTCATCACCGTCATCCCGCACGCCGTGACCGGTGAGGAGCCGCGCGGAGGGGGGGCGAGGGCGGGGGGGGTCTGAGCCCTGCGGCCAGTCCCCTTCGTGGGGGGCCGTGGGCCTCTCGGGGCGTGGGCTGTCCGCGGAGCGTCCGGCCTGACCCCCCCTCCGCCTCCTTCTCCTCTCCGCAGGAAGCGACATCGCGCAGTGGCTGCTCCAGAAATACGCCATCTCGGAGGAGGGTGAGTTCCCGCGCCGCCCCCGCCAGGGAGGCCCCCCCCCACCCGGGGCAGAGGGGCAGCTTCGAGCGGGGGCGGGGCTTTCCCTCCTTGGGGGGCTGCCAGGGGCACACTCCCCCGGGCGGGGCGGGGGCAGACCATGCCTGCCCTGGGTGCCGCTTTTGGGGGGGGGGGGGCTCTGGCCTGGCCGTGGCCTCTTTCAGCGGGGGGGGGGCTCTTCCCTCTGCCATTGCAAGGGGGCGATGCCTGGGAGTTGCTGTGGGGGGCTCAGCAGGGCTGGCGGGGGGGGGACTCGCCCCCACCGCTGATTCCCCCCACCCTCCCCCAGAGTCCCTTCACCTGGGCAACCTGATCGTCAAGCATGGCTACATCTACCCCCTGAAGGACCCTCGCAACCTGGTCTTGCGCGTGGATGAGACGCCCTACCGGTTTCAGGTCAGTCCGTCAGGGAAAGAAAGGCCTCCTGTGGCCAGAGCCCCCTGCCCTCTCCCTGGCTGGCGGAGGGGGCTTCGGAGCGCCCTGACCGGTGGGGCAACACGGAGAGCTGGCCCCTCTCGCACCAGCCCCCCTTCTCTCCACCAGCCGCTGGCTCAGAGCCCCCCTCTCTGTGGCCCACAGACCCCCTACTTCTGGATGAGCACCAAGTGGCCGGCCACAGAGCTGGATTATGGTGAGTCCTGCCAGAGCCTTCCCCTCCACACGTGGGGTATGGGGGGTGCTGCCACCCCCAGGGCCGACCCCCAGCAGACTCTGCGCAGCGTGGGGAAGGCGGCAGGGGAGCGGCCCCCAGGGAGCAGCCGGCCGGTGACTGGCCCCTCTCCCCTGCCTGCTTTCAGCCGTCTACCTGGCCAAGAAGAACATCCGGAAGCAGGGCGAGCTCCTCGGACACGAGAAGGTGAGGGGCCTGGTGGCAGGTGGGGGCTCAGTGAGGCTGCCCCAAAGTGCTGGTGGGGCACCAGGAGCCTGCTGGGGTCTCCTAGGCCCAGCGCTGCCCACTCCCAGCGCCCGTCGTGGGCACCTGCCTCCCAGTTGCTGTTCTTAAGTTTCCCTCCGGCAACCCGAATGAGTCCGTGCGTGGGGGGGGGGTGGGGAGGTGGCCCTGTGGGTCTGACGAGGGTCCCTCCCGCCAACGCCCCCATCTTGCAGGATGACTACAACCAGCTCCACAAGAGAATCAACCACAGCTGGGACTTTGTGGTGATGCAGGCGCGTGAGCAGCTCCGGTGAGTTGCCGGCAAGGCTTTCTCCAGGCATGGAGAGACTGCAGTGCCCAACATCCCCCACCCCATTGGCTAGTGAGGCTGCTGGGGGAGTTGCACCCCATGGCCAGCCTCTGTCCTACAGTCGTGGCCTTTGGAGGCCAGGGAGGAGCTGGATGGGGTGGGTGGTTGGGGGAGGCAAGCGGGTGCAGAAGGAGGCTTTGACGCCCCCTCCTCTCAACAGGGCAGCGAAGCAGCGGCGGAAGGGGGACCGGATCGTCATCGAATGCCAGGAACAGGCCTACTGGCTGGTCAACAGGCCCCCTGTGAGTGGGGGGAGGGCACAGCCCAGCCTGGCAGCAGCCGCCACTCTTGGTCATGGTCTTTGACTGCAGCACCTATCATCCCTCTCTGCTGGCTGGGCTAGCTGGGGGCTAATGAGGATTTCAGCAGTCAGGCAACATCTGAAGAGCCCACCCACTCCCTTTGCCTGGCTCTGGACCCAGAGCCCTCACACCGCTCCTGGCTGTGGAGGTGAAGGCGGTCAGTCACCCTGACAGTCCGCTTGGGCCACAGAGAGCCACCCCTCGGGCTCCAGGCAGTGGCTGGTCTATCCCTCCCTCCCTCCCTCCCTCCCATGGTGGTCACTAGATATCCCAAAGGCAAACCCAACACACATTGGAAACTGTTTAATGCAGTGTAGATGTGTAAATAGCTAGTGCTCAAAACAATTTGTAAGCCGCTCTGATAGCCTTGTGACTGAAGAGCGGGGTATAAATAAATAAATAAAAATAAATAAACCTACCAGCACAACAGCCCCCTCTCTCTGGCCCCTTGGCTGATGGTCAGAGGTGGTCATCATGGCTGGGGGCCGGGAGATTCCACCTAAACATTATTAGGAAGAACTTCCTGATGGTCAGAGCTATTGGACAGTATGGTGGAGCCTCCTCCTCTTTGGAGGTTTTTGAAAGAGAGGCTGGATGGCCACCTGCCATCGGGAGGGCTGGGATGGTGTCTTCCTGCCTGGCAGAACAGGGTTGGACTAGATGCCCCTTGGGGTCTCTTTCAGTCTAGGATCCTATGATTCCTTCCCCTCCTCTTCTTTTGCCTCTGTGAATGCTTCCAGTGCCCCATTAAGCCCCCCCATGGTTACAGGGGCTACCGTGTCTCATTGGGCCGCCTTCTGGTCTACATGCAGCCTTTGCCCCTGGCCACTGCTTGGAAGGGGGGGCATGCAGCCTGCTCAGTTCTGCCCCCAAGAGTGCTGTACAAGTGGGGGACCCTGTGTGTGTGTGTGTGTGTGTGCGCGCGCGTGCATGCATGGAGGAATTGTAGGGGCTACTCGGACACTGGTTCTGTTGGCCTTCTCTGCTCGTGAGCCCTGAGCCATACAAGTGGCTCCAGGAGTTTGGGGCATCCTTGGGAGCGGGCAGGGGCCCTGGGGGGGGTTTTCCCCTAGGAAAGGGGCCAAGGAATGCCTTGCTCTCTTCTGCCTCCAGCCTGGAGTCACAGATGTGATGGATCAGGGCCCTGAGCGAAGGAACCACCACAGCTCCCGGGTGCAGCTGGTAAGGGGATGGCGTGAGATGAGGTGGGTGGGTGGTGGGCTTGTGCTGGGGGGGGGTTGTGTTTTTCTCATGGTGGTGAAGTCCCCCCTGCTCCTTAGTGGTGGTTGGGTGGGTCTACCTCCTAGGAGAGGGCGCAGTGGCAGTGCCCTCAGGCTGCCCGTGGCTTCTGTGGGCAGCCCTGGCCTTTCTGACCCTCTGGGGGGGGGCAATGAGGGAGACGTCCAATTGGGGGGGTGGCAGGCCATGTCTCTGTGTTACTAACTCTGATGTGTCTGCTTCGTCCTGTCTCTGTGGCCAAGGTGGGGGGGGGGAGTGGGGAGCAGATCCCCTGGTGACCCTTCTTTCTTGATCTCAGGGCAGAATGTCCTTAATGGTCATTCTACTGAGGGAGGGTGGGGCAGTCTTGTGTGACCTCTGTGTCTGGGCTGGAGGAAGTGGGAGGGGGCTGCCGGTGTCTCTGCCTTGCTTCTTCCTCTGCCCCCCCCCCACCTGCAAGTTCCCATGGACCGCAAGGGCCTGATCTCTTTTCTCTTCTGTGTGCTGCTTTGTCCGTCTGTGCGTCCACGTAAGTCACTAACACGACTACAGATGTGTCGCTTGTGGCTGGGAGGGGTGGATGGGCTGCCCCCTTGGCTCTTGGGGGTGTGGAAGTGAGGGGGGCTAGGGGCTGGGGAGGCACCTTTGGAGATCAGGGATCTCTCTGCAGGAGAACTGAGGCATGGCATGGGAACATTTCCAGGTCCAGTCCTGGCAGCCTCTCCCATTAAGCAGATTGGGGGCAGCCTGCTCCGTCTAGTCCCCTAGCCTGGATGAGGCCAGTGTCTGCCTGCCCCATGGGATTGGGGTGTGTGCCTGTCAAGTGCTGGGAAGGAGGGTGGCCAGACTCCTTTTGGTGTGGCCTTTGACCTCCGTTCTTCTCTCCTTCCGCTCAGGAGAAGAACGCAGACTTCTACAAGCGGGAGGTGAGTGGGGTCTGCCCAGCGCAGGGGGGCTTTGGGCCAGGTGTGGGGCTCCCTCTGGGGGAAAAGGCCCAGCTCCAAAGGTCCAGGGATGGCAGGTGGGGGGGGGGAGCAACAGCAGGCACTGAGGACTTGCAGGTGGGAGTCGCTGAAGGGAGCACCCCCCGCCACTGATTGTCCGGTGCCTCCCCACAGGAACGGCTTCAGGGGCCCCACTCACTCTACTGGTAGGGTGTGTCCATGTCCATCCTTGGGGTGGGGGGCACTCTGCAGTGGGACGGGGTCTTTAGGGGCTAGGGGACCCTGCCTCACCCTCTCCTCCTCCTGCTGGCAGATCCGTTACTTCCGCACTGCCATGAGCCGGACCCGTGTCAAGTCCTCTGTTTGCTTGGAAGGGTAAGCGCCCGGCCAATGGCTCTTGGTTTCTGACCCCTGAATAAGGCCAAATGGGTAGCGCCGACTGCATGGCCCACAGCCAAGAGTCTCCATCCATCCATGCACTGGCGAAGCAGCACAGCGTGTGAATAGTCATGCAGATTGGGGCCAAGCATTTGGCACTGTTCGTTAGCCCTTCGTAGTCTGCACTGCTGAATTGCATGTTTGGCATGTTGAGCCATTTCGCCCATTTCAGGAGGTCACCAGGACTGCCCTCCTAAAAGACAGCATCCCCCTTCCTCTATGCACCTCCTGGACATATTCTTGTTGACATCCTTCCCCGTCCCTCAAACATAATCCATTTCCCCCCTCCCAACCCCCCCAGCCTGCCTGCTGCAGCTTCTGCTGTGGGACCAGTCCCCCCCCGCAGCACTGTCAGAGCTTTCTACCCCCCCCCCCCCAACTCAGTGCTTCTGCTGTTCCTCTGTTGCAGATACATCAAGTTCAATGAGCAGTACGTGCCTCATGACCCCATCATGTCTGGCTGCCTTCCCAGTAATCCCTGGATCACAGATGACACCATGTACTGGGCCATGAACGCCCCCACGTAAGCACCACCTCCCCACCCCTCAGGGAAGGGGGGCTCCCTCTTGGCTGCTGCTCTTGCTGTGGGGAGGAGAGCCGCCGTACCCCAAAAGGTCTCTTCCCCTGCCCTGCCTGTGTCGCATGGCCAAAACAGGCCTCTTCCCGCCCCCCCCCAGGGTGACGGCCCCCACTAAACTTCGGGTGGAGCGCTGGAGTTTCGGCTTCAGCGAGCTCATCAGTGACGCCCTGGGCCGAGTCCAGCTCCTGGAGTTCCTCAAGAAGGAGTTCAGCGGTGAGACCACCTGCTGGTGTTGGGGGGGGGAGTCTCCAGGGGGTGGGGAGAAGCACCATGAGGGCCCAACTGGGCTGGGTCAGCCACTTCCTGGCCAGACAGGGGTGTTGAGTGGGACAGGCCGAGGGAAGGGCCGCATGTCAGCCCGCCCCTTCTCATGACCACGGTAACCACCAGACTGGGCTGGAGGGCTGGGGAGGGTGCTGATCCCCAATGTCCCCCATTCCTGCCCCTCGTTTTGTGCAGCTGAGAATCTGAGCTTCTGGGAGGCGTGTGAAGAGCTGCGCTACGGAGAGCAGGCGCGCATTGCTGAGATTGTGGACTCCATCTACCAGTGAGTGGCCGCTTCTTCCTGACCCTCCTGGTGGAGTGGGAGCCCAGGGTGGTGGTCCTGAAGGCCTGGAGCCAGGGCCCCCCTCCTCCCCCTCCCTTGGCCTTGACAGGAGCCCTCTGCGCCCCCACAGAAGGCCTCCTGCCCAGCCCCACCAGCTTTGGGGCACCCTGGTAAGGTGCCTGTGGTCCCCTCAGGCAGTTCCTGGCCCCTGGAGCAACCCGCTGGGTCAACATCGACAGCAAGACCATGGAGCGCACCCTGGAGGGCATCAAGACGCCCCACCGCTACGTGATGGATGACGCCCAGATGCACATCTACATGTTGATGAAGAAGGTGCTGGGAAATGACCCCCCTGGCCACCAAGAGGGGGGACCTTGGGGCTGGCTCTGCTGCCTGCAGCCCTTTTCCCCGTTGGAGGGCACAGCCCCGGTGGCCCGGCCGCTGGCACGGGGTGGGCAGTGAGGTGGGCAGTTCTCTAAGCTCTTCTGCCTTTCCTCCCCACCAGGACTCGTACCCCCGTTTTCTTAAGTCGGACCTCTACAAGAACCTGCTGTCAGAGGCCATCATCCCGCCAGAAACCAAGAGGCGGTGAGCGAGGGGGGAGGCAGTGGGAGGGGGGGCACTGCTTTCTACTGCGCCCCCTGACCCTCTCCTCTCCCCCCCGCAGTGTGTTCCCCTTCATGCGGAAGCAGCGCCACCCCAGCCCCAGCCCGGCTTTGCTCCCCCCTCCCGGGGATTCCGAGGGAAGAGGCGAGGAGAAGACCCCAGCTGCACCGCCGGCCCCTCCGGAACCCCCCCCTGAGCAGCAGCAGCAGCAGCAGGAGGAGGGGGGCACCTAGCGTCACTCCCACCCTTTGCAGCTGAAGATGCCCCCCCCCATCCCTACCAGTGTGAGAAGGAGAGAGGCAGCCACTGTGTGCCGGCAGAAATGCTCCCTGGAATCCAGCGCAGCCCCTCAGCCTCTTCTGTTGGCATGGCCACCCCCACTACTCCTGCCCCCCCCCGCACATGACCGGAGACAAGCCATATGGGGGCTAATGGCCGTCCCAGACCTACTATGCACCCCTTCTTCTGCCTTATGTGCCCTGCTCCCCACTTTCTGGCTGAGCCACCTTGCCTCAGGAATTGCCACTCCTCCTCTCCTGCCCACTCCCCATGGCCTAATCCTGGCCACTGGGCCTTTGCTCATGGTGCCATCCCACTCGCTCGGAGCAGGTGAGACGCCTTGCCTGGCTCCACCCCCTTCCCTTCGGTCCATGGATGATGACTGGCAGGCAATAAAGCCCCGCTTGGAGATCAAGGTGGTTGGTGCTCTCTTGTCTCTGTGCTGCTGTTGAGGTTGGGAGATACAGATCCCCTCCTGCGCATGGAGGTGGAGGACTTCCCTTTCTGTTGGTTTAGGAATGCTGCCTTGAACCCAGGGCCCACTGCCCCTTCACTTCATGCATCTAGGGCTAAGCTCCATGCATTGTGGGGTGGGGTGGGGGATGGCACGTGGTAGCTTTGGTCTCACCTCTGGAGGGTTTCTGGGACCTCCAGGACTGAAAGCCAGCTCCTGGAGCTAGTGTGAGGGAGGCCTGCCCCCTCCCTCAGCCACTTCCAGGGAAAACCCCACAGCTGAGCATGTGGGGGAATCTCAGGGCCATCTTCCCCTGCTCTGTCCCCTCACCAGCCATTTCTGGGGCTCAGCAGGCATTTGCTGTCTGCAATTTAAGAGGATTACTGGCTGGAAGGGAAAAGGGCCAGGCAGGCAGGTGGCCAGCATCACTTCCCAGCGGCCATCCTTTCAGGCCTCTGCCGGCTCTTCCAGGCAAGGTTGCCCCACTAAGAGGCCCTAATGTTTTCGGCAGTGAGGAAAGGTCTGTGGGCAGAGTTTCCCTGTGGGACAACACACCTCACCCCCTTTGATTTTTATGTGGGTCTGGGTAAACGTTTGAACCAATAGGGCTGAAATGTCTCCTTCTACATGGAGATTGCTCCAATCGCTCCCTTTCCATTTCTGCCTAAATACCCTGAAGGCCCCAGATCGTATGTGATGTTAGAAGCTCAGCAGGGTCAGCCGTGGTTAGTACTTGGATGTAAGACCACCAAGGAATCCCAGGTGCTGGAGGCTCAATTTCAGAGAAAGAAAAAGGCAAACCCACTTCTGAGGATCCCTTGCCTGAGAGAACCCTGTGAAATCCATGGGATCACCATCCCCTTTCTTTCTCAGCTTGGTACCCCCTCCCTCTCATTTTTCCTCCTAGTTGCTCTCTCCAGTTCTTAACCTGCACAGGTGCCTCCCCCAACTTCCACCCTCAACTGAAGGGGGTCCTCATACAAAAGCACCCCCTGCCTGCTCATGTTTGGGAGCGTCCAGTGGATAGGACGCATCAGAGGTGGGCACCCTTTTGCAGGGGGTCACACTTCCCCACACAACACAACCCTTGCCAGGAGACAGCCACCTCACTGCTTCCAAAGAGGACACAGATCACTGCAGCTCCTTCCCAGCAGGGCAAACGGTCTGCTAGCGCCTGAGTAGCCCACTGGTCTGCGGGGAAACTGAGGCAGCTCTCCACCCTGCCACTGGGCCAGAGAATCCAGTTACTGCTGGCAAAAACCAGGCACAGCCTGTCCTCTCACGAGGTGTCTGTGCTTCTTCCCTTCCCCCATCTTGCTTGCTAATCCCAGCTTCGCTAACTGCTGCCACGAGCAGATGGAAGGAAAGCCTGTTAAGTGTGTGTCCGGCCAGGGGTCCAGTGGGTGGGAGCTGAGGCATTTATTTGGTGAGCCTCTGCTGGCCTGAAAGGGGCAATGCTGGCCAAGAGCAGGCAGCTGCTCCTGTGTATGTCAGCCGGCAAGCCATCGGTGGCTCTTGCTTTTTCTCATGGTTGGCACCCCCAACACCGTTTGCCCCCCGAATATAGAATCCTAGACTTGGAAGAGACCACCATGGCCATCCAGTCCACAATCAAAGCACCCCTGACAGATGGCTCTCCAGCCTTTGTAGATAAAAGCACCCCCCCCCCTTTCCAGTCCCTGGCGGCATCTCCAAGCAGGGCTGGGAAGGCCCTTTGAGCCCAGAGAGCGGTGGGTCCCTCCCAGCCAGGTGGCCCAAAGTGGCACCCAGAGACCCCCCAAGAAGCCAAACGCCTTGGACACCAGCATCCGCTTATGCCAATGTGCGTCATCTGCAGGGCAGGCTGAGCACAGGTGTGTGGGTGTGCAGGCTGTGCCCAGAGCAGCGGGGACAAGGCTTGTGTTCTCACACACACACAGAGCCTTTGAGGCCGTTGTGGGTGAAAGCATCTGCTCTGGGAGAAGCAGTGAGCCCTTGCCCTGTGGGAAAAGGGAGTCCACCGAGGGGCTTGTGCTCCTGCTCCAAAAAGGGGAGGGGGTTTCTGGAGAGAAGCTCCTCCACCTGGCTGGCTGGCTGAGCAGGGAAGGGCCTTGCGGTGTCTCTGGGGGAGAGGGCTCCAGGCCCAGGTGGAAAGGGAGGACGGGCAGGACAGAAAGGTGGTTGGTGGTCTTGTGCTTGCACTGGCCACTGGAGACAGGGAAGCCACCCCGTTTGCCTCCCCCCAGTCAGACCAGTGCTTCTCCGCCTCCACCCCCCCCCCAGTTGGAGATGCCGAGAGCCAGGCTGGGGAGGCCGATAATGGCACTGTAGCTGCTGCCACCCCACCCATGGCTAACAGGTCTGAATCTTCTGCCTTCCAGTGGTGGCAGTGGGAGCAAAAAGAGCAGCAGAGTGGAGTGGGGAGCCTGACCCCACCAGCCCCCCTTTTCATGCTGGGAAATGAACCTCAGTGGATGCGTGTGGGGGGGGAAGCTGTAGCAGAAGCAGTGCCAAAGGTCAAGGGGGGGCAGTGGGAAGGGGGTGCATGTCCTGTTTTGGGAGCAAAGGGCCAAGGCAGGAGCCCTTCTAGCCCCAAGCAAGAGTGTCACTTCAGGGGGGGTCCTGGCAGCCCCACATATCGCTGCAGAAGAGCCCCTGCGGGAGGCCAACAAATCTCCCAAAGGGGGAGGGTCCTGCGTGTGCTTGTGGGAGGGGGAACCAGAATGGCACCCCTGCTTAAAAAAAGGCTGACGCACTCTCACTTGGCACTATGCCCCAGGTGGGCGGGCAGCATTGCCTAGTGGTAGGCCTGCCCATGGATGGGAAGATGGTGCTGAGCCAGGAGAGCCCTGGGAGGACAGTAGTGGCCTGGCAGGTGGGGGGGGGGTAGACTCACCTGTGGGGACACAGCACACTGCGGGCAAGGCAAGGCGCTGGCCTTCCTGCCTGTGGAAGGGCCCAGGAGGGCCACCTGGTCTTGAGGATGCCCGGACAGGGGTATTGGCTCCCAAGCAGCCTGGGAGTGTCAGGGGAAATGGATGTTGCAATTAAAATCCATGTGCCCTTTTAGATAGTTTTAATCACCAGGCAAAAACAGCCAGCTAGTCTTGCTGAAGGTTGTAAATCTGTCAGGATTGGCGCCCTGGTTTGTGTCTTGAGCCTGGCCTTTTCAAGGTAAACAGAGTAGAGATGGGAATAGTTACTTCCGTTTCTCAGAGTGAATTGAATGTCTTGTAAGCTTTTCATTATAAAAGCAGGAGAGAACTTTAGTGTATGCAATGCAAGCTGCCTTTTCTCTTTTAGTTTTGAAGAAACCTTGGAGAGACACAGAAGCAGAAATGAATGCTCTGTGTATTTTGTTTAACTTGTTAATCTTACAATAAAGCTATGGAAGCTTTTTGGACTCTACTGGATTTTTACCAGAGATATGCAATCCTTTTGCTCAAAGCTCATGCCTTCTGCTGAAACTCTGCAACAGTCTCACTGCCTTACCAGGCAGAGTGAGCATCAAATTTCCTGAGGGAGATGGTGCCCCTGGCCGTGTCCCTCCAGAAGAGCCTCTGGGGTCCACAGAGGGACCTCCCACCACAACTAGCGAGGCCTGAGGGGGCTACCAAGGTGGCGAGGGGGACAAGGAATGTGGCCCTTGGTTAAAGAACATGCCTTTCAGTGTGCATTCACTATGGAGCATGTTTGCCCAGCCAAGCTGCCCCTCCAGCCCCCCCGACAAGGCCTCCCTTTCCTCTACAAATAAATCTGCCCCCCACACCTGACTGGCCAGTACCTCCCCCATCCCAGAAAGAGGATGCAGTGGCCTGCAAGAGCAGAGAGAGACAATCAATTTATTCCTCTCATGGCAGCAGTCAGTCTGTGTCCTGGAACAGTCCAGGTGCCAACATTTACAGAGTGAGCCTGTCTGAATCTCCTCCATCACCAGAGGCAGCCTCACTGCCCTTCCTGAGGGTCAGAAAAAGCAGCCCCATGGGATCTATAAGCAGCAGGCCGGAGGGGAGGCTGAAGAGAGAGGGGTGAAGAGCCTTGCTGGTCAGTTGCGGGGGAGGGAGGGGCACTGAGCTCAGGGGGAGGGAGGGAGGAGGAGAGGTCAGCAGGCGGCTGAAATGGCCCCAGGGAACTGCCCCCCTTTGCCACGGAGGATGCCCAGGGTCCAGCTTCCTCCTCCATCTTAAAAGAACCTGCCAACTTTGGGGGATAGTGTAGGATGCCAGGAGGCCCTCTGTTCCTCTGGAACGCATGGGGAGAAATTATTTGGGGGGGGGGGTCTGTGGCAGCAGCAAGTGTGCTCACAGAAGTGATGATGAGGTGGCATTGGCGCCAGCAGTTCAAGGATGGGGCAATGAAGGCCAATGCCTTCATGAGGCTGCTTTCCCCCCAAATGTCAAGCCTCCCAGACCACAATGTGTCCCTCTGGTTAGGGGGGTAGAGCAAAAGGCTTCCTGCCTCAGCTGAGAGGCCATGTGGTTGCTGCCTGCCTTGCAGAGAGAGAGAGAGAGAGAGAGAGTCTCACTTACTCAAGCCACTCTCCTGCACCATCCAAGGAAGGGGAACCAGCCACGGAGGCTGGCGGGGTGGAGCTGGCAAGCAACCCGTGCAATGAAAGACAGACCCGCATGCGTGCGCACAGCCCCACTGCCCTGCAGTCCTTCTGATCTGCCCAGAACCACCCCTGGACACTGGATCCAGAGCGGCCGCTCCAGGAAGCCCTATTGCCTAACTCGGGCCTTCCGGGGGTGGGCCTCTCCCCGCAGCCCCCAATCCTCTGCTGAGTTCACTGGAGGCTGCGGTATCTCATCCGGAGGAACCTTTCCCGGACATTCTGCTCCGTGTCCTGGGCCAGATGGTTGAGCCAGATCACCCGGCTGCTGGCCACGTCCTCCTTCAGCTTCCGCTTTGAGAGCACCACGTGCCCGTCGGGGGTGCTGCTCGCCTGGGGCCCGGTCAGCAGCACGTAGCAGGCGTGGCGGCTGCGCTCAAAGAGGACCCCTGGGTGCGAAAGAGGAGGTCAGGGTGGTGGTGGTGAGGGAGCGAGAGGGTGGTGGTGCTCCGATGGGAGGAAGGTCTTACCCTCAAAGGCCACGATGTCCTCCGTGCTGTTGCTCATCTCCAGGAGTACGTTGGGGAGGGAGGGGTGGAACAGGTAAAGGTACTGCAGTTGTTGCTGCAAGGCGGCTGCACCTGGGGACCCCTGGAACCAAGAGAGCACAGAGCTCAGCTGGCCACCAGGGAAGAGGCTGCCCAGGCTGGTGGAAACAACTTTTTTGACCAGTTTAATAAATGATTTTATAAACTGATTTAACAAATAAACAAATCCATTATTGCATGCTTGTAATTTTTTCAAAAATAAAGACCAGCACTTTAATCTCTGCCTCAGCCAATAAGCTCCCTTCCCGGGGCAGAACACACCCCACGGGCCACGGAGGTGGCAGCGGAACCAGCCACCTCTCGCCCCTGCCCCTGCTAGAAAGCCAGAAGAGCTGCCCCTCTCCTGGGACTACCCAAAGCAAGTTTCCAGAGGGCATGGGGGTGGCGGTGGCTCATCCCATTGCAAAATGGCCACTACTCAGCTCCCTCCCCTTTAGGACTGCTCCCCCACGAATCCACCGAGAAAGCAACAGTGCTGCTGTCACTACTAGCTCCACTCTAGCATGGAGCCTGCCCAGCGCCTCAGCAGACAGCCCCAGTCAAGCCCCTTCTCTACTCACAGTTCCATTGGAGTCCCTCTCGTGCTGGCCCCAGAAGAGGAAGACGGATCTGTGATCAGCTGTTGGGAGCGTGGCTGGCCGTGGACTCCCTGCCCTTGAGCACAGCAGCTCCACCTCCCATTCGATGTCTCCTGAGGTGCCCTCCACAATTGTCACCTGCAGACAGACACCCCCACCCCAAGTGTCATGGGTCTCCTAGCAGCCCAAGGGCCCGCCACCTCCCTCCCAGCCACAAAAGCAGACACCTGAACCCTGGTACTGTGCCCAGCCGAGGGAGGCCTGCCAAGCATGGGAGATGGGAGTGGGATCGTCTTGGTCACTCGCCCCTTCTGCTTCCTCCCAGACAAGGCCAGGAGAAGTTGCAGCCTCACAACAGGAAGCCAAAACGCACCCAGGAAGGGAAGGCCAGACTCTGGGTCTGCTCCCAGAGAACCACAGCTCTTGTCCTGCTGGGTCCACGGCATCAGGTGCCTCCTGAGCTCAAGTGATGGATGGAGCTCTGGAAAGGAGGCCCAAACGGCCTGGGGCCAAAGCGTGGGCATGAGGGGCCAGGGGTCTCAAGCAAGACCCTGCTGACGGCCCAAACAAGCAGTTTCCCCACGTAGCCAGTGGCTGCTCTTGCAGTTAAAATCTACCTCTGAAGGCAGTATTTGATGTTTGTTGCACAGTTTTGTTGTGAACAAAAGACTATTATTATAGCGGTGGATTTCTCTAGGTGGAATTTTAACCTCTGAATATAATGGTGGCATTGCACTAAGGGAAAAGAGCTGCGTTGTTCCCTTTATGTGATGTTTGTGTTACAACCTGTAGCCTACTCAAGGCTAATCTGAAGGCGGATAGCCCAGCCATCCTAACCCAAGCCTCCCCCACCCACCTTGCTCCCAGAAGGTTCCCAAGCAAACCTTTTTCTTCTTGGAAGAGCTTTGGCTTTCAACGACAATGTCGACTTTATCCGGATGGTAGGCCCCAAGGACAGGCTCCCTGTAAGAGGTGCACAAGGAGGCTCGCAATTGAGCCACGGGCCTCTTCTCCACACGGCCCCCAGATCCACACAGTGGGCACCCAGGGCTTTGGGGAGCTCTGCCTGCCCAGCACCCAACAGAAGCAGCACCCTGGAAAACCCAAGTGGGGCAGTGGGGCCCCCTGCCTCTTCCTCCAGCCAGCCCTGAGTGGCAGCTCAGCAGCTGTCGTGGGCGGCACCCAGGCTGCGCCCAATGCAAGCATGGTGAGGGCAGGCAGAAGGCACGAACGGCTGAGGACGAAGGCAGGCACTTTCCTTCTAAGCGCGAGGCAAGACTGCCCTTTCTTTTTTGGTTTGAAAATAAGTTTTATTAGCTTTTTTTGAAACATATGAACAATTACAAAGATTAAGAAAAGAAAAAAGATAGAAAATTAAACTACAGGTTGCCCACCATCCTAGAAAATGTCAAGAGATTGTCTTTCTAGACATCTCCAGCGTGACTCTATGGTAACTTCTTATGGAAGTTACCATAGAGTTGCGCTGGAGGACCTAGGAAATGCCTAGAGAGATCCTGTTTTTCAGAGAATGGATAATAGAAACTGTAGGTACTGGTCCCACACATACAGGGAGGGGGGGGGGAAAGCAGTACAATAAAATAAAAATTAAAGAGTGCAGAATAAAAAGATAAAAAAAGAAAACAGAAAAATGGAACTACTAATTTTTCTGTCAGGTGTTATATATACATATAATGATAATTACTTGTACCTCTCACTCCAAAATTACATACCCTTTTCTTTTAATAGCCGGTTCTTTCTAATCATCAAACCCAAAAGTTACCAAGTTATTTCCTTTTTCCCCACATAAAGTCTATAAGGGGTTTCCAGTCTTTGCAAGATTGCCCTTTCTTGACAACGCCACACACACACACACGCACACATTGCTCCTTTAGCAAAAGGGAGCACCCTTCCCTTGACCCACCAGTTGGGCACCAGCATTACCTCAGGATGTTGGGGATGTCAGTGATCCACACGGAACCCAGGCGCTGCCCATCCACCAGCTCCAGTGTGCCTGAACTTGTTGCCAAAATGTTGCTCCCTGACTTCTCAGCCATCTTGGTCAGAGCGCGGATTCCTCCTGAGCTAAGTGGGGAAGAGAAGAGCAAATGCTAGGGAAAGGAAGAGGGAACGCTGGGAGGGCAGCCCCTTCTCTTCCCACCCTCCCAAGGCTGCACGTACCTGAGCAGGGAGACCTGGTGGGTGACATCGTCAATGGCTGCTTCCCAGTGTGGGTCCTCCTTTAGACTGGTGCTCAGATGGCCAGGCAAGGGAACGGACATTCGGAAGATCTCCTCCACGGAGTAGCCAAACAGGCCTTTAGCTGAGCCAAGAGAAGGAGGCCACGTGAGCTGAGCAGCCCAGCCTTTGGGAAGAGAGGCTGAAAGGCGGGGGGGGGGGGCTGCCACTCCCTCCCTCCCTCCCCTGCAGTCCAGGAGCTGCTGCAACGCACCCGTGTAGAAGAGCACGTAGTGGGCACCTCTTGGTGTTACATGCATGAGGTGACCCAGCCACTTTGACAGGCGCAAGGTGCCACTGGATCCAATCTGGCTGCCATCTGTCCCAGAGTAGAAAGAACTTCTTAGCTGTGGAAGAAATGGGAGACAGGGCAATAAAACCTGTTGTGAGGACGGGGAGTGTGGCTGGTATTGCCCCACCCCTGCCTTTCTTGCATCTGTGAGGAAATGCAAAGCACAAGAGTTCTCCTCTAGCTCAGTCTTGCTGCTGCCCCCCAAGGGCAACAGTGACACAATTTGCCAGTTCAGGGATGAAAAACACTCAAGGGACCAACCAGGCAATCCCCACTCCCTGCACAAGGGCTGAAAGAGCCAGAGATGCTCCAGAGAAGAAAGACGAGGAAACTGGAGGAAGACAAATGCAGCAGCAGCAGCAGCAGCAACAACATCAAGAAACAGAGCCAGCTTTTCCTCTGCGAGGCCAGTCAGAGGGCTGCCAGGGTGCTACCAGGCAGGAGTGTGGCAGTAGGGCAGAAAGGGTGGAGCATCAGAAGCCATGGTCCAAACCCCAGGGCCGAAGAGGCCCTTTCCTTGTGATGAGGATGGCCTCAGGAACATTTCTGGCCCCACAAGTAAGACAGATCTCCTTTTAACCCTCCCAGCTCTACAAAGGATGGTCCCAATAGGGAAAGCACTCTGCCCAGCCATTAGGATTTGCCTCCTGTACAGGAGGTGGCCACTGCAACTGGTTGGCTCCACCTGGGCTCTGTTGTTCACTGGGAGGCAAAACCCGAGCCCAGGTGAGCCTTGGGACAGGTGCTGATGCTGCAAGGGAACAGAAGAAGCAGCACGCCTGAGCAGTTACCTCCTCTCCTGCTTCCGTGAAGACCAAGAGATCTGGCACTTTGTCCTTATTAATATCGGGGACCTTGAGCAAGGGACTCAGCACTGTGGAATTTGCTCCGAAGTTGGCTGCCTCCTGCCACAACGTCTGGCCTGCAGAGTAAAGAGAGTAGCAGTGCACCACCTGAGTCCACAAGGCTGATCCCAGAGTCCTCTAGGCCCTGGCTGGGAAAGCCAACTTAGTATCAACTACAAACGTTGCTCCTCCTCCCTGAAGCCTTAGGATCCAAACACTTTATGAGACTTCCTAAATCGAACAGACAAATAGATAAGCAAACATAAACTCTTCCTTCTTCTGCTTTTAGAAAGCTGAAGCCTCCATGATTGCAAGCCCCCCAAAACTGCCTGTTTGGATTACATGCAAGCTAAAGTAGAGAAGACTTCAGTACCCAACTTGAAGAAGAGGGGTCACAGAATCAAAACTCCAGACATCCTACAGCCAAATGACTACTCCTGACGTTTAAGGCATATGCAACTGCACAGTAAGAGTCCCCTGGAAGTCTACATGAGGGTCTGCAAGGTAGCATGGGGGGCCACTGGTGACCACTGGCCATTCTCCTGGTGCTGGTGTGTGGACCAGCCCACCATATTTCAGATAACTTTGAATCATCCCATCCCAAATGCGGCCACTGTTGGCTCTACAAGAACAGGTTTCCTTCTACAAGCGAGATCCAGGACAACTGCCTCCGCCTTCAATGAAGAGCAGCTGCTAAGCAAAGGGAACACACAAGCCCTGCTCAGAGCCCTGCACGAGGAACTCCAGGGACGGAGGGAGGGAAGCCAGGTCCTCCTTTTGTGTGAGCTTATTATTCCACAACGTTTCTGCCTTCGACTTGTCACAGAGAGCCAGGAAAGCAACCCCCAGCCCGAAAGGAGGAGGCTCGGCTCCAGGCACAGGAGGGCAAGAGGCCTGCGGAGCCCACCTGTCTCCAAATCGAGGGCCGCCACGAAGTCCGGCTTCCCCAGGAGGAGGCAGGCTGGGTCCTGGTGGTGTTCCCAAGAGCAGTCCATCAGCAGCAGGTCTTCGGCCACGGGCCTCGCCCAGAGGGTGCTGCCGTTGGTGCCCGCGTGCGCCGCCACGAAAGCACAGGGGGAGCCGAAGCCTGGAGGCAGGGGAGGGGGTCAGCACCCAGGAGGCTGCCACCGCCCACCGCCGCCCGGCCTCCCCCAACAGCGCGGGGCTCCTGCCGCCACCGCCGCCGCCTCCTGGGTGGGTGCCTTCTGGGTCAAGGGCCCTCACCCGCCTCGGAGCACGGCCCTCCTCCGCCGCCATCGCCGCTGCCGTTGAGGCCCCCGGAGGCGGCCCTGAAGGCGAAGAGGACGTCCCGCACCCGGTCCTTGTCCACGTCGGCCACGGCCAGGAACGGGTAGGCGGCTGCGGGGAGAGAGAGAGAGAGAGAGAGAGAGGCAGCAGGCCGGCCGCGGTGAGCGGGGCAGGGCAGGGCAGGGCCGGACCGACCCCGCCGCCCCCTCCCCGCCCCGGCCGCGACCACTCACCGGCCCGGCGGTAGCTGCGGCTCCAGGTCCGCTCCGAGACGGGCCGCACCGGGCAGGGGACGACGAAGGAGAAGGCGAAGACCACCGCCAGGCAGAGGAAGAGCGCCAGGAAGAAGGCGGCCGTGCGCCACCGGGAGAGCCGCCGCCCGGGCCGGGGAGGGCCCTGCTGCCCCGCGCCGCCCTCCTTGCCCGGGGGGCCCCCCGCCCCCGCCGCCCCCGCCGCCGGCCCCTGGGGCTCCTGGCCCCGCAGCGGGCGGATGGCCTCGGCCTCGGCGCCTCTGCCCTCCATGCCGGGCCTCCGGGCGCCGCCGTCAGCGCTCCTCCTCCTCCTCCTGCGGGCGACGGGCCACGGGCCAGGCCGCTCCCTCCTCCCCGCCGCCAGGGAGGGGGCAAAGAGGGCGGGGCCTCACCGGGCGGCTCTCTCTCTCGCTCGCTCGCTCTCTTTTTTCACCGGGCGGCCGGGAAGGAGAGCCGGCTTTCACGGCGCATGCGCACCCGCGACTGTCTGTCTCTGTCGGGCGACCCCTGGCGGCCGGGGGCGGAGCCACACCCTCTGACGTCACTCGGGCGCCGGGCAGCTGAGGGTGGGCGACGTCACGCGCGCGCCGGAAGTGGCGGTGGCCCGGTCGCAGGCGGGGCAAGCATGGGGCGGACGGGGCTGCTGCGGGCGCTGCGCGGGGCCGGGGCCCGGGGACGGCTGTGCGCGGGGGAGGCCGGGCGGGGAGGCGCCGCGGAGGGAGCCCCCATCGCCGCCGCCGCCTCCCCCCGAGGCCTCCTCCTCGCCGGAGCCCCCCGGCTGCTCTCCCGCCCTCCTCCTCCTCCGGGCCTCCCGCGCTGGGCCTCCGGCGGCCCCGGGACGAGGCGCGGCGCTTGTTCGGCGCGCAGCTGCAGCAGCCGAGCCGCCCAGAGCGACGAGGAGCCCGGCCCGGAGCCGCCCCTGCGCAGGCTGTTCAGCCGCCCCGAGAGCCTGCCAGGTGGGTGAGGGGGTCCCCCGCCCGGCCGCCCGGCCGCTGCCTCCCGCCGCCTGGCCGTGACCGCCCTCTTCCTCCTGGCAGGCTCCAGCTCCAGGCACGAGTTCCAGGCCGAGACCAAGAAGCTGCTGGATATCGTGGCCCGCTCCCTCTACTCCGAGAAGGAGGTAGGAGGCGGGGGGGGGGAGGCGACGCTGCTATGGCGGCCCTGTGGAGCCCCCACCGCCCGGGCCTGGTGCTCTGGCTGCCCCACTGAGTGGCCAAGGTCTCCCCGCAGGGAGCGACTCCTCCCCATCCGCAGCCAGGGCACCTAGGCGCGACTTCTCTGGCGGGCGGCTCCCGTGGCTTGCACACAGCAGATCCCTAAGGACAAGGCCAAAGGTTTCGAGGGAAGATGTTTGTGGGCTGGGCTGGGAGGAAGCGGCCACCCCCTTAAAACAGAGCAGCTGTTCCATAAGCGGGGGCAGGGGGAGAGCACACATGCCCCAGGCAGCGCTTGCAGATTTTGTGGCGCAGCAGAGTGAGCTGGGACTGTCACTCAAGGAACTTGGAGAGTCAATATTTGTTGGCCTTTAGAGGGGCCTTCACGTGGTTCCCTAAAGCTTTCTCCCCCTACCAGCCATTTTCATCTTTGTTGTTTTGTATTCCAGGAAAAGGAGAATAGAGACTGTTTTATCAGTTTAACTTCTAACCTATTTTTATTTTACTGTGACAATTAAAAAAAATCCTTCCAAGTCTTACTGAGTAGTCTATAGTAACGACTTCAGTGTTTTATGAAGATGCAATGCATGGTTGCATTTAATGTCAATAACTGTGAATCTGCTTGAAAACTCAGTATTGTTCTCTCAGGTCTTTATCCGGGAGCTGATCTCGAATAGCAGTGATGCGCTGGAAAAACTGCGCCACAAGCTGCTGTCTGAAGGGAAGGTCCTTCCAGAACTGGAGATCCATCTTGAGACAAACCCCAAGGAAGGAGCTGTCACGATCCAAGTACGGTGCTCTCTTTGCCCCTTCCTTTGCTGGGCTCTGTGTTCACCATCTGGCCTGGGACTCCAGAGTTCTGCAGCTGGAAGAAAGGCACCTGCCTTCATCCTTGCTTGTTGAGCAGAGAGATTTGGCTGCCTCTGCAGAGCATCTCCCCGCTTTAGGAGTATGAGCTGCTAGGCAGAATCTCCAGGACAGTGCTTTTTGCAGCTCTCCATGAGGGCTGGGCTTTGTGGATATCCTCAGAGGGGGCTGAGGAAGACCAAAATCCAATCAGGCATGTGTTCAGGAGCAGGCCTTGGAGCCCTTTGCGCAGGTGGGGTGGGGCTTGCCTGGAGAAACCTTTGCAGCTGGTACCACAAGCATGGCTTCTTGTTCTTTTTCTTCTCTGGACCAACTGAGCAGCAAATGGCTGCCTTCTCTTGGCCTTTGCAGCCTGTTTCATTTCACACACACACCACTCCAGGAAGCCACTTCTGTTTGCTGCCTACTCCTTGGAAGGCCATTGCATTCACTGCGGCTGCTCAGTTGTTAGCGAAACAATTGGTTCACTGCTGTCAGAAGTTGCCAGTCAGATTTAGCAAGGGCAGCTAGTCAGCACTGAGTGGCTTTGCTAGTTTGTTGCAGATGTGCTTAGGATTTCTGGCAAGGGTGGGGGGAGGAGTGCAGATGTCTTGGCCCACTGCTGTCCAGCAAGCATCACAGGGCAGAGGGAAAGCTTGGCTCTGGCTTTACATCATCCAGGTCCTTGATATTGTCCTTCCGTGGTGAGGGGTGTGAGCATCTGTGGGGAAAAAAAAACCTTTTCCACTCCTAGAAATGAACCATTGGAGTCTGGATTAGAATATATTGGGTTTCCTTTTTCCTATTATGTTACTTGTAGGATACAGGGATTGGGATGACCCGAGAAGAGCTTCTCTCTAATCTGGGCACCATCGCTCGGTCTGGCTCCAAGGTAAACCATGGGTGGGCAGGAGTCATCTTTGGGTGCTGGGACCCCCTTGGCGTTGCTTTGCTTGCAGCCCTTTGCAACATTAGGGTTCCTGCTCTCAGAAGCTTCTGGCATCTTTCTGAACCATCTCTGAGCAGCTGGGCAGACAACCTAGGTGATGTGTGCAGACTGCTTCTAACTAGTTGTTGGTTTCAGTTTGGGAGCTGGATTCTCTGATTTGTCCTCTTGAAAATCTCTGGTTTTTCCCATTGAAAAAGAACTTTGGGATAAAACTTTCTAATCAGGTGGACCATAAAGTAATCTTTATTAGAGCTTATTCTTGTTCATAAAATATTAGTAAAGCAGCAATAAATACATTGGCTTTTTGCATGCCATCTTAAAAGCTGGTATTGTATTTTTCCACAACAGACTAAGAGTTTCTATTCCACTAAAATAGCAATACTACACTTTAGTAGATTGCTCAGGTGCCACGCTGTGACCTCCCTCTCTCCTTCTAACCCTTTGTGCTGTGTAGCTGGTGCGCCTGTGTCTGTGCACATGGACACCTATGTAGCAGGGATGGGGGCCAGGGATGGAGTGGCAGGCAGAGTGCCTGGACTGTGAGGGCCTTTTATATCCCCAGGACTTTCTGGACCTGCTGGAGAACCAGGTGGAGGCCAGCAGCAGAGTCATCGGCCAGTTTGGAGTGGGCTTTTACTCTGCCTTCATGGTGGCTGATCGGGTAGAGGTTTTCTCACAGTCAGCTGAACCAGGCAGCTGTGGATATTGCTGGCGTTCAGATGGGTAAAATGCATGGCGGAGGCTGCTTGGGTCTAGAGTGTGGGAGTGTTCGTACCCTTGGGAGCAGGGGGGATGTGGGCACATGGCAACGCCCCCCCCCCCAGCCAAGATCTGCTGACAAGTCTGGTGGGCCCAAGTGGACCTGCCTCCTTGCCAAGGTTCCCAGAAGCTGCCTTTGGGGCTCTGAGTGTGTGCGAGTGTGTGCCAGAGAGAACAAGTGGGAAACAAAGAAGCATTCAGGAAGAGGCTGGCTCTTTGGAAGTTGCTTTTGAGCTACTTACAGAACTGGATTTTCCAGTCACATGTTGGGGGGCAGGCAAGCTGTGCTGGGCTAGGGTGCCCAACAGTGAATACTGCTTGATAGAAAATACAGCTGTTTGCACAGTGTCACTTTGTGTGTGTTGAACAACAGAAACTTCCTTCCGCTGAGCCAGACTCTGATGGGAAGTGGGGACATGTAGGCCAGTACTGTCGACCCTGATTGGCACCGGTGGGTCTCTGGGGTCTTTTCCCATTTACCCCGGCAGATGCTGTTCCCAGGGACTGAATGTGGGCTTCTGAAGGCTTTAGTTAGCCAAGGAGCGTGTTTATGGTTTGTATGGCTACAACAGGAGAAAAATGCCTGGCCTCTTGCATCCAGGCAGGATGGTGCTGATAGAGGCCAGATTCTGCACTTGGACTGTGGCTGGCTGGTGGCTCTGGAGGGTAGGACTGAGTAGCCACTGCCTGACTCTTTGTTGCCAGGGTGGGGAAGGGGAGGGAGCTCATCCCTGGGGCTTCGCTTCGTTCCCCCCCACTCATTTTTAAGACTTGTATTTCTGACTCTAGTTCTGGAACCTTTGAGATCTCAGAAGCTTCCGGAGTCCAAGGTGGGACCAAAATAATTCTCTACCTTAAAGAGGACTGCAAGGAGTTTGCCAGCGAGGACCGTATCAAGGGTGAGTGGGCAGGCCCTCCTGAGGAGCCCCCCCCCTCCGATTTTCACAGCTGCTGCCACAGGTTAGAGGGAAGGGGACCACTCTCTTGTGGGCATGGGAAGACCGGTGCTCTGGTGGCTGAGAGTTCCCCCTTCCATGTGGAGCGAACCGGGCTTTGCTCTGTAGGTCTTGTGTGAACAGTCCAGATGTCGGGAGGGAAGGACCTTCTTCCTTCTGAGAGCCTGGCTGAGCATTTCCCAGGCTGGGGGTCCCGGGTGCAGCAGTGGCACTGCTGAGCGGCACAGAGAGCACTTGGGCTTGACATGAAGTCCAGATCTTGCTGAGGACCAACCAGCAGGTGGGCAGAGAACGGGAGGGGGGCCTCCCTTAGCTCCACAGCCCTTCTTTCCTCTGGCAACACCTGAGGAGGCACCTGGGTTCTGTGCCCGGGATCCGCCTGCTGGCAGTTACTTGTGTCCCACTCAATCAGCCATTCTGGGCATGGAGACCCATCTTGTCCTATCAGATACAGGAGTATTCTTCCACAAAGTCCCCCTCACACCCCATCTGGGGGTCCCAGAATGCTGCAGGCCAGTGGGTGGGTGGGGACCAGGTGTGTCTTGAGTGAGGCAGACCCTCAGAGCATTTTTTGCTTTTGCCAGAGGTCATCACAAAATACAGCAACTTCATCAGTTTTCCTGTCTATCTCAATGGGCGGCGCATCAACGCCTTGCAGGTAAGGGGGCGCCCAGCATCCCGAGCTCTGGGAGCATTGCTTTCTCCTCCTGACTCAGAAGTGGTGGTGGAAGTGAGGAGAGAGTATGTGAGTAAGCAGAGAGCGTGGCGCTCCTCAAGCGGCTTGAGCACCAGCCTGCCCATGTGAACCATGGGACTCTTGCTGTGGCAGCAAAGCCAGAGAGCGGCTGCTGCTCCTCCAGGGACCCAGCTCTGCTGGCACTTACTGGGCTTCTGCCAGCTGCTCTGCTGACACGGATGGGCAGATCTTTGATCTGGGGCGGGGTAGCAGCAGCAGAACAGATTGGCCGGGGTTTTCTGTTTGGCATTTCAACCCAGGCAGCTTTCCCCACTCCCTGTCACACGGGCTCTCCTCCTTGTACTTTGTGGCTTGCCTCTAGGGTGGTCTTCCTCCCCTCCCCTGCAATTGTGGTGGTCCTTGTCCAAAGGCAGGGAGGGAGGAAGGCTGGGGTGGCTGTGGTTTCTTGGGGTGCTGGTGTGGCCGCCAGCCCTTGGGAGCCCTCCCAGCTGTGGCTGAGGGCCAAACTGTGCTCCTCTCGTCCCCCACCCCCAGGCCCTCTGGATGATGGACCCCAAGGACATTGGGGACTGGCAGCACAAGGAATTCTACCGCTTCATTGCTCAGGCGTATGATGAACCTCGCTATGTCCTCCACTACAAGACTGATGCTCCCCTCAATATACGCAGCCTTTTCTATGTCCCACAGACGGTGAGCTGGCTAGGGAGGGGAGTGGAGGAGTGGGAGAAAGTGGGGAAAGACTGACATCTCTCTAGGCAAGAGGGAGGGGTGTCTGGGTTTCTCTGCAGGCAGAGCACCACCCCCACTCTGTCCCACACCTCCTCATTTCCATCTCTGTCTCTCTGCTTTCTCTCTTGCTGTACCTTCAGAAACCTTCCATGTTTGATGTCAGCCGGGAGCTGAGTTCCAGCATAGCCCTCTACAGTCGCAGGGTCCTGATCCTGACTAAAGCCACCGACATCTTGCCCAAGTGGCTGCGCTTCTTGAAAGGTAGCTGGGGTCCTCTGGGTGGGGGGCAGGATACTTCATCCTCACACTGCCATTGCCTCATGTCTCCCCCTCCTGGTGCTGCAGGGGTGGTGGACAGCGAGGACATCCCCTTGAACCTCAGCCGGGAGCTGCTTCAGGAGAGTGTCCTCATCAGGTGAGGAGGCATCTTGCGTGGGCTGGAGTGAGCAAGAGAAGGAGCGGCCTGTGGCCCTCAGCATCACAACTCTGCCTGGCCTTGGCCAGGGTGGTAGTTGGTGCCACCGTGTGGGACTGTTGTTCCATTGAGCCCCCTGCTCCCCTGCTCTGACTCTCCCGGGTCTTGGGCCCAGAAGGGGCTGGTGCCCTCCTCACTGTTGCACCTGGGAGCAATTCGAATGGGGGCAGCAGTGGCTTTGCCGTCCCTGTGGGCATCCGATGGAGTGTGAAGCAGTGGAAGCCTGGTGGCGTATTCCTGGCAAGAGGTAGGCCAGATAGCCTCTCCCTCCCCACCCCGGAGCAAAGCCTGCTCCTTCTTCTCATGGACTGAGGGCTTAGCGTTGGCTGCTATGCCTTCTCTTCCCCCCAACTCAGGAAGTTGCGAGACATCCTGCAGCAGCGGCTGATCAAGTTTTTTGTAGAGCAGAGCAAAAGGGACCCTGAGAAGTATGCCAGATTCTTTGAGGACTATGGGCTGTTTATGCGTGAGGGCATCGTCACCATTGCTGAGCAGGAGGTCAAGGTGCGCCCGCATGCCTGGCTCCTCCCTCCCCTGGGATCAGGGAAGGCAGGGGAGCTGGAAGAGGCACTCCAAAGCAATTGGAACCATCCATCAGAGTGACTTGGTTGAGCTGGAAGAGGCACCATCTCTCCTGAGGGTGTGAGGGGAGAGAGAGAGGAGGGTTGCATTGCGAGCCAGCCCGTGCGCCATTCCTAGTTGGCTAACTTGGGGATGCTACCCCTTTGCAGGAGGACATTGCGAAGCTGCTGCGCTATGAGTCCTCTGCACTTCCTGCTGGGCAGCTGACCAGCCTCCCAGAATATGCCAGCCGCATGCCCGCTGGCAGTAGGAACATCTACTACCTGTGTGCTCCCAACCGACACCTGGCCGAACACTCTCCCTATTATGAAGCCATGAAGAGGAAGGATGCTGAGGTGAGGCAGGCACCTCCCCAACAGGTGCAGAGGCCACTTGGGGCACGGTGGTGCAGCTCCTGCCACCCTGGAAGGAGGCCCAGGGCAAGGAGGAGACTTCGCTCCTTTTCTCAGTTGCCCCAGGCACCTCAGTGTCACTTCTGCAGCCTTGAGGGGAGGAGGCCTCTGTTCCCCAGCTGGGCTGTGGTGGCCTGGTGTGGCTGCTTTGCTGGTCACAACCCTGAGTCCCCAGCTGCGGGGCTTGCAAGGGGCTGCTGATATTGCCCTGGGGGTCAGGGCCATCTGTCTGCTGAGGCAGGAAAGGGCCGTGGAGCAGAGAGGAAGACCCCTTCCTGGTGGTGCAGTCTGGGAGCTGAGACCTTCCTCCCTTCTCACCTGT
Source organism: Gambelia wislizenii (assembly GCA_030847615.1). Lineage (NCBI taxonomy): Eukaryota > Metazoa > Chordata > Lepidosauria > Squamata > Crotaphytidae > Gambelia > Gambelia wislizenii. The sequence continues at coordinate 145,435 of JAUMIR010000012.1, read as the reverse complement.
GGCCTCCAGGTGCTCTTCTGCTATGAGCAGTTTGACGAACTGACTCTCCTCCATCTCCGAGAGTTTGACAAGAAGAAGCTGATGTCAGTGGAGACGGACATTGTGGTTGACCACTACAAGGAGGAGAAGTTTGAAGAGAGGCGTTCAGGTGGGCTGCTGCAGAAATTTGGGCCTTTGGTGGGAAGGGGAACCAGTTAAGCCTGCCAGCCCAGAGCTGGCGGTGTGTGTGGGCTGAGCTCTGCAGTTACAGTGGCTAAATCATTAAGCTGCCCTCTTGTGGGGTTGAGGTGACCAGGCCTGGGGGACTGGCCTGTGTGTCTCCCCCCTGCCCCTGATCCCACTGTGCCTCCCCTTGCAGCTGAAGAGTGCCTGAGCTCCCAGGACACAGAAGACCTCCTGGCCTGGATGAGGAATGCACTGGGCCCACGAGTCACTGCCATCAAGGTGAGCGGGGGGGGCTGGTGGCGCCTGGCCAGCAGCAGCACAAGGGGAGCTGTTCCTGGATGAGGGTGATGGCCTCTTTCTTTCCATCTGCATGAGAAGGCTGTTCAGCCAGCCAGCTGCATTGGTGGTCTTCTTGTGGACTCCCAGGAAAGATGCCCCGGTCCTCTCTTCCCAGCACCCATTACTGTCCAGCCCTCCCCCTCCTCTCCCCCTGTGGCTCCAAGGCTAAGTGGTTGAAGTGTTTCTCTTCCTGGCGAGGAGTGATAGGAGGCTTGGCTGGCTGACCATCTGCTTTTCATTTCCCCCCTTTCACCCTGGAAGTCTGTGGCAAAGCCCCAAAGCATGTGGGGGTGTAGTGGCCATGTAGACTCTAATGTCTATTTGCTGAATGCTGTTACTTACAATTACTATTTGGGGTCAGACTAGATAGCCCATGAGACTCTAGAAGTCTGCAAAGTCTTTTCAATGTTCTTACTAATCAACCCTATGTTCTATAAACATATGATGTAAACAAATTCTTTCTATAATAACGGCCAAACTGTACCTAAATGTTCCTAAGCTATTTTGCCTTGAACTATCAACAAACTGTTTCAAGGGAAACTCAGGGGAAACTGCTGACACCAAAGAGAAGGAGGAGGGAATTGCTTTTGCATACGGTCACTAAACTGTATAAAGGTTTTCTGTAGTCATGACTCGGGGTTCTGACTCTTTGGAAGATATTCCAGTCAGGCCCACCGGTGTAATAAAATTCACTTTCCAATCCGTGGGTCTGCTGTTCCATGATTTCTGCATCAGGGGCCAAAGCTTGGTCCACCATCCTGGGGGGTTCTAGAGGCAGGGGTGCAAGTGGGGGTGGTGTTTGCTTTGGGGCAGGCAAGGGGAGGAGGCTGCTCTCCTTTGGGTGCTGCTGTCATGCCTTGCTTTCCACCCCCCCCAGGTGACTCCTCGCCTTGATACTCACCCAGCCATGATCACTGTGCTGGAGATGGGGGCCGCCCGGCACTTCCTGCGCATGCAGCAACTGGCCAAGACCAGTGAGGAGCGGGCCCAGATCCTGCAACCCACGCTGGAGATCAATATGGGGTAAGGGAGGGGAGGCAGCTGTGGGGGAGAGAGATGGCCAGTGCTGAGCCAGGCATTGGCTCCCTCACAAGGGGATCCCAAGGTCAGCTGCAGGGTTGGGTGTGGACAGGAGAGAAGTCCTCTGAGCAGAGTCTGCCAAGGACTGCTCCTCCTTCGTGCCCACAGAGCTCATGTATTTCCTTCCTTCCTTCCTTCCTTCCTTCCTTCCTTCCTTCCTTCCTTTAGGCACACACTGATCAAGAAGCTCAACCAGCTGCGTGCCAGTCAGCCTGATCTGGCACAAATGCTGCTTGACCAGGTGAGTTGTCGTAGCCTGCTCTTCCTTTATGTGTGTTGAGTGCTGACACAGGCAAAGCTCTGGGAGCCTTAGCCCGCTGCTGAGACCTGGGGAGTGCCTGGAAGAGATGGGAGGGAAGAAACGTGGCAGGAATGGTGGGAGCTGTCGTAAGGCAGAAGCAGCTGGGCTTTTCGGTTCCCAGGGGTTTGTGGATTCCCAGTCTCGTGTAGACAAAGGCCTCTGGAATTGCCCTGCTGGTCAGCTGGGTGACCTGGGGTGCATCTCTCTGGGAATTGTGCTGCTTCTCCCTGCCCCTTTTTGGGCTGTGTGTTTGTTGGGGACAATCCAAGCGAAAGCAGGAGGCAGGTTCAGGGGAGAATCTGAGGAGGGGGAAGAAGGTTCCAGGACAGTCCAGATGGGAGACCACCTCTCCCACACTCCCCCTGGCTGCCTCACTTCTGGCTGAACTGCACTGGAGTGGCCTTCTGTGGCCACTGTGCTTTGGGCTTCCAGCTCCTCTGCCTCCCCCTGCCCGGTTCTCTTCCTCTGCTTACAGATCTATGACAACGCAATGATCGCGGCAGGACTGAGCGATGACCCCCGGCCCATGGTGAACCGGCTGAACGAGCTCCTTGTCAAAGCCCTGGAGAAGCATTGAGGAGCCACCCCACCCTGCCTCTGAAGCTCCAGCAGCACCTGAGGGTTGACATTGAAGCCCTGGACCTTCTGGGTCATCACCTTCCCCTGTTGCTGTTGTGTTTTCCCTCCTGTTGCTTTGGGGGTGTAGCCTGGTATGTAGCTGGCCCACCTCTTGCTGAACTGGAAACAGCCAGAGTGGTGCTGGACTGCATAGGAGTGTGTCTTTATTTGATTAAAAATGTGCACATTGATTGGGTTGCTCTGAGTCTCCTTGTGTGGTGGGTTGGTGGTGGGCCGGCCTCTCCGGGGCTTCTCTTGTGTTGGGAGTCCCAGGTGTTTGCTCCCCCCTCCCTGTACTTCTTGAGTCAAGTCCTTTCTTTTGGGAGCTGCTGGCCTGGCTGCCTTTTTTGAGGATTTAAGGCTCTTGGGAAGGGGATGTGTCTGCAGGCTTACCATAGGAAGGGACGGACGGACGGACGGAGGGGAGATGCAGGGCAGTGGGGCCCTCAGTGGGGATATAGAGACCCCTTTGGCAATCTGGCAAAAGCTATGGAGAGCCCCCCCCCCACCTGCCCAGCAAGGAAAGCACCTGATTGCCATTCCCAAAGGAAGGGGAAGCGAAGGAGGGGAAAGGTCCCCCATCTCTCTCCCCTCCATCAGCCTGGATCATGAGTCCTTCTGCAAAGATTTTTTTTTGGGAGGGGGGGGTCAAAAAAGCAGTGGGAAGCCAGCCGGACCTCTGGATGGGGGAGGAGGGAGGAAGGAAAATGAGGAAGGAAGGAGGAGAGGAAGGATGGGAGGAAAAGGAAGGGAGGAAGGAGAGGACGCTTGGGCCGAGAGAGAGGGCCGCTGCTTCGGCCGCCCGCCGTTCCGCGCCTGGACGCTCTGGGCGCCCTTCTCTTCTCTTCTCTGGAGGCGGACAAGTCCGCCAGGGGCGGGGCCTCTTCCGGAAGGGAGTCCTTCGGCCACGCCCTCTTCCGCTTGCGCCTGCGCGCCTGTGAGGGCGGGCGGGCGGCGATGGGCGACTCCGAGGACGAGTTCCGGCAGCAGCGGCGACGGCGTCGGGGGCGGCCGGAGGGGCGTCGGGGGGCGCCGGGGGGCGCTGGGTCCCCCTCGGCCGGCCCGGCCCCCGTCCCTCCCTCCCTCCGGGGCGGCGGCGGACCGGGGCGGGCGCTTCTCCCCGAAGAGGCGGCCTCCTCCTCCGCCTCCTCCTCGCCGCGGTGCCCGCTGTGCCGGCAGGACCTCTCCGCCCTGGACCCGCTCCGGCGGCAGCGCCACGTCGACGGGTGAGCCGCGGCGGCCGGTGGGTGGGTGGGTGGGTGGGGTGGGGGCTGCCGTGCCCGTCCTCCGCCCGGCCTCCGCCGCCACTCTCCGCTTCCCTCCCCGCGCAGGTGCCTGGATGAGCTGGAGGGGCCTCGGCCGCCGCCGCCCTCCGAGTGCCCGGCCCGCGGCAAGAGCTCCGGCAGCCTGCGGAGCCGCGGCGGCCCCCTCAAGCGCTGCGCGGCCGGGATGGGCGCCCCCTCCGCCGCCGCCGCCGCCAAGGAGCCCCCCAGGTGAGCCCGGCCCTCCCCTGCCGCAGCCCGGAAGGAAAAGCGCACGGACGGGCCGGCGGGGAAGTGGCCAGCGTTTCCGGGAGCAGGCTGATGGGCTGTAGAGTCCCTGTGGAAGCGTGGCCCGACTGAGGAGCTGCCCAGTGGCGCCAGAGGGGCCCGCGCCTGCCCAGTGGGCTCCGCAGGCCGGAGGGCGGCCCTGGGAACGGGGGCTCCTGCACAGCCCTTTGGGAGGCCGCCTGGCTGCTTCGCTGGCCTGGCCCTGGGTGGAGGTCACCGTGGCTCCAGGGCCCCATTTAGCCACAGCAGGGCCCGGAGGGAGGGCTGGGGGTCCAGGTCCAGCCGGTGTGCCTCCCGCTCCCTGGCCAGGCCTTTCCTGGAGGGGGTATGGCGTGCACGGGCTTGTGGGTCTTGCCCGGGTGTTGTGCACCCGCCAGGCGGGGCCGTAAGGGAGGCTGGAGTGATGCCACCTGCGCTCAGAGCATCCATGTCGTAGGACCTGCCTTGCTCCGGAACGGCTTCTAATCCCAGTCCCCTCTTTGGTGCTGGTTGACAGTGCGTTACAGCAGAAGCGCGCTACAGCTACGCTACGCTACTACGCGACCGCTACAGCAAAGCTTTCATGGTGTCAAATGATGCAGCAGACAACGCCCGGCATTCAACAACATTGTTAATTCTAGTTTATTCTTTTGCTTTGCTGGGCGGATGTTAATGTTTGATTACGAGACCGACGGGGACTCAACACCGACATGCTCACTACAGGGCCCTTACAGTTTGGGGTTGGCACAAAAGCAGTTCAGTCTGGCACGAGAGGGACCAGCCAGAGTGGCCACGCTCTCCCTGTGGTTCCTCAGCTTGTTCCTGCGGCTTACTCCTCTCTCCTGTTGCACCCAGGGGGCTGAAGCGCAGCAGTGCCTCTTCTGTAGAGCCTTCAACAAAGAAATGCAGGGTGATGAGGGGCACGGATGAGGACCTTCTCGTTGCCTTGGCAATGTCGCGCTCCCTCGTGGAGGGGGAGAATGCCAAGGCCAAGCATCTGCATGGGGAGCTGTCTCGTCGGAAGGGCCCCAGGGAAGGTGAGCTCCAGGTTGCTGCCCACAAGAGGCTGGCACAGGTAGAGGGGGACGAAGAAGAGTGACGCCTCAGGCAGCAGTTGCTCATGGTTGCTGGGGAGAAGCACATCAGCTCTGGGGGCACCGAGCCCAGCCAGGGAAGGGGTGTTGCTCCCCTTTAATGCAGATGGGGCTTTGAGTCACCCCTTTCCCCTTGGGTCCATGTGTTGTTCTGGTGGCTGGCTAGCTACGGTGGGGTGTGGGGGGCGCTTCCCTGTTTTATGGGATGCCACCTGTGGGGAAGTGACCCTTCTTTGCTTGCGTCTTTACTTCTCGTGTCCTAATCCTTTCTGCCAATGTTTTCTCATTATCTCCCTGCGTGGGCTTCCAGAGGTGGATGGGCGGGCATTGGGCCCAAGCCTAAAAATGGTGGTGCTTACGTTGGTCCCCATGTTGGTCTCTTTTTCCTCCTTCTCCTCTGCTCTAGGGAAGAGGCGCCGCCCGAAGGCCCCCCGCTCACCACCTCCGCTTTTGCTCCAAGACCCAGGGAAGGCTCGCCAGGATATGGAGGACCGGGTGGCACTGCTGCTGTTCCCTGAGGTGGGGGAGTTCCCCAGCACCCCTCCACTCCCGGCCAGCCTCCTCTTGCAGGCTCAGCAGTCCAGGGGAGCCCCCCAACGCCTGCCTGGCTCATTGTGGGAACTCAGCTCATTAACAGGAGGGTCCCTTCCAGGAAGCTTCGGTGACATGGGCATCTCTCAGCTGCCGCTGTTCCCAGAGCAGGTAGCCTGTGTGTGTGTCTGGGGTGTGGGCAGCAGGATTGTGGGAAGCCACCTTCAGTCAGGAAGATGATTGTGCCCTTTGGAATGTGTTTCTCCGCCAAGCACATTTGCCTTTACGTGCTTCTTTCAAAATAAGCTATTTTCAGGCTTTCTTGAGTGGCTTTGTTGTAAGATGTTGTTCTGCTACTTGTGCTGTGACCTGAGGTGGTTTGGCAAAAATTAGGATAAATGTGGAGGCAAGTGCAGCCCTCCAGCCACAAAGGAGGGGGGTCTCCTCCAGAACCACTTCCCCTCCCTCCCTCCCTTCCTGGGGTTTTCTACTGCGACACCAGTGGAGGTTGGGAGGGCTGTTACAGCTTGCAGCAGCTTCAGGCACCCTCATGAAAACTCCTCTGCTGCAGAGTTCAAAGGACAGGCACTTGTCTGCACTTGCCTTGAGAATTTGCCACTGAGGTGCCAGGCGGGCGAAGAGATGCGGCCAGGGATGCTTTTAGACATTCCTGGCTGGATCCTGAGGTGTCAGGCCCTGGGAAGAGGCTGGGGTCTGGAGTTTCCAGGTTAAACCATGTTAGAGTGGTGCGGTGGCGGTGGCTATTTGTTTATTTATTTATTTATTTGCTGTTGTTTTTAGAAATGTCTCCTTTGCCCAGCTTTCTCCTTCTTTTTCCAGAGCTTTGGCCCGGACGCTTTGTTCCTGCAGTCAGGGCCTGTGGCACTGCTAGGAATGGGCCGCATGCCGCCAGAACCGGGGCCTTCTCAGTCTTGCGGCCACAGTGATCAGAGCAGGGAGATAGCTGTCAGTCGGCGGGGTGTGGAGGGGACCCTGCGGGACCTGGTGGAGCTGGCTGGAGAAGGTCTCACCCTCACCCAGTGGAACCTGGAGGTTTGGCGGCAGGAGGGATCTGGTGAGGGGTCTCCTTCTTATCAGAGGGGTGGCTGGGGGCTGGCTTGGAGAGGCGTCCCTACTCAGCAGGGAAGGGGAGACCCCAGCCTCAGCTGATCAAGGTTTGTGATGCCCTCGCTGGGGCTGAGGGTCTTCCTGCTGCCTCCCCCTGACGGAAGCAGTTGGTCCCGAACCGTGGAGAGGTCTGCGAGGGAGCAGGTGGGCTGGGACTTGGTTAGTCTTTCCGTGGCTTTGCTTGTGGGCCTCTCACGGACCTGGTGTGCTGGGTCTCAGTGTGGGTCAGAACAAGCTCTTGAATGGTCTCTTTCTTGATTGAGGGCAAGAACGGGTGGCGCCAGGAGATGCCCCACAGAAGATACCTGTCTGCTCACAGGAGGAGGAGAGGGAATCCCCAGGAGGCCTTCGTCAAACTGTAAGGGCCGCACAGAGAGAAGCCTCTTTCGCCCACAGGTGGCACCAGGTGCCCGTGGCTGTTGGGGAATCCTCTGAGACGCCAGGAGGAAAGTGGTCAGATCCTGGCCACTGCCTCTGCTAGAAGGGTAGCTGGTCAGGGAGGCAGAGTGGGAAACCCCTCCCGCCTGCTCCCACACCTGGCGTGTTGGCAACTGTTGCGAGGGTCACAGTTGGCAAAGTCTTTTCCTTGGCAAGGGGGTCCTTGAGCCTGTTTTGTAACTGTAGCTCCTCCATTCTGGCGAGGAGGGATGGGGTGGGAGCTGGAAACTTCCCACATGGTCGGATCTCTGTCTCTCTTTCTGTCCAGCTCAGCTCATTGGCAGCTGCCTTTGGGACAATGGTCAACAACCCCCATCTGAGTGATGTCCAGTTCCAGGTGGACAGTGGGGAGATCTTCTATGCCCACCTGTTTGTGCTTTATGCTCGATGCCCCCAGCTTCTGGAAGAAGTGAGTCAGAGGGGAATGGCAGGAATTTGATGCGGGGTGGGTGGGGCTTGTTGGCGGATCTGCTTTTGTGGCAGTCCCTGGTTTCTCTTAGGGGTTTAGTTGCCTTGGGCCAGCTTGTGTCTGGGGAAGTGCCCCAGTCAGCAGAGCGTAAGCAAGAGCATCTGCTACCTCCTGAGCTTTCTAGGCCCCCTTTTGAGTTGGTCCCTGGCCCTCCCACTGACTGGCAGGTGGCCTCCCCAGCCGCCCCTCCCATCTGCGCCAGAACACAGGAGATAATAGAAATGTTAGGTGTTGATTACATCACACACACCTGCAGTGGCCGAGCAGATTCCATTCCCAGTACTTTCCCAAATCATAATTGGCCAGACATCCCTGAGCACTCTAGCGACAGATAGCACAGCTAGAGCAACTTCCCAGGCCCACGTTGTCTACTTCCAGCATGCCCTCCGCTCATGTGAGGCTCTCTGGTATGCTATCTAAGGCCTAGTAGTGAATGCACATTTAAGCTAACTAACTATACGATGTCTGTGCCAGAGTCCTGACACCATCCTGCAGGAGTAAAGAGTTAATTGTTCCCAAGGGAAGAGCAGGGTTGAAGTGTGGAGTGGAAGAGGGAAGGCAAGAGGAAGACCAAAGGGAAGGGAGTTGCCATGGTCAGCGCCAGATCATAGGGGATGAAGGGAAGACTTGATTTGTGTCAGAAGGAAGCAGGCTAGGAAGGAAGGAAGGAAGAAGCAAGATGGCACTTTAGCGAGGTCTCAGGCCTAAGAGAGAGTGCTGGGTGGTTTTATTCCAATTATTATTATTGTCGTTGCTGCTGTTTATTTACATAGTGCCATCACTGTACACGATGGTTTACGAGGAAAAGAACAACAAAACAGGTCTTTGTTTTCAGGCTTGCAATTTGGTTAAGACACGACACAAAAGGAAAAGGAAATGGCAGTGTGGGAAAGGATGAAGAGTGTCTATTTCTGGGCCCAGGGGTGATGGAGCTGTGCCGGCCTCTTTTTCCCTCCCTCCAAGGCCAGGGCAGTGGCAGTTGGGGTGGAGGGAGGGCCATTTCATAGACGTGGGGGAGTTTGACCTCAGGGACCTTTGGATGCCACTGGCCTTTTGGCAGAGCAGGATGTGCTGGACTTAGCTCTGAGTGTCCTGTCAGCACTGTCTGTGAGGACTGAGCAACATTTGCATCAGCGTGGGCCTCTCTGTTTCTGGCTGCTTCCACAGGGACTGTTCCTTCTCACTTCTGCCACCAGGTTGACCGCATAGGATTCACGGTGGCCGAAGATGGAGGTGCTGGGACCCGTCGTGTCCTGCTGGGTGACATTCCGCCGGAGGCAGTTGTTGCCTTTCTTACGTTTCTCTATGCAGCCGACTTCCACTTTCCTCGCCACCTGCAGTCTGACGTGGGTGCTCTGGCCACCAGGTTTGGTGCTGCGCTCCTTCCTGATCTCTGCTGGCAAGGAGCTTTCCTGTGGGGCTGGTCCACAGAGCCTCTGGGGGTTTGCTGTCAGTGGTTGGGGGCTCCCGGGTGGTTGTGGAAAGGCCTGTGGGGTCATTTGTGTCTGTATTGTTGCAGGTTTGGAGTGTGGGATTTGGCTGCTTTGTGTGGAAGCCACCTTGACCTCAGGGTGTCTAGAGAAACGAAAGATGGCCGCAGCGATGGTGGTGGTGATGTTGATGGGAAGGACAGAGCTGAGGCCTTTGAGGAGCTCTTGGAGTCCATGTGGCTGGATGCGGACGAAGAGGCTGTTCTGAAGTATGCACACCAGGAGGGAAACAGCAGTGAAACTGTGGGCGAGCAAGAACTACAGGAGATCTATGACTTCGCTGCCACACAGCACCTGTCTGCTACTCGACCTGGGGAGGAGGAGGAGGAGGAGGAGGAAGGCTGCCACAAGGGCAAGCAGAGCCAGGGGGGGAGGTGGGCAGGCTGTTCTCTCACTAGCTTGAGGAAGGGACTGGGGGACCCTGCAGCAGTCTTGGGAACAACTGCTGGTCTGGAGCCCCCCACCTTGCCCTCCCATCCCAATGCTGGCCAGGAAGGAGGGCCGCAGAGGGTTTCCTTCGAGCTTCAGCGGAAGCAGCTGTGGCAGCCCCTCGTAGTCCCCTCGGAGACTTCAGTACGGAAGGGTTGTCTGGAGAGCCCCCCGTCTCTTGCAGAAGGCAGGGGGTATTCCCCGGAGCCACGTGGGGCTGGGAGCAGTGCCTCCAGTGGAAAGGCCCTCCAGCCAGCCTGGAAGATGTTCCCCAGGGACAGTTTGTGTGAGCCGCTTGTGCTGGCTCAGCCCCCGAGGGAGTCGGTCCCGGTCCCATCTGCTCAGCAGAGGGCAGCCATGCCCAGGAACCACGTGCCACGTCCCTGTGCTTCATGCTCACCTGCCTCTCCGCCAGGCCCAACCAGGGGATCCTCTTCTCAGACTGCTCTGGAAGCACCTTGCAGTGGCCAAGGGGAGCCCCCGTGTGGTGCTAGGCCTCAGCCTGGGAACCCAGACCGGGGCCCAATTGTGGTGCTGGATTCAGATGAGGAGTGGGACTTTGGAGCTTCTCTGGGGGGAGGTCCAGGCACCTCTGGGCAATGCTTGGGGGTCTCCAGGTGCCTGGGGCTATCCCCCCACCCCCAGCAGTGTAGCAGTGATGAAGAGGGTGGTGGCGAAGGAGGGAAGACGCTGGTGCCGGACACGCCTCTGCCCAGCAGACCAAATGCTGGTGCCAGCCTAGTGTCTGGGCCTGACGGGCAGCTGTGGGCTGGCGAGAGCTGGGTGAGGTCTTCCCCAGAGAGACCGTCTCCGGGGGACCCTCTTCCCCTTTCCTGTGGGCCTCTGTCCTCGCCCCTCCGTTCGCCTGGCAGCAGCCCTCCTTGCCTCCAGAACGAAGTGGTGGTCATAGACGACAGTGCGGAGGAGTCCCCGGCGGAGGAGGGCGCGTCAGCCTGGCAAAGAGCCGCAGCAACGGCAGAGGGCAGGCGTACCAACAGCCAGCCAGGGAGTCACCCTGGAGCAGTGGGAGCAGACGTTGGGAGCCCTCTTGCTGCAGGAGGTCATGTTGCAGAACGTGTGGGCCCGGGTTGGACTGGCGGGGCTGGAGACGACTCTGATGGCAGCGACATTTTGCCTCTCACCCAGAGGTCGCCATATTCTCCTGCAGTCCCAACTCAGACACTCAGTAAGTTACTGCTGTTGAGGGTTGGGGGGTGGGGGGGCTAGAAATGATGGTGGCACGCAGTTGGGTTCTCTCTCTGCTTGGTCATTGGGGCCCAGGTCTTGGGGAGGGGGTTCTGTGGCCTCATGAGAGCCGTCCTCATGTGCAGGGCTATGTGCCTTGAGGGTGGGTGAGCCTCATTGCACTGTGGAGTCCTCCCTGTGTCTCTACAAATGGGTCACAGGGCTTGCAAGAGAGGCAGCCTGATGAACCTCTGCTTTTGCGCGGAGCCTCATGCTGGCCTCTGAAACAGTGCCACCCTTCTGGCTGCCTTCAGAAACAGCTTGTGTGTTGCGGGGGTGTACCTGTGGCACAGCAAACGGAGGAAAGCTGCCTCCCTCCTCAGCAACAGGTCTTTCGCCCCATTTGGTTGCCTGTATTGGTAGGTTGGGCCGTCTGCTCTGCCAGCTGAGTGCAGCCTACCTGACCCCCTTGGTTTGGTGCCTCTGGGCCCTCAAGGGGGTTGTGTCTATCTTTCTGCTCCAGACCCTGCCTGCCAGCTCGAGGAGAGGGCGCTGCCTGTGACTCCGATGCCCTCCTACTCAGTCATGGCGACCCCAGAGCTGAAGAAGGAGCTGAAGAGGTTGGTGCTCTCAGGACTGCAGCTGGGAGCTGTTTCCTCCTCCAGCTTCCCAAGAGTTGCCCTGCTGAGTGTCTGCCCTTCTTTCCTAGGTTTGGAGTTCGGGCCCTTCCAAAACGCCAGATGGTCTTAAAGCTGAAGGAGATATTTCAGTTTACACATCAAGGGAGAGACACTGAGTCCATGGGGAGGGCCCCAGCTGCCCTGGCTGGGGCCCTCCGGGAGAGCCAGCAGATGGTTGGCTGTCAAGGGAATGCTCAGGGGATTCAGCGGCGTGGTTTTCCAGGTGCCTCAGAGCAGCCGAAGAGGGGGACGGCTTTGCCTGCAGCTGGACTTGCCCTTGGAACCAATGGTGGTGATGGAGGCCGCCCTTTGTCCCCGCCAGCTTCCCAGGAGTCCACCGGATCCTCTGGGGCTGGCAGTGAGGTTTCAGTACTATCCCACAGGTATGGGCTAGCTTTGGGGTGGTGTGCTTTGACTGGCCTGCTTCTCCATTCCCCCCTCCAGGTAGGACCATCACTCTTTTCAGGGTGCGGTGGATCTGTACCCAGGCACTACTGTGCCAAGGAAGGCAGCTTCTCTCACCCAGTGAAGCCGTACACCATGAGCTCTGGCGCTCTCGCTCCCTACGTGGTGGTGCTTTCTGGCTGTTTCAGAGGCTGCTCTTGGAAGGGCCTCTGAAGCCCCCACCACTCCAACTGGCTGGCCTCTGAGCTTATTTGTCTGCAGACTTTCAGTCAAGCACGTTTCTGTAGGTGGCAGAAGGAGGTCTTGTCTCTGAGCAAAAACCATGGAAAAAGCAGCGGGATGGAGTTTGGTAGCAGAAGATGCTCGGCCCTCTTTGTGGTGCCCGGCTTATCCCAGAGTTTTATGCCGGCTGGAGAAGAAATGTTGTGGGGTGGGTTGGCTGGCCTCATGCTTCTTTTTTCCCTTCCTGCATAGTTCTCCTTCAACTGAATTTGAGACCAGCTTGCTGGCAGCAGAGGAGGCGGGGGCGGAGGCGGAGGCGGTCGTGCCAGCCTCGCAGGCAGCAGCCCGTGAGCAAGGCAAGCTGGAGGCTTTTCGCTGCTACATTCATTCCACGCCAGCTCTTTGCCGCCAGATCTTGCTGTACCAGCCCATTGAACTGGCTGTGCTGCAAGCAGAGCTGAAGCAAAATGGCGTCAGGATTGGCCTGGGGAAACTGCTGGACTTCCTGGATGCTCATGGCATTACCTTTACTACTGCAGAAGCACGGAGGGAAAAGCATCACCACTCCCAGCAGTCCAAAAAAAGGCGGGGCAGGCAGCCGTGGTGCTGAGTGCCTTTGGGTGGCTGTGACGGGGCATCGATCTGCTCACGCGGCTGATTTGTATTTGTTTTCTGCCTTTCTGCTTGGGGTTCTCCTTTGCTCCAGCCTGCTGGTCTCAGGAAGCCAGCTGGTGCCACGACACGTGCTGTCCTTAATAGGTTGTTTTTTTCTGGAGCTGAGATTTGCCCAAAGCTCCATCCCCCTGAGCCTGCTTTTACTGCGGGAGGACAGGTGCTTGCCCAGCCAGCTCAATCTTCAAATCCAGATCCGAAGAGTATCTTGTTGGATTAATAAAGGAACCTGGACAATTCTCCTCCTCTGTGGCTCATTCTGATAGGACTGTAGGAGGCATTTGGGTGACCCTGTTTTCCACTGGTTGGATTGGGTTGTCTACTTTCAATCATGCAGCACTTCGTTTTCCTAAAAGCCTTGAATCTCCTCAATATACAGGAGTGTGAAATTCTAGTTTTATTCAGGTTTTTTGTGCCTGTCTGTAATAAAAACTGTTAATGTGATAATCAGTTTTGATAAACATATGTGAGTGTGTTTTAGGCTAGTGTAGGAAGTGAAATATAAGGTCAGGATATAGGAAAATGGTTTTGCTTCTAGATTCCATGGTACAGGAAGTGTGTTCTCTTTCTGCTGTTGTGGGGGATGCAGAGCTTCGCTCATCCACCGTGACTCAGGAGTTGGGAGTATGCCTGCCACCCTCCTGAGACAAAAATCTCATTTCCACTATATGATGGCCCACAGAACTATTCTCTCTTTGGGGACCCCCCCCCCAAAATAGCCTCTGTACCTTCTTTTTGACAAGAGGAAGTAAAAAAAATTTTTTTTGCAGTGGCCTATGTGATTAAGATCAATGTGAGGCGCACAATGGGCAGTTTTTCTTGAATGGCTGTCTCCCTCTCCCTGCAGCTGTACTCATGGAGTAGACCAAGCCTAAACAGGACGGCTGGGCTGCCCAGGATTAGAGTAAGTTATCTTTTAGCTGTTACTAGACTGCCAATCTATCACGGCGTTTCTTGGCAAGACTTGTTCAGAGGGGGTTTGCCACTGCCTTCCTCTAGGGCTGAGAGTGCATCTTGCCCAAGGTCCCCCAGTGGGTTTCAGTGGTTGAATAGGGATATGGACCCTGGTCTCCAGGATCCTACTCCAGTACCCACACCATTGCACAAAACTGGCTGTTATCTACACTGGCAATGTAGGTAACCTGTGGAGAGGTTGAAAGGCAAGGGGCTGGAATTCTTTCCAAAAACAGTAGAGGTGGGTTGCTTTTTCAGAGCTAAGCGGTGTTTTCCTCCCCACATCACCCACAGGCATGGCCTGCTGAACATCAGAGGGCCAGTGTGTATTCACTATCGCAGAAGCAATTAAAATTGAGAGGAAATAAACCAAAACAAGTAGAATAGTCAACTAATAACCCACTGATGTACAGTCATCCAAAATATATCAGCTATCCAATGAGTGGGAAGGGAGCCACTGGTCAGTACAGAAAGCATTGAGACACTTGTGGGTCCCAAGTCCCTGCAGCCACGTAACGATTCCGCGCTGCTGTAGCTCAGTGAGTATCAAAGGAGAAGCCTGGTGGCGCAGTGGTTAAATGCCAGTACTGCAAATCACCACGTTGCAAGTTCGATTCCAGCGGGCTCCAAGGTTCACTCAGCCTTCCATCCTTTCGTAGGTCGGTAAAATGAGTACCCAGCTTGTGGGGGCAATTAGCAAACACACATTGGAAACTGCTTAATGCAGTGTAGATATGTAAATTGCTATTGCTTAAAATAATTTGTAAGCCGCTCCGATAGCCTTCTGGCTGAAGAGCAGGGTATAAATAAATAAATAAATAAATAAATTGTAGGCCAGCTCACAGGAGCTGCTGGGTGCTTGGGCATCTCAGGTGTGGGAAAAACTCTGGAAAAATGGGGTAGGTTGCAAAGGGGCAGCCAGCTGCTATAAGCTGATCTCTTCTGCCCCAAGCTGCCTCTTCAAGCATTTAGCTCGATGCTAAAACAGTAGTTGGAAATAGCAAGTCTCTGCGTGAGCTAATGTCACTGAGCCACTTGCAACATCCTTCAAGTATTTTTAGCAGCTTTATTAGAAATATGGGCACATTTCAGGTTCTTTCTTTTTGATCACAAATATGTTGGTTGGTTTTTTCTTGCAACTACACAGCATTAGGGCTGTCCCATCTTTTCTCAGACATACTTTGGGGGTTTGTACTAAGTGGCTGCAGCTCCGACAGGACATCTTGCTTGCCAAAGCCTGTTGGGTGGGTGGGGGGAGGATCCAAAGCTGTGACCTTTTAGGAAGCAGATGTTTAAGCACAGACAAGAGCAAAATATCTAAACACAATACACAACTGTTCTCTGAGGGCCCTTCTATGCCACAAAAAGGAAAAGAGAGGGAAGTGGGCACCATTTCTTCACAGCAAATGCACAAAAAGCCAATTCTGTTCCTGGACGTCTTACTGGAAGGATCTTGCATTTGGGTAAAGTAAATTCACTTCACTTCTTATTTCCAACTGATGACGTCACCCTTAAAAATACTTTTTAAAGGAAAATCCCACAATGGTTAATAATTTATTCCAGTCAACTCTTGTGAATGACTGCCTCAAAATATCAAATTAATGGGAAACCTTACACCCTTCTGTACCATTTCAGGGGTATATGTACAGAAGGTGTCCAACCAGAGATACTGGATGCAAGGTACCATGGGCTGGGCCTAGGTCATGAGCCATGTCTTACAAAGGGCATGATTTTTATAATAAATAAAAAAAACTTAAGCATTCTTACACGGATTTTAAAGAACAGAATACATGTTAAAAACTTCAGTAATTTATATCACTTTTAAGCAATACTATATATACAATGGAAAAAAGACATGCATAGTCCAAATACAATGTTGAAAACAGCGTTTTTCATAACAAAAAATTCCAAACACTAGGTTATTACCATGTACATGAATTCAAGAAGGACCACCCTCTTTGTCTGTTGCACACCGTTTATTTAACAATATGCTAGAGAAGTAAGAAATAAGTTTGTTTCCCCCCCCCTTCTATACAGTGATTGAATCTTGAATTTTTTAAATATTTATAGGAATTTTAGAGCTTGCATGATTTACACTATAATTGCTTTTCCTCATTTCAAGTTTTGCATCAAAGAATTAAAGAAAAGAATATACTTCTTCCCTGTTAAAATATGCATGGGTCAGGAAGTGATCGTCCCTCTTTTCTTTCTTTCCTTTGTTTTTCTTTTTGTAAATCCAAAACTAGTTTTATCAGGGAAACAAAGCAACAAGTTCTACAGCTGAAACACAGGCTGTGTGTGCGCGCACGCAAGAGGCAGTTCCTATCTTTTCCAAGGGCAATAATAATACTTCAGATAACCTGCAAGTTCAGTACAGAACAGGAAAAAAAATCTTTCTGTCAAACGTTGCAAAGTTAGCAGGATACATTAGGATGTTGCATTATTTCAGGAAGCAGTTTCTGGATATTATTTTTTCTTCTCTGTTAAACACAAATGCTTAGTCTTGAAAACACAAATAAAAATATGAATATAATGGACTTACTTTCCCCCTGTAAAAAAAAACCCAAAGTCAACAGTAACAACAAAACTTAAAAAAAAAAAAAAACCCACAACAAGGACAACAAAAAGAGACCAGATAACCACACCTGGCTGGCTTTAACAAAAAATATATATTCTTTGTTTTTAAACAGCAATTCATCCTTTCCGTGAGCGTAGGACGAAGCAGTCCCATTGAGGGCTTGACTCAAGTGAGGAGAGGTCTGTGTTTTCAGTACAAAAGGTCCAGGGAGCCGGAGGGTGCCAGCAGTGACGCCCCAAAGCCGCTACAAGCCCTCCACAAACTTCTCTAGCGTGTCTCCTCCTGTAGTGTCGCCCACCAGGGATAACTCGCTGGGCAAGACATTCCTGTTGGGGGGGTTGAGCTGGGGAAGCATTGCACTCTGCTCCGGGTTGCCCAGGTGCCCCTGGTCCAAGGAGCCGGCCAGAGGGACCCCCAGCCCAGGGTGCGGGGAGCCTGTCTGGGGCGAGGCGTGGTGTGGGGAGGGCTGGGGCTGTATCCGGGGAGAGGGGCTGGAATGTGGAGGCTGGGACTGGGGCCGGGGGGACTGGACAGGGGCTGGCGACCGCACCTGGCTGCTGAGGGAGGCGCCCAGCGGCTGACCAGGGAGGTGGGGCGCCGGGGGTTGTCCGGAGAGCAGGTGCTGCTGGGGGCTCATGGGGTTGGGCTGGCTGGGGGAGCCCATCTGCGGCTTCAGCTGCTGCTGCTGCTGCTGTAGGATCCGCTGCTGCAGGGCCTGCTGGAGGCTGGGGCTGCCTTCCGTTCCCATGCCCGGCTGCCCCAGGGAGTTCAACGGGCCCATCTGAGCCATCTGGCCGATCGCCCCTGCCTGGAGGGAGAGATGCTGCTGCTGCTGTTGGTGCTGCATCCGGTGCTGCTGCTGCTGCATGGCTGCTTGCGAGTAGCTCACAGGGCCAGCGGGCGGCTGGAACTGACCGTGTGCTGCCAGCCCCGCACTGCCCTGCTGCTGCTGCTGCTGCTGCTGCTGGAGTAACTGCCTTCTCAAGATCTCCCTGTACTGGGGGCTCATAGTGGCCATGCTGGGGCTGTGGCTGGCAGGATTCATGATACTGATGGCCTGGCCTTGGGCGTTCAGGCCCCCCATCCCCGGCTGCTGGGGAGGAACGCCTGGCCGCGGGACCCCTGCCGGCATGGCACTCACATTTTGCAAGCCGGGCTGAGCGTGGAGCCCTGCCGGTGCTGCCTGAGGCGGGGGCTGCGTCTGCAGCGCTGCCTGGGGCTGCTGGAGGCCCGGCTGGCTGGCCACGTACTTGGCCGTTCTCTGCTTTATGAAAGCGGCCATGAGCTGAGGGTTGGACTTCAGGATGTTCAGCACCTGCTGCTGCTGCTGCGGGGAGCTGGGAGACTTCAAGGTCCGCAGCAATTCGTGCAAAGCGTTGGGGGCGATGCTGCGGGCAGGGGGAGGCTGCACGCCAGGCATCCGGGGGTTGGCCGCCGCCTGCTGAGATGGCATCGGCATGACCGGACGTGGGATTCCTGGCTGCAGGGAGGGTGGCTGGGCTACGGGGGGAGCTGTGGGCCACTGCCCAGGCCCCATGCCGGGCATCACGGGGCTGCTGGTGGCCGGTCCCGGACGGGCTACGTTCAGGCCGACTGGTGGGGGCTGCTGCGGGGGCTGCGGCTGCTGCAGGGGATTCATGGCTCCAACTGCCGCAGGACTCACCATGCCGACGCGACCGGGAGGCAAGCCATTGCTGCTGACCCGGTAGAGCTGCTGCTGCTGCTGCTGCTGCTGCTGCTGCTGCGCAGCTTCAATCTCAATCTGCCGCGCCGCTTCCACGGCCCCAGGGGGTGGCTGGGTGGGCGGTGGGGGCGCAGGCACCTGGGTGGCAGGCTTGCCGGTTGAAATGGGGGCAGGCAGTGGCGGTGGGGGAAGCGGGGCTTGAGTTCTGGCTCCGCCGGGGAAGCCCGCTGGCGACATGCTGACGGGGGAGGGCTGGGGCGGGGGCTGGGGGGGCTGCGGGGTGCTCGGCTGCTGGGTGGGAGTCCCAGGGGCGGCTGAGGTAGGCGAAGGCAAACTTTGCTGAGGCACGCTGCGGGTGGTCATGGTGGCCATCCGCCGGCGCATGAGCTGGGCCTGCTGGAGCCGGTGCTGGATCTGCTGCTGGCGGAGCTTGTGCTTGATGTTGAGGCAGAAGGGCACGGGGCACTTGTTCTCCTGGCAGTGCTTGGCGTGGTAGCAGCACAGCGCAATCAGCTGCTTGCAGACCGGGCAGCCCCCGTTGGTCTTGCGCTTGCAGCCCTTCGTGTGCTGGACGACCCGCTTCATCTTTTGGCAGGACGGCAGTGAGCAGTTGGCGTTGCGGCACTGGCAGGCGTGGACCAGGGACTGGATGCAGCGCTGGATGCTCAGCCGGCGTGACTCCTGGGGGCTCTT
Organism: Gambelia wislizenii; assembly: GCA_030847615.1. NCBI lineage: Eukaryota > Metazoa > Chordata > Lepidosauria > Squamata > Crotaphytidae > Gambelia > Gambelia wislizenii. The sequence continues at coordinate 126,751 of JAUMIR010000012.1, read as the reverse complement.
GGACTGCTGCTCGCCCTGGCTGTTGCTGTCGTCGTCCAGGCCCAGGCCCCATTTTACCATCTTGTGTTCGTGGCTCTTGGTGTTGTAGCAGTTGATGCAGAGGTCGTAATCCTGCGAAGCAGAAGGAAGGCACAAGGGCGTGTGTGACTAGATAGGCACGAGAATGAGAATGAGAGATCTAGAGAGGAGTCAGGCCCAGGGGCCTCATGCGACCCAGGAGTGGCAACGTGAGGGCCGGCTGTGCCCATTGTCTCAGACCCAGAAACCCACCACACGCTCACGGCCCCACAAGCACCGTCTCTAGAACTGAGATTCTGATGCCTCATCCCTGCTGATGATACTTTTCCCCCTGGTCATCTGCCAGTCAACCATCACAATCACAACTGGGTGAGCAAAGAAAGGCCACGAGCCTGCCTCGCCACAACTGCAGCAGGCAGCGTAGTCTGGGAAAATGCCGAGGCATCCCTAGCGGAGGAGAAGAACTGAGGGCCTTGCAAACCGAATACTACTGCGGGAATACTGCCCAGGTCACATCGGGTGGCAGAATCTTCCAGCCCACTCCATTGTACTCTCAAGCCTATTCCCTCCCACATGTCTATTCCAGGGCGTGCAAGGAAGTGGCCAAGGCCACCGGGGGCATGCCATGTGCCTCCTCCCACTCCCAGCAGCCCACCAGAACCCACCTCGCAGACAGTGCAATGCCACCGGGTCTCCACGTGGTGCTTGCACTCATTGCAGGTGTAGACAAAGCGGTCCTGGCCCTGGGTGTGAAGCTCCACCAGCATGCAGAGTGTGGACCACTTGGAGCGGCGCAAGGAGGAGAACTCCCAGTGCTTATCCCGGGCCAGGGTGAGGAAGGCGTCGCGGCCGTCCATCAGGTCACAGCTCAGCAGTGGATCAGGGTCCACAATGGGGGGCAGCGTGTTGATGACGGGGCCAGCGTGCAGGTGAATCACAAAGAAGACCTGGGGGGGAAGGCAGAGGGACTGGTCAGCATACAAGCAGTGGGTCAGCCGCTCTTCTTTTGCGGGGGGTCCTTCTGGGGGCAGGTGAGGGTGGACACCTATGCCCACCTTTTCTTAGCACTGGGTTTTACAACTGCTTCCCACTCAAACAAAAAGGGAGGAGGAGGGAAAGAGGAGTTTTCTAGCATCTTAAAGACCACTCCTTTCTCCCCCAACTGAAGCTTTTGTGGACTCTGGCCTACTTTTCCAGAGCGCAGTTCATGTGTGTTTTAATAACATAATCTGTTTCACTGTGTTTTGCTATAACAGTTTTTCTATGTGTTCCTTTCTACTTAACTGTGAGCCTTTGAGAGTCCTAGCAGGCTGCACGTCAAAAATAAATCAATCTGGATGAGTAACTCCAAGGTAGTTTGACCCTGGAAAGGAGTCCAGGGCTGCAGAGTGTGCTACTTGTGGCCTCCTCTGGACCTGCCCTGGAACCCCCTCAACTCCCCTCCCCTCTTCTGGCTTGACCCACCAGGGTGACAAGGTGAGGGGGTGGGCGGGCGGGCGGATGGACAGACTTTCCAGGATACCTCCTTGTGCTTTTCCATGGTGGCGTAGAGCTTTTGCGAGAGGTCATTTGACACATTCGGCATGGCTGGCTTCTTCTTGTTGGCTCTGCTGATGCTGCTCTTATTCTTGTTGGTCTTCTTGTTGTTTTTCTTCTTGGCGTTCTTGCTGTCACCCTGACTCCCCTGCGAAGACATCAGGAGGCTGCTCAGTGGCTCCACTTTCGATGCCTGCCCCTGTTTGCTACGCACTGTGCCATTTGGGCACAGAAAACCAAACCCTTTTTAAGAAACATACAGAAAATGTCTGGCTCCTCTGCCTTGTGTCAAACATCTGCGTTTTTATAATTCTCCATGAAATTAACGGGTGGCTACTTTTTCTGGCAGAAACTGTTGCACCTTTCAAAATAATGTAGATTCTTTTTGAATAAGAAAACAGCAGACAGCCAGCAGGACCCTGAACAGAGCACTCGTGTTCCCTGGACTCCGCATCTAGGCTTCCCCCTGCCTTGCAGCAGCTTTAAAGCACGGAAAAGTCCAGCTGAGGCAGCCTAGAGGTGGCGGCGGCAGTGGTGGGTGCCGTCCCCCGAGGCTCTTCACCCACTGCCACCACCCTGCCTAATTTTTTATGGCCAAAAGGGCATGCCAGAGGACTTTTGGTCTTCCGTGCCTCAGGCCAGCTGTTGGTACAGGCTTGGGAGCCGGCCAGGCCCAACCCCGCTGGACTCTCCAGTCTTCCTCTTTTTTAAGGGCTGCTCAGAAAGAGAGCCAGTCGGCCTTCTGTGTCCACAGACTCTCCATCCACGGCTCGAATATATTCAACAACAACAACAAATATCAAAAAGGAAGCCTAGATTTTGCCATGTTATATAAGGGGCATCATTTTAATACACCACTGTATATAATGGAACTTGAGCACCCACAGGTTTTGGTATCCATGGGGGGGGGGTCCTGGAACCAAACCACAGCAGATACCCAGGGCCCACTGTACTTGGAAAAGGAGAACGAGAGAGGGGTGCCCAACCGCTCACCACGGCCCCCCAGGGTTTGCGACTCCTTTGGACAAAGAGTGAGAAGGAATGCAGGGGAGGGAGGGTGGCTGGCTGGCTGGTCAGCTGAGGAAGCGCTGCCCTCGTTGGTTGCTCCAGTCTCTCCTCTCTCTGCCTGCTTCCATCCCCGCCCCGCCCCGCCCCATCCTCCCACCTCCCACAACACACTCTGGCGCCACCCGAAGTACTCAGTCACCTCCGTGGTTTCACCAGCAGCAGTGCTCTCCTCTTTCTTCCTCTCCTCCTCTTCTTGCTCAAGCTCCTTAATGCTCTCTTCTAGCACGTTGGGCCAGAAGTCGCCCTCAAAGTAAGGCAGCTCCTTTGCGCTTGTCAGCCGATCCTCTGTGGCCTGTTTGAAGATGTCCTGGGAAGAGACCACATTTCTGAGCCCCGTTGCCCCAGCTGTCTCGGGCACGGAGACACCCATGGCCTTCCTGCAGCACGGGGCAGGTGGGCCAAAGAACATGGCAGTCGATACCCAGAGAACCCACGTCTCTTCCTCTGCTCGGGTGCCCAGCGACCCTCACCTTGTAGTCATGAATGATCCGCTCAGCAAAGGCCTTGTCCAGCATCTTCTTGTACCACTCCTGCAGGCGCTTTGGCTTGGGGATCTTCTGGTCAGGAGGGTGGCAGTGGAAGATATAGTCGTCTCCTTCGCTTGGCGGACAGGCCCAGATGTGGCCAGTCACGTACCTGCATGTGCCACGTAAGCAAAAATGTCCCAGTTAAGCTCTTTCCCACATAACTGGAGAGCAGGCCTCCTGCCATGCGCCCGTTTCCCCTCAACCTTTTCTTGGCCAGGGTTTGTTCCCAGCAGATGCCACAGGGAAGGGAGATCTGTCTTCTAAACCCCACAGAGGAAGAGAGGGGCAGGCAGGCTGCTTCTCCACCGCACCCCACCAATGTCTTTTGTAGCTGTGAGCACCATGAGGAAAAGGATGGGGGGCAGTGGCAACTTTGGTCAAGAGGTCCCCCTCCCTGAAAAAATCTGGTTGTTTCAGAAGAAGGGTGAGTTCCTGTGAGAGGGCAAAAGACTCACGAGCAGAACCAGATGGTTTTGCACCTCCCTCTCACATAATAGCTACAGGGGAAAGAGAGCAGCAGGCAACCGAAGTCCAGCACACTGCGTCTTCAAAGGACATCTCTGCAACAGCTGTTTGTGGCCGAATCTCTGGCTGCCCATAAGCGCCTGCGAGCAGTGCCCACCCCATTCCCTGCCTCCCACCTGCTAGATCTTGGCCAGGAAAACTAAATGGGAGTCAGAAGAGAGCAAGCACACACAAGGCAGGAACTGCTTCTCTTAGGGTGGCTGACACAGGACCAGTATTTTCCCTGCATGAAAATGGGTGTTAGAAAAGAAGGTACAGGTGGGAAGAACGGGGCAGGTGAATGAGGGAAGAGTGTCTCTGCCCACGCTTGCTCTTTCCTTGCCCCCCCCCCCCGTGGGTCTTACATGGGTGTCGGCAACCGTCCAAAGCAGGGCTCTCTCTTAAGTGGCCTGCTGTGAGAGACTAGCATGCCTTTCTCCCCAACATGCCAGGGAATGGCACCATATTTGTGCCCACCAGCTACAACGGTTACTTTCTCTTCTGGAAACTTGCTGCAGACCAGCAGCCAACAGTTTATGGACCAGCACCAGTCCACAGACCACCAGTATGAGTAGCAAAAAGTTCTGTAACCAAGCAAACTCACCTCCACCCCCACCCTGCCCCCTGAAATGCAGGTTTGGTCCTTTCTTTTTTTTGCCCTCATGCAGAGAAATGTCATATGCAGGGATGCCACTGAATCTACACCAGCTGCTCTCTCCCCCATGTAGGAATTAGCACCAGAGAAGGAGGCAGAGTCACCAGAAGGCTTAGCTGCAAAGAGACCCTTCAACGGGACACTCACCCCAGCTTTTTGACATATTCCAGGTACCCAATAAGGATCTCATGATAAACAGCAGTCCGGAGGCATCTCGGGCGGAAGAAATGAATGCTGTCTAAGTAGGAGATGTAGACCCGCCTGTGACAAAGGGGAAGAGCGACTCAGGAAAGGTGATGGGATGCAGCTCAGAGACAGAGCAGAGGAGCCCAGGGTCAACCCAGGCAGCACCTTCAAATAGGGCTGCAAAGATCCCTCCCTGAGAACTGAGAGAGCTGCGAATGTGGTCTCTGCCAGCTTTCTCCCCAAACTAGTGCTCTTATCTCCAGTCAACTCCTGAGTAAAGATAAAAGGTTTTTTTAAACTGCTGACTGCTAAGAGAAACAATGCAAGTACATGCATGGTAGCTCAGCATTCTGCCCACACAGTGGCCGGGCAGTTGCTGAAGGGAACCCCACCTGCAGAAGATGGCTGCAGCGGCACCCTCCTGTCCAAACTCCCCAGCAACAGATACACACAGGCAAACGCCCTCCGCAACAAGAGCAAATATAAAGCTATCATGGTTGGCAACCAATGATAACCCATTCTTCAAGAACTTGTCCAATCCATTTTCAAAGCAACCCAAGCTGGCAGCATCACTAATTCTTGCGGTACTGAACCCCACAACTCTCACAGTGTGTGTATGCGAAATTACATTTTTTCTGTCCTGAATCTAGTGCCATCAGGCAATTAGCATTGCTATCTCCTTTCTTCTCACCTGGTACTATATCATACATTTCTACTGTATCTCCTTGTTACTCACTTTTTCTTCTAAACTGAACAACCCTAAACTCTGTGACTGAGCAAACTCTCCATCACAACACCTAGTGTGGCTCCTTATCTCAGAATTTTGCACAGAGATCTATCCTCAGCTGACCAGGATGCCTTTGTGAGTGGTGTGCATGGGTGCACACTGACACATCAGAGGCACATGTATCAGGATGGTGTGGGGAGAGTGGGGAATGGATGGCCGGGCTGGTTTTCCTGGCTGTGGTAACTGCTGAGCTGAGCAGAAACCACCAGCTTCCAAGAGGTTTCTTTAGTTTTTGCTTGAGAGCTCCAAAAGCAAGCAAAGATTTCAACATTTATCTACGAAACAGGCTGTTGCTTATAGCCTCACACATGATCAGAATTCAACAGGCCCACAGTTTTAGGTCAAATGTAGAGATGAACTATATACAGATCACAGCAAGTCCCTCTTCTGGGAACATCGACAAAAGGAGAAATTGTGTTGCTAAGGGAAAGACCTAATAAAGGGGACAGACAGTAGAAGGATTAACACCAAAAGCAGGAACTGGGAGAAGTCCAGGGCAGCCACCCTCCCCGGCGTTCCCCTCCTGCAGCCCCCCAAAACCATGCAGGTGTACCTGGTGTTCGGAGGGGGGCAATCCCAGCCATACTCCTGCACGTGCATGCCGAAGAAACACACGTCCACCCCATCTATCTCTTCGAATGCAAAGAGAGCCTTCGTCCGATAGGGAAATGCCTCGGCCATCTCCCGAGAATCTACAAACCTGCAGGAAGAGAGCAGCCAGTGCATCACTGCAAGAAAGTGGAAACTGGAACTTGGGGTGAGGGAATCAGAAGAATTTGTTACCCCCCAAGGAAACCCTGGCATATAATTAGTGGAAGCAGCAGATGTTCCTTGCTGGGAACACACAGCTGTCCTTGGAAAACAGAGAAAGGGAGTCCCATGGCACCAGAAAAGGCTGGTACCAGCATAATAAAGAGCTGGGGCAACATGCTGTGAAAGCTGTTAATTCAGTTTCCAGAAGCAGCAGTCGTTATTTAGTGTACAATGCGTTCTGCAGTGTCACTCTCGCAGCATCGTTTGCATGCCAACAGAGCCATCTACTGGCACTTGCATTGTACAAATGTCTGTATTGTCTGTACTGTCTATAAACTGTATCAATAGTATTGCATTGAATGTACTGTATTGGACTGTATTGCATAGTGATGTATTGTGATGCACTGTATTGTATGCTTTGTAATGTTGTACCCCGCCCCGATTCTGAGGAGAGAGGCGGGTAATAAATAACTAAGTATTATTATTATTATTATTATTATATGGCATTTGTCACAGCTTGCTGGACACATGGGTTATGATGACATTTTAAGAAGGACAGAGCTAGAGACATGTTGGAGCCAGTTCAGAGAAGGGCAACCAGGAGGATAAGAGGGATGGAGAACAAAACATAGGAGGAGAGGCTGAGGGAGCTGGGCTTGTTCGGTTTGGTACAGAAAAGACTGGGGCGTGACATGACCGCACTCATTAAAAACATGAAGGGTTGCCACAGAGAGGAGGAGGGGGTAGCCTTGTTCACCACTGTCTTATCAGGTTGGACCAGGTCCAATGGTTTTAAGTTACAGGAGGTTAGATTTCAGTTGAACATTAGAAGAAGGAACTTCCTGACGGCAAGAGCAGTTGGGCAATGGCACCAATGGCCTAGAGAAGTGGTGGGGTCTCTTTGGACAGACGTCTTACAAAAGAGGCCACCTGCTCCCGGGGATGCTTTACCTAGATCGCTTGCAAGGCCTCTGGTTCTATGACACTATAGTAAACCTGCTCATATACTGGAAAAATGTATCCAAGGGCAAAGCGGGTTAGATCCTGGAGCTACCCAAGCAGACGGTGAGCCGGGAAGGACTGAGTCTGGGAAATGCCTCCCAAGCACTCCGCCCAACTGGGGGAACTTGCTTGCTGGTGCCAGATGTAAGGACAGAAAAGTCTGGAAACAGCATTACCTCGCACGCTGAAGTTCAGTGATGAGAAGTGGCAAGTGATCAGAAACGACTGATGCCATCGCCTGGTAGTGGAACGCAGCCAAAGAACTTACCTAGACTTCATTCCCGGCTTCACTTCCACTGTTTTATCTGAACTGGCTACTACTCTCACAAAGACTTCCCCAGCTTCTGGGTGATTCTGTCGCCGCAAGAATTTGTTCACCCTCTCTTCCAAGTGATTTCCTAAGCGGGTGGTCTGTAACCCTGTGGGGCAGGAAGGCAGAGAATAAGTCAGGGCAGAAGCTGGTCCAGCAACCAGGAGACTGTCCAGAGCTTACTGAAGCCACATCCCTTCCCATTCTCATTCTACATGGAAACCAAACGAGACTAAAAACTTAAAGAGGCATGCTGCCTCAAAGGTTAGCCCTTAGGAAATCAGACAGCCTTGCTTCCAAACAAAAATTACTAGGGTCAGGCTGTGGCCAAATCCAAATAACACAACACAGAAGATTGGGAGATCCTGCCGAATCTGGATCCTTCCAAACCTTCTACTTTCCCACCCACCCCTGCATTTGTCTCCCTTGTTTGAAGTGCAGTTCTTGAAGCTGTGAGCAGAGATCCACAGAGAACCGACATGAAGAAAAGCCACACACACACACACACACACACACACGCAGGTCAAGCACTTACTTTTGGCACTGAATTTGTTTTCTTTGCGGGTTCGACCAGTTTTCTTCAAGCAGTTGTCGCACACAAACCTAAAAAGCACAACCAGGCGTGAATCAGGGTGAGCTTGTTTCACCTCCACCACACCGGGAACACCTGTCCATGTTAAGACAGATGCTGGCAACACTCAGGGGGAAAGCCTCCAAGGCCTGTGAATGAGCTCCAGCCCTTTCCACCTGGCAGTGCTGTCCTTTCCTACCCACCAGCCACCCACAGGGAGGAGGGGTTTAAACCCCAAGTTGCCCCGGGAGGGGCCATCATGGCAAATCATGTGAGAATGCATTGTTTTTGCTAGCCATCTCCGTGTCTCAAAGGAAATTTTCATCTTCACAGAAAAGTGAAACAAAGGGACTGGGGTTTTGTTCCAAATCGCTTGCATGACACACAATACAGCAACCAGTTACAAGTTCACCATAGTTAGGCCTCATGCCTTCCGAAGCTGCTTACCCTGAAGGCCAAATAATATCATAATGTAAGACACATATCTGGTGCATCTTCCGGCCACATTCTTTGCAATCCACAAAACTAAGCAAGAAAATAAGAGAACATGGTTTAATTTCCAAGAATATGGAAGTGTTTTCAGGAGCACACTGAATTTTAAAATTCTGGAATTCTGAAACATTGCTATTTGATTTAAATCTTATTTTTCTTTTTCCTAGTGCAGAGCGTAAAGTCTTAATATGTCCAGCATTCATAACAGCAGCACATATTCCTGCATGTTATATACATGTATATATAAAACCAGCAAATCTGAAAATCAAAATATAGAGGGTATAAGACCTCTTTTATGGCAACTATGTTAATCATCATTATCCATATACAAAGCATAATTTCCCACCAACTCCCTGGGAAGTCTGAAATGGGCTCTGGCCACCAGCACTGTGACTGCAAGGCAATACTTAAGCCAATCAGGGATGGGCAAAAGCACAGGACACCGGCAGGCCACAGAGGCTCCATGGCGGTTTTTGTTGCCCGCAAGGTGAACCAGCGTCCCTCAGATTAAAGAAAAAAATTTTTTTTGTCTAAAACTAGTCCTCTAGGGCAAATCTGCCACCTGTTCGGGATGTTCCAGGCCCAGACAGTGACTTTTTTGAAAGAGGAAAGGGTCGGGGGGGGGGGGCAGACTGTAGTAAGTAACACAGGAGACACCCATTTTCATAGTGAGAGAGGAGAAAAGAGAAACAACTTCATGCCCCCAAAATGTACGCCACTACTTGTAATGCAGGACTCCCAACTCCACACTAACAGCGCTGAAAGGAGCAGCCCTAACCCTAACCGCCCCCCATGCAAGGGGCACCCTGCCGCGTGGGCCCAAAACTTTAGAGGGCTCCAAGTGGGATCACATACGTGAGGAGAACTGCTGCCTTTGCCAAGGGACTGCAGGGGGCAACTGCAGCAGGGGGTCCCAACTGGCCTGGGCAGGGGGAGAGAGAGGGGCTGAGTGGGAAGGACACATAAACAGTAGAAAGGGACAAAAAAATAACTAGGGATCGACAAATCATCAATAAGGCTAGCTGCTTTTAAGCGAAGGACCACTGGAAAAAGAAATGGTGCTATGCTGCAACTGTGGATGGAAATTAGAACATAAATCCCAAGAGACAAAAAAGTGTTTGATTGCTCTGCAAAAAGGAAGCACATGTAGCAGTGCTCTGACGACTTATCTGGGTGGCCTTCCCGGTCTCTGGTATATTCATAAAAACACACAAGGCAGCAGAGTTCTGAAGGTGGCACTTTTCGAGGAAGCCCTGGGTTTTAGATGTGTAAATTCAATAAGGGAAGAAATGCCATGGCATGTGGCTCCCATTCCTTTAAATCAAGAGAGCTGTGACTGTTCCATATGAATTCCACACAAGGTCTAGAAACTGTATGGAAAAGGTTAAAAATGTGGCCTGGCAGATCACTTTCAGTTGTTTTTTCACATGCTGATAACGTGACACTTACGGCTCTGGGTCCAGCGTATCATTTTTCTTCTTCTCAAACTGATCTTTCGATATTGTTCTGCAGACAGAAAAAGACACGAGAGTAGATCAACAGCAGCCCCACCTTGGCCATAAACACGGTTCCCTACGAGAGCGCCTCTGTGGGACAGTGATGCTTGTGTTTCAAGACATGTCATGACAGAGAACTACACAAAGTGGTGCTCTCCCAAGCAGACGCAACAGCTAAGTACTATCAATGGACCAGAATGACCCAAAGCCAGCACAGAGACCGGACGAGACTTGGGCTGCGATTCCTGCAAAAGGCAACGCACAAAGCCACTGTCCCGCTCACATGAACTGGAGCCACTAACACTACAGAATTACAGAATTACTATGATGCCACTTTAACTGCCATGGCCATTCTGGGGTTGGCAGTTAAGGGAGGGGCATTCGAAATCTTCACTCTAAGAGCTCCTCTAGTGAACTCCTCAAACTGAAAAAAACTCCCAGGCTTCCCTCGTCAAAGTGGCATCATAACACTGAAAGTGCACAGTGCGAATGGGCCTCAGGAAACTCATCAGCAAACCCTGCTGTGGCAGAGAAGGGTCTCTCCTAAGAGGGCCTCAAAGTGAACCATGGCCAGAGCCAGGGATGTGTTATGAAACATAGCCTGTGGGCCCCGGCGGCCTGCTTTTCCATGGCAGCTAGTCAGCCTCCCCTTCCTGCTGCCACTGCCTCTGTCAGAAGAGTTACACGGTGTTGTGCCTCAACTGGATTCTGGTCAATATTTACAAGATTCTGCTTGTTGCTTTGCTCTGGTGCTCTGCCTAAACACTACAACAATTCCTTCCTAGGGTTCTTTAAGGCAGCCTTTGTGCCCATTATTGCCTGCATGTTCCCAAAGATGAGGATGGAGACAGAGGGGTGTTCACAGACACCCGGGATGCTCCCAGCAGATCTGGATTTCATCTGGGCTTTTCCACAGCTCGACATACAACCCCCTACCCCCAAAATGCAGGAGGGCATCAACTCTGCATGTCATTTAGCTGGGATGATGGCAAAGAGGCAGCAGCCCAGCAAGGTCTATCTAAAGTTGTGTGATTACTTACGTTTGTGGCTGGGCAGGGTCATCACCCAGGGTAACGTTTTCCCCCTGGATTTCAGTAAAGCATCTCTCACAGAAGTGATACCTGTCAGCAAGAAGGCCATATTTGGGTGAACTGGTCCATCAAAACACACAGCCACACAAGCAAGGGAAGCACCAATCAGAGCAGGGCGATCACCGTGGTAGAAGGGGGAGCGTTGTTGGTTGGTCGGTTGGTGGGTCAGTGTGGACAGTGGAAAGGAACAGAGGGGGAGGGAAGGTCAGAAAAGAGGGAAGGGACAAACAGCACAGACAGACAGAAGTAGTAGTAAGACACAAACACCAAGACAAGACAGAGCAGAAAGCCACGGCAAAGCACAGGTTAGCAGTGGCCCCATTCCAGGCATCCCTAGGAACAAAGAACCCCCCCCCTTCCAAGCTCTCTTGCCCCAAGAAGGCCCCACCGCAAGTGTATCTCTCCACAGCTGGCCAAGTGAGTAACGGGGCTCTGATCCTGAGTGCTGTCAGGTTTAATAGGTCAGTATCCCCTGAAGCTAACGGTGGGCAACACAGTGTGGAACCAAAGTCCCCGGCAGCCCTGACCACCAGCCAGGCTGATGTCCAACCGCAGCTGCAGGACTGCAGGTTCCCAGCCCCAACACTGAGGGAAGGAGCTGCTGAGAAGATGGCCAAATGACCTCTTGCTGTAGCCAAATAAATCAGGACTGCTCACTAGTCAATCCAACCTAAGAAGAAAGGTTTTGGCTGTTTTCTAGTATATTAAAATAGTCAGGATGGAAAATATGAAGTTAAAATTGACCACTACTCTGTTGAGTGTATTATAAATGAAATGGAACTCATATTTATGTGAATGTATAAGATACACAAAAATGGCCGGAAACTGACCATAAATGCATTGCAGTTAAATGTCTGTCTAGGGAAACAAACATTTAACAGAAATGCATCTATGGCCAGTTTCTGGCCATTTATGTGTATTTTGTAAATCTATCTATAAACATTTGTAGTTTAATTATACACAACAAGGTGAAGTCATGAATGAAAGCTTTGCAACTGACTAGAAGCCTATCACACAATTTCAGTTAACTAGACTGGAGGGCAGCTTATCCATGCCTCTCACTGGTGTAAGGGATGCCACAGGACAGTGGTTCTTAACCTTTGATTTACCAGGGACCTCTTCAAATATCTTTTGCTGCTGTGGACCCTCAAGACTTAACTCAAGATTCAAAATGCTAATAATAATTACAATTATACTTGATGATGATGATAATAATAATAATACAAATACACTCTCCATTAAACCTTCCCTCAGAGGCACTGGCTGGGGAGGGAAGACTTTTCTCCTGTTTCTTCCTGCATGTTTGTGGCTGGAGTGGATTGAACGGCAATGTGCAGGCCAAGCCGGCCTTTGCCTTGGCTCCTGCCACGTGGCCACTCCACTGCAGGGAGGAGATGGGCCAAGCAGCCTTCAAGCCTTAATGGACCCCCTATGAAGTCACTGTGGTTCCCTGGGGGTTCACGGACCATGGGTTAAGAACCACTGCCATAGGGCATAAAGCCACAATACAATCAGCACTTGGAAAAGTCCACACCCCCAGTGTTCTTTTAGGTGAGCTGGGAGCAAAATGCTATCCATCCTAGGCAACCCTGGCAAAATGTCTGGAAAAGGTATGAGCCGAAAGACAAAGGAGGGCAACAAAGACAGACTGTGGCAGTCAACGTAAAGGAAAGAAACAACAACATAGTGACAGAACAAGAAAAGGGAACACACACAGAATAAAAACAGGTCCTGCCTACTAGGTCTCCTCTGCTCTGCTTTCCAGGACTCCAGTAGGCAACTGGCCAACCAAGCCCCAAAACATCACACCAGGCAGGCCACACTCCCTAAGAGCCTCTGAGCTGGCACAGCTCATGGGGCTGCCCAGGCTGGGCCTCTGCTATGCCCCAGGGAGGAAGGTATGGCATTTGGCTCAATGGGTCATAAGCAGTGTAGGCCCCAAGCAATCCACGATCGAGAACATGGCATACGCCTCTCAGGGAGGGCTTTGCGAATCCAGCCATGGCACTAAGTCCCATTTAGAATTCAGCTGAACTTTCCTGAGCAGTGAGGCATTGTCCTATCCTTGAATTCCATGCCCCATGTTTCATTCTGTTTCTTTTCTTAAACACCCCAGAATACTCCTATAAGCTCCTTATTCTGGAATGGCATTTCTCTGTACACCCCCTTTGGTCCTCATAGGGTTGAGGCTCTGTCCACAAACATACCAAATATCACTTCAAAATGTTACTTCAGTTTAAATTAAAATAATTGGCACATATATACTGCAAGAGTAGCCAGTCTCAGACCTCACAACACATTCTGGCAGAGCGGAAACTGAGACTTGCCTGTGGCTACAGAGCTGGGTAGGACGAGTGGTGGCCATTTATGTGGTAAGTGGGTCTCATGCCCTCCTCGGTCCTTGATTATAACCTGAACAGGAGAAGGAAAGGCTTACCGATTCTGGTAACTGTAGTAGGCAGCATCCCGGGGAATAGTACACAGCTGTTTCCCATAGCAGCACAAAGTCTGAGGAGAAAATTCATACTGCAAAAGAGATAGAAACAGGTAGAATTATTTGCTCTCTTGAACTACATGCTTTTACACACATACTGCACAGTACAAATTATTCTTGTGTTTCCAGGTTCTGCTGCTGTTTTACCAATTGCGATCTTTTTGAGAAACTTATTGCTTTAAACTGATTGTTAAATGTTGAATTGATTTTTCTAATTGTTAGTCACCTCTGAAGCTTTTGCTGGAAGATGGACTAATAATTTTAACTAAAAGGAGTCCTCATCCTTTCTTAGAGCAAACCTGGGTGGCTGAGGGCCAGCAGGTCTGGAGTCAAAACAGAGCCTGTGAGAAACAAGGTGGAGGCACAGAGAACTGGGCATGCTCAGTGGCCTGCTGGAAATGGGATATTGGGTGAGGAGAGAATAAACGGCCCTCCCTGAGCCTCCCTGCCAGCCACCACAATTCACAGAAGACTGCAGCCATGTGTGGCTGGCACCGCTATCTGGGTGAAGACAGGCTGCAACACTGTGCTGCCGGTTCCACTAGCAAAAGCAATCAACACATCTAAAAATAAACATGAAGAGAGAAAACCCTGAAGCTGCTGGACTCCAGGTGCTATTTACCAATTTGGGATTTTAAAATTATTGTAAGGAGTTTGAAGTTATTTCTTTAAATATTGCCTATTTTGCCACCTTGTGTTTCCTATGCCTGCTAAATGGGTGAAATACAGGCTTTTGAGTGATAGCATAAATCAGTATACTAACCTTTATAAGCAGATTTAAAATACCTTTAACATCAGCTGTGGTTCAGTGCATATATACCTTTTGCATACACATTTGGTACAGCAGAGTGCTAATGCATTAAAATGTTTGCTTGGGGATATGTGCTAAAATGAAATTAACAGCTAAATATGCATTACAGGGGTACTCTATGAAGACCCATGCAAGAAAACAGGAGGGAAAAAGAAAGTATTTTTTCAAAAATGAAGCTGATAGTTTTTAAAACAAAATACCTACTCAGACCTTAATATCTGAAATGAATTCATGCACTTCCTAACATGATTCTAATAAGCATGTTTATCTGCTCTGTGTGCAACACATGCTCAGCATCTTCAAGGACAGAGTAACCAAAATGAGGGAATACCCAGTGTTTGGGGTTTTTGGTTCTGAAGACCCAACCTGCAGAGTCAAGGAGAAGGCGCACACACCTTGCGTCCACAACAGTATCCCAAAGACTGCATGACAGGATCGATTTCTTGCTCAAAGACCTCCGCAAGCTTAGTGCAAAATTTGTAGACTCTTGAAGTCTTGCGGTTATAAAGCCAGGCGTTATTAAACATCAGCCAGACATCCTCCACGTATTGCCATGGCTCTTGGTACTGCCCGGTATCCAACTTGCGCTTAATGGTGGAAAGATCCATGGGATTCTTCACAATGTCAAAATAATCCTTTGAATGAGAAAAGAGGAAAAAGGCACATCAGTTTTGCTATGGGATTCTGGCAATTCTGCTTAACTGTGGTGTTGAGCCCCTCTCCTGCTCCGCAAAAGCCAAAGCTAGGAGGAGGTGCCACAGCCAGCCAGCCTCTGATCAAAACTGACTGCATAAACATCGAGCTGAGCGGGAAAGTTCACCTGGCCTTGGAAATCTACCTTTCAGTGTGTGGAGAGAGAAGTCCCACCTGACAGGAATGCTTGAAGAAGAGTGGGAAGCGGGGCCCTGCTTGCAACCTTGCTTTTAGGGTCCCCTTGAGGGCTGGTGGTGCAGACCCTTCATGCTCTGCTGGAATAAGGTGGCAACTGTGGGCAAGGCAACCGCAAGTGTGTGACTGGTGGGAGGGAGCTACCCCGGCTGCCAGACTGAGGCTGCCATTTGCAAGGAAGCCCCTTAGCACAGGAAAAGATGGATATGGTTCAAAACACCAGGGAGGTGGGAAGCGCAAAACCCAAGTGTTCAGCAGTGCAAGTGCACAGAGAAGGCCGTGTGTGCGTGTGTCTCCTGGAAGACTCAGAATCTCTCACTTGGATGTGGATTAAACTCAAACCTCCCAAGAGAATAAACAAGAGGCCACTGGCCCAGGTTTCTGCCTCTGGCTGGCAGATCCTTATTTCCACTCTTGTTTTCCTTTTCAAAAAAACACTGGGTGGAAAAGGCTCTTATCTCTTATGCTATGTCAAAGAACAGAAATGGATGGGAAACCCAGGTGTTCCTATCCCCAGTGGTTCCAGGTGCAGCAGGACATTTTTAACTTCAAACGGTGCAAGGGAACAGATAGTTTCTGATGACACTGAAAGTCTGACTCAACCTCCTCCAACATGGCACCCTGCAGATGTTTTGGACTATGACACCCATCAGCTTTGCTAACACACTAGAGAGGGTCATGAAAACTGAAGTCCAAAACATTATGGAGGGCAGTCGGTTTGGGAAGCCAAAGGCAACCTAGTAGGCAAATTACTTGACACTGTGCTAAGATGACAGTGTGGTGTAGTGGTTTGAGTGTTGGGCTAGGACTCCAGGAGACTGGGGTTTAAACTCGCATTCAGCCCCAGAAGCCCACTTGGTGACCTTGGGCAAGCCACCCTCTCCGACTTAGCATAAGGCCATGGTGACAAAGTCCCTTGGAACAAATCTGGCCAAGGAAACCTTTTCAGAGGCCCGCGTTAGGGTTGCCATACGTCAGAAATGGCTTGAAGGCACATAACAACAACAACAACAACGACGTGAAAATCTTATATGACTTGCTACTGAACAATCCAGGGCTGTCCAACCAAGCCGTTCAACCTAGAAGGGAACTATTAATCCCCTAATATGACCCAGAAGGCCTGGGGAACTAACCTGGTTGCTTCACAGCAACTTGTTGACCTGCTGGGAAACTAAGGCAGGGCCTGCTGGCCTTTGCAGCAAGGATGGCTTGCCAAAAAGGTATAACGCAAGCACAAGGAAGAGGCTCTGTGAACCTGTTCCCAGTCTATGTTTATGCTGAGGCACCCTGGCTGATGCAGAAAGGATCTTGCATGGCTGCCCAAGAGGATCAGTGATGCTGACAGGAACAAACTAGGATGCAAGGGAGCAACTCGATGCCTGCTCGCTTCCTCACTTACTGGAATGCCCAGGAGCTGAGGGTCCACAGGCTGCCGGAAAGGTAGAGACTCAGGGTCCTGACGGTACAAAGCTTCCAAGGTGGGCATGAGTGCTTGGCGCAGCTCTTCAGGTTTAAAGACTGTTGAAATGGTTTAAAGTGGTTAATACAAATAGCTCTGAAGGTCAGTTCCATCTATTCTTGAAGTAAATAACCAATATTTCTCCAGCAATTTATCATTATCTGATGGAATTCAATTCCACAAGATATAATGACCTCTTGGTCTGATGGTTTAGGGAGAAGATGGAACAAATTCATCGCTATTAGATGTGAGGGGCACACATTAACTGCCACATTCAGGAAGAATGCATTTTACAACTATTCATGCTATTACTTCCTTAATGCAAGGAAGAAGACATAATTGTCTGTGCTCCTTGGCTTGTGACGGGATACCCCCAGAGGCACTTTGAACGCTGTGGCGCTTTCCGTCTCTGGTGGGAGAAGGCAGGAACACAATTCAAGAAGCCCACAAGCCCAGGGGCTACTCACTCTTTTTCCGCGGCTGAGATGGCGACACGGACTGTGAAGTGGTGCTACTGCAGCCGCTGTCTTCGTCCTCTTTCACCTCCCGCTTCTTTCCTTCTATCTCCATTGGTTCCTGCTTGCTATCTTCCCCACTTGGTTCTTCTTTGGTTTGTGTGGGCCCCACCGCCTCTTCATCCAGCTGGAAAGAACAAGGCCAAACAAACAGTCACCTCTCCACTGTAAACAACCACCTTATTCAGTTCTCCAGCTAAGCAAGGAAGAAGCCTTCAAGTCACATCTTTACCTCCAGCTTTGCCTCCACTTGGGTTTCGTCAGACTCAGCCTCAGCTTTTTCAGTCTTAACTTCAGACTTTCCCTCTGGCATTTGCAGCTCATGCCCAAACTGCTGGGTGTTGATGTCCGCACTGGCCGCAGAACCCGGACTGGGCACTCTGTTGTCAATGCTTGCTGCTGCTGCTTGTGAGAGCTACCAAGAAAAAGGAACAGCGCTTCTGAGCAGAGAAGGAATGGGCTCTCGCTCTGGCACAGAGCCTGCAAAACCCATGTGAATGGGAGCCCCCCACCTGGCAGGGATGTCATGCCAAGGAGCCCGCATGTTGTCTGCCTAGCCCAGAACCCACTGTGTGGGAGGACAGAGAAGGAGCGTAAGGGTGGGGCAGGTACCTAGCACCTGAAAAGCTTAGAGCAGGGAATGGAAGGCACTTTCTAGAGCAGCGGCAGAGCCACCAAACAAGTAGTTGTAGGAAGCAGCCCTCCCTCAGCTATCCACCCACCTGGGTAAGCCCTCACTTCACCTTCTGTCAAGGCGTGGTGCCTCTGAAGACAGTTCAGGAACGTGCACAGCATACACCTGAGAGGGTGCTAACTGGGGCTGGCCAATGAGAGGACACCTGCCCTGCCTCCTGATTGGGTTCCAAGGGCAGTGCTGAGTTTACAGGCCTCCTGGGCTTGCAGGGAGGGCTCTGGGAAGGGGCCCTTCCCAGGGCTGGCACCTGCTCACCGGACACCTGTTCTGATGTTGGTCTTATGTCAAGAAGACCTTTTCATTTTTCCAGGCACCGTAATAGGGTATTTTAGCTCTCTGGGCTTTTATGCTGTTTTCACACTTGCTGCCTACATTTTTATTTTACTGATGATGCTTATCTGCACCATGCTTTATATTTTACCATAAGCCACCTGGAGAAAGTTTTTCAGTTATTCAAAGAGGAGGGTACAGGAGTTTTAAATAATAACCTGTGGTGTCTTGCAGACTAATTTTTTATTATGCAAAAATGTCTGTGGACTAGAGACAACTTCATTAGATACAGCAAGTGTTACCTTGAAATTGCCAGGGGTATGTCCACATGGGCAACAAGGGGAAAGCATGGAACCCAACAGGACCCAAGAGGTGCACTCTAATGACATTTCCTTGAAAAGATGAAATCTATGCAAGACAGGTAATGGCCAGCCACAGCTGCAGGAATCAGCACCTTCCTAATTGTGATGTGTCAATATCTGCAGTGCAAGAGAAAACCTTGGACGTGACTAAAACCTGCATGAATAGAGCCCAGCTCTCTAGGAGGGCTTTTGTTGTGTGTTCTTGCACAGTATGGGATGGACGAGGTGCCCCCCCCCACTCCCTTCCTTCTCAACAATTCTAGGATCGATTCTAGTTTGGCATTGGCATTTAACATTTCTATATCTCCAGTATCTGCCTCCTAATAATAGTTTCTCAGTCTCCCATGGCTAGTCTTTCTAGAATATTTGCACATCACTGTCCCAGGATATGCACTATCTGTATGAATTGGGCACATCTACTCTTCTTTAATGGAATATAATAGCTTCTTCTCTGTTTCAAAGAACCACCAAGGCAGGAGTGCAAGTGGTAAACTCATGAAAATGGTCAACACAAGGCAGAGTTACCTAAATGTTTATACATGGCTTTAAAAGAAAAGAGGAAGTGAGGGAAAATGGCTAAAAGGGAGGCCCCATGGTCTGAGCAGCAGACCTCTTGGTTGGCTGATCTTACTGAAGCCCATCCTGAATGGACCATATGGACGCCCCCCCGCCCCCCGGGGCCCTTACTCAGACCCACCTTGTTTCTGGAAAAAGAAGGCTGCCGAGCAACGCTTGCTGGGAGAGCCCTGAGAAAGGGACCCCAGCCATCCCCAAGGCTTTTCATCCAGCTCTTCCCTGCTTTCAGGTGGAAACACTAACGTCCCGTCCCCAGTGGGAAGGGGGCCCAGCAGTGGGTGCTCCCTCCCTCCCGCCCCCCTGGGCCTTGTCAATACCAGCACATTCCATTCCAGATTAAGTGTAAGCAGGGGGTTCTGTGAATGAGCATTCCCCTGAATTTCAAAAGATGGCTCCCTGTTTCCAAGAAGTATAGAATCCAAATTCCAACCCGGGACAGGGGTGGGGGGAAGATTACTCTATGCTAACCAGGGGCAGACGGTGGCTCATCCAGGTCCCCCCCCCTTCACTCTCCTCCACAGTGTCCTCGGAGGATAGAGCCTGACCCTGGAGTGGTGCCCTCGTGCTCTCACGCGGCGCTCTGTGGAAACGCCAGATACTCACAGGAGTGGCAGGGGCCTGCACAGACATGGGTGGCGGCTGCAGCTGTTGAGGTGGCTGTGGGGTTGGCACAGAGGGGGGCTGTCCTGGGGTCTGAGGCTGTGGCATCGCTTGAGCCTGTGCTGCGGTCTGCCCCGAAGGTGTGCTCTGCATCTGCATGGTACTGGGGACGGACCCAGGCACTGGGGTGGGGGCTTGTCCTGAAGCAGACAGCGGGGTGGCTGGCTGGGCAGGAGCTGCGGGTTGCGGGGGAGTCATTCCTGGCGCAGTTGGGTGCTGGACTGATGGCACGCCGGCCACAGCAGTGGACAAAGGGGGTGCAGGCTGGTGAAGGGGGGGCTGTGTGACAGGGGGACAGGCCGGCTGGTTGTTGGGTGGTCCTAGCATATTGACGGAACCTGGCAGCGCAGCTCCCGGAACCTGTCCCTGCGGAAGGAGATGCAGTTAGCACGACATCCCAACGTTTATGAAGCACGCGCAGCGCAGAGTCCGAAGAGCACCCGTCTCTCTCTCTCTCTCTACTGCAGCCACAACTGCCGCACCGGATGCTCTCCAGTTCTAACTGCGTCCTTCTGCCAAGCTATTATTGTTGGTGCTGCTGCTACAATTATGACCGGATAATCCTCTACACCTGGCAGATACAAAACTCTCCATCCTCAGAGACCTGTCAACTAAACCTTCCAACTCCCTCTTACAATCCAGCCTCACTGGATTGCCCCCAGGGCATACCTGTGACACTCCCGCCTGGGCTGCTGACTGCCCCATGGCGACGCTGTTGACATTCAGAGCTCCACCAGAGGCAGGAAATTGATTCTGAGTGAGGAACTGGTTCTGGGTAGACGTCTGGCCCACCAGGTTGTTGGAATGAGCTCCCATCATGCTCTGGGACTGAGGCATCCGGGAAGGAGACAGAGCCATCTAGCAAACAAAAGGAGCCGGCTGCTATAGGAGTCTGGGCACCACATTTTAGGTGCACATCTTCAAGAGGGAGAGAGAGCTTGCATCATAGCCAAGAATGTGATACTACAGCCTTTCTCAAAGCTAAACTAGATTTGCAATGTAAAACCAATTCCATTGTGTGGAATATGCTTCCCCGGTGTAACTTAGATAACTGGGTGGCGTCAACATTCTCCCAAGGCCCTCCTGACACTTTCGCTCATATTGGATTGGTGAAATATTTATCTGGAATTTTAATAAATTGATTTGACAGGGTACATTTATTATATTTTATTATGCATTAATTTTTAATTCCATGTTTACACTAAAACAGTACTGAAGAAAGTTAACGAACATTCCCCAAAACAAATTCAACAATAAAATCACTAACATCATGACAGTAATACTAAAGCACCAGAAATATTTAAAAGGCCAGATGGAAGAGATGTCTCTTCATGTTGTTTCCATAAGGCGGCCTATGAAAGCCTGGGAACTCTGTGGGCAATGCCACCTCCTGGTGACCTCTGGGCAGGCTCCTAATGAGACAGGGCCAGGACATCCAGGGCTCTGGAAAGTAAAACGCACACCTGGATTGGGACCAGAAAGCCACAGGCAACCAGCACAGGGCTCTCAGCAACAGAGCCACATAACCCCAGTGCCAAGCATTCAGCAACAGCTGAAGCTCCTGGACAAACGTGGACCCACATTTCAGTACTCTAGAGACAATGTGTTCAAGGCACAGATGACTGTTCCTAGTCAGGCTCAGGGCTCTGGAAAGGTGGCAACTGGTCTGTTAAAGCCCCCCTTGCCAGCATTGCCACCTGGCAGCCCAGGTTAAGGAGGACTCCCAGAGAACAGGCTCACCCCTTGCTGCTCAGGGAACACAAGCTTCCTGCAGACCAGGATGAATCCCTGTTTTGAAACCAGGTTTTTTACTGGCCGGCAGCACCCCCACCTTGCCAGGGTTTAACTTCAACTCATTCACCCTCCCCTCGCTGTTTTCATGTCAAGACAGCATTCAGCGGTTTTCAACTACTTCCTTGATGTTAGGTGATCAGGAGCAAAGGAGCTGGGCACCATCACTGTACGGAAAACAAAGCCCTGAATGATTTTTCCCATTGGCTTTATGTAGACATGGGACACCATGAGGGAGAGAACAGAGATCCCTGTGGGAGACCATATGCCAAAGGTACCACGGTATCCCCAGGTATCCTCTTCTGGGTATGGATAGCCTGACTGGAAGGATCAGGACCACTGCAATATGTATCACACACTGGATCCACCACAGACAGCAGCAGAAACCACCAGGAGAACCAAAAAGGATCTGCTTCCCTGTCTAGCAGGGCAACTGAAGCAGTCTCAGACCCATATCCCAAAGGAAAGCCTGACTGGAATGTCTCCAGACAGTCATCCAGTGCCACCCCACATCACCTGAACCACGAATGGTAAACTCAAGTGTGGGCCACAGTTAAGCAGAACTTCTGGGTCACTGCCAGCTTACACTATGCAGACGCAAAGGTGGAAGAGATGTAAGCTTTTGCCCCAGAAGAACTTCAGAGGAAAAGACTCATCTAGAACTCAAATGTAGCAATACTGGAAAGCACTATAAGGCAACCATTATCTGAATGTATTTTCTGCAGGTATCCCACCAGCTGATATTTAAACAACGCAGAGTAAAAAAATGAGATA
Source organism: Gambelia wislizenii (assembly GCA_030847615.1). NCBI lineage: Eukaryota > Metazoa > Chordata > Lepidosauria > Squamata > Crotaphytidae > Gambelia > Gambelia wislizenii. The sequence continues at coordinate 104,461 of JAUMIR010000012.1, read as the reverse complement.
CAAACCGCTGAAACTGAGCCCATGTTGTTCATCTGGACGGGATGGTTCATTGGAGAAGCAGCACGTGGTCCAAGTGAGGCTTGAGGCATTTGGACATTCCCTATGGACATGGGGTTAAACTGATTCATTCCTGCAAAATGCAGCCCCAGGACAGTTTGTTAGGAGTAAATCGCCCAGACTGTTGGCATACAGCTCAATCCACCTATGTTTCTGTCACAGATCAAGCCAGAATGACAGCAAAACCAGATCCGCACAGGGCTCTGGAGTAAACGGGGAAGGAAAACTAAGTTCACAAGAAATTCTTGTGGCCACGTTTTTGATAAACTACTAAACTGTGAAAATAAACCCAATCAAGCCAAAACAAACCCAACGCCAATGGGACCGGAAGGTTCTTTTCTCAGTGTGGAAACCTCCCTTTTTTCACAGCCTCCTAATTCTCTACCCAGCTGTTCCTACTGAAAGGTGCTCTTCCGCCTTCTTCCCATGGTTTAGATGTGGCAGGTGCTATGCACAGACGGGAGAAAACCACGGCCTGGCCAGGCCCAACCATGCAGCTTATTTTCTCCACATTCCTCTTAGGGACACCCCTCATGTAAGACCTGCTGCACACGCACCTGCCTGTTCATTAGGCTTTCATAGACTCTGGCGCATGAGGTGGTCCACAATGGCCAAGGCCAGCACCTTACCTGCATGCTTCCTAACTGTTGCCAGAAATGTGAGCACATGTGCGCTCTTTGGGGAAGGGAGAGAAGAGGCTATGGGACTGCACAGAAAGCACTTGAAGAACAAGAGGGTAAGGAAAGTGCCCCCCCCCATTCTCTTCCATCACGTCTCTTCAGTCCCGCCTAAAAAAAGAGAAGCTGCCCCCCAATGGAAACACTGGCCATTGCTGCTGCATGAATCCCTCAGCACATTAAACAGAGCAGGGAGGCAGCGCCTGCGGGCTGCTGTGGCCCACTCCATCCCTCCCACGGGATTGCTGTTAAAAACACAAACATGTGATCTACCACCTTTCCTCTTTCATGCCTCTGGAGAAAAGGAAATGGAATTGAGGGGTAATCCAGGAAAAGAGACACCTTCAACACACCGAGGTTTGTATGAGAAAAGGTGACTCGTGTTGCTGGACGGGGAAGGAGGAGAGCAGTAGCTGGCTGCCATGGCTGCCTAGCCTGGGACTGGATCCTCCTGCGGCTTCTTGCATTCTGGGGTCCTCCGCTGGCTCTGAGTTCAGGACAGCAGAGTAATGGGGACCCACGCTGAAGAAACTGGAAGCATAAACCCTTTTTTTGCACAATTTTTGTGTGTGTGCCCACCTCAAACTACCGAAGCAGCTCCATGGCTGAAATGTACAACAGGACCTTTAAGGCCACGGCCTCCCCATCTCCCCAAAACACCCTTATATGCCTCCACCCATTGATGGGAGAAACTCAAGGGAAAGTGAGGAAAGGGAGAATCAACACCCTTGCCCCCAAAACAAGACAACAAAATGAAAAGGCTGAGAGAAAGACAAGTGGAAATGCATGTTAAATACCTTGCGAGACCTGCATGCGGCTCACAGGCACGTTTGGCACAGACACAGGCCCATCTGCAAGACAGGTTTAGAAGTGTGATTAATTTGACTGATTAAAAAACAACTCAACTAAAAAAGACACTCCTGGTGTTTTGGGAAAAGACATTAAAAGTACACTGCCAGGCAGGCTCTCTGATGGAAAGTGGCAAGCCCTCTGTCTCCCACAAGTGGGATGATGGCTGCTGAGACAAATGTATACTCCCCCTCGCTCAATATTATTTAGTCACAAATAGATTCAATCAATTATGGCTCATTTTCTGTTAATTGAGCTCCAGATGAGCTGTGGGTTGAAACTGTTTTACAAGAGGTAAGATGGGGCTGAAACACTTACAGCTCTCCTATATCTCTTGCACCTCTTTGTACCATCCACCGGATTCATGATCCTCACTGATGCTGTCACTGTCAGCCTGGTAGGATTACTGACCGGCAGGGGCTTTTTCACAGAAGCACTACTCTTTTCAAGTGGCTAGGTTCCAGAAGGTAGTACCCCAAAACCACAGCCTCACTCCAACACTGTTTCACCTCCATATGAAACTGCCCAGGAAGTTAGGAGGTGCAACTGTCAGGATATCACATTTATTGCTCCTTTCAGTCAGATGCCAGTGTGTGTGTACGGACCCCCAGAAGACAGGAACACTGACAGAAACTTAAGCTCTGTACAGGCATTACAGAACTGTGCATTAAAGCAAGCGCACCAGGAGGCAGAGCAGTGTGCATTTCTCACATGAGAAGAGGAGGAGAGTATCCCCTGTGAGGGCTTCTCCACAAGATCCGGAATACTGGAAAATCATCGCTGTAGTGACACCCATAACCTCTGCAAACAGGGTAGCTCCCTTCTTCACAAAACCACTCTCCACATGAGGAGCATAACAGGAATGCACAAAGAGGGAGTGGGACATAAATTTTGAGAGAGTTCTAACAACTCTCATCATCCTGCATTCAGCATGGCCACTGAAACGATGGGACTTGTGTTCTAATAAATCTGAATGGCATTGAGTTAGAAAATGCTTAGTTATTGATACTATGATACATGCCTTCACTTACCACCAAATGGACTACTGTAATCACTCTACATGGGACCATCCTTGAAGATCGTTCAGAATGTAACAAGCCAGCTACTGTATGGAGCTACTTTACAGATACTGTAAATTTTTGGGAGCAGGTGAAGGTAGTGATCTTATTGTGCCTTTACTTAATTCTGTCCTTTCATATTTTTGATTTCATTGTCAGCCACTTTGTTGGCCATGTGAATTATCTGACTGGAGGGTCATAAAATGTATCAAAACATTACACACGAACTTCCTTTTCCCCAGCCTGTCCCCTTCTTTGAGTTTGGTACTTACTGGGAGGTCTCACCGGTTGTGTTTGTCCCATGGCTACAGTCACCTGTGGGATGCCTGGAGGCTGAGTCCCAGGAGTCTGTAAGGTGGGCTGATTACCCAAGATTCCTTGCTTATGTAAACGAGACCTCCGTTTTTCTTCCAGCTCCTTTTGTATTTTATAAATTTTCTCTGCCAATAAATGGTAATACTCATCCTATAAAGGAGAACATAAGAGGATCAGCATTTAGAACAAACTAGCAAGATAGTAGCATGGATGCCTCAGATTATAGAATCACAGAATTGCAGAGTTGGAAGAGACCACAAGGGTCATCCAGTCCAACCCCATTCTGCCACGCAGGAAATCACGATCAAAGCATTCCTGACCGATGGCCATCTAGCCTCTGTTTAAAGCCCTCCAAGGAAGGAGACCCCACCACGCTCCAAGGGAGTGCGTTCCACTACCGAACAGCTCTTATGGTCAAAAAGTTCCTCCTCATGTTGAGGTGGAATCTATTCCTGGAGCTTGCATCCATTGCTCTGTGTTCCAGTCTCTGGAGCAGCAGAAAACAAGCCTGCTCCATCCTCAGCGTGACACCCCTTCAAATACTTAAACAGGGCTATCGTATCGCCCCTTAACCGTCTTTTTTCCAGGCTAAACATACCCAGCTCCCTAAGTCTCTCCTCATAACGCATCGTTTCCAGACCTTTCATCATTTTAGTCACCCTCCTCTGGACACACTCCAATTTGTCAATATCCTTTTTGAATTGTGGTGCCCAGAACTGGACACAGTATTCTATGTGAGGCCTGACCAAGGCAGAATAGAGCGGCACTATGACTTCCCTTGATCTAGACACTATACTTCTAGATCAAGGGAAGTCATAGTGCCACTCTATTCTGCCTTGGTCAGGCCTCACCTAGAATTAATAGTGAGCTTGGTCCAAACCATCACCCAGAAATGATCCAGATGATCTAGAAATCTGGGCAACTGTGTTGAGAAGCCTGTGCCACTTCCTGAAACCCACTGTGTGTGGGTTGTTACTTCCACCAACCCAGAGAATGCAGTCCTTAGGCAAAGAGGACAGATGCAACGATAAAGTTGAGGCGACAAAGGCAAAGCGGGATGGTAGTGGTACAGCCCTGTACATAGAATCATAGAATTGTAGAGTTGGAAGAGACCACGAGGGCCATCCAGTCCAACCCCCTGCCACGCAGGAAAGACTGCTCAGTAGCTGCCTTGGGGTGTTGGGGAGAACAGCCCCCTTCTGCCTTCAGTCAAGGCCCATGTGCCCATCCAGACACATAAACTGAAACAAGAGCTCTGCAGCAACAAAGCAGAAACAAGAGGATGTCATGACAGCATAGCATTCATCACTGATGCCTTGTTAGGGCCCCCAAGAAGTCCCATATTTTCCTTAGCAATTGCATCTTCTTTCCTGTGGACAAGAAACCAGGCCAAGCTAAGTAGCCAAGGTTTGTGGAATAAAGGAGGCTCAGCTCTCAAAATTACAGGAACCATATAACCATTCCAAGGTATTACTACCTCTCTGTCAGCAAGCAAAGCAACCAGTACTGGCAGCAGGGAGGACAGCTTTAAAAACGGGCCTGTTTGCAGAATGTTCGTACTATACAGCCGTCCACAAAGACAAGCTCTTGACTGGGGCGTAACATACCCGACTGTTAGCTGATTCATACATATCTCCTTCTACTTTCCTAGCGTAAGCCACCAGATTCTCCATTCGGCGATCTTTCAGTGCTGCTGGGTCGGGAGTTGGAAAGATGGCTTGCACACTATACAAAGAAGAGATTTAAATCCCTGTATAAATATTACTAAATCTTATGTTCATATCTACCAACATCATACCGAAGGTTCTTTTTAAAACTCCAGCCCTCCAAAAACCTAAAGACAATTTTCTAGAAGGATAATGTAACTGAGATCTATGACAGATACTAAAAAAAAAGTGTGTGTGTGTGTGGGGGGGAATATAATAGGAAGTGGAGAGAATGTGAGCTAGGGCCTTTCCGCCGCCAGAGACGGGATTTGTTCCCATCCAGTGAAGTCCTGCAGGCAGCAGCCCCGCTGGCCAGTCGCTCAGTCTCTAGCCTCCAAAGCTTCCACATGCCAGGAGCAGCACTGCCATCCCATCCAGGCCCCCAGGGAGAAGTGCCTCTCCATGGCTTCTACTTACAGTTTGTGTACTAAGTGGTTGCGCAGATCCTGAGTGACGTGCTCATGCCAGGTTTTCCTCACCCCGGTGCTGGAAGGAGGTGCAGCCGTTGGGATGGAGCCACTGAGATTTCCAGCACTGCCTGGATTTGTGCCATCACTCATTAGAGGACTAAAGAAAAGGCAATTATGGTAGCTTTTGTAGTTTTTCATTTGCACTCCAGGTAAGTTTCTGCTTTTAAGAAGCCCTACTTATTGTTACAAGAAATTATCAAGTAACAGATGACAATTAGCAGAAGTAATGAAAACAATTACAGTTTTTGCTGCTGAAGAGAAAATTAAAACCAACAACATGGGAGTTATTTGGGAAAGGGGAATGTGTCATTTGGGAATGTGAACAATCATGATCAAATGCATTTTTAAATAACTCTTACTTCTGCTACTGAAAATATTAATGCAAATATTTGACAGTCCTTTAAGTGTGTCTTACTTTGCTGTCCCCAGTGAAGCTGGAAGAGCCGTTTCTGATATTATGCTGGGTTGCTGGTCTGTGATTCCTCCCGTGGGCAGATTCATGGGATTAGCTCCTTTGGAAAAAGATCAGTCCTCATTAACTCAGGGGAAATATCAGCCAATTCAACATTCTAAATAATCAACATCTATAGATGTACTTTAAAATAACCGAAGGAAGAACATTTCTGTTCAAGTGTTGGTCACAAATACAAAGATGTTTCTACTATAGGATCTGTGAACACAGGGGGAAAAGCTAAAATATGAGACTTAAAAAGCATTGTTGAACTAGAATGGCTCTGTAGGCAAATCTACAAATTGTCTTAGGAAACATGCTTTTGATACAACAATCATAAAACAATAAGCCAGTTTATTCACTATGGAAGATGCCCTGTCTCTTCCCCTCTGTCACTGAAATGTTCTAATTCACCACCAGTCACCACACAGAGACTGGTGGTACACCAGCAGGCCCCCCCTGGCCCAACAACCCCTCCCGGGTTCCCCCTTTCTGACCACTCTCATGTCCTACATGAATCATGCACAGTCTACATCCTTTCAAGCGAAGGATGCTTCCTCCTTTATGAACAAGGGTGCTATAACAGGTGCTGCCAATTTATTCTTTCAACTGTCCTTCTCTCCTCATGCCCTCATCCCCTGAAAGAGGCAGTTGCAAAGCACCCAAACTGAATTAATACAGAGAGAGAGAGAGAGAGAGAGAGAACACTTTGGTCTCAGGAGGACATGCCCCACCTACCTAGAGCATTAATGGTTCTCATCTGCTGATGGGTCTGAGGCTGCGCGGGTTGCTGGCCTTGGACTTGTGGCTGCAATGGGACCTGTGGCTGATTACCATAGGGAAGGCCCAGGGCCGCATAGGCGCGTTGCATGGAGCTGGGGTCAATTGGGTTTGGATTACTGAGAGAAGTTGTCGTTGGCTGGCCTGTGCCAGAGGCAACAGTACTCTGGATTCCTCCAGCTGGGGACCCCAGGAGAGCTACCAAGAAGAGAAACACACCATCATTAATTTCTTCCAGCAACACTGCAAACCAAACCAAACCAGCCTCTCACACACAGAGATAATACTAATGCACAGACTGGGATAGGAGAATTGTTCAACTTTTATTTTTCTACCAGTTTAATGGCATTTATATGCTGCCTTTCCTAAAAGGAGCCGAAGAGAGCATGCAAGGTCTCCACCCCACCCTGTTATCCTCACTACCACCTCATGGGGTAGGTCAGGGCTGAGATATGGGCAGCTATTGGAAGTTCATCTGCTGAGCTTCACAGCTGCCTGGGGATTGGCAAGCAGTTCCGCCCAGCCCGGCCCAAGCGCCCCAACAGCTGCACCAGGCAGCACCTCAGGGCACACAGGGCTGAGCAGCACTTTCAATTCTAGCCCACGTCTTCCTCCCACCCCTGCCTTTGTCTTTATCCAGGTTGCCTGTCATCCAAGATACATTTCAACCATTTTTAGGGATTCTTCAGACCATCAGTGAAAAACTAAGTATTTACTTTACTAAATGTAAGCCCAGAATGTGAGTGTAAGAGATGGCCGTTAGTACCTCTTGTCTTTTAAAGGGCATGAGCCACCTTTGGCCAAGGAAAAGGCTGTCTGGCTAAGGCCACCCATCCGTACTACTGCCACTGGGTCACTCACCTCCCAAGAAGACAAATGATGAGAAATCTTACTGAGTGTTTTTTTTTTTTTAAACCAAGAATTTAGGAATCAGTCTCAATATCTAAGTTTGCTGTTTTAAATTCATTTGCCACAATTAGGTTCCTTCCATTTTTTTCACTTAATCATAACTTTGGAAAATAATCAACTGGTCTACGTTGTTTTAGACAACCAACACTGTGCCAACATCTAATGCACACAGGCAACTGTGCCAACTGTTAACAAAGCTACATTATTACACGGCAGCATCTCTCTCCAAAGGCAGCATTTCACTGTTAAAGTAGAGTAAATCTTAGGGCTTGTCTATATGGTCAAAATAATACGAACTGCAGGCGATCCGTTCATACAGACATTTGCACACATACATGTCATTCGGAAGGGGGGCGGCCAAATCCACAACAAAGTCTGTGTGCATTACATCCAGGGCTTTGTACGGATTTTTTTTTTAAAAAAGCTCTGTATGACATGCAAATGTGCGATAAACGCTCGCATTTGCACAGATACGAACAGGTAGCATAATTTGAGTAGGGGGGCGGGGCCAGCAAACAGAGAAAGCGCCTGTGGCCGCCATGTTAAATTTTTGACTAAGCAAGGGTCCGGTAAGTCTATCAAATGGCTATCTTATACTCTTTATTCCTTTCTTTTTTCTAAAATACAAAGTATCGCTTGTGCGCATCATGAGAAACTGTTATTTTTTTTTTTAAGTTGGTCAGTGGCAGATTTAAAATTGCGAGTAAATCACTTGCAGCAGCCATCTTGGTTAGGGAGTCATGCAGAGTTTAGGGGGGGGCTCTTTTGGCTGTGAACACAGGTTGCATCGTTGCGAATGCCTGCTTTTTCAGATGTGTTCATATCCCTCCCACCCACCTCATATAGACAAGACCTAAGTGTTCCCCAGTTCCTGAGCTTGGAAAAGTTTTGTCTTTTGTACTGGAACCACATTGGAGGATCATGGGAATTGCTGCCTAAAAGTGCAGCTTTTCCGAGCTCTGCCCAGTTCCAGCACTAGAGAGCCATGGTCACAGTTTCATCTTGTTCTCACTCTCATTCCAATTCTGTCAACGAGTTAAACGCTCATGAGTTAAACGCTGGTAGCGGCTGAGAACACTGCACTTATTTCTCATTTGGGATCAGCGTGGCTCTTGGTGGGGCAGTACTGAGGTTTAGTTAGGTTTGAGGAACACAACACAGAGTAGGCTGGGCAGGTGGCTATCACCTGGTCTCCTTGAGCTTCACCTGCTTTCATGAAAGTGCCAAGAAGCCCACAGGCTGAGGAAGGAGGTCCACCAGGCATGAGGCCTGCCTTTGAACCATCAGCCACCTGAGCCAAAAGCTGGCAGGAATCACAGTAACGTTAGGAATGGGTGCCTGAGTGTTTCCCACTCACCTTTTCTCCCCACCCCTTCCACCCATTTTGCTTTTGTGTCAATGTCTTTTTACACCAAGAGCTTAAGGACAGGCAAGGACTGCTTGCTTATGACTGAAGAACTGCTGAAAGAGTCCTTCTGAGAGAAGAGGCAGGCACAGATGCTTTATATAAAGAATATCTAACACTGAATAAGGCTTAACACAAACGCCTGCCTTCTACACAGTATGCTTTAATGCATGATTAGGTAACTTAATGGTACTCATGCAGGTCAGCTGAATGGGAAAATCAGCAAGACCGGACAGAAGGGGAACGGCCCCACGACTCCATCCTTCTAATGGAAGTTCTTCAATGCTGATGCACACAAACGTGCTGCCCAATTAGAACTGGAGGGAAACTGCTCTTCCCACTCCCTGGAGAGAAGCTCTTCATCTGAACTGACTACTTACGTTGCTGGTTTCTCTTGTCACTGGCATTTTTCAGTGGGAGGCAGACAGGGCAATCGTGCCGCGTACAGTTCTTCCAGTGGGATATGATCTGACGGGATGATGCACAATGGGCAACTAGGGTAAGAAGAGAAGCCACAACCTAAGCCTTTAACGGGCTGAGTAATCTCAATTCCCTGTTCAAGTTACTTACTCGCTAAACGTGGGAGCAGCGCTTACTAAAGAGCATAACTGGAAATAGCAGGCGGCATTTCTCGGCCGGAGAGCAAAGGGCTTACCGGCAACACTAAGGCAGGGTGACCTGAACCATTCCGTCTCCAAAAAGGCACCACCCCCGCCCGTGTAATTTACGAAAGCACGCTTTTCCAAAGCTCCTGGTGAGCAAAAATATATATAAGGACACTTGCACAGTGAAAGGAAAATGAATGGAAAGCATTACACTTTGGCCCCACCCTCCAAGACCATCCTGCCAGAAGCCTTAGGGCACCTGCTCCTGAGGAGGAGGAGGCTGGGCCAGAACAAAGGTCCAGCTTTCAGTTCCACCAGAGCCAACCAGGTGCCCCCACAGGAAACCCAAAAGCAGTACCTGAGGGTGAGGAAAGCACCCTGAATCAGGAGCAGCTAGGCTTCCCCACCAAACTGGTTGGAGTGATGGGTGACTGCCTTTAGGAGCAGTACAACTCTTCCTGCAAGATCTCAGGGACAGCAATGAAGCCCCAATGTCCACCATGGCCTCAGAGGCCACTCCCCAGCACAGACTGGACCAGAGCAGGACTCGCACCCATAGGAGGGGGAAATGATAAACTGTGCTAAAGAAAAGGAGTGAACTGAAGGTTCGATCAGAGCCTCCCACAGGAAAGCGACCGGCTTGGCCCTAGGACAAGGCTTCCTTTCCTGCAAGGGCTGCCAAGGAAGGAGTGATGCCAGAGGGGCTGCAGGGGCCCAGAAGGCTGCTCCTCATCCCCAAACCTCGTGGAGAAGATCCAGGGCTTGAGAAAGACTTTGATAACAACTCCCAAAGCTTTCTACTACAGGCCCGGTTTGGCCTTGGGTCAAGACCGTATCTCCCCGTATGAACCTGCAAGGGTCCTAAGAACTTCAGGGGAAGACTTTCTCTCAGTCCTGTCACCATCACAGGCTCACTTGGTGAGGACACAAGAGAGGAAGAGAGAGCCTTCTCAGTGGCTGCTCCCACCCTCTGGAACTCCCTTCCCTGTTTCCCTTTTGCCACCAGGCAGACATTTCTATTCAAGCTACCTTTTAATATGTAACTGTGCCCATGGAGGCTTTTTTATTGGTGTGTGTGGTTTATTTTATTTTTTTAACTTTTGTTTAAAAAGTTTTGTATAACTCATGTTCTTTTGTGAACCACCTTTGGTCCCACTCTGGGAGAAAAGTGGTATATAAATAAAACAAACAAACAGAGAGAGAGAGAGAGACAGAATGAGTCTTGGAAGTTCTCCAGACCAGATTGTTTCCTTTGGGTGTTGGTGCTGTGTGCAGGTTGAGAGGAAGAGGGAGGAGGAACTTCCTCCTCAGTTACCCCACAACTGCTTCAAAAATGAAATTCCACAGAAAAAAACAGGGAGCACATGTTGTTGCAGCTGCCTCAAAACCTGAAGATCCTCTGTGACAGCTGACCTACCTAGAGGAGGGCTCTAGAAGCCTCCAACACCAGAAATCCCATTCAGCCCTGCACTACATGGGGCCAGTCTGGAATTTGGGAAGAGCTCTCACTGCAATGAAGACAGGCAGCCTTACTCAGGCCACACCAAGATACTAGGATGGTCCACTGAGCTTTGCTGGTCAGAGAACAAATGGAGTGCCACTGTGCAGAAGCAGCCTAAAGGTGGTCACTGCTGTTTGTCTCTTACCTTGACAGGCCTTTCCAGCTTGACAATGGGTCATGTGGTTGAGGACATTTTTCATGGTTCGACAGTGGGGAAGGGCACACGCTCGAACCTCCCCGTTGGCTTGCTCTCGCCTCTGACACTTGTGAGCATGAAGCAACAGGACCAACTGTTGCTGAATGAGTTTGCGCTTCTCTGGATCTGCAGTTGGGCCCGCTGCCATTGCCTGTGTTGGGACAATCCCCACCTGCTGTACTTGGCTTTGCATCTGAGACTGGAAACAAAACATTTTTGCATTACATCAAACAAAAGGCCTGGTTACAACTTCAGTTTCCAATGTGAAGAAAAGGAAAGGAACCCCAGCTCTCTTACAAATGCATCCATTTCATTTTTAATAGTGAATTTTAAGCATTTACTTAGTGGAAGAAGGTTAAATATTTATTAAAACATGATTTGGTAATAAAAGATTTAAGAACAATAATGCTACAGCTCTGACTCAGAGGTGCCCTCACAGGACCAATTCTTAAGAATACTTCAAATTAAATGTGAAAATGATCCTTGAAATATTTCACAGAAGTCCTGCTCATCTTGACACAGCTTAGGTCTAAGTGAATATATATAGACGTTAGGTGATGATTTATATTCCAAGCTAGTTTATCTGCACCAAAAGGACCTACTGCAAAATTCTCCAGCATTTGCTGATCTCCCTTGTGATTCCATCTCTACAGCCAGTGTTTCGGCTGTCTCTCTGAGCGTTAACTCTCCCTGCACTGAACCTGAACTCACACTCCAAATGGCAAAATCTGTGGTTAAAAATCACATATAATTCTTTCACAGTCACACTAGTTTTGTCAGTTTCAAAGGTGTTCAAAATTTCACTATTTCAATTTCTGCTACCAAATATAAAATACTGGGAAGTGGGCAAAGCATTCCCTTTAGTTAGCAGGGGGGAAAGGGAAGCCATGCAGATCCTAGCAGGCAGGAAGAACAAAACAAGCAGCACCATGATAGTCCTGGGGCGCCTACAGCTGTTGCAGAAGCATCAGAGCAGAATCAAAGCCTCAGCTTTGGGGAGCTTAGGCTCCCACCTGGCCTTAAAGGCTGTTTGTTCAGACCACAACAGGCATTTGTGCCATAAGAAGGCCACCTCTCTTTCTCTGGCAACTAGATTTACACAAGGGGCATGATCCACTCCTCTGTGAAGGATACTTCCAGGGAGGGGGAGGACACAGGAGAATTCGGAGAACTGAACAGCAGCATCACCAGCACCAGCATGCCGCTCTCAGGGCACAGGGGTAGTCATGCTGGCCAGAAAAAGAAAAAACATAAGTAATAAATAAAAAATAAATCCAAAGGCCATCTCGTGGTGATCCCTTTACCAGGCCAACTCAAAGGTGAAACTCCATCATGCTAGCTTTCAAAGTTTCACAGGTCTCTTCGTCAGGAAGGATGCAAAGGGATGAAGATGTTGTTTTGAGCTGTTATGCATGCAGAAGAAAAGGAAGGCCATCCTAATGGGGAACAAAGGCAGCAAAACAGGAACCATGAAGTCTGCCTTCTCCACCTGAAGTTACAAAGCCTGTCCCGCACGCCCCACCCCAGCAACTGTGCTTTCAAGCTGTAGAAAAACACATACATGAGGACATATGTAAAAACATACAAGCACAGCTCTTTGAAAAGGGATTACACAGCCCTTGTTATCAGGTCCCCCTTCCTTTCAACAGGTCTACTCTCTGGGATTAACTATAGGATTTAGGATTACATGCTGAGTTTTGTGCTGTTTTCTTGGCATGAAAGATTGGTTGCTTCTAATTTCTAACAGACTGATGCAGCATCTATATTTTGACATAGGAATTGTCTATGGTGAAAATACTCTTCATAGAATTCAAGGAGAATATGATTTGTTGAAATGGTATCCCGCATAAATCTGCTGTATTCAGGAGGTGGTCCAAAACCGCCAAAAACTCCACTGAAAAAGCCTTTGCATCTTTCCCTGTATTTTTAAAAAAGCTTTGTGGGGAATGCACATTCCTACCCACTGGGACAATTGATTCACTTTGCTTCCCATTCCCAATAACAGCGGAAGTGGAAAGCTGATTGGTCAGACGTGTGTAGGGGGCAGAGCTTGCTAACAAGGTAAGCGCCTGGAACGGCCATGTTGGGTTTTTGATGTAGTGATTGTGCTGAGGCGATGGAACAGCCCTTACTTTTCTTTTTTTCTGCTTCCTCCGCTAAGATGTTAGTTCATGCCTTAGTAGTTTCCCACCTTGATTATTGTAATCTTCTTCTGACAGGCCTTCCATTATCTCATCTTTCTGGCCCGTCACTTTGATCATGTTACCCCACTTTTGTCAGTATAAGCTTCTTGTTTTAAACTTTCAAAGCTCACTCTCCACTATCTTTTAGCCCTCATTTCTTTTTGCTGGACTGCTTGAGATCTGCATTCCAGGAACTCTAGGCTTCTCACCCAACCAAGGATTTCTTCTTCCCTGGCTTGGCTTCGTCCTTTTTCGCGCGCTACCCCATATTCTTAGAATTCCCTTCCTGAATATTTGCAGATTGCTCATCTCTTGCTGTTTTTAAATATCAATTGAAAACTTTTCTGTTTTCCAAAGCTTTTGGAATTTTAGTTTGTTCCAGTTTGTAATCTTGTATATTTTGATTACATGTATTGGTCAGTTTGTTTTATTTTAATATTTTCTTGCTGTTTCAATACTACAGTTGTCCCTCTGTACCCATGGATTTGGTATCCACAGATTTAAGTATTCATGGCTTGAAAATAGTCTTGATTTTGCCATCTTATATAAGGAACACCATTTTGCTATGCCATTGCATATAATGGCACTTGCGTATTCATGGATTTAGGTATCCACGGGGAGGGGGGGTTCCTGGAACCAAACCCCAGCAAATATGAAGGGACAGCTGTATATTCTTGTTAGGTTTTTTTGTAGTTATCTGGATAATATGTTTTGCAATTGTATTTTAAAGACTTACATTTATTATTCATTCCTTCCCTCTGTGTATGCTTCTGTACACACTTATTTTAGACTGTACGCCTTTGGGAGGAACAAGGAGAGATCCTGCCACCATCACAGGCTTGCCTGGTGAGGACACGAGAGAGAGCCTTCTCGGTGGCTGCTCCAACCTTTGGAACTCCCTTCCATGGGAGACTAGGCTGGCTCTCCTCCCTGCTTTCCTTTTGCTGGCAGACAAAGACATTTTTATGCAAGCAGGTTTTTAATACGTAGCTGGACTTATGGATGCTTTCTACTGGGGTGATTTTTTTTATTTTTATTTTGTTTTAACTTTTATATGTTTTATGTAATTTTAGCTTTTTATACTGTGATGTTTTTAATTGTTTTAAACTGTATTTTACGTGATATTTTGTGAGCTGTATTGGGTCCCTTCTGGGAAGAAAGGTTGCATATAAACTAAATAGATAAATGAATTTTTAAAAAGCCAATGCTCTGAGAGCCTGAAGGCACCATGAGGTGAGGAGAAGTGAGGAGCTTTGGAGACTGGTGGAGAAACAGGCCTCTCTGAATCCAACAGGAAGGTACAAGAAGAGAGAAGGTGACTATGTGGGAGACAGGAGGCAACAAACCAGACATGTGAGGGGACAGGATGAAGGAGGCAGGCAGAGGGTGAGACACAGAGAGCAAAGCAGCCAATGCACCAAGTGAGATGGGGCAGGAAGCGCGGTGGGGAGGAGAGAGAGGAACAGCAACCAGAGGGAATGCTTTCGATATTTCATTCCAACCTGAATTTCTGATTTTAAAAATCTGAAACTTCCAAATCCTGATCAGCCCCTTGCTGCCAGATGATTAATTATTTTCAGAAACATTAACGTTCTGAATCTTTCAAAATATGAACACATGAAGCACCTTGAATTGTTTTCTCCACCAGCTTCTTTCCTTGGCATTCATGCTGAAGAAATTCTATGCAGATAAGCTGGTACGTTTGGAGCAGATAGGCAGCATGGAAATAACTTCCTCATCAGCTTCCTTAATGTAACAAAGGTGGTTAATAAATGAATTCAGAAGGTTGCATGAGAACAAGGAGGCCAACCACCAGCTAGTGGACATAAAAATGAATGAAGACATCATGTCACTCTAAGCCACTGAGGACACATCTCATCCTTGCTTTGAGTATATGAGAGGGCTTATGGATTGCAAGACATTTTCCAGGACAAGTTCCCTTTTACCAACCTGGAGAGCTGACATCAGTGAAAGGCACACTGTGGAGAACCAAGGAGAAAAAGCTCTACAAAGCCACAGGGAACTCACCATATTTGGCACACTGGTAACTGATACACTCTTGATGTCTGGAGGAAAGGGAGACAAGCTATTGGACATGCCTGACTTGTTTGGTAACGAAGAGTTGATGCCGGCTGCTCCCATCTGCTGCCCTCCAGTCTGACTAAATGGCTGGGCAAAGGGACCTGGGTTACTGGACATCCCCATCTGGAACATAAGCAAGGGTATTACTGTCAGTGTCTTGCATCCAACTAAATGCTGGTACAGCCACTAAGAAAAATCAACATTGCCCAGCTTCCCTTCTGAGGGTTTGCTCATCTTGATGCAAGGAGAGAACTTCAAAACCTGTCGAAACTGTGAGAATTTTAATGGATATTTTGACTGATAAGAACTGCTCTGCCACAGTAGACTACTTCACCTTTATGTCGAAAGAACACCTTTACATCTTGTTTATTAAATATTAATAAATAAATTGCTAATCTCTAAAGGTGATTACATCCTTTCTGTGCTAGACAGACACCCCATCCTCAGAATGAGAGCAAGCAAGGCAGCATGATGTCCCCCTGCTCCACTTCCACCAGCACAGAGTGCCATAGGCCCTTTCTCTCCAGCCTCTGGCAATACTGAAAGTCCTAAGTACCTGAGTGTGCAAAAGCCTGAACTGAAGACTAGCCTCCAATATGGGGGTCCCCCATCTCGGCAGAACTGCAAGGAAACATCTACCACTAGCACCCTGGTTCAGGGTCTTCCTGCTGCAGTTTCCAGCAGCAAAGAAATCTAGAGTAAGCTGTCTTTGACTTCATAAACACATGATAGTCAACAAAATGACAGACAATGTGCCACCCTTGCTTCTGGCCATGGGACATGGGAAACACACCTGGCATTCCTCAGGGGGCCAGCAGGGCCCTCTCCATTCCTCCTGAGAGTAAAAAGGGACACAGAAATTTGCCATATTTGACAAACCAAACACTCTGGCCTCTTCGCATACTCTCGTGCCTTGCTGGTCCTCCAGGTGCTCTGGTGGAGGAGAGACAGAACTACTTGGGGAGATCAGAAAGAGAGAGTCACCCAGAGTGGATGCATCAGGGGTCATAATTCTCCAGGAGGTCCCATCTGTTCCCAGAGCCTTGGGTGGGGAGGGGATTCCTTTGCAGGGGACAGGGGACTCTTGGCTCGCCCAAGACCACAATGCCAGGGTGTCATCAGCAAGAATTCAGGGGAACAGACAGGACTAATTGTGCCAACACTGCCACTGCGCATGCTTTCTGCCTTGAATCTCCCTCTTGCCTCACCGCCAACAATCCCAGCCCCAAACCCCTTGGAAACTGAGCCTTAGGTGTCCTGTAGTTGGAGAAGTGTTCAAGAGCTCTGGAAAGTTCAGGGATTTTAGGGAGTCACAGGACTCTTTACTAGTTTTACTGCAACTGACTAATACACTACCCATTTCTATATAAGAGTGTTTGTCACGTGGAAGACTAGAATCCATCAATCTGTCTTTAAAAGTTTCTCACGGGAGGAGAATCTGCACATAAAAAGAAGCAAAGTGTCAAACAAATTAGAAATCTCAAATAAGGGGCGGATGCTTCAGAGAATCAGTATAGATGGTGTCAACAGGCCCAAAATATAACGGGCACAAGGGAAAAGATGCACAGGATGATCCTGAGATGGAGAATGAAATTCGGAAGGTATTGATATGAGTAAGTGTTGCAATAGGATGTGCCTTCAATTCCCTTCACAGAGACTGTAGGTCAAGATGTGTTTTTGTCATGACAAGCAGGTCAAATGCCAAGATGCCCAAAACAAATGTATCCTGGAATAGCTTGCAATGGAGCCAGCCAGAGTGGAAATCTCCTTGGAGGTAATCTTAAACAACACCCAGGATCTGATGTGAGATGCCAATACAGTGGAAACAACTGGAAATAGGGACCACAGCGCTTTCTTTTTATATAGAAGCAAAAAATGCCAAAGATGTCAAACTCAGCCATGAAAGACAACGCTTAAAAACTGGGGAGAATGCCAAAGAGAAAATAAGACAAAAAATCAAGAGGGTCAAAAAATCATTCCAAAATGTGCCAGAGCTCTTCTTTTTTTAAAACCCCAATCATAGAAACTCAGCATGAATGTGATGGGATCCTTAAGAAAGGATTGCATCAACTCCCAGAGGACTGTACCATGACACATAAGCACTATCGAGAAAGTTATTGGAGAAAAGAACACTCTCTTCAGAAAATGGAATTCCTGCTCAAATGAGAAGAACAAAATAGACCACTAACTTACACAAAACAAATTCAAGCAAAACCAATATGTAATGCAAAAAAGGATATGAGGCAAGTATTTCTAAAAGAGACACTTTAGCAGTAAGAAATAAAACACAAGTGGAAACCTGCTATAGAAGCAACTGGACCATGGAGCAACAAGGGAGCTAAAGATGCAGCAGGTGGACAAGGAGACTGCAGAGCTGATTCTGCCTGAATGTTGGTAGAGCTAGGCCAAATTCTTTTCATATGGTTCCGTATTTTGAACCTTAATTTTGTTTACCCCCATTTATCTGAGACTCCTATCTTTACATTTTACTGAGTTTAAAGAAATTGGCACCACACAGACTACCTTCTAAGCCTCTGATGATGCTGAGTTTTAATGACATGCTTTGGTTATAAGATCAATGTCATACAGAAGTTTTAATAGACAGCTGAGTATCACCTGGCCCAAATTACAAGTTACTTTTCCATGTCCCCTTTTATGCTAACACTTCTTCAAGGACACCTAGCTGTTCTCCAGTACCTTCTTCAACAAATATTCACATGAAGAATTCACAAACCATCACTGCCATCTCCCTTGTTTCTTAAGCACCCTGTTCACACTCGGGGTGGGTAACTTGCATACATCCAAATTTTGAGGGACTGCAGCTCTCTTTACCTCTAGCCCGTATAGCCAAGAGCAGCATCTAGAGGGCCACAAGTTGCCCAGCTGTTTTATACCGTGATTATCTAACATTCTTAGTATGCGTGGTTGTTGCTGATGTATTTCACGAAATGTCTATAATTAGTTTATCTCTTGGGCCAATTTGTTTTCCTATTTTCCAAGAAATCAAAGGGAAATTTAAAGTAAGGGGAACATACTATATGATCAAGAAGAGATAAAAATATGATGGAAGAAATACACTGAAAAACCATACACAAGAAATAAAGGAATGGCAGGTTCCTTCAAGGGAGAAACTTTTGACAACGACACACACTTTTAGAAAGTGAAGTGGAGGATGTTCTCATAGTGCTTGGGAGAAACAAACAGGGATAGAATCCATTCAAATTCTAACAAAAAAAAAATCTGCCAACAAATATGGTAAACAAAACAGCCCACAGATTGGAAACATTCAATACACATTCCAATCCCCAAGAAAGGGGATGCTGAGAATAGCAACCACCACACCACTGCATTTGTCTCCTATGCAAGCAAAATGATGCTCAAGATTTTAAAGCAAAGACTTTTGCTATATTTGGAGCTAGAACTGCCAGATGCCCAAGCCGGGTTCAGAAAAGGAAGAGGCAGCTGAGATCAGACTGCAAGCATATATTGGCATATATGGAACACACCCAAGAATTTCAGAAGAAAAACAGCCTATGCTTTACAGATTATCTTAAAAAGTACCTTTGAATGTGCAGATCACGAAATAATTTGGATCGCTTTGTAAGAGATAGGTGTGCCACAAAATTTGATTGTCCTGACGCATAACCTATATTTAGGAGAACAGGTCGCTGTTAGGACAGATTACAGAGAACCAGCAGTTTCCAGTTGTCAAGGAGGTCAGACAAGGCTGCATTTTATCACTTTGGGTACAATCCAACATCCCCACAGCATGGCATAACTATCCACATGGAGAGATCAAGCACTACATAGCCCCCATTGATTCAAGCAGCAGGCCAAGTCCAAGAGAGGTACTTCACAGACGGAATGCTTAACATTCTAGGCTCTACTTTTGTCTTCAGGCTGAGGATTGTCCTAAACTGTGAGATGAGGCCCCACAGCTCCACTAGTCCTGGCAGCGGGGGGATTGCGGCAAAGATAATCTCCAAATTAGTCCAAGGCCAATTCTTCATAAACATTTTGCCCAACTTTAAGAGGCAGGAATTCCAATTGGCCAAAACTACTACTTGGACATTTTGAATGAAAGCTTTAACTAACATCTGTTACATTTTCCACCAGCTTAAAAAATGTGGAGAGTTAGCTGGCCCACTGCTCACTTTGCTAATCTTAGACTGAAAAAGGCAAAGATTAGAGACCTATCATTTACAAGGAATATCTTCAACAGGAAACACAAAACGTTTAAGAAGAATTGAAGGCCAAGTTTCATTTGTGCACGCACACACATCTGTTCTACAGTAAGAACTGCTTGACGATTTACCAGTTCTACGAACCATGCTGAAACAAAACACACGTGGTTATGCTCACGTGCAAACACACCGTCCCCAGTACTCTTCCATACTGTTTACAAGTGATGTGTATGCTGAAGCGGGAGAGGTACAGCACACACTTTGTGTGCAAACAGCTGCAGGTCCAGCTAGCCACACCAGCCGGGAAATGCCCCCACCCTTCCTGAAACCCAGAGACCCCCTGGCACCACGTGCTGCAAACAATCACGCTGACTGCTGCATGGAGCCAGCAAGACACACAGCCTGTTACTGTGAAGCCCCTCTCACTTGCACAAAATGGGATTTCTCACGCTGGCTTAACTTTTTCTTCCTGTTGCATGTACACTTCCCTGATTCACAGAGGAGAGCAGCAAGCCTAAGCCAAGGTGGACAGCCCCAATTAGCCCTGGGTTGTCCCACGAAGAAGCATGGTAAGTCATGAAATACTTGCCTTCTTGCAAGAGAGAAAAACTCACTGCCACCACCCTGAAACTTCCACCTGAAAACCCAAAGCTGGTGAAATTTGCAGTGCATTAAAGAGGTGGCATCCCCCCCGAGGTATCTGACATCCAGGAACACACTCTTCTGTGACTCACCCCCAACCTCTCCAGGGGTGTCCTCTTTGAGGTGCATCCTGAGCTCTCAACATCTGGCATACAGTCACATTACATCTCCCACTCTTGTTTGGGCTCTCTCTTTTAAACCTATTCCAAGGCATTTGGGGTATGAAACCCTGTGCATGAGACTAGTTCCCATTTTCCCAGAAGCCACGAACTCCAGCCCCCTATGCACCCTTTGGTGTTTTACTGCTACCACAAACATGTACACATGGCACCTTCACCCTGTCCGCTGCCTTCCATTTACAGCCACTAAAGAACAAGTATCCTCACGGCAAACATCTGCACCACTATAATACCAGACAGAGCTTCAACAGCAAAAGTTTACCGTGTACTCTGTGAGGCAGCAATAACATTTCTGCAAGGATTCAGACAGCACCTTAAAAGTTAATACCTGCTACGTGTTGGGGGGGGGGGGAAGATAAGTTTCCCTGCAGTAATGAAAGTGAGCAATTAATCAGCTTTTAAGGGTAAATTGTAGATTTTCACCCAGGTAAGATTTTCCGCAATATTATACTCTCCTATTTGAAAGAGACACTCAGGAAGGCCCTGGGCAAGCCTTCTTGGCACAGGGACTTATACTTATTGCTACAGAAATTCTGACAGATTTCTACAGAAACTCATTATTTAAATAAGGCCTAACGAAGCAAATGGCTTCTTCATGTTTGGCATCCCTGAGATCACTGTTGACTACCAAAAATCTCCCCTCGCCAAAGGCCACGGCCACCTACTTTCGCAATGGTTCCGGCCTGGGTGGTGTTCAGGCCTGTGTGGGCTGTCATTTGAGGAGACACCTGTGTCAAGGTCTCTGCCAGCACGTTGTTTGTGTTTCCCTGCATGCTGGTGGTAGAATACTGCATTCCGGCACCTCGTCCTCTTCCAGCGGCCCCAAGAGATCCGTTCAGTACCTGCCCTTGTCCTTGCTGGGCCGGATTCATTAAGCCGTGGCCAGAGTTATTACTGCTGAGAAGCCCTGGGTGTGTCTGGTTGAAGCCAGTGTTCATACACAACCCACCACCTCCGGCCTGAGAGGTGGCGGGGCTGTTGGTCACCATCCCCGCTTGTTTCTGTGCTTGAGAGTTCAGGGCTTGGGTGGCTGGGGTGCTGGGTGCGGAGCTGCTGGTGGCCTGCTTGGCCAAGCCTGACGCCACAGTGTCTCCCTGGCTTACGGGGCTCTTACCCATCAGACCCAGGCTGCCAAGGTTCACGTTGTTTGGCTGCCCCTGGACTTGGCTATTGACACCCTGTGGGACAGGGCTACTTGAGTTCACGTTCCCAATTCCTGGGTTAAGAGCTGAGCTGCTGCCTCCCCTCAAAAGTTCAGAAAGCTGCTTGTGTTTGGAAGCTGCATCTGGAACAAGGTTCCCACTGTTGTTTAAAAGACTCAGGTCTCCGTTAGAGATCAGCTCATCCGGAAGATCATTTTCCAAGGTGAAGAATGTTCCAAAATCTGCAAGGGTAAGAGAGATACATGTAAGACACAAAATATTCAAACCTGGTTAATTCTTCTCTGGTTGCAGCTGTTCAGGAACTATCATCTCAAGACAAGTGCTGTGTAACTATGCTCACTTGCTATACCCACCAAAAAGGCAATGGAATTTCAATGGAAAAAGATGCTAACAGAAACTGTCTACACAGAAAAGTTCAAGCAGCACCCGACAGCCTATAGGGCCACCTGTCAGTACCGAGCTGTTCAAACAGCTGGCAAGACCAACTCTCTCAATTCCTCCGCTTTCCACAGCATGATCTGTATGTAGTACGACAAACCATGGTGCTCTGTCTTAACAACGGAAAAGCTGGATTGCCTGAGTTCTGTCTGGGTGAAGGCAGGTAACTCGATTTCAACACTAAACACTACTAAGACAAGGGCTCCTCTCAGTCCAACACAATTCCTCACACACCAAACTGTTCTTCAGAACATAAACCACAGAGGCAAATTTCCACACATACAAGCAGACCACTGCTCTGAGATGCCTCCTTACTTTTTCTTTGTCACCTTAACTTTCCACACTCTCAGCAGATAGGAGTTCAGAAGCACAGCAACGGACATAACTATAGCCTGCCAATCATCTTCAAACCCTCACACATAACACGGCTTGCCCATTTGAAAGTAATGGCATGCTACAATTACTCGCTGGTAAAGGTATGAGCCTTAAAAACTAGTTTCAGAAGATAGTTTGCAGATTCTAGGTGATGCAAACTATGATCTGTTATGTTTTCTAAACTGCCAAACCATAGTTACGGCTGTTGCTATGCTACTGGAGACCATCTAAAGACTGAAGAGTGGAGCAATGAGTTGAGCATTACGTGTAAAAATCAAACCTCTGTCTAACAGGTATTTGTTACTACACTGAAAGGAGGGAAAGTATAAAAGTAAGACAAGTGCATCTATAAACTTGCTTGCACTTAATCTGCAGAAAACCCCATTATTTAAATACAAACATTTGTTCCTTCCTAAGAAAGACATTATTACTTATTATCTATTGATTTAAAATGTTTACATAATGCCCTTCAATGAAGATTTCAAGACAAATGATTAAATAAAACAAGAATATACAAAACAATGAGTGTACGCAAACACTATTATAATTTAGGCAACTCAGAATATAAATCAAAGGAAAATGTTTTAAATGCCTATGGAGTTCTAAGAGTTTGGGCCTGAGTGCTGAAGAACAGCCTTCTCCCTGCCTGGGATGGCACACCTGCCAAGAGAGAAAGCAACCCTCTTCTTCCAGGACACAAACAGCAATTGATGTGGAGGCAGCCAGCATCTGAAGAAGGGCATCAGTTGCAAATGCATGCATACCTTAAAATGCTGTGTGTAAAGACACCAAGTCTCTGAAAGACCTAGCCATTTAGGAGCAAAATACAAAGGGAGCAGGAGTTGCACACGCTGCTTCAGTCCACTCCACCACCAACTTTGTTGACATCCCTTTGTCTAGTCTACCCCAAAGCCAGCAAAGGCAATAGTGACATTCTAGGGCTAAATTGCATTTATTCCATGGCATCATTATAACCCTAGTCAACAGAAAGAGCATCAGAGCTGCAAGGCGTCTTGAAATCCAAAAACTGCACAGGTGTTTCACAAGACCAAGAGGGGCACAAACGAGAATGCTTGGGGCTTTATATGGCAGGTGGGGGGGGGGCTCCACATGGGATACCCAACCACAGTGCCACAAAGTCGCCTGCCCTCAGGCCCCCCTGCCCAAGAGCGAAGAGACCTCATGGCTCCAGCACACCACGTCCATGTGGCTGGAAGCAATAAGCGCATTTTGGAACATCCTCCCTGTCCCTGGAAGTATTAAAAATTACTCCGGAGTTGTCTATTACTGACCAGAAGTGACTGCCTCTGGGACCTTCTAGGGGCCATACAGACTGGCAAAATAATAATAATAACAATAATAATAATAAACTGAAACATCAGGCCCTAAGGGAGGTCCATGCCCGTTTCTAAAAACAGATTAGGGTTGGATGTTTAAACAGTAGCAAGAAGCAACCTATCTGTCCTGGAGGTGGGGGGGGGTCTTGAGAGTCTGTGGCCTTTGGGTGCCCCAGTTCCTCCACAAGGACACTTTCACTACCCCATAACTTTGCTTTTTACTTGTTTCCAGGTCCCCATGTTATTATGCTCTGCTTGCCCATCCTTCCAAGTCTCCTACCCACAAATTATCCGCCTGGTCGCGAATGATCCGATGCCCACACCTGAGCGAGACTTAATTTTTGGGGACCAGACCGGCCGCTTCGAAACGCCGCCCGGAGACAGGCACGTGCAAAGGCGGCGGCAGGTGGGGGGGAGGCCGGCCTCCAGCCTGGGAAGCGGCGGCGAGGCCCACCGAGCGGCCCGGCCCCCGGACCTTGCGGGCCTCCGCCCCGGCCGCCGCCTGACAGCCCGCCCGCCCGGCCCGCCCGCC
Source organism: Gambelia wislizenii (assembly GCA_030847615.1). Taxonomy (NCBI): domain Eukaryota; kingdom Metazoa; phylum Chordata; class Lepidosauria; order Squamata; family Crotaphytidae; genus Gambelia; species Gambelia wislizenii. The sequence goes on along the minus strand of JAUMIR010000012.1, from coordinate 80,367 downwards.
TCCCTCCCTCCGGCCGCGGGCTCACCTGTGGGGTCGGGGGCGGAGAAGCCGGGCGAGTTGAGCTTGGCCCGCTTGGCGTTGGGCGGCCCGTCCAGCAAGTTCTCCGCCATGGCCTCGGCCTCTCCCGCCTGCCCTCGGGCCCCCGCCTCCGCCTCCGCGGGGCCGCCGTCGGGGCTGCGGCTGCGGCCGGGGGTGAGGCGCGGGGGCGGCGGGCCGGGCGGCCGGGTCCCTCAGCGCTTCACCGCCGGGGCCCGGGCCGGGGGGGCCGCCGCCGCCGCCGCCACTCCTCCGCCATGGCCGGGCCGCAGGCGCCGCGAGAGAGAGCGAGAGCGAGCGAGAGAGAGCAGCCGGGCCCCCGCCCCGGCCACGGGCCCGCCCGCCCGACAGTCACCCGGGCCGGGCCCCCTCCTGGCTCGCCGCGGCCCGGGGCAGCAGCGGCTGCCTGTCGGCCGGGGCGGCGGGGCGAGCCCTTCGGCGGCGGCGAAGGCGGCTCCGCCCGTCCCTCCGCGGCCCCGGCCCCGGCGAAGGCGGCGGCTTCCCTCCGGGGGACGGGCAGGCGGGCGGGCAGGCGGGCGGCCCGTGTGGGTGGGCGCCGGGTCTGCCCCGCTCGGCCCTCGCCCGTCCCGCCCGGCGCCCCGACCTCGGCCCTCGGCGGCGGGTGATGCGGCGGCTGCGGCCCGCGACGCGCTCGGGCTCCGCGACAAGATGGCGGCTGTTGATTCCTCAATTAAAAAAAAAAGTTTTTTCTCTCTTCTCTTTTCCAGAGAGGGAGGGGCGGGGCCGGGGCGGGGCCTGCGTGATGCCGTCACTGCGCAGGCGCACCCTGGGCGACGCCAGACCCGACGCCAGACTCGCCGCCGCCGCGCCGGGAGCAGCAGGGCCTCCGCCGAGGCCGCGCGCCCGTCACTCTCCGCCCGGCAGGCTGTGCTCCGCCCGGCGCCCGCCCTGCCCAGGCTCCCCCGAGACGGGCCTGCCGGGCGGCGCGGCCCTCGGCGCCCCCACCCCGGGCAGGAGGAGGAGGAGGAGTCGTCTCCGGCTGCGGCGGCGCGCGAAGGGCCGCGTGGAGGCGCCCCGGGAGCCAGCCGAGCCCGTCGCCCCTCCTGCTCGGAGGTGGCCGGGAGTCGGAGCGCCGCGGAAAGGCGAGGCCTGCCGCGGCTGGGATGCCGGTGCCGGGCCTGCGGGCGTTGCCCCCTCCAGGCAGGTGCCTCATCCGGGCGCTGCGCGCGGCCGACCCGCTCGCCCCGTGGGGCCCCCCGGCCGCCCGGCCCCGCATTCGGCTGCGCTGTTCCTTTGCGGATGTGGCCAGACAGTGCGGCTTCGGGAGGAGAGCGCCAGAAGGGCCGGGAGAACGGACGCCCGCCCGCCCGCCCGCCCGCCCGCCTGCCTCCGGGCCTCTCCTTGGCAAAGGCGGGAAGGCTGCATGATTTGTCGGGGGACTGCACCCCCATCACCCCCTGCCCGCAGATTTGTCGGGGGACTGCACCCCCATCACCCCCTGCCCGCCTCTTGCGGGCTTGTCTTCTGCAGCGTGTGCGGCAGTTCCATCTCCGTCAGAGTTCATGGCGCCCCCCCCCCGCATCCCTTTCTGGGGAAAAAGAATGGCTACAAGCGCAGAGAACGGGGAAAGGCCACCTTTGGGTGACTACAACTCCCAGAACCCTCCCTATTTCCGCGCAGGCGCCCTTCTCTCCCGGAGGCGCCCTGTTTTCCCTCCTGCAGCCTCTAGGGGGCGACCCCGGAGGAGGCCGGAGAGGGAAAGGGGGCGGAGCGTGGACTCCAAAGCTGCAGTCGCCCAGGGGGCGGCGTGGCCTGCCTTGCGCATGCGAGATACAGCCCTTCTCTCCTTTGGGCTCCTTCCCGCCTCTTTTCAGCAGCCACGACTCAGCGGCCCGACCCGCTTCTGACTGGCAGGGACGGGAACCAACAGAAGCCTCGGAGAGGGTGCGAGTGGGCAGGACAAGAGCAAAAATGCCTGAGGGAGCTATTGAGTGAGGGATACAGTACGAGGCCACTCTGAGGCAGTGGCACTGCGCATGCGAGTTCCAATCCCCCCTCCTGCCATTTTTTGAGTAGCCATTACCAAGTCCCTGACGTGCAGCAGCAAGAACCAATGGGAGGCTTCAGAGGAGGGCGAGGGGCGGGACGAGAACGAAAAAGCGGGGAAAGCGAGCTGTCGCGTGAGGGGAGCAAAAGGAGGCAGGGTTGCATGAGGTGCGAGCGGCAGCCTCTCTTCCCGCCCTTTTCCAGCAGCTCTTTCGCAGACCTTGAGGGACAGCAGCGCCAATCGTGTCTGAGGTGGAAGAGGGAGGCGGTGATGAAAACGGGCGGACGGAAGGGGGGCGCCTCTGAGGTGGGAAAGGGCGGGACGAGGGCGTCGTCGTCGTCCTGAGGGTGGAGACGTCGAGGCGCCCTGAGGCGATTTGAGCTGCGGCAACGCAGGCCGTGGCGAGGAAGAGGCCGGGCGGCTGGGCGGGCCGGTGGGTTTCTCCTGCTGCTGCTGCTGCTGCTGAGGGAAAGAAGGAGGCGCGCCTCTGACCCGGGAAGGGGGGGAGCGGGCGTGGGAGGCACGGGGAGGGTTTTACACCGTTAGTTTTGATTGTTTAATTTCTGTCGCACCTCTCCCGTTGCACAGAATCAAAGGCAGTTTACAAAGAAAACAGGGTTTAGTTTGAAACGTTACTAGTACAGTGTGAAGAAACTATGAAGCAACAGCTCAGTTTAGAAAACACAAAGCTGAAACAATATGACAGGCAATTAAACACAGGGTTCTTGTTTTTTTTAAAGAGAAAAACAGATACAAAGAACTTTTAACCAAAGTGAAGCAACGGGGGACGAGAAGAGATACTCTGAAGGAAAGGAAGGATTTTGAAAAGGACAAAAATCAGGAACTGAAGGGGACATGGACATGTTGGGCTGGGTGGGGGGTGAGAAGAAGAAAATAAGGTCATCTTGTGTTTGATTAATTTAAATTATATCCCTCTCCTCTCCCAGCAGAGGACTCAAGGCAGACTGAAAAAAAAAACGAGTGAATTCTGAAGCTCTGACTTAGAAGATGGAAGAAACTGAATAGAAGAAGGAGAAAAAAGAGGAGGCAAAAGGCAGGATGGGAATGGCTGAAGATGTAAAAAGGTGAGGAAAATGTGCTTCTATTTTATAAGCGTATTTAATATATTTTCATTTGGGAATGGATGGGAGAGTGGGCTGAACTGCCTTCCAGAGGCACAACTGAGTGATGCAAAAATGAGGCTACGAGTACAGATTGAATGGGGCGTAAATGCTTTCCTCATAAGCAGAAGAAAAAATGTCAGAATATGGGAGACAGAAATTCAAGGAGCACCAGTGGGTCAGTCAGAAAGTTAGGGGAGTCAGGAAGAAAGGAGATGATACTGAGAGGGTGGGAATAAAGATTGAGGAATATCTGTATAACTCTGTGAGGTGGCAGAGAAATATTGATTGAAATATGTTTAAGGTGGGCAACTGGTACAGCCCCAAATGCCAAGAGTTTGCCTGTCTCTCTGCTTCTCCTAAAGTCAGTCTTATGGCCCTGGAAGCAGAACATGGTGGATAGAACTGTTTCTTGCTTTCAGTTGTCCTCCATGATTTTCATAAACATGCTTTGAAATGGGGGGGGGGAATCCACCCTTTAGCCACAAAGATAGAGAATTCAGGAGGGTGATTAATGAGCCTTATTAAGGAACAATTAATCCACATATTTTTTTCTAAGGAATGTCTCCAAACATGGAGTATGTTGGCTTTGTAGTTTAGCACTGCACCGTTGTTTCTGTTGTCATATTTTCCAAATAATTTTCTTCAATAAGGTTCTAAGTTATTTTGTTACAATCCTAGCAGGAGCTTTATTATGGGTTTATTGTCTTATTACTCACGTGGTTCATACAGGGTTTATTCCAGCGGCCTCGTGTGTAGAGGTTTACCTGGTATATGTGGGAGATGGTGAAAGCTCTCGACTCAGTGACCATTGTTTATTTCTGTTATTACAGAGATGGCTGTTTCTTCTCTTCACATAAAATGTGACCAACTCTGGGGAATGAAGAGGCAGCACTGGCAGCTTATAAACAACAGAGCCTGATGGAAGAGCGTTGGAGATGGGTGAGAATCTACTTCCAGGTTCAAGGACAATGTTGTGCATACGCAGAGCTGATTGAACAGAATGACTCCCATCCATAGATGAGGCCCTCACACTCCTGGGATCTGCTATTATGTATCTAGACCCACTTTGGGCGTTCTTTGAAAGAGTTTGCAAGCCGCCAGTGCCGAAAGGGGTGTTTCTCACATTTTTAGCAAGGCTCTAGGTGCCACTGCACAGATGAAGAGTAATAGCTTGGATATCTTCAGTTTTGTTCATGTGCAGAAATCCAGATCGCAGCTGTCTCAACATCACACGTTATCACTTAATACATTTTAAAAACAATTTCCTTGGGTTTTCAGCTGCATGGGAGTTTGGTAATCCAATTCTTATGGATCATTTTAAGGGGGACCCAGCCCTCCCATCATCCCACTTTTGGGGGGGGAGGGGCTACAAGGTCACCCTGTATCCGAGGCCTGGCAAATTGCAGCCAGGGCCTTAAACTTTGCAAGAACTGTGTAAGAGGATATCCTTGAACCTGGAAGTAGATTCAGAGGTTTCTGAAACAACTGTGCTTTTATTATGGAGGTGAGTAAGCAGTAGATTTTGCTTACCCACAACTCATTTCTCTTCAGGTCATCAGATTGTCTGAAGAGAATTGTTTTGTTAGGTGACTGCGATGGAATCTCTCCATTAGCAAATGCAGTGCTACAAGAAGCCATGATCTCTTTGTGCAGTAGTCAGAACTAGTGTTGTAGTTTTAGGTGTGAGTTGCTAAACACCCATGTAGATTCTGGAAGGAGGGCGACCCACCCTGTCATTCAAAAGTCAGTAAGGGTGGGTCATATGATAGTTGTAGGGTTGGCTGATGGCTGCTGCCGTTTAATGCAGTAAATCTCACGGCCCTTTCCAGAGACAACTCTATTCCAAACCAAACTAATGTGGAAAGGTAGATTTCAGCTGCGTACGTTCCTTCCTTCATCAAGGGAATCTAAGCAGGGCAGCCTTATGCAAGGTAGGGGAAATCTCTGGAATAGCCATCCAGACTCCAGAGGAACGAAAGTTTTTGAAAGCTGCTGTGCTCTGTAATCAGAGGAAGCGAGCTGTAATTTTGTCAGGCGTGGTTCCCTTTGTTAGGTGAGATAGGGCCTGAAGATAATTCTTGAGGCATTTTGAAGCCAATAGTACTGGCACCCAAGTTCCTTTTTTAGAAATGGCAGGAACATCTTGAGCTAGATGTGAAGATTAAAGTCTCAGTAGCTCTAGCATTCACCCAAATTGCCTGGAGCATCATGTAAACTGGGAAAGTATAGCACAAGACCCTTGATTTAACCACTTTCCTGCCTCCCTCCCACGTTTAAAACTTCTATAATATGAAATGTGTGAATCTCAGAATACTATAAACAACAAAAAGTGTGGTGAGTCTTGTAATTTCACCACTAGGCATGAAGCGGTCTGTCCCCCCCCCCCATTATAATGCAGATCCCATTTTATTCCTGGAAAGAATGCACCAGGCATGGTGGTTCAGACACTTGCCTCTTTTGCAGTTGGACAAAGGCGTGTGTGTTCCATGTTAGTAAAACCACCCCAATGAATCCTTTGGATTTATGCACACAAATGAATTGGCTGTGGTGTAGCAGTGGCTTAGCTCATTGTAGGGCGTGGATTGTGGGCCCCATAGGACTTCAAGTCTTGTGGAGGTTGTGGGCAGAAGAGGACTTAATTCGTAGCTAGGATAATGCCTCAGATGCCCTGCTTAAAAATCCCTGAGTTACAAGCAGGAGAGCTTTCATACTGCTTCAGGTTGTGTTACGGAAAGGCTCTTCTTTGTTTCTGTGGTCATTAACTATTAATTATTTTTGGTCACCCGAGTTAAGGTTAGCATTTTCCAATCTAGTGAAGCTTCTAGAAGCTGGGAAAGACAAACAGGTAATGTTGAGGTTTCATTTCAAAAAATGAGTCCCCTCTTCTTTCTGGGAGAAGTTCTATAGATGCCAAATCTAAATAAAGAATATAACTAAACAGTCCAAAAAATGTCAGGAAAAGAGCAATTTTGGTTCCTTATTACTATAAAGTCTTCATACCAATGAAGCTTTTCCTGGAGCCTCTATTGGTGCTGCTAGGAATTTGTTGCAGTTTCAAACTGCCTCTCTCCTAATTGCTCAGGCAGTTTTGATGAGTACAGAGGCAGTGAAAAGGAAGGAAAAGGCACCTGTGCATTTGGGCTGCTTGTTAATACACAGCTTACGTAGCATGCCAACTTCCTGCAGCCCTTGTGTGCTCTCCTTCTGGTACTCTTAGGAACTTGTAGGCGTGACAGATTCCTTCTGCATCGGTCAGACAGGCAATGATGATGAATACAGAACCAAAAATGAATGTTAAATGTTAGTTGATGCATAACACAGTAATATACAATAAAGTACTATCTGCCAGTGTTATGCAGATGCCTGCCTTGGAGGCCAGTGGACTCTCCTTCATTGGAGATTTCAAAGCAGCGGTTCTGTGGCTGCCATTGAGGGATGCTGTTAGGATTGGGCTAGATGGGATCCCTTCTAACTTGATGATTCTGTGATTGGGATCTGACCCATCAGCGTCCCAAAGCCAGAACTATTCAGAGAGCCTAGCTCCACAGCATCTGCAGACTAAATGTAAAAATTAAGGAAAAGGCATCCTTTGCTAATGCTGTTTGCTCAAGGATGAGTGAGTCACAATGCTGCACTAAGCCTTATTTAGATTGTCACACATAGGTAAGATTGGCTTGTGCCAGCTCCCCTGTCCATTCTCCTCCTCCAGGAGGTAAACCCACCTTTGGCTCAGCAAAACCACTTAAGTCCATAGATGTTTGCTTGAGCCTCTGGGAGCAGGAAAGTCGCCTTCCTGCTCTGATCAGCAATCTCTGTTTAGTTCATGAAAGCTCAAAGGGGCAAATTCCTTCTCCCAGCCCTTGATGTTCAGTCATCCTTAACTGGGAAGAGTCTTACCTTCATGGGATGAATTTAGCTTTTTCCCAAGTTACTGAGCATGGCATCCTTATTTCTGGGAGGCCTCAATGACACTAACATCTTCATGATTATCATTCCCACTATCACACCTTATCACTTAATATATTTTAAAAACAATTTCCTTGGGTTTTTAGCTACATGTGAGTTTTGTTACTCCAATTCTTCCTGATTGTTTTAAGGGAGACCCAGCCCTCCCACCATCCCAGTTTTAGGGGGCCTACAAGGTCTCCCTGTCCCTGAGGCCTGGCAAATTGTATCCAGCGGCCTAAAGGCAGAGTGCCTGGTTCTCCTCCTCTGCACTATATCCTAAGAGAAACCCATTTAGTTTTAGGTTAGGCTGAGAGAGTGTGTGGCCCAAGGTCAGCCCTTGAATTTTCCGTGCTCGGTAGGAAGTAGGTGGATAACCAGCCACGACACCCCGCTGGAGATCTCCGACTGCTTAGACACATGATTGAAGTGCAGCACACAGAACAGCATGTAGTGTTACAGATTGGGCCCATCCTGGGTTTTTTTGCAGTCCTGGGATGCTTTTCTCATGTTTTCCTGTAAAGCAAGGTGCTCCTCTGTGCACTGAATGGTTTTATTTTACTTCTGTTGATTGCATTTATGCTTGTGTTTAATTCCATTTGTTTCTTTTAGCTAGATCTTCCATTGACTTTCCTGTGACACCTATTCGTGAGCTGTCAGGAATTTGTTTCTGCTATGCACAGCTTCTGTGTTGATCAATTAAGCTCTAACTAGTAAAGTTCAAATAGTGCAGTCCTCATCCTGTATTAGGCCCACTGAGTTCACTTGGAGGACTTCCTTTGCAGATGGTGGAGCTTCCTTCATTGGAGATTTCTAAGCCAAGGTCCATGTCTAACTTTCAGGGGTGGTATAATGTGGATTCCTGCATTGGTAGGGTGAGACCGGCTCTGGGAACGGCCGGGTCACCCCTGCAAAAGTAATAAAGTAAAAGATGAAGTGTGGGGAACAGAGATGCCCCCAAAGTGGAGGCTGGGGAGAATTCCATCATTGGAAGAGGGTTGTTGCCAGGATTGCATCACTGAGCACCTTCACCGTGCCACGTAAGTGCCACTTTTGCTGCCCTCACGAAGGCAGAGCAGGTGCCACTTAAACTGCACAAATCCTTATGAGACAGAGACCCCTGATGACAGTTTTTTAAGCAGTGTACCCCCTGAGTTTTATGCCCCTTAAAATGCCCAAATTCTTCTACGTCAACACCCCCTGATGCCTGCTTTTTAGCAGTGCAGCTCCTGAATTTTGTGGCAATTAAAGTGCCCAAATCATTCTAAGAGAGAGTTGCCTGGTGCCTGCTTTGCCGTAGTGCACGCCCGGAGTTTTGTGTCACTTAAAATGCTGAAATCATAGGAATTTCCCCCCTGGTCCCTGCTTTATAGCAACATGCCCCATAATTTATACCCTACATGAAATGCCCAATTCCTTCTGGGAAATTGCTCTGCGGTGCCTGCTTTTTAGCAGTGTACCCGCCGAAGTCTTATGCCCCTTAAAATGATCAAATCCATCTAGTAAATTGCCACCTGATGCCTGCTTTTTAGCAGTGTACCCCCCTTATGCCCCTTAAAATGCGCAAATCCTAGGAAATTGCCCCCGGTGCCTGCTTTCTAGCAGTGTACCCCCCCTGAGTTTTATGCCCCTTAAAATGCCCAAATCCGTCTAGGAAATTGCAACTCTTTAGCAGTGCACCCAATGAGTTTTATGCTCCTTAAAATGCCCAAATCCATCTAGGAAATTGTCCCTTGGTGCCTGCTTTTTAGCAGAGTACCCCCCTGAATTTTATGCCCTTTAAAATGTCCAAATCCATCTAGGAAATTGCCCCCTGGTGCCTGAGTTTTAGCAGTGTACCCCCCTGAGTTTAATGCCCCTTAAAATGCCCAAATACGTTTAGGAAATTGCCCTGTGCTTCCTGCTTTCTAGCAGTGTACCCCGCTGAGTTTTATCCCCTTTAAAATTCCATACCCGTCTAGGAAATTGCCCCCTGGGTGCCTGCTTTTTAGCAGTTGTACCTGCTGAGTTTTATGCCCTGTAAAATGCCCAAATACATCTAGGAAATTGCCCCCGGTGCCTGCTTTTTAGCAGTTGTACCCCCTGAGTTTTAATCCACTTAAAATACCCAAATCCGTCTAGGAGATGGCCCCCTGGTTCCTAATGTTTAGCAGTGTACCTACTGAGTTTTATGCAGTTTAAAATGCCCAAATACATTTTGGAAATTGCCCCCTGCTTCCCGCTTTTTAGCAGTCTACCCCCCAGTGTGTTTTGCCCCTTAAAATGCCTAAATCCATCTAGGAAGTTCCCCCTTGGGTGCCTGGTTTATAGCAGTGTACCCCTGAGACTTATGCCCCTTAAAATGCCCAAATCCATCCAGGAGATTGCCCCCTGGTTCTTAATGTCTAGCAGTGTACCTACTGAGTCTTCTGCCCCTTAAAATGCCCAAATCCATCTAGAAAGGTCCGCCCTGGGTGCCTGCTTTTTCGTAATGTACCCCCTGAGTCTTAGGCCCCTTAAAATGCCCAAATCCATCTCGGAAATACCCCGGTGGGTTCCTGCTTTCTAGCAATGTACCCCCTCAGTCTTATGCCCCTTAAAATGCCGAAATCCATCTAGGAAGTTCCCCCCTGGGAGCCTGCTTTCTAGCAGTGTCCCCCTTGAGTCTCAGGCCCCTTAAAATGCCCAATTCCCTCTAGGAAATCCCCCCTGGATGCCTTCTTTCTAGCAGTGTACCCCCTGAGTTTTCTGCCCATTAAAATGTCCAAATCCGTCTAGGAAATCCTCCCCCCCCCCCAGGTGCCTGCTTTCCAGCAGTGTACCCCCTGAGTCTTATTCCTCATAAAATGCCGAAATCCATCTAGGAACTTCCCCTCTGGGTGCCTGCTTTCTAGCAGTGTACCCCCTGAGTCTTATGCCCCTTAAAATGCCGAAGTCCATCTAGGAACTTCCCCTCTGGGTGCCTGCTTTCTAGCAGTGTACCCCCTGAATTTTATGCCACCTAAAATGCCCAAATCTATCTAGGAAATTCACCCCTGCGTGCCTGATTTCTAGTAGTGTACCCCCTGAGTCTTATGCCCCTAAAATGCCCAAAAATCCATCTAGAAAGTTCACCCGTGGGTGCCTGCTTTTTAGTAGTGTACCCCTGAGTCTAATGGCGCTTAAAATCCCCAAATCCATCTAGGAAACTCCCCCGTGAGTGCCTGCTTTATAGAGGTGTACCCCCTGAGTCTTATTCCCCGTAAAATGCCGAAATCCATCTAGGAAGTTCCCCCCTGGGAGCCTGCTTTCTAGCAGTGTACCCCCTGAGTTTCATGCCGCTTAAAATGCCCAAATCCATCTAGGAAATTGCCCTCTGGGTGCCTGCTTTTTAGTAGTGTACCCCTAAGTCTTATGCTGCTTAAAATGCCAAAATCCACCTAGGAAATTTCCCCGTGGGTGCCTGCTTTTCAGTAGTGTACCCATGAGTCTTACGCCCCTTAAAATGCCCAAATCTGTCTAGGAAATTCCCCCCGGGGTGCCTTCTTTCTAGCAGTGTACGCCCTGAGTTTTATGCCCCTGAAAATGCCCAAATCCATCAACGAAGTTCCCCTGTGGGTGCCTGCTTTTTAGCAGTGTACCCCTAAGTTTTATGCCAATTAAAATGCCCAAATCCATCTAGGAAGTTCCTCCCTGGGTGCCTGCTTTTGAGCAGTGTACCCCCTGAGTCTTATGCCCCTTAAAATGAGTAAATCCATCTAGGAAGTTCCCCTTCTGGGTGCCTGCTTTTAGCAGTGTACCCCCTGAGTTTTATGACCCATAAAATGCCCAAATCCATCTGGAAAGTTCCGCCCTGGGTGCCTGCTTTTTAGTAATGTACCCCCTGAGTCTAGGCCCCTGAAAATGCCCAAATCCATCTCGAAAATACCCCTGTGGGTGCCTCCTTTCTAGCAGTGTACCCCCTGAGTTTTATGCCCCTTAAAATGCCCAAATCCGTCTAGGAAATTCCCCCCTGGGTGACTTCTTTCTAGCAGTGTACCGCGTGAGTATCTAGGAAGGTCCCCTTAGCTCTGCCTAGAGCCCCCCCCACTGCCCAAAACCTCCCCCCCCCCCGCCAACCCGCCCCCCACCCAAGCCGCGCAGGGACCCCTTAACTCGGCCAAGACCCCCCCCATTGCCCAAAACCTCCGCATGGCCACAATGAGCCCCAAAAATACCCACAAATTTAAATCATAACCTCCCCTTCGCTGCTGTGGGAACCATGACCTTCAAAAACGCCCATTGGTTTATTGAGGAGCCCCCATTCCCCCCCTTTCCTGCCGCGCCGCCTCTAACGGCTGCCGGGGAAAAGCGCGGAGTTTTCCTTCCTGGCTGCATTGCTCTTAAACCGCCGCCAGATGTCGCCCGGGGCTTGTAAAGGGTGGGCGGGGCTTCCAGGAGCGTTGCCAAGGGCGTTGCTATGGAGGCTCTCTAGGCGGCTCAGTCTCAGAGGGCTCGGGCAGCGAGTGGTGAAGGGTAGAGCGTCAACACGCGACGGACTAGGACTTCCGGGTCATAGGGCCAGCCCTCCAAGATGCAAGGGCCAGAGCGTCGCCGGATAGACTTTCCAGGTCAGAGGGCAGACAATAGAGGCAAAGTTAGAGACCTTCGTCCTACCACAGTATAGGACTTCCGAGGCAGAGGACTATGAGAGGCCAAGGGCAGAGCGTCGACCGATAGACTTTCGTGGCGGTTCCGTCTCAAAAAGAGGTGGGCCCTAGGGATGGCAGGTAGGCCTTCCGGGCGCCTCTTTGCGAGGGCCGGAGCCTGGCTGTGGGGACAATCTAGGAAGGGCATGTCGTAGGTCCCGGCCAAGACGGAGGGGAGCTCTAGAAGTGGGGAAAGGAGGAGCATGACAGCGAGCCCTCTTGGCGCCATCCGTGGGCACAGTGAGCCCCCAAAATGCCTGACTATTTCGATTACACCCCCCTTTTCTCCCCTTTTTGCTGCTGTGCCAACCAGGGGCACAGTGAGCCCCTAAAATTCCCAAGAATTTAAATGGTAGTCTCTTTTTTTCTGTGCCAACCACGAGCACAGCGATCCGCTAAAATGGTCAATATTTTAAAATGCAGCGACCACCTAAAATCCCCGATGATTTAAACTGTAGCCCCTCTTTCTCCCCTCCCCCTTTGCTACTGTGCCACCCATGGGCACAGTCAGCCCCTAAAATGCCCAATAATTTATATCGCAGCCTTCCTTTCTCCCACCCCCTTTGCTGCTGTGCCAGCCATGGGTACAGTGAGCCCCTAAGAGGGCCAATAATTTAAATGGCAGCCTTCCTTTCTTCCTCACCCATTTGCTGCTTTGCCAGCCATGAGCATAGTGAGCCCCTAAAATGGCCAATAATTTAAATGGCAGCCTTCCTTTCTCCCCCTGCTTTGCTACTGTGCCAGCAATGGGCACAATGAGCCCCTAAGAGGGCCAATAATTTAAATGGCAGCCTTCCTTTCTCTCCCCCTTTGCTGCTGTGCCAGCCATGAGCACAGCAAGCCCCTAAAATGGCCAATAATTTAAATCACAGCCTCCCTTTTCTACGCCCTTGGCTGTTGTGCCAACCATGGGCACAGTGACCTCATCCCCAAAAAGCCCCAAAATTTAAATTTTACACCTGCTTTTTTGCCGCTTTCTTGCTGTGTCAGCAGTTGGCAGATGGACCCCCACCCCAATGTGTAATAATTTAAATTAGATGGATTACTATCAGTATGTCTCCTTGTCCCTGTTGTGCAGCTGTCACGACAGTGACATGGTTCACTGTCTGGATGTCTCTGTGATCCTGTTGTGCAGCCGTCCTGACGGCGAGATGACTTACTGTTGGGATGTCTCTTTGTCCCTGTTGCCAAGCCATCGTGATGGCGGGATGACTTACTATCCAGATTTCTTGTTCAAGCAGCCCGCTTTGCTATTAGGGGAAGCATGGGCACTATGCCCCCCACAAAATACTTAGTAATTTAAATTAAGCCCCCCTTGTGTGCCCACTTTGCTGCTAGGAAAACCATGGGCATATTGCCCCCCTAAAATACCCATAATTTAAATTAAAGTCCCTCTTTGCCCAGTCTCCTTGTGCCAACAATGGGCACAGGGATGCCCCCAAATCCCCCATAATTTAGATTACACCCCCTTTTTTAACCTGCTCTCCTGGTATACCAACAATGGACCTAGGGACCCCAGCAAACACCCCATAATTTGAATTACACCCCCACTTTTTAACCCGCTCTCCTGGTATGCCAACCATGGGCACAGGGACCCCAGCAAATGCCCCATTATTTAAATTACCCCCCACTATTTACCCGCTCTCCTGGTATGAAAACATGGGCACAGGGACCCGAGCAGGTGCCCCATAATTTAAATTACACCCCCACTTTTTACCCACTCTCCTGCTGTGCCAACCACGGGCATGGGGTTCCCACAAAATACCCCGTAATTTGAATTGGGACCCCACTTTTGGCCCTCTTTCCTGCTGTACCAACCATAGCATAGGGACCCCGGCAAATGCCCATAATTTGAATTACACCCCACTTTTTACCCGCTCTCCTGGTATGCCAACCACGGGCAAAGGGACCCCAGCAAATGCCCCATAATTTAAATTCAACCCCCCCGTTTATAGTTTTATGGCATTAGTAAGAAAAGAGGAAAACTATTATTATTATATTTGTGTTATTCTTACAGCCTTTAGCGGTCAGGTGTATTTTTCAGTTCAATTTTTTCCAATAAAAAATTCCACTCAATAATTTTGCTCAATAATTTATGGAGGAGCCCCCATTTTCGCCCCCTTTGCCTCTAACGGCTCCCTGAGAAAAGTGCGAGTTTCTTTCCCGGCTGCAGTGCTCCGAAGCCGCCACCAGATGCCGCCCTGGTCTGCGAGAGAGGGTGGGCGGGGCTCCCGAGAGCCGTTGCCAAGGGCGTTGCTATGGAGACATTCTAGGCGGGTCAGTCTTAGAGGGCCCGGGCAGGACAACCTTAGCGCATCTATGCAAGTGGGAACTAAATAGGAGCGGAATGATAAATAGCGATTCATTAAGAATGACGGAATCATTTCCGTGTAAATTAATTTCATGATATATATTTACAAAGCAAAAACACTCGTGTAAACTATGCACTACAATATCGAAATTGCGTAATTGCGCAATTTCACGTAATAAATCCTTCCGTGTAAACTACCCTTCAGTGTTATCATTCTAACTGCGATCCTGACCATGCTTTCTGGGTGGTTGAAGAATTTAATGGCCTCCGTGTACAAGGCGAAATCGTTTGTGTGCTGAAAGAGAAAAGAAGTCAGCCCTGGGGATTATTCAGCTCAGTCGTCTATCCCATCCTTTGATACATTGCATTTTCTGTGGTACCTAATATAGCTTTGGTAAAACACAACAGAAAACAACAAAGCAAACAACCAAGTCTCAACGGCCTAAGGAATACAGAAGTGTTAAAATTTAATCTAAAGTTTAATCTTCCCTTTAACAACATTCTAAACATGTAACCTTCCTCTCCATTTCTTCAGCAAAAATTCTGGTCCTAGGGTCAGCTCCTCTCTTCTTTTCGTTTTCCATCCTCTCCCCTTTATCCATTCTTCTCTCTGCAACCACAACTTCTCTCCTCTTGCCCTTGGAATTATGTGACACCATGCCTTACATGACCAGGCTTCTTTGGGCCTGCTTCTCCACCCTGCACAAGCTGCTTGCTGCCCAAACCTCTCCAGGGACTTGCTTCTCCTCCGTCTCTCTCCACTCATATATCCATCACATATATCATTCCACAGATTTTGTTGTGTTGGAGGTTGTAAATAAGCAGAACCATTATTAATAATATCTATTAAAGGGAAACCATTTTTCAACAAAGTCCTGTTTTGTGATATGTCCATTGATTCTGTTGGACTGATCAATTATTTTTTCCATTAGCCACATTTTCAAAAATCTCTTCCACCAGGCATTTAATGTAAGATTTCCCATTTTCCACGTTCTAGCAATTTCTAATCTTGCTATTGCAAATAGAAATGAAATAAGATTCTTATATTTTAAAGACTTGTTTGGAGCTATATAAATCAAGAAGTGCATCAGTTGTGGACAAAATCTAATTGTTTGATCTGTGATCTTCGAAGCCAAGTCTATAATTGAGTTCCAAAATCGAAGTATCCAGGGGGCATTCCACCCACATATGGTAGTAAGTCTCCTTGTTTTTACACCCATGGCAGCAGTTAGTTAGCGTGTGGTGGGCCATTTGTGAACTAATTTAAGTGTGTTCTCCTTTATAGCTATAGACTATCACTTAAAAGGAGGGGATGCCCATATGTGGAGCCCGTCCGTCTCGGGAATTTCTTGTTGCAGATCGGCTTCCCAACCTGATCTGTTATGTGTGTTGGTACCAAATATTTCCTCTATTAGTCATTTATAAAGCAAGGTGGAATGACCTTTGGTCATATGATCTGGCAGAGAATAATCTTTTCTGAGGTAGTAACCCATTTACATAAGGCTCTCCCTAGAAAACCTGAGGAGGCACCCACATTCCACCCATTAGAGCTTTCAACGTAAACAGCTTATATTTATTTTTCTACCACACTTGGTATTTATGGGATCACTATTCTCTTCTGTTTGTGGTAGAGATGGGCAGCTTTATTACTTACTGACTGTTGTTTCTGTTTGTATTTTACAGTTTGTGTTCTTGGGGTTATTTTTGGAAAGAATTGCTTCCACTGTTGCGAGCTGTCCTCTAGACTATGAAGGAGAAGAGCAGGTATACTGCTTTTAAAAACCGACAGATGTCATTGCTCAGTAAGTGCTTTAAAGTGATGCCCACACAAGGACCAAGAGAGGGAGAAATCTGAATTGGCATGCAGCTCTTGAACCAGCAATGACCAACGGAATACTTTAGAGTGAAAGAGAGCAGTACTAGGCAAGAAGGAAATGGTTTGTCTGAGACACCCAGAATTCTCCACCTTTCACACAAACATTGCCATCTGAATGTTGGACGAAGCTGCTGCTGCTTACCTCATTGTAAAAGAAATGTACAGTGTGATTGTTGAGTTTCAGGGAAAGTGTTTTCAAGAATGAAATATAGTATGCCATAATCTCTTCATCGGAGAAGTCAAATTTGTGCACGATGATAGAATTAACGTCGTTATTAGAGAGCAGGTAGTCTGAAAGGAAAAACACACATAACATTTATAAACTGAACCAATGCTTTAATACCCAAACCATATTCACCCACAGAAGTTTGCACACAGCTTTACTCTGCCAATCTCTTTATACAAGTTTAATTCTCCAGCTCTATTTAATTTCAGATAAGAGAAAATTTAGTTGGGCAATAGAGACAAACACACACATACCCTTAAACGGGAAAAACATGCCTCAATTATATAGCAGTAAGCTTCTCCTAAGGCTAAGAAACCCAATATAAACTTCAAATATGTGCACAACTTTAAAAGGCAGCATCTCTTCCACATTTCTCCCGGTTGCCTCCCCCTTCCCCCCATCTTTCAAGCTAACAAAGAAACAGCAAAAATAAAGATCTACAAACATCTAGACCAAAGAAACCAAAGCTATATAAAATCTTTACATCTCCAAAGTCTTTCATTTAAGCTGTTGCTCATTTCAGATTTAGACGGAGGGTGATGTGCGTGGGTAGTCAGGTTCCATCAGTGATGGCAGCTTAATAAAATTAAACAGCTCAACAGAGACAGTTCCATTTCCATAAGCTGTAACACAGGCACTGCTTCAAATATTCATCATTTATTAATACATTTTAAAAAAATATTTTTAATACTGCCCTCCATTTTGTTTAGAATGATTGGTCAGTTTTCTCATCTCACCCAACAGGACCCTAATTTATAAGTGATCTCACCACCATATGTGACTCTTGGGCCCCCAGTCTTCAGGATAATGGTTTAGCACCTTAGCTACATAACCCCAAAGACCAAAGCAAAGCACAACCAGAGCACAGCTGCTTTGAGGAAGAGGACACAAGGCCCGCACACTTACAGAGAGAAGTTTCATGCCTAATGTTCTCGAAGAGGATGTTCAAAGTCTGGAGGAGCTGGATGCACACGTAACGCCCAGACTTCTGACGCAGAATGTTCAAGACGTATAGAAACATGTTCTCCAAGAAAAAGCTAGAATGAGC
This sequence comes from Gambelia wislizenii, assembly GCA_030847615.1. Classification (NCBI taxonomy): domain Eukaryota; kingdom Metazoa; phylum Chordata; class Lepidosauria; order Squamata; family Crotaphytidae; genus Gambelia; species Gambelia wislizenii. The sequence continues at coordinate 63,147 of JAUMIR010000012.1, read as the reverse complement.
ATCAAAGGTGATCACTGATTTGGTTGTGACATTTTACTGAAGACATCACTCTTGATTTGTAAAAGGTTGAGCCTCTATTCCAGCAGGCTTTGCGGGGGAGGGGGGAGGGAATGTGTTATTTTATGAGGTATTTTTGTTTAGTGTACTTTTATTCAGAGCAGGTTTGCCACCATTGCCTTCCTCTGAGGCTGAGAGTGTGGGACTTGCCCAAGATCACCCAATGGGTTTTCATGGATGAGTGGGGATCTGAATCCTGGTCTACAGAGTCATAGTCCAGTGCTCAAACCATGACACCAAGCTGGCTTCCTCAGCAAAGTTACAAGCCCTTGACTGTCTTTAAAACACAGGACACAGCAACTGCAAAGCATCAGAGTTCAAACTCTGGAAACCTTGAACTTCTGGGGTCAAGTATGGACATCTGTAAAGTTTTTGGGAATGCAACTCCAAGAATCCCCTCAGCCAGCATCCTCCAGCTCTTAAGTTCTGTGTAAGAGTGAGGCTGGGACAAAGCTGGAGAGTTATGCAATGCCTGAGAAAATGCAGGAGTGAAATAGAAAACATCCAAGAAAGATACAGGCCCTCCCAAATGTACATGAAGATGTTTGGGCAATTATTAACTAGATAGTATCATCATGGTTTACAAAATCTATCAAAGGTAAACAAAATTTCAACCAGATGATTTTCTTGATGATTTGAAGCTGCCATCCTAAATGCTTTTACTAGGGAGCAAGCTCATCAATACAGTGTTATTTCTTAAACTAAATATACACAGAACTAGGCAATGTGTTGCTGGTTTAAACCACTCCACTATGGTTGCAATCCTAGACATGTTTACTTGACAGTAAGCAAAGCTGAATTCAAATGGATAGATTTTTCACTATATATAGTGTGAAGAGTGAATGAGTTTTCTGTTTTAGTGGCACTAACAGACTGGCTAAGAAAGTTAACAACAAAAAAAGATGGAGAACCACAATGCATGATATGGGAGTTACCTGGGCAGCGAAGCGAGAAGTCTTAAACTGCTGAGGTAGCATTGACGTATCCTAGGATACGCAGGATGCTGCTGCCTGTTTATCTAGGAAGGAACGGATCCTTCATACAATATGGACAGCAAGTAATAAGCTACCAGACTGTTTGTATACAAACTGATAAGACTTGGAATGCTTCTGAAACATCAGCAAAAGACCGGAAAGAGCTGGTTGAAGATTTTGTGGACAGACGCAAAAGGGTGGTACTGTTGGACACAAGGAAAAGACTTTAAAAAGATGAGACTTTCTAACCAGCAGTGTGTTTCTGTTCCGCGGCAACGGGACTCCCATGGTCTTCATGAAGTCTGCCTGATCAACAATCTTCAGTGAAGAGCCACTTGGTGTGTATGTGAGTATATATATGTGTGAGTGCATGGTTGGAATGAGAGAGCTCTCTTGGTACTAAATGTTATGTGTATGGCCCTATGAATAAATGTTACATACAAAGTGAAAAAATCCAAATTTGGTGTCTCTGCTTCTGTATCAGCCCTATTGGGGTATCTTCTCTGGGGTATCTCCACTACACCTTTTCAAAATTAAACGAACGGCCATATCAACTTGGCCATGACAATAGGGAAGTCAATTCCAATTTCCCCCTTCTTGCAACAGGAAATTAGCTGCCCAGCTTTGAGAGTGCTATCCTACTTATAAACACTTTTTAAGTCAAACATTTCAAGCAAACTTACTCAAACACTGAACTGTCATTTTGGTCTCCCCATATAAGGATCTCAGTTATAGAGCCAATGGTCTCCACCAACAGGTTACGGTTGTGATCAGTTACAGTGGTATTTTTGGTCAGAACATGGTACATATACCTGAAAGGAGAAAAAGGAAAAGGAAAGGGTTATGTCTGATCACACTGAGAGTATTGGGGCATTCTTTAGTTTATCTATTTATTTCTGGCCTTTCTCTCAATGCAAGAACCAAAGTGGCTTGCAACACAAATTGAAACACAATGCAGCTAAAAACCAATTATAACAGTGGAAAACAATTAAGAAACAAATAATCATATTTTTAAAAACAAACAAGCACTGAATTAAAACAATTTAAAACCATAAACAAGAAAGGCCTGGTTAGCTGAAACCACTATGCTACTTTACTTGCAAGTAAACAGCAACAAAGAAAAGCAAACCCACAAGGTTCCTTAATTTTTTTCTGTGAAAAATGTGGCATATTTGGCTTTTGCTCTATGGGGACCCTGTTTCCAGCAACGAAGACTCACCTATGACTGATACAAGCAATGTGCACTCAGCTAGACCAGCGTTGTTCAAACATTCTACCTTATAGGGATCTCTCCCCACAGATACTTCTTTGCTAAGGAACACAGTGCAAAACAGGCCTCACACTCCTTTTGTGTAGCTAGGCCAGTTGTGGTGCCTCACTGACTCCCCCAAACAAATGGAGAGTCCCCCACATTTTCTTGGGGCTGGGCACTCGGGAGAAAGAGGTCATGCTGGGCAAACAGTCTATACATATTATCAGACAGAACCAAATTGTCATCCCAGAATAAGCATGCAAGTTGTTGTACTTTGGACTCCCGCATCCCAAAGCAAGCAGGGTGGAAACAAGAAGAAAGGACCGGCGGCACCTGTGCAGGAGAAAGGGGTGCCCCTGTCCCAGGAGGGAAAGGTGGGCTGATCAGCCACCAAGCTGGCACTGGCAGCAGCAAAGACCCTTGGGCTAAGCGAGTACAGAAAAAGGCAACAGGAGGTGCCTATGAATTTTATAGACACAGGTACTCTGAGGGGGTGGATGGGGGGCAGAACTCTGTGCATGCTCAGAGGCTCTGCCCCTGGACCCTTTCTTTCCCGCAGCCCCAGAAGCGATGTTGGGGGGCGAGGGGGGTCTCTCCTGCTATCAGGGCCCCTGGAGGGCGGCAGCCGGGCCTGAGGGTGCATCGACACCAGAGGAATAATAATCCAGTTGGAAACTGGGTTATTCTTTCCCAGGCTCCTCCTTCCTATGGAATCCTGGGATCTGTAGTTTGCTGAGGCACCAGCGCTCTTCGGCAGAGGAGGCTAAAGGCCGTGTTAAACTACAGAGCCCAGGGTTCCACAGGGAGGAGGAGGAGGAGGAGCCGGGGCAAATCATAACCCAGCTTTAACCTGGATCCCTTGTGTCGTAGTGTGGATGCCCGCTGAGCCTCCGGGAGACCCCGGTGCGAATCCTCCCTCGGCCACGGAGGAGCCCCCCCTTGGGCAGGCCACTCTCTCGGCCTCAGAGGAAGCCAAAGGCCGAGCCAAGCCGGCCAAGGAGCCCCGGGGCTGCGAGGAGGCCTCCTACCGCGGCGGCGGCGGCGGCGGGGCGGCGCTGAATCGCCTCAGGACGGACGGAGCGACGGAGGGAGGAGGAAAGCCGGGCCGCCTCCCGTTGCTAGGCGACGCCGAACGCCCGCCTGGCGCCCCGCCTTCCCCGACGCCAGCCCTCCCACTTCCCAGAGTGCAACGCGCGGGCTCGAGGGCGGGGCAGGAACACCTCCGTGTGGAAGTCTCCGGCTGCCCTCCTGTCAATCAAGGCTACACCCGCCCACTCGCCCGCCCTGGAGTGGAAGAAGTGGCTCTGGTGCTGCAAAATAGGCTCCCTCTCCCATTCTTACAGAGTTTTTATATGTAACACACGGGCCTTGCGTGTGGGGGAAGAAAACAGCGGCATGACATCTCTGTCCCGTGAAATGGCCTGATAGTACTCCTGTCTCTGGCCTGGCGGTCTGCCTATGATCGACTTGGTCTCTGCATTTGGCGCTGAGAAGTTGTGGTGCGAACGGGGGCACTTGGGGGAGCCTTTGCTTCCGCGTCCTCTCTCCCTTCTGGCCCAACGGAGCCCCTCCGCTTCCGCCGGGCCTTCTCTTCTGTACGCAGATCCACCGGACTCCCCTTTCCCCACAGCTCTGGAGGTTCTGTTGCACTTCCAGGCCAGAGCTGCAGGGCTTACTTATTTGCTGTCCGTGCCTTCTTTATGTTTTCCAGTAATAGCATTTCATTAAACGTGCAAAACATCTTCAGGCCGTGGCTAGTATATCTGGTCCCGTGGGGGGGGGCGGGTCCCTTGTCAAGGGGAGGAGGGCGACGGCCGGAAGACCCTTTGCTGGGGGCGCAGGGAGGGCGGGGGACGCTCGGGCGCCGGAGGAAAGCGCCCCCTAGCGCACGCGCACGCGCAGGCTGGCCTTCAGGGGGCGGGGCTATGCAGACGAGGGCGGGGCTCGCGGGGGCTGCCGGGAGAGCTGGGCGGGGCTGGCGAGCCCTCGGGACGCGGAGACGGTGAGCCGGGGCGGGGGTCTTCGCGGGGTCTCCCCTTGGCCAGCCCGGGCGCCCCGGGCCCCTTCTCCCCCGGGCGGGGCGGCTTGGCCGTGGGCCGAGAGGCGCCTCCGCCGCGCTCGGGAGCGGCCCCGCTCTGCCCCCTCGGCCCCGGGTTCAAGCCCTCGGCGCCGGATCCGCACTCGCGCCCGCCATGCAGTGGCCGCTGCTGTGGTTCTCCCGCAGGGCGGCGCCTTCGGTCCAGAGGCGGCGATGGCGATGGCGGCCCCGGAGCCCCCCCTGCAGAGCGGCTACTTCCACCCGGTGCTGCGGGCCTGGCAGTCCACCGGCGCCTCCCTCGGCGCCCCCCACCTGGTCTACCCGGTCTTCGTCACGTGAGTCCGCGGGGCCGCGGCTGCGGGTGCAAGAGGGGCCCGGGAGGGCCCGGCCCAGCCCCAGAAGCGCCCCCTGACGGTCTCCCTCCCTCTCTCTCTCTCGGCTTGACCCCGCAGGGACAGCCCCGACGCCGTGGAGCCCGTCGCCAGCCTTCCTGGCCAAGCCCGGTGAGCGGTGGGCCGGGGCAGGGCCGGGGCGGGGCTCCTCTGGCGCTTTTGGCAGGGAGGGGGCGCCCTCTCCCCCCCTCCCCTCCCTTGGGGGTCTCACGAGTAGCGGTGTGGGGAGAACGTGTCTTGCCCCACAGTGTGGAAGGCGGGGTGCTGCCTCAGCGGGTCCTGGAGATGATAAGGGGTCCCTCCCGAGGAGGCGGCGCCCAGGGCCGTGTGTCTGCCCTTGGAAGAGATAAGAGGGGCCTCTGTTGTGATAAAGGGGGTGGGTGGGTGGGTGGGTGTCGAGGGTGTGCCTGGCTCTGGTGCCTTTCTCAGCCCCCCCAGCTGGGGGGCAAAGCAGTTTCTCAAGGGAACCTCCCTGCTTCCCAGGCTCATTTCTGTTCTTCCCTCTTTTCTCATCTGTTGGATAAATATTTCAGCCTTGCTCCTCTGGGGGTCTTCCCCCTCCCCGGGGAGTGGAATTGGTGGGGGGGAGGCGGTTGGCAGGGGCATCCCTGCCTCTGGCAGTTTTTAAGGGGGGGAAGGGGAGGCCTGTTGGTGGCTCTAAATGGAGCCTCCAGCTGCAGTAGCAGCAGCAGCAGCTGTGTCTCTGATTCCCATTTTCCAGGGAGCATTAGTAGGGTGGGGGGTGTTGGTATTGGGCAGGTATCAGCCGGTCAATCTGGAAGCAACTGGTGAGTCGCTGACAACAGGAGATCTCACCAGTTGAAGTACTGGCCTGATCCTGTAAGGTGGCTCTGGTGTTCCTGTCTGGTAACTGCTGTGGCCAACACATGCCAAGTAGAGCTTCCATATCTAGAGGTCGTATACCTCTGAATATTAGATGTTGCAGGTCATCTCTCAGGAGTACTTTAGTTGCAGATTCTGGCATGGCAGAAGGTTGGACTGGATGGCCTCTAGATGGCCTCTCCCAACTCTAAGGTTCTGCGATGCCTTCCTTCCTTCCTTTGCTTATGGACTTGGTCCCGTCCCCCCCACAGGCATGGCATCAACAGGCTTGAGGAGCTGCTGCGTCCGCTGGTGGCCAATGGGCTGAAATGCATCTTGATGTTTGGGGTCCCCAGCAAGGCTATCAAGGTGGGGAAAAATGGGGTGGGGGGCACTCCCTGCATCTCTGCAGCCCCAAGTGCTCTGAGGCTTTTGCCTGGCTGTGGGGCTGACTGCCGTTTTCCTCCCTCTGTCCCACCACGCAGGACGAGCGTGGCTCTGCAGCCGATGCCGAAGACACGCCCGTCATCCAGGCCATAGGAACGATCCGCTCCTTGTTTCCTGAGCTGATGATCGCCTGTGACGTCTGCCTGTGCCCGTACACCTCTCACGGCCACTGCGGTAGGAGGGGCTGCTGGAAAGCCCAAGTAATCAGGAACAATGCGCCCAGTGCAGCGTGGGGGGTGGGCTGGGCTGCGCAGTGCGGTCTTCTCCAGGACTCTAGAGCCCAGCCTCCTCACGCCTCCATGGCAGCCCTGGTCCAAACTGGGCCCCTCACCCTGGCTGCTTCTGGGGTTGCCAGGGTGCTGCTGCCGCCGCCTTAGGGGCTAGGAGCTGGGTTTAATTTTTACTGAAGGGGGTGTTCTAGCAGTCCTGGGTGTTTCGGGGCAACGGTAAGGTTCCTTGCTCCAGAGGGGCACAACTGAAACTCTGGAAGGGCAGGCAGGTGGGGCTCGTGTGGGGAAGAAAGGGGAAACAGAGCGCTTGGGAGCCTCCCTTCTGAAGGCAGGGACCCTCAGCCTCCCTCTTGATGTGGCCGCTTGTCTCCTTACCTTCCCAGGCATCCTGAGGCCTGATGGCACCCTCCAGAATGAGGCCAGTTGCCAGAGGCTGGCTGAGGTGGCGCTGGCCTACGCCAAGGCAGGTGAGAGAGGCGGGCTGTGGCCCTGCCACCCCCAAGTCCCCCTGGAAGGCAGAGGCGAAGCTGCAGGAGGAGGGGTCTCCCCCCCGCCTACCGCTTAATGTCATTGTGGAGATTGAGAGGGAGTAGTCAAGAAATGGAGTCACAGTAAGGATGCGATAGAATTACTCTAATCTGGAGAAAATAACGGATGCACGGCAGCTTCAGTGCAGAATGGCTTCGTCTGTGGAACTCACCACCACAAGAGCCAAATTGGCTTCCAGTAAGACCTGGCCGGAGGAGGGGGGAGGCCCATCGGCTAGGGCCTGAGCTGCCCCGTCTTTGGATACGAGTCTCAGGGGTCAGTCTGTGGGTGGGTGGGAGGCCACCTGGCCTCATTCCCTACTCATTCTCCTCAGGTGCTGGGCCAGAGGGATCCAGGTGCCAGGGGTGCTTCTGCCTATTGTGTTGGGCAGGGTGGCTGCCTGGGGGTTTGAGGAATGACACCCCCCCACGGCCCTCCTGGGACTCCATGGGGCCCTGACCTTGCCTCCCTCCTGCTCCTCCAGGGTGCCATATTGTGGCTCCTTCGGACATGATGGATGGCCGAATCCGGGCGATCAAAGAAGCCTTGCTCTCCAACGACCTGGGCAACAAGGTGGGTACCGGGGGCATAGAGCGCCTCCCCCCCCCCCCAGGAGACCGTCACCCACCCCTTCAGAGCAGGGCCGATGCGCTGTGCCCAACCCAGGAGGCCACTTAGTCGAGGGGGTAGCCTTCCGTGGTGCATGTGCTGAGGAGGGCGGGTCCCCCTCCCAGGGCTGCCAACATAGTGAGGGGAGGGGAGGCTCCCTGCAGATTTTCAGAGGCCCAGTGGGCACCCTGGGGCCCAGGGGTGCCTGGCACTCCGCCTCACCTTCCTTTTACTTCTGCAGGTTTCAGTCATGAGCTACAGCGCCAAGTTTGCTTCCTGCTTCTACGGACCTTTCCGGTAAGGGCACCTCTTGTGGGCCTTTGAGGAGTTTGGGGCAGTGAAGGGGTGTTGTCTCCATGTGGTTCAGCAGGGCAAAGGGGATATCCCAGTTCCTGGTTTTCACTAAGTTAGTTTCCTTCCCATCAGCCCTTGGGAAGGGTGGCCTGGGCAGCAGTTCTTGGGTGGGGGTCCCTAACCTTCAGGACAGCACTGTCTGGTGGCTGCCAGCTCTGTCTTCTCCCTCTCTGCCTGCTGAGGAGAAGCAGGTCCGGGGTGGGGGGGGGAGAAGGTGGTGTGTAATTGAGTGGGGGGAAGAGTTACTTTCCTGTGTTTTACATCCTTGTTGTGCTGCCTGTAGGGACGCGGCCTTGTCCAAGCCTGCTTTTGGAGACCGGCGGTGTTATCAGCTCCCCCCGGGATCTCGGGGTCTGGCTCTGCGGGCAGTGGTGAGTGGCAAAATATTGGACTGGCCTAGCACTGTTGCCCCAGTTGGGAGAGGGCTCCCCTTTTTCCCTGAAAGGGAGGTGTGTCCCTCTCCTCATACTGTTCCCTTCATCCTCTTAGCACAGAGTGTGTGTGTGTCTGTGTGTGACTGTGGAAATTCTCCCCCCAGAGAGACAGAGATCCTCTTAGGAGATTTAGTGTGTCTAGGATGGGGGATTATAGCTGAACCTGCCGCCTGGGGGTCACTGCTATGGCGCTAGCGGTCTCCAGTGGGCTCTGCTGCCCTTTTTAAATTCCTTCTGGGCTGGGGCCAGTTCCTGAGAGAGAGCAAAGCCCTTCCTTGGGGAGAAGCCTCTGATGTGGCAGAACTGGGCCTTCGCTGCCTCCCAAAAGGGAGCCCCCAACTCTCTGTGTCCTTGGCTCCAAGGCCCCCTGAGGCAGCCCAGTGAGTCCACCTTGGCACGGGTGCAGTCGGCTCCTGGTTGCCCTGCCGCCGCCTATATGGAGATCTGCAGCTGCCTGATAACCAGGTGCTTCAAAATGTGGATGGTTTTGAGCTGGTCAGTAGGAAAGGCCTGATGTGAGCCTATCCAAACCGGCAGCTTTCCTGCCTCTCCCTTGCCCAGCCTGCCCGCAGATGGATGTGCTGGGATGAGAAGCCACAATGAGCCCCTCCGGTGGCATTTCTCGAAGGCCAGGAGGGAATGTTTTCCATCATGTCCTCTGGGGACGGCTGGTCTGGCCGGCACTCAGGAGAGTCTTTTTTTTCTTTCCATGCTGTGTGAGAGAGAGGTGTCAATGCATATTATTTCTGTATTATTCTTCTGAGCTGCCTTGAGAAGGTTTTTCTGCCCTGGCACACGGGGACCCCACAGTGCCTCCAGAAAGTCTGCAGAACTCTTTCTGCCAGTCAGATGGCACCTGGACCCAAAGGGGCAGAGGGCTGGGTGCGCAGGGGTACCGGCGTCTGCTCTTTCTGCCATTCTTTCCTTCCAACAGCCTGTCCCCCATTCCCCTTGCAGGACCGGGACGTGAAGGAAGGAGCAGACCTGCTGATGGTAAAGCCTGGAATGCCCTACCTGGACCTGGTGCGGGAAGTAAAGAACAAAGTGAGCTGCCAGGAGGGGTGGGAGTTTCGCCAGCCGATGCAGTATCTCAGCCGAGCCAGGGAGAGGGAAGGGGCCCTGGCTGACCGCTGTGTGTGTGTTTTCCCAGCATCCAAACCACCCACTGGCCATCTACCATGTCTCGGGGGAGTTTGCCATGCTGTGGCATGGAGCACAGGCTGGGGCCTTTGACCTGAAGGCTGCGGTGATGGAGACCTTGGCTGGGTTCAGGCGAGCAGGTGAGTGAGGAGGCGCAGTTGTGTTGGGGTCACAGGGGAGGGGGCTGGCGGCGATGCCACATGCAGCAAGGGCAGGTTTCTGCCTTTTCTGGGTGGGTGGCATCGCTGGGGTTGCCTGGTGTGCTTGGCAGGGTGCCCCGGGTGCTGGCAAGGGAGGTGCTGTTTTCAAAGTTCCTACGCAAAAACCGCTCAGGATCCTACAGTCTGTGAAAAGGCTCAGAAGCGACTCTGCCTGGGGGTGTGGGGAGCTAAAGATTAGGAAAGGGAGCTGAGGGCGTCAAAAAATATTGGGAAGCAAAAGCAAGTTCTCTACTCTTTTGTATAAAGTTAGAGATCAGCCCATGCTCTTTCTTTGATTGTTTGTTTAAATGATAGGCCGTTCTCTCTCCTGCAGGGGCGGACATCCTCATCACGTATTACGTGCCACAGCTCCTGGGGTGGCTGAAGGAGGACCAAGCGTGAGCTGCACCACATCCTTTGCTCAGGAACAGCGAGAAGCAGTGCCCGAGAATGGCTCAGAAGGCCTGGAATGGACCACGGGTCCTGGGAGGGCCTGTCCGTCTGAGCTACACACAGACATGCCCCTCCCCTTTCAGGGGTCTGTGGGACCCCTTCCCTTTGCAGCCCAGGCTTAGAGCTGCCCCCTTCCATTCTCACAACATGGCTGCTTGCTTAAGTATTTTGGCTGGCCAGGAGCTTGCCATGATACTTTACCTGCCGGCCCCTCACCTACAACAGCGTCAGCATCAGGTAGCCTAGGAATGGCTCTCACACACAAGTTCCCATTCTGGGGTGTGGGGGTAGGTTCCCATTCACTCCAGGTATCAGACAGAGCTGGGGTGTTTTTTCTGTGGGCAACAAAGCTCCCAGGGAAACAGGGCCCGTGGGGAGGATTGATTTTGGCCACATATTTGCTCTGTTGCTGGGAGTGTTGTAGGCAGCCATGTTGCTCACCTGGAAAGTGGGAGGAGGCCTTTTCGGAAAAGTAAATGCTTGGCCCCTTGCCCTAGCCTTAAGCTATTCTCTTGTGTTTAAGAATGCGGGTGTCCTGCCAGGAAAATAAAAAGTATGTTGGAAGGAAGGAAATAAGTACCCAGGGTGCTTTTTTGAGTAGGCTTGGCATCTCTTTTAAGCCAAAAGGAGAAGAGTAGCAGCCTGGGCGCAGGCAGCCTTTCACTGGGCCCTGGGTGCGGAGTGCCACTGGGCATGTATGGCCAGGTGGCAAGTGTCCCAGTTCACACTCTGCGTGGGAGGCGGCCTTCGAATGCCAACAGAGCGTGGGTAGGGCGTCTTTTTCTTTAAGAAGTGGCGTTGGTGCCCTCCCTCTTAGTTGTCTTCTCTTGGTTGGAAGAACTAAAATGTATCGGGACCACCCTCTGCTTGCCAAGGGGAAGTGAAGCAGGCACTGCCCCACCCCTCCTTCCTGCAAGTTAGCTGGGCCAACATGGGCCACGTAGGTGGCCACAGAGCGTGGCACACACGCATCGGGTGGCCGAATGTCCCGGCAGCTGCCGTGCCCAACACAGGCGAGGCCAGCACAGTCGCAGGGCTGTTCGCCTGCCTCTCTCTCTTCCTCTCAAGTGGTTTTCGCTGCACACTGACTGAGCCCCACTGAAAATGGGGTGGGGTGCCAGGCCTGTGCCGTGGATGCTGCGCTTCCCCTGCGCCACCCCCCTCCCCCCAGGGAAATAAATGGGAAGGGGGGCTCCTGGTAGCCGGACTCTGGCCTTCTGTCCATTGCTACAAAACAAGAGCTGAAGGGAAAGGAGGGCTGAATATTCACTGGCAGGAAGGAGGGGAATTGTTTCCGTTGTGGAGTACCATACATCTAAACGGGGGCTTCCCCTCCCATCGGGGGAGAGCTGGGCAGCAGAGGGGTCTCCCCTTCCTCTCTCTGATGGGCGGGAGTTGGATGGGCCCGGTGGGTGCTGGGTGCGAATCCTGCCCGCCTGGGCAACCCCAGGAGGCGCCGGTGGGGCTTGGCGGCCTCGTCCTTGCAAGGCGGCCTCCGCTCAGTCCGGTCCCCTTCTGCATCCGAGCCACCTCCCTGCGAGGGAGGCCGGGCTGGCCGTCGGGGGCCTCCGTGGTGGCGAAGACCCTCCCCTGCCGCCGCCTCCACCAGGGACGGAGCGCGGCCGGCCGGCGGCCTCACTTGAAGATCCGTCCCGGCCTTGACCCGGGCCTCGTCGCCAAGGGGGACCGCCCGCCCGCCCGTGAGGGACGAAGCGCGGCAGCCCAGGAGGGGCGCGAGTGCGGGCGGAAGGGGCTTCAGGCGCCCCACTGAGCATGCGCCCTGCCGCCGCCGCCGCGCATGCCCGCTGGGTCCTGGGCCGGCAGAAGTGCGTCGGGTGCAGCCGCCGCGGAGGGGCGCGGCCTCGGGAAGCCTGCAAGCGGGGCCGGAGCGCAGGTGGGGCCCGGGGCCGTCTGGAGGACCCGTCGCCGCGCCCGGTGTCGGTTTCGGTTAGAAGGCCGAGAAGGTGTCCGTTTCTCGCCCCCGGCGGGAATTCGCAGAGGCGGGAGCGGCCCGTTGGCCAGCCGCGGAGCCTCCCTTGCCCGGGCAGTCTACCTGAGGCGGCAGCCCTTGCTGGGGCCCGGCTCCCCCGGCCCGCCCCTTCCCTCGGCAGGGAGTTCCGCAGGCGAAGGAAGGAAGGAAGGAAGGGCCGCCCAGGGCTCCGGGACTGGCGGGCGGGCGGGTCCTTGTGCCCCGGGGCGAGGGCGAGGGCCCGGCCCTTCCCTTCCCGGCCGGGGGCGGCCCTCTTGGCGCAGGGCTGGGGCTCGCTGGCCTTTAACGGTCAGTGGCCCGGCCTTCGCCCTCTCTCCGCATTTGTTCTTGCCCTATAGGTTTGTAGGCTCTTTTTTCAATCTGACACAAACTTTTGCTGTTGGCCACATTAGGAGTTGTAATGGAAGTTAAGGTTTTTAAAGAAATATTTTTAAGTCAATTAGCATCTCTCTGCCTGAATACAGCTGCCGCCAGTTTTGTTTGTCAGATGAAAGTGCCCTGTATAAATCATCAATTGGTTATTAATTAATTCAGCACAATGAAGTGGTCTGGGTAACTGAAGCCACTTGGCAGAAGAGGCATATTCTTGTTTGCAATTCACTGGTTTCTGAAACTTGGTGACAGGTTGGCCGCGGCCCAAGGGCATTTCTGCCAGGAAGAGAGGGCTTCTCTGTACAGCGGAGTCAAGTCCAAACCTGGCCTGGTGCAGAGCGGCCGCCATTTCCTCAGGGAGCCCGTCCTCACCAGCCTCCAGAGAGACGCAGCTGGAAGGGTCTTCAGCTGCTGGAAAGGAGTGGATAACACACCAGGGAGGGTGTGTTATAGGGTATAGGTTAAACTGGGAAGAATCCATAGTTGGCCTGTGAAAGACAACGCCTTTTGGCAGGGGAGGTATTGCGGCCTTACTTGTCCTTCCCTCTTGCTGGTTGTCCTTTCAGGCACGGTGTAGACAGACGGGTCCTGCTGCCACTGGCATGCTGAAGCTCCGGTTGTTGACTTGGGATGTGAAGGACACGCTGATCCGGCTCCGGCTACCAGTGGGCGAGAGCTACTCGGCAGGGGCCCGTGCCTGGGGCCTCCAGGTGCCGGCTGAAGCCCTCAATGCTTCCTTCCACCAGGCTCACCGGGTTCACAGCCAGCGCTTCCCCAACTATGGTCTGGACAGAGGCTTGGGCTCCAAGCAGTGGTGGCTGGACATTGTCCTGGAGACCTTCCGGCTCTCCGGCATCCGGGATGAAGGCCTCCTCCGGCCACTTGCAGAGCAGCTTTACCAGGATTACAGCAGCCCTGAGAACTGGGAGCTGCTCCCAGCAGCCCGGGAGACCCTTCACCGATGCCAGCAGCTGGGAATTCCCATGGCTGTGGTCTCCAACTTTGACCGGAGGCTGCCTGATGTTCTGACTCGCTGCGGTCTCCGGCAGCACTTTACATTCGTCTTGAGCTCGGAGGAGGTGGGATTCGCCAAGCCGGACAAGAGGATCTTTCTGGAAGCCCTCCGCATCTCGGGGGTACACCCCCAGCTGGCCGCTCACGTGGGGGATGACTATGAGAATGACTATCGGGCTGCCAGGGAGGCGGGGATGCATAGTTTCCTGCTCAAGGGGGGCGCTGGCCAACTGGGAGAGTGGCAAGCAAAGGTGCCCCGGGGCCACCTCTTGGAGTCACTCTCCCAGCTGCCCTCCCGAATTGAGAGAGATTAGAGGGGGCAGGCCTTCGTGCAGTTAGCTTCTTCTCAGTTGGCTGAAGGGGAGGGTGGGCAACCCCAGGAAAGCCAAGATCGTCTCCCCCGCCCCCCCCCATCAAACTCTGCCCTCTTGAGTGGTGAAAGCTAGCTCCTTAGGGAAAAGATCCAGAAACAGCCTACATCCTTTTGTCCCACACACGAAGATTTTTCTCATGTGGAGGGGCATTAAAGACTGCTGCCTTCTCATGCTTGCACCCTCTCACACACGTTATTTCAGAGATGTGACCCAGGAAAACACGCAGACTGGCAAAAGACTCCTCGCTGGAGCGACCTGGGGGAATGGGGGGTGGTTGGGGACACCTGGTGGCAAAGTGGTTTTGGTATGGCGGCAAAATGTGTGTTTCCTGGAAGGGGAATCTAGTTTCCTGAGTGGATTTGGTGTAATCCACATTTTCAGGTACACTAGAGTCAGTAGCTGCTTCCTATCACTTGGGGTACAGCAGAACCACCCCACCCCTTGTTATTTGTTGAAATAAAGACCTCTTGGTTCACTTGCCAATGGATTCATGAGCCTGTCAGTGATGATTCCCACAACAGCTCTGTAAAGAAGACCATTTAATGGCCTCATTTTAAGATTGGCCAACAGGCAGTGGAGACACAATGCCTTCAATCCATGGAAGTGGCGGTAGGAACTCAGCTCTTTCCCCAAAGGTAGAAACAGAAGGGGATGGGAGTGATCAACGGTGGGTGAGAGAAAGCATCAGAGCAGAGTAAGGCCGCCCAGGTCGAGGTCCAAGCACAGCCTGAAAATAGGGTCCTGTTCTTCCTGAACGCCCTGCCCTGCCGCCTGGCAAAGCCACCCCCATCACGTTACCAAACCGAGCCAGCACAAAGATGCCAGGTGCATCACAGCGCGCCCCACCACCATCCATGGCACATACCCAGGTCCTCACACATCATCACGTGGTGCCTGCACCGCCTCCCTCAACCTTTCCTGGCCCTTTCCAGGCCTTGTGAGCCGCCTGACTTAGTACTGAGGATTCCTCAGCCCCCTGCTGAAGGGTGCTTGGCCCTGGAGGTGGTGGACACCTGCAGACCCCTCTCGGCTTCAGCAGGAAGAGGAGGGCAAGCGGTGCTTGCAGCAGAACCCACCTTCCTGCCCATTCCATCTTTATTTCCATGACAATGATAACAGTAGAAACCAAGTGTTGTAAATTACAAAAAACCCAAATTAATTAGGACAATAAAGCACAGTTATCTGCACAAAGTGTGAGCTTTACAGAACCACCGTGACCCTCCTGAGTACAGGACCAGTGTTTCTTCCAAGAGGGGGGTCTTCTCTCCTCCTATCCCCTCCCTGAGGGTACAAAGATCACTGCTTCCCTCCCCAGGTGGCTTGCAGGCAGGGTCCCACGCTTAGCCCTGCCGTGGCACTATGGGGCTGCAGAGGGAGCCACGCAAGGTTCTCACGCGTCTCACAGCCTCTGACAGGCACATCAGTTGCAAACCCAACATCCTCTTCTCAGCCACACAGAACACCGCCCAGGCAGGCCTCCCTGGGAAGAGGCACAACCCCCTCCAGCCAAGTGCCCAATGGGACATCCAGGTGCACTGGGGCAGACGGAGAGCGGGGAGGGAGGCAAAACGGCCATCCGTGTGGCCGGCTTGACAATGCAAGTGGGGATTAGAATTCGGGACGACCCAGCCGCTGGCCTGGTTTAGGCAACAACCTCTACTTTCCTAAAAGATCAATGCTAACCCAAGGCTAGCCTTGTGTCCCAACTCTGTTTGCCTCACACCAGAGAAAGACTCTGGTCAGCCACAGCCATGGCAGGGCGCACAGGGCAGCAAAGTCCTGGTGGTGGGCATGGGGAAGGGCACAGGGTTCTGGGTCAAAGAAGAGCAGCTCCCCAGCATCCAGGTCTACCAGGATCCCAATTTCTGATGGCCACCTGAGCAGCTCCACAGCCTGGCGGGAGGAGTCATGCGAAAACTGGAATTCCTTGTTGTAGCGAGAGAAGACCCAGGAGACGGGTCTGTGGCCCAGGCGGGACTCGGGGCCCATACCCTTGCACTGCAGTGAGCCATATGCCACCCCCAACTTGTAGGCGCCGCTCTTGTGCACACGGACCCTCCATGCGTGGCACCCCCTGCAGAAGGATTCCTGGGCCAAGGCGTTGGGCCAGTGGTCAAAACAGGCTGGGCCGTCCAGCTCGGTCCTGGCCTTCTTGGGGCTGAACGTCAGTGTCTTCCTGTCCTCCGAGAGCATCAAGAGCGGGCTGACAGTCTTCTTCTCAAGGTGGACATCATCTGTGGCTGGCGGAGAAAGGAAGGGATATTAGTAGCGATGTGGCTCCATGAGATGCTGGGTGTGGGGACTGATCCCAGACCTTGAACCTGGTCTGCACATATGCAGGGACCAAAAAGACTTCAGTCCTGGGCCCATTCTCACTCTGAAAGGAGTCCCAATTAGTTATTGTGAGTCAATGGGGTTGGCTCACTAGGAAGGGTTCTCTCTTTTTAAGTGTAGAAACTACAGTTCATCATCTTGGTCTAAACTTTAAACCACTGTTTAAAACTAAACTAGGAATTTCCAAAACTGATGAAGGCTTCTATAGTCACCTCACTTCCTGCATAATTCCTGCCCCTTCCACCAATGGCAGGGAGAGTGCTGGGGACTTGGGCTGAAAGGGTGCATCGCTCTCCCCGCCCCGTGAGGTTGCTACTGCCAAAAGACGCTGGCCATGCCAGCTCCCAACTTGGGAAGACCCAGGACTGACCTGAGGCCCAGGAGAGAGCAGCCGTGGCCCACAAGTGGCTGACCAGTGGACTCTGGACACAGCATGCATCGAAGTTCAACTTCTCCGATTCCTGGAGCTGCAGGATCCCCTCGGCTTCCTCTGTCCTAAGCAACACAACAGCAGAAGCCAAGAAGCCTCACAATTATGGAACACTTGACTTGATGAGCAACGGCTGGCACAGCTACAGCCGCCTTGACGCAGGCAATGTCTCAGAGCATCTACAGCCCTATAAGGTAGGCCAGGCTGCAGGAAAGGCCAAGCCAAAGTGATAGCGGGCCACCTGTGGAGGGGCAATTTGTCCCTGTGGCTGCCCAGGTTCCACTTTGCTGCCACGCCCACCACTCCAGCTATGTTCTTGCTTGTCTTTGGGCACCGAACTCTCGTGTGCCTCTGGACCTCGTGGGGCCAATGCTCTCGCCCACAGGGACCACACGGAAGTCACTGCGAGGCCTGTGGTGTAGAGGAGAAAGTGTGTGGCGGTGGCAAAAAGGAGAGAGAACCCTCAGAAGCTGGTGGGCAGCCGGGGACCTGAACTCCAGGGCCTGGATCCAGCCGGGCTCCTTGGACCACAATCTCGGGGGTCTCAAGGGAAGGGGGCAGAGTGGCAACATTTTGTGCTGGTTGTAGAGATCAGAGATCTATGCGCTCTGGGACTCACCACTCAAAGATTTCCTCCTCCGCCTGCTGTTCAGAGAGAGAGGGAGAGAGAATGTTAGCAAATGAGGAAGATGTCTGTCCCAACATGGTGTCGCTCATCAGTCCCTTGGTGGGGACCCCTAGAAGAGAGGGACACCCCCTCCCCAGAGCTCAGTCAGAGAGCACCTGCTTTGTAAACCTTGGTCTCTCAACAGCTTTTAAAAAATACAAAGGGCTGAGTTTGCAGCTGAGGGGGAAAAACCCTCTTCCCCCCATTTGCATTTCCTTGAAAATGGCGAGGAGGGGGGCTGCTGTCAGAGTAGATGGGATGGTCAGAGAGAGACAAACAGCCTGACTGGGATAAAGCAACTTGTCAGATCCAAAGAGTCCCATCTTTTAAAAAAACATTCCATGAACTTTGTTCTTTTTCAGAATGTCCTGCCACTCTCACAATTTGCTCACAACACAGGTACACGGAGCGGCTGAGAGAAAACCTTGGCTGATGCCAGGATGGCCATCAGAGAAGTGGCCAGTGGAGGGAGTATACAAGAATATACCACCTTACGAGCTGGTTCCAAATAACTGTGTCTGCGACAATGGACTATCTCATCTGGTCTTTATGATGATATGCCCAACTACTGTGTGTACTGTTATCTACTATGCACTGTGTGGGGATGATGGGAACTGCACAATAGAGATAAGAAGACATCCCAATAGTAAGTCGTCAACCCGTCATGACGGCTGCACAACAGGGACAAGGAGACATCCTGATATTAAGTCCTCAATTATTATTATTATGTTTTAATTGTTGGAAGCCGCCCCAATTGTTTTAGCAGAGAGGTGGGGTATAAATAAACTTTATTATTATTATTATTATTATCAAGCAGTCATGACGGCTTGGCAACAGGAACAAGGAGACATCCCAATAGTAAGTCACCTCGCCGTTGCAATGGTTTGACAACAGGATCAAGGAGAGATCCCGATAGTAAGTCATTTTGCTGTCATGACGGTTTGTCAATAGGAACAAGGAGACATCCTGATAGTAAGTCATCTCACCGTTATGACAGCTTGACAACAGGATCAAGGAGACATCCCAATAGTAAGTCACCTCACCGTCACGATGGCTGCACAACAGGATCCACAACAGGGACAAGGAGACATACTGATAGTAATAGATCTAATTTAAATTATTAGGCATTGGGGGGGTCCCTCTGTCCATTGCTGGCACAGCAAGAAAGCAGTGAAAACGCAGGGGTAAAATTTAAATTATTGGGTTTTTTGGGGAGGGGGGCCAATGTGCCCATGGTTGGCACAGCAGCCAAGAGCATAGAAAAGGTGGGCTGTTATTTAAATAATCAGGCATTTTAGGGGCTCCCTGTGACCATGGTTGGCACAGCAGCAAAGGGGGGGGGGAGAAAGGGAGGCTGTGATTTAAATTATGGGGCAATTGGGGGGTCCCTGTGCCCATGGTTGGCACAGCAGCCAAGCGGGCACAAAGGGGGGCTTTATTCAAAGAATCACGCATTTTGGGGGTTCACTGTGCCCATGGGTGGCGCCAAGAGGCCGGAGGGGGGCTGTGGGAGCCTCGCCGTCTTCCTCCTAATCGTTTTCCCGCCTCGAGAGCTGCCTTGATCTGGACAGGAACTACGAGGCGCCCTTCCTACATTGTCCCCAGAGCCAGGCTCCGGGCCTCGGAAACAGGCGCCCGGAAGGCCTAGCTGCGGCCGCTGCGGTCTGCGTCCTTCTGAGACAGAACCGCATACTAAGGTTAAAGGGCGACGCTCTGGCCATGGCCTCTCAGAGAGCTGGAATTCTGCGACGGAAGTGATATAGTGTCGCAGGCCAACGCTCTATATCCGAGGCCTCTATGGCCTGCCCTCTGACCCGGAACTTCCTAGAGTGTATCCGGCGACGCTCTGGCCCTCCCATCTTCGAAGGCCGGCCCTATGACCCGGAAGTCCTAGTCTGTCGCGTGCTGATGCTCTAGCCCTCACCGCTCGCTGCCCCGGCCTTCTGAGACCGAGCTGCCTAGAAAGCCTCCATAGCAACGCCCTTGGCAACGGCTCTCGGGAGCCCCGCCCGCTCTAGCAGGCCAGGGCGACATCTGGTGGCGGTTTGGAGCACTGCAGCCGGAAAGGGAAGAGGCGGCGTTAGAGGCGGCGTGGCAGGAAAGGGGGGGGGAAATGGGGGCTCCTCAATAAATCAATGGGCAGTTTTGAGGGTCGCTGAGCCCATCTTTTACACAGCAGCAAACGGGAGGTTATGATTTAAATTTGTGGGTATTTTAGGGGCTCATTGTGGCTATGGGGGAGGTTTTGGGCCGTGAGGGGGGGCCTCAAGGCAGAGCTAAGGGGTCTCGGCGTGGCCTGGGTGGGGGGCGGCGTGGCCGTTGGGAGGTTTCAGGCCGTGAGGGGGGCGCGGTCGGGCTAAGGGGTCCCTGAGCGGCTTGGGTGGGGGGCGGCGTGTCCAGGGGGCGTTTTGGGCTGGGGGGGCAGCTACCACGCCCGCTTTCTTCTCTACCCCCCCTACTCATAGGGCGGGCCCCCCAAGAGCCGCGGATAGAGCGCCCCCCAGAGGGGCTTCCTTCCCGCTTCGGTCTCCGAGGGGCGGGGCTAGAATGTCCGTTCAATTTAAACGATTGGGCAGTTAGGGGACCGTTGAGCCCATAGGTGGCACAGCGTGAAAGAGAACACAAAAGGGAGCTATAAGTTAAATTATTAGGCATTTGGGGGAGCACTCTACCCATTGCTGGCACAGCAGGAAAGGAGAAAAAAAGGGGGAGACTGTAATTCAAATTATTGGGTATTTTAAGGGCTCATTGTGGCCATGGTTTGCACAGCAGGAAAGGGGGGGGGGAGAGAAAGGGATACTTTGATTTAAAATATTGGGCATTATAGAGGCTTGCTGTGCCCATGGCTGGCGCAGCAGCAAAGGGTGGGGGAGAAAGGGAGGCTGCGATTTAAATTATTGGGCATTTTAGGGGTTCGCTGTGCCCATGGCTGGCACAGCCGGAAAGGGGAGGGGAAGGGAGGCTGTGATTCAAATTATTGGGCATTTCAGGGGCTCACTGTACCCATGCCTAGCAGAGCAGCAAAGGGGGGTGGGAGAAAGGGAGGCTGTGATTTAAATTATTGGGCATTTTAGGGGCTCACTGTGCCCATGGCTTGCACAGCGGGAAAAGGGAATGAAAGGGGGGGGACTATAATTCAAATTATTGGGTATAACCCGGAAAAATCTATCCCGCGACGCTCTGGCCCTCGCATTTTGGAGGGCCGCCCTATGACCCGGAAGTCCTAGTCTGTCGCGTGCTGACGCTCTATCCCTCACCACTCGCTCCCCGGGCCCTTTGAGACTGACCCGCATAGACTGTCTCCATAGCAACGCTCCTGGAAGCCCCGCCCGCCCTCGCTCTACAAGCCCCGGGCGACATCTGGTGGCGGTTCCGGAGCACTGCAGCCGGGAAGGGAGGCCCGCGCTTTTCCCCGGCAGCCCTTAGAGGCGGCGCCGCAGGAAAGGGGGCGAACGTGGGGGCTCCTGAATAAACCAATGGGCGTCTTTGAAGGTCATGGTTGGCACAGCAGCGAAGGGGAGGTTATGATTTAAATTTGTGGGTATTTTTGGGGCTCATTGTGGCCATGGGGGAGGTTTTGGGCAGCGGGGGGTCTCGGCCGAGTTAAGGGGTCCCTGTACGGGTTGGGTGGGGGGCGGGCTGGCCGGCTGGAGGTTTTGGGAAGCGGGGGGGGGGGCTTGGCCGAGTTAAGGGGTCCCTGCGTGGCTTGGGTGGGGGGCGGCTTGTCCGGCTGGAGGTTTTGGGCAGCGGGGGGGTCTCGGCCGAGTTAAGGGGTCCCTTCGCGGCGTGGGTGGGGGGCGGGCTGGCTAGCTGGAGGTTTGGGGCAGTGGGGGGGCTCTCGGCCGAGTTAAGGGGTCCCTGCAAGGGTTGGGTGGGGGGCGGGTTGGCTGGCTGGAGGTTTTGGGAAGTGGGGGGGTCTTCGCCGAGTTAAGGGTCCCTGCGCGTCTTGGGTGGGGGGCGGGCTGTCTGGCTGGAGGTTTTGGGCAGTGGGGGGGTCCCGGCCGAGTTAAGGGGTCCCTGCGCGGCTTGGGTGGGGGGCGGGCTGTCTGGCTGGAGGTTTTGGGCAGTGGGGGGGTCCCGGCCGAGTTAAGGGGTCCCTGCGCGGCTTGGGTGGGGGGGCGGGCTGTCTGGCTGGAGGTTTTGGGCAGTGGGGGGGTCTTGTCCGAGTTAAGGGGTCCCTGCAAGGGTTGGGTGGGGGGCGGGTTGGCCGGCTGGAGGTTTGGGGAAGTGGGGGGGTCTCCGCCGAGTTAAGGGGTCCCTGCGCGGCTTGGGTGGGGGGCGGGCTGGCCGGCTGGAGGTTTTGGGAAGTGGGGGGGGGTCTCGGCCGAGTTAAGGGGTCGCTGCGAGGTTTGGGGGGGGCGGGCTGGCCGGCTGGAAGTTTTGGGCAGCGGGGGGGGGGTCTTGGCCGAGTTAAGGGGTTCCTGCGAGGCTTGGGTGGGGGGCGGGCTGGCCGGGTGGAGGTTTTCGGTAGTGGTGGGGTCTCGGCCGAGTTAAGGGGTCCCTGCACGGGTTGGGTGGGGGCGGGTTGGCCGGGTGGAGGTTTTGGGAAGTGGGGGGGTCTTGGCCGAGTTAAGGGGTCCCTTCGCGCCGTGGGTGGGGGGCGGGTTGGCTGGCTGGAGGTTTTGGGCAGCGAGGGGGGGTCTCGGCCGAGTTAAGGGGTTCCTCCAAGGGTTGGGTGGGGAGCGGGCTGGAGGGTTCGTCCCGGGGGGGGGGGGGGTCTCGGCCGAGTTAAGGGGTCCCTGCAAGGGTTGGGTGGGGGGCGGGTTGGCCGGCTGGAGGTTTTGGGAAGTGGGGGGGTCTCCGCCGAGTTAAGGGGTCCCTGCGCGGCTTGGGTGGGGGGCGGGCTGGCCGGCTGGAGGTTTTGGGAAGTGGTGGGGGGTCTCGGCCGAGTTAAGGGGTCCCTGCAAGGGTTGGGTGGGGGGCGGGTTGGCCGGGTGGAGGTTTTGGGAAGTGGGGGGGTCTTGGCCGAGTTAAGGGGTCCCTTCGCGGCGTGGGTGGGGGGCGGTTTGGCTGGCTGGAGGTTTTGGGTAGTGGGGGGGTCCCGGCCGAGTTAAGGGGTTCCTCCAAGGGTTGGGTGGGGGGCGGGTTGGCCGGCTGGAGGTTTTGGGCAGCGGGGGGGGGGTCTCGGCCGAGTTAAGGGTTCCTGCGCGGCTTGGGCGGGGGCGGGCTGGCCGGCTGGAGGTTTTGGGCAGCGGGGGGGGGTCTCGGCCGAGTTAAGGGGTCCTCCAAGGGTTGGGTGGGGGGCGGGCTGGAGGGTTTGTGCCGTGGGGGGGGTCTCGGCCGAGCTAAGGGGTCCCTGCGCGGCCTATTTGGGGGCGCCTTGGCCGGTGGGAGGTTTTGGGCAGTGGGGGGACTCCGCCTGGCTAAGGGGGGAAACGGTGGCTGCAATTTAAATCATTGGGCATTTTAGATGGTCGCTGTGCCCATGGTTGGCGCAGCAGCAAAGCGGGGAGAAAGGGGGTCTGTAATTTAAAATGTTGGGCATTTTAGAGGCTCACTGTGCCCATAGCTGGCACAGTAGGAAACGGGGGGGGGAAGAGGGGCTACAATTTAAATCATTGGGCATTTTAGATGGTCGCTGTGCGTATGGTTGGCACAGCAGCAAAGCGGGGAGAAAGGGGGTCTGTAATTTAAAATGTTGGGCATTTTAGAGGCTCACTGTGCCCATAGCTGGCACAGTAGGAAACGGGGGGGGGAAGAGGGGCTACAATTTAAATCATTGGGCATTTTAGATGGCCGCTGTGCCTTTGGTTGGCAAAGCAGCAAAGTAGGGGGAAAAGGAGGTCTGTGATTTAAATTATTGGGCATTTTAGGGGCTCGCTGTGCCCACAGTTGGCGCAGCAGCAAAGGAGGGGAGAAAGGGGGTCTGTGATTTAAATTCTGGGGCATTTTAGGGGCTAGCTGCACCCATGCCTGGCACATTAGGAAAGGGGGGGGGGATAAAGCGGGGCTACAATTGAAATCATTGTGCATTTTAGATGGTCCCTGTGCCCATGGTTGGTACAGCAGTACAGCCGGGGGAAAGGGAGGCTGTGATTTAAATTATTCCGCTTTTTAGGGTCTCACTGTGCCCATGCCTGGCAGAGCAGCAAAGGGGGCGGGGAGAAAGGGAGGCTGTGATTTCAATTATTGGGCATTTTAGGGGCTCACTGTGCCCATGGCTGCCACAGCAGGAAATTGGGGGGAGAAAGAGGGGCTACAATTTAAATCATTGGGTATTTTATATGGTTGCTGTGCCCATGGTTGGTAGACCAGCAAAGAGGGGAGAAAGGGGGTCTGTGATTTAAATTATTGGGCATTTTAGGGGGTCACTGCACCCATGGCTGGCACAGCGGGAAAAGGGAATGAAAGGGGGGGGACTATAATTCAAATTATTGCGTATATGGGCTCGCACAATGGTTTGCAGAGCAGCAAAGCGGGGAGAATGGGAGGTTATGATTTAAATTAATGGACATTTTAGGGGCTCACTGTGCACAGTAGGAAAGGGGGGGAAGAGGGGCTACAATTTAAATCATTGGGCATTTTAGATGGTTGCTGCGCCCATGGTTGGTACAGCAGCAAAGCGGGGGAGAAAGGGGGTCTGTGATTTAAATTAAGGGGCATTTTAGGAGCTCACCGTTCCCAAAGGTGGCACAGCAGGAAAGGATTGAGAAAGGGGGTCTGTGATTTAAATTATGGGGCATTTTAGGGGTTGCTGTGCCCATGGTTGTTACAGCAGCAAAGGGGGGGTGAGAAAGGGGGTCTGTGATTTAAATTATGGGGCATTTTAGGATCTCACTGTGCCCACAGTTGGCACAGCAGCAAAGCGGGGAGAAAGGTGGCCTGTGATTTAAATTATGGGGTATTTTAGGGGTTCGCTGTGCCCACAGTTGGCACAGCAGCAAAGGGGGGGGAGGGAGGCCGTGATTTAAATTATTGGGCATTTTAGGGTCTCACTGTGCCTATGGCTTGCCCAGCAGCAAAGGGGGGGGGGAGAAAGGGCGGCTGTGAAAAAAGGGGGAACTGTAATTCAAATTATTAGGTATTTTAGGGGCATTTTAGATGGTTGCTGTGCCCACGGTTGGCACAGCAGCAAAGCGGGGAGAAAGGGGGTCTGTGATTTAAATAATGGGGCATTTTAGGGGCACACTGTGCCCATGCCTTACACAGTAGGAAAGGGGGGGGAAGAGGGGCTACAATGGTTGCTGTGCCCATGGTTGGCACAGCAGCAAAGCGGGGAGAAAGGGGGTCTGTAATTTAAATTGTTGTGCATTTTACAGGCTCACTGTGCCCATAGCTGGAACAGTAGGAAAGAGGGGGAAAGCAGGGCTACAATTTAAATCATTGTGCATTTTAGATGCTCGCTGTGCCTATGGTTGGCACAGCAGCAAAGCGGGGAGAAAGGGGGTCTGTAATTTAAATTGTTGTGCATTTTAGAGGCTCACTGTGCCCATAGCTGGAACAGTAGGAAAGAGGGGGAAAGCAGGGCTACAATTTAAATCATTGTGCATTTTAGATGGTCGCTGTGCCTATGGTTGGCACAGCAGGAAAGCGGGGAAAAGGAGGTTTGTGATTTAAATTATTGGGCATTTTAGGGGCTCACTGTGCCCATGGTTGGCAGAGCAGCAGAGTGGGGGGAGAAAGAGGGGCTACAATTTAAATCATTGGTTATTTAAATGGATGCTGTGCCCATGGTTGGTACAGCAGCAAAGCAGGGAGAAAGGGGGTCTGTGATTTAAATTATGGGGCATTTTAGGGGCTCACTGTACCCATGGTTGGTACAGTAGCAAAGGGGGGGAGAAAGGGGGTGTCTGATTTAAATTATGGGGCATTTTAGGGGCTTGCTGTGCCCATGGCTCGCATAGCAGCAAAGGGGGGAAGAAAGGGAGGGTGTCATTTAAATTATTATCGCTTTTAGGGGCTCACTGTGCCAATGGCCAATGCTCTGTGCACTGTGCCAATGCTCATTGTGCTCATGGCTGGCACAGCAGCAATGGGGGGGAGAACGGGGGGGCTAAGATTTAAATTATTGGGCTTTTTAGGGGCTGGCTGCGCCCATGCCTGGCAAAGCAGCAAAGGGGGGGGAGAACGGGGGGCTACCATTCAAATCCTTGGGGATTTTAGATGGTCGCTGTGCCCATAGTTGGCACAGGAGCAAAGCGGGGAGAAAGGGGGTCTGAGATTTAAATTACTGGGCATTTTAGGGGCTCACTGTGCCCATGGGTGGCACAGTAGCGAAGGGGGAGGGGAGAAAGAGGGGCTACATTTTAAAATATTGACCATTTTAGCAGATCACTGTGCTCGTGGTTGGCACAGAAGAAAAGAGATACTAACATTTAAATTCTTGGGAATTTTAGGGGCTCACTGTGCCCCTGGTTGGCATAGTAGCAAAAAGGGGAGAAAAGGGGGGTGTTATCTAAATAGTCAGGCATTTTGGGGGCTCACTGTGCCCACGGATGGCGCCAAGAGGGCGTAAGCGGGCAGGGGGCCCCTCGCCGTCATCTTCCTCTGTTTCCCCGCTGCTAGAGCTCCCCTCCGTCCTTGCCGGGACCTACAAGACGCCCTTCCTAGATTGTCCCCACAGCCAAGCTCCGGCCCTCGCAAACAGGCGCCCGGAAGGCCTACCTGCCAACCCTAGAGCCCGCCTCCTGAGACGGAACCCCCTCGAAAGTCTATCGGGCGACGCTCTGCCCTTGGCCTCTCAGAGGGCACGGCCTCTGCCACGGAAGTCCTATACTGTCGTAGGGCTGTCTATATCTGACTCTATGGTCTACCCTCTGACCCGGAAAGTCTATCCCGCGACGCTCTGGCCCGTGCATCTTGGAGGGCTGGCCCTACAACCCGGAAGTCCTACCCCGTTGTGTGCTGACGCTCTGCCCCTCACCACTCACTGCCCGGGCCCTCTGAGACTGACCCGCATAGACTGTCTCCATAGCAACGCCCTTGGCAACGCTCCTGGAAGCCCCGCCCGCCCTCGCTCTACAAGGCCCGGGCGACATCTGGTGGCGGTTCCGGAGCACTGCAGCCGGGAAGGGAAGCCCGCGCTTTTCCCCCGTAGCCGTTAGAGGCGGCGCCGCAGGAAAGGGGCGAACGTGGGGGCTCCTGAATAAACCAATGCGCGTCTTTGAAGGTCGTGGTTGGCACAGCAGCGAAGGGGAGGTCATGATTTAAGCTTGTGGGTATTTTGGGGGCTCATTGTGGCCATGGGGGAGGTTTTGGGCAGCGGGGGGGGTCTCAGCGGAGTTAAGGGGTCCCTGCGCTGCTTGGGGGGGTGCAGGCCGGGTGGTTTTGGGAAGTGGGGGGGTCTTGGCCGAGTTAAGGGGTCCCTGCACGGGTTGGGTGGGGGGCGGGTTGGCCGGCTGGAGGTTTTGGGCAGTGGTGGGGTCTCGGCCGAGTTAAGGGGTCCCTGCAAGGGTTGGGTGGGGGGCGGGTTGGCCGGCTGGAGGTTTTGGGAAGTGGGGGGGGTCTTGGCCGAGTTAAGGGGTCCCTTCGCGGCGTGAGTGGGGGGCGGGTTGGCTGGCTGGAGGTTTTGGGCAGTGGGGGGGTCTTGTCCGAGTTAAGGGGTCCCTGCAAGGGTTGGGTGGGGGGCGGGTTGGCCGGGTGGAGGTTTTGGGAAGTGGGGGGGGTCTCCGCCGAGTTAAGGGGTCCCTGCGCGGCTTGGGTGGGGGGCGGGCTGGCCGGCTGGAGGTTTTGGGAAGTGGGGGGGGGCTTGGCCGAGTTAAGGGGTCCCTGCAAGGGTTGGCTGGGGGGCGGGTTGGCCGGCTGGAGGTTTTGGGCAGCGGGGGGGGGGGTCTCGGCCGAGTTAAGGGGTCCCTCCAAGGGTTGGGTGGGGGGCGGGCTGGAGGGTTTGTGCCGTGGGGGGGGGGTCTCGGCCGAGCTAAGGGGTCCCTGCGCGGCCTGGTTGGGGGCGGGTTGGCCGGTGGGAGGTTTTGGGCAGTGGGGGGACTCCGCCTGGCTAAGGGGGGAAACGGTGGCTGCAATTTAAATCATTGGGCATTTTAGATGGTAGCTGTGCCCATGGTTGGCGCAGCAGCAAAGCGGGGAGAAAGGGGGTCTGTGATTTAAAATGTTGGGCATTTTAGAGGCTCACTGTGCCCATAGCTGGCACAGTAGGAAACGGGGGGAAAGAGGGGCTACAATTTAAATCATTGGGCATTTTAGATGGTCGCTGTGCGTATGGTTGGCACAGCAGCAAAGCGGGGAGAAAGGGGGTCTGTAATTTAAATTGTTGGGCATTTTAGAGGCTCACTGTGCCCATAGCTGGCACAGTAGGAAACGGGGGGGGGGGGAAGAGGGGCTACAATTTAAATCATTGGGCATTTTAGATGGCCGCTGTGCCTTTGGTTGGCAAAGCAGCAAAGTAGGGGGAAAAGGAGGTCTGTGATTTAAATTACTGGGCATTTTAGGGGCTCACTGTGCCCACAGTTGGCGCAGCAGCAAAGGAGGGGAGAAAGGGGGTCTGTGATTTAAATTTTGGGGCATTTTAGGTGCTAGCTGCACCCATGCCTGGCACATTAGGAAAGGGGGGGGGATAAAGCGGGCTACAATTGAAATCATTGTGCATTTTAGATGGTCCCTGTGCCCATGGTTGGTACAGCAGTAAAGCCGGGGGAAAGGGAGGCTGTGATTTAAATTATTCCGCTTTTAGGGTCTCACTGTGCCCATGCCTGGCAGAGCAGCAAGGGGGCGGGGAGAAAGGGAGGCTGTGATTTCAATTATTGGCATTTTAGGGGCTCACTGTGCCCATGGCTGCCACAGCAGGAAATTGGGGGGAGAAAGAGGGGCTACAGTTTAAATCATTGGGTATTTTATATGGTTGCTGTGCCCATGGTTGGTAGACCAGCAAAGAGGGTAGAAAGGGGGTCTGTGATTTAAATTATTGGGCATTTTAGGGGGTCACTGCACCCATGGCTGGCACAGCGGGAAAAGGGAATGAAAGGGGGGGGGACTATAATTCAAATTATTGGGTATATGGGCTCGCACCATGGTTTGCAGAGCAGTAAAGCGGGGAGAATGGGAAGTTATGATTTAAATTAATGGACATTTTAGGGGCTCACTGTGCACAGTAGGAAAGGGGGGGAGAGGGGCTACAATTTAAATCATTGGGCATTTTAGATGGTTGCTGCTCCCATGGTTGGTACAGCAGCAAAGCGGGGAGAAAGGGGGTCTGTGATTTAAATAATGGGGCATTTTAGGGGCTCACTGTGCCCATGCCTTACACAGTAGGAAAGGGGGGGGAAGAGGGGCTACAATGGTTGCTGTGCCCATGGTTGGCACAGCAGCAAAGCGGGGAGAAAGGGGTCTGTAATTTAAATTGTTGTTTATTTTACAGGCTCACTGTGCCCATAGCTGGCACAGTAGGAAACGGGGGAAAGAGGGGCTACAATTTAAATCATTGGGCATTTTAGATGGTCGCTGTGCGTATGGTTGGCACAGCAGCAAAGCGGGGAGAAAGGGGGTCTGTAATTTAAATTGTTGGGCATTTTAGAGGCTCACTGTGCCCATAACTGGCACAGTAGGAAACGGGGGGGGGGGGAAGAGGGGCTACAATTTAAATCATTGGGCATTTTAGATGGCCGCTGTGCCTTTGGTTGGCAAAGCAGCAAAGTAGGGGAAAAGGAGGTCTGTGATTTAAATTACTGGGCATTTTAGGGGCTCACTGTGCCCACAGTTGGCGCAGCAGCAAAGGAGGGGAGAAAGGGGGTCTGTGATTTAAATTTTGGGGCATTTTAGGTGCTAGCTGCACCCATGCCTGGCACATTAGGAAAGGGGGGGGGATAAAGCGGGGCTACAATTGAAATCATTGTGCATTTTAGATGGTCCCTGTGCCCATGGTTGGTACAGCAGTAAAGCCGGGGGAAAGGGAGGCTGTGATTTAAATTATTCCGCTTTTTAGGGTCTCACTGTGCCCATGCCTGGCAGAGCAGCAAAGGGGGCGGGGAGAAAGGGAGGCTGTGATTTCAATTATTGGCATTTTAGGGGCTCACTGTGCCCATGGCTGCCACAGCAGGAAATTGGGGGGAGAAAGAGGGGCTACAGTTTAAATCATTGGGTATTTTATATGGTTGCTGTGCCCATGGTTGGTAGACCAGCAAAGAGGGTAGAAAGGGGGTCTGTGATTTAAATTATTGGGCATTTTAGGGGGTCACTGCACCCATGGCTGGCACAGCGGGAAAAGGGAATGAAAGGGGGGGGACTATAATTCAAATTATTGGGTATATGGGCTCGCACCATGGTTTGCAGAGCAGTAAAGCGGGGAGAATGGGAAGTTATGATTTAAATTAATGGACATTTTAGGGGCTCACTGTGCACAGTAGGAAAGGGGGGGGAGAGGGGCTACAATTTAAATCATTGGGCATTTTAGATGGTTGCTGCGCCCATGGTTGGTACAGCAGCAAAGCGGGGGAGAAAGGGGGTCTGTGATTTAAATAATGGGGCATTTTAGGGGCTCACTGTGCCCATGCCTTACACAGTAGGAAAGGGGGGGGAAGAGGGGCTACAATGGTTGCTGTGCCCATGGTTGGCACAGCAGCAAAGCGGGGAGAAAGGGGGTCTGTAATTTAAATTGTTGTGCATTTTACAGGCTCACTGTGCCCATAGCTGGAACAGTAGGAAACGGGGGGGGGGGGAAGAGGGGCTACAATTTAAATCATTGGGCATTTTAGATGGCCGCTGTGCCTTTGGTTGGCACAGCAGCAAAGCAGGGGGAAAAGGAGGTCTGTGATTTAAATTATTGGGCATTTTAGGGGCTCACTGTGCCCATGGTTGGCACAGCAGTAAAGTGGGGGGAGAAAGAGGCGGCTACAATTTAAATCATTGGTTATTTAAATGGATGCTGTGCCCATGGTTGGTACAGCAGCAAAGCAGGGAGAAAGGGGGTCTGTGATTTAAATTATGGGGCATTTTAGGGGCTCACTGTACCCATGGTTGGTACAGTAGCAAAGGGGGGGAGAAAGGGGGTGTCTGATTTAAATTATGGGGCATTTTAGGGGCTTGCTGTACCCATGGCTCGCACAGCAGCAAAGGGGGGAAGAAAGGGAGGGTGTCATTTAATTATTATCGCTTTTAGGGGCTCACTGTGCCAATGGCCAATGCTCTGTGCACTGTGCCAATGCTCATTGTGCTCATGGCTGGCACAGCAGCAAGGGGGTGGAGAACGGGGGGGCTAAGATTTAAATTATTGGGCTTTTTAGGGGCTGGCTGCGCCCATGCCTGGCAAAGCAGCAAAGGGGGGGGAAGAACGGGGGGCTACCATTCAAATCCTTGGGGATTATAGATGGTCGCTGTGCCCATAGTTGGCACAGGAGCAAAGCGGGGAGAGAAGGGGGTCTGAGATTTAAATTACTGGGCATTCTAGGGGCTCACTGTGCCCATGGGTGGCACAGTAGCGAAGGGGGAGGGGAGAAAGAGGGGCCACATTTTAAAATATTGACCATTTTTAGCGGATCACTGTGCTCGTGGTTGGCACAGAAGAAAAGAGATACTAAGATTTAAATTCTTGGGAATTTTAGGGGCTCCCTGTGCCCCTGGTTGGCATAGTAGCAAAAAGGGGAGAAAAGGGGGTGTTATCTAAATAGTCAGGCATTTTGGGGGCTCACTGTGGCCACGGATGGCGCCAAGAGGGCGTAAGCGGGCAGGGGGCCCCTCGCCGTCATCTTCCTCCTTGTTTCCCCGCTGCTAGAGCTCCCCGCCGTCCTTGCCGGGACCTACGAGACGCCCTTCCTAGATTGTCCCCACAGCCAGGCTCCGGCCCTCGCAAACCGGCGCCCGGAAGGCCTACCTGCCAACCTAGGGCCCGCCTACTCCTGAGACGGAACCGCCTCCGACGTTTATCGGGCGACGCTCTGCCCTTGGCCTCTCAGAGAGTATGCCCTCTGCCATGGAAGTCCGATACTGTCGTAGGACGACGGTCTAAATCTGACTCTATTGTCTGCCCTCTAACCTGGAAAGACTATCTCCCGACGCTCTGGCCCTCGCATCTTAGAGGGCCGGCCCTATGACCCGGAAGTCCTAGTCTGTCGCGTGCTGACGCTCTACCCCTCACCACTCTCTCCCCGGGCCCTCTGAGACTGACCCGCATAGACTGTCTCCATAGCAACGCCCTTGGCAACGCTCCTGGAAGCCCCGCCCGCCCTCGCTCTACAAGGCCCGGGCGACATCTGGTGGCGGTTCCGGAGCACTGCAGCCGGGAAGGGAGTCCCGCGCTTTTCCCCCGTAGCCGTTAGAGGCGGCGCCGCAGGAAAGGGGCGAACGTGGGGGCTCCTGAATAAACCAATGCGCGTCTTTGAAGGTCGTGGTTGGCACAGCAGCGAAGGGGAGGTTATGATTTAAATTTGTGGGTATTTTTGGGGCTCATTGTGGCCATGGGGGAGGTTTTGGGCAGCGGGGGGGGTCTCAGCGGAGTTAAGGGGTCCCTGCGCTGCTTGGGGGGGTGCGGGCCGGGTGGTTTTGGGAAGTGGGGGGGTCTTGGCCGAGTTAAGAGGTCCCTGCAAGGGTTGGGTGGGGGGCGGGTTGGCCGGCTGGAGGTTTTGGGAAGTGGGGGGGGTCTTGGCCGAGTTAAGGGGTCTCTTCGCGGCGTGGGTGGGGGGCGGGCTGGCTGGCTGGAGGTTTTGGGAAGGGGGGGGGTCTCGGCCGAGTTAAGGGTTCCCTGCAAGGGTTGGGTGGGGGCGGGTTGGCCGGCTGGAGGTTTTGGGAAGTGGGGGGGGGGTCTTGGCCGAGTTAAGGGGTCCCTTCGCGGCGTGGGTGGGGGGCGGGCTGGCCGGCTGGAGGTTTTGGGCAGTGGTGGGGTCTCGGCCGAGTTAAGGGGTCCCTGCAAGGGTTGGGTGGGGGGCGGGCTGGCCGGCTGGAGGTTTTCGGTAGTGGGGGGGTCTCGGCCGAGTTAAGGGGTCCCTGCACGGGTTGGGTGGGGGGCGGGTGGGCCGGCTGGAGGTTTTGGGCAGCGGGAGGGTCTCGGCCGAGTTAAGGGGTCCCTGCAAGGGTTGGGTGGGGGGCGCGTTGGCCGGCTGGAGGTTTTGGGCAGCGGGGGGGGGTCTCGGCCGAGTTAAGGGGTCCCTGCAAGGGTTGGGTGGGGGGCGGGTTGGCCGGCTGGAGGTTTTGGGAAGTGGGGGGGTCTTGGCCGAGTTAAGGGGTCTCTTCGCGGCGTGGGTGGGGGGCGGGCTGGCTGGCTGGAGGTTTTGGGCAATGGGGGGGGGTCTTGGCCGAGTTAAGGGGACCCTGCGCGGCTTGGGTGGGGGTCGGTCTGGCCGGCTGGAGGTTTTGGGAAGGGGGGGGGTCTCGGCCGAGTTAAGGGGTTCCTGCACGGGTTGGGTGGGGGGCGGGCTGCCCGGGTGGAGGTTTTTGGCAGCGGGGGGGTCTCGGCCTAGTTAAGGGGTCCCTGCGCGGCGTGGGTGGGGGGTGGGCTGGCTTGCTGGAGGTTTTGGGCAGCGGGGGGGGGGTCTTGGCCGAGTTAAGGGGTCCCTGCACGGGTTGGGTGGGGGGCGGGCTGGCCGGCTGGAGGTTTTGGGCAGTGGTGGGGTCTCGGCCGAGTTAAGGGTTCCCTGCAAGGGTTGGGTGGGGGCGGGTTGGCCGGCTGGAGGTTTTGGGAAGTGGGGGGGGGTCTTGGCCGAGTTAAGGGGTCCCTTCGCGGCGTGGGTGGGGGGCGGGCTGGCCGGCTGGAGGTTTTGGGCAGTGGTGGGGTCTCGGCCGAGTTAAGGGGTCCCTGCAAGGGTTGGGTGGGGGGCGGGCTGGCCGGCTGGAGGTTTTCGGTAGTGGGGGGGTCTCGGCCGAGTTAAGGGGTCCCTGCACGGGTTGGGTGGGGGGCGGGTGGGCCGGCTGGAGGTTTTGGGCAGCGGGAGGGTCTCGGCCGAGTTAAGGGGTCCCTGCAAGGGTTGGGTGGGGGGCGGGTTGGCCGGCTGGAGGTTTTGGGCAGCGGGAGGGTCTCGGCCGAGTTAAGGGGTCCCTGCAAGGGTTGGGTGGGGGGCGGATTGGCCGGCTGGAGGTTTTGGGAAGTGGGGGGGGGTCTTGGCCGAGTTAAGGGGTCCCTTCGCGGCGTGAATGGGGGGCGGGTTGGCTGGCTGGAGGTTTTGGGCAGTGGGGGGGTCTTGTCCGAGTTAAAGGGTCCATGCAAGGGTTGGGTGGGGGGCGGGTTGGCCGGCTGGAGGTTTTGGGAATTGGGGGGGGGTCTCCGCCGAGTTAAGGGGTGCCTTCGCGGCGTGAGTGGGGGGCGGGTTGGCTGGCTGGAGGTTTTGGGCAGTGGGGGGGTCTTGTCCGAGTTAAAGGGTCCCTGCAAGGGTTGGGTGGGGGGCGGGTTGGCCGGCTGGAGGTTTTGGGAATTGGGGGGGGTCTCCGCCGAGTTAAGGGGTCCCTGCGCGGCTTGGGTGGGGGGCGGGCTGGCCGGCTGGAGGTTTTGGGAAGTGGGGGGGGGGTTCTCGGCCGAGTTAAGGGGTTCCTGCAAGGGTTGGCTGGGGGGCGGGTTGGCCGGCTGGAGGTTTTGGGCAGTGGGGGGGTCTCTGCCGAGTTAAGGGGTCGCTGCGAGGCTTGGGTGGGGGGCGGGCTGGCCGGCTGGAGGTTTTGGGCAGCGGGGGGGGTCTTGGCCGAGTTAAGGGGTCTCTGCGAGGCTTGGGTGGGGGGCGGACTGGCCGGCTGGAGGTTTTGGGCAGTGGTGGGGTCTCGGCCGAGTTAAGGGGTCCCTGCAAGGGTTGGGTGGGGGGCGGGCGGGCTGGCCGGCTGGAGGTTTTGGGAAGTGGGGGGGTCTCGGCCGAGTTAAGGGGTCCCTGCACGGGTTGGGTGGGGGCGGGTTGGCCGGCTGGAGGTTTTCGGTAGTGGGGGGGGTCTCGGCCGAGTTAAGGGGTCCCTGCAAGGGTTGGGTGGGGGGCGGGTTGGCCGGCTGGAGGTTTTGGGAAGTGGGGGGGTCTCCGCCGAGTTAAGGGGTCCCTGCGCGGCTTGGGTGGGGGGCGGGCTGGCCGGCTGGAGGTTTTGGGAAGTGGTGGGGGGTCTCGGCCGAGTTAAGGGGTCCCTGCAAGGGTTGGGTGGGGGGCGGGTTGGCCGGGTGGAGGTTTTGGGAAGTGGGGGGGTCTTGGCCGAGTTAAGGGGTCCCTTCGCGGCGTGGGTGGGGGGCGGTTTGGCTGGCTGGAGGTTTTGGGTAGTGGGGGGGTCCCGGCCGAGTTAAGGGGTTCCTCCAAGGGTTGGGTGGGGGGCGGGTTGGCCGGCTGGAGGTTTTGGGCAGCGGGGGGGGGTCTCGGCCGAGTTAAGGGTTCCTGCGCGGCTTGGGCGGGGGCGGGCTGGCCGGCTGGAGGTTTTGGGCAGCGGGGGGGGGTCTCGGCCGAGTTAAGGGGTCCCTCCAAGGGTTGGGTGGGGGGCGGGCTGGAGGGTTTGTGCCGTGGGGGGGGGTCTCGGCCGAGCTAAGGGGTCCCTGCGCGGCCTATTTGGGGGCGCCTTGGCCGGTGGGAGGTTTTGGGCAGTGGGGGGACTCCGCCTGGCTAAGGGGGGAAACGGTGGCTGCAATTTAAATCATTGGGCATTTTAGATGGTAGCTGTGCCCATGGTTGGCGCAGCAGCAAAGCGGGGAGAAAGGGGGTCTGTGATTTAAATAATGGGGCATTTTAGGGGCACACTGTGCCCATGCCTTACACAGTAGGAAAGGGGGGGGAAGAGGGGCTACAATTGAAATCATTGTGCATTTTAGATGGTCCCTGTGCCCATGGTTGGTACAGCAGTAAAACCGGGGGAAAGGGAGGCTGTGATTTAAATTATTCCGCTTTTTAGGGTCTCACTCTGCCCATGCCTGGCAAAGCAGCAAAGGGGGCGGGGAGAAAGGGAGGCTGTGATTTCAATTATTGGCATTTTAGGGGCTCACTGTGCCCATGGCTGCCACAGCAGGAAATTGGGGGGAGAAAGAGGGGCAACAATTTAAATCATTGGGTATTTTATATGGTTGCTGTGCCCATGGTTGGTAGACCAGCAAAGAGGGGAGAAAGGGGGTCTGTGATTTAAATTATTGGGCATTTTAGGGGCTCACTGCACCCATGGCTGGCACAGCGGGAAAAGAGAATGAAAGGGGGGGACTATAATTCAAATTATTGGGTATATGGGCTCGCACCATGGTTTGCAGAGCAGCAAAGCGGGGAGAATGGGAGGTTATGATTTAAATTAATGGACATTTTAGGGGCTCACTGTGCACAGTAGCAAAGGGGGGGAAGAGGGGCTACAATTTAAATCATTGGGCATTTTAGATGGTTGCTGCGCCCATGGTTGGTACAGCAGCAAAGCGGGGGAGAAAGGGGGTCTGTGATTTAAATTAAGGGGCATTTTAGGAGCTCACCGTTCCCAAAGTTCGCACAGCAGGAAAGCATTGAGAAAGGGGGTCTGTGATTTAAATTATGGGGCATTTTAGGGGTTGCTGTGCCCATGGTTGTTACAGCAGCAAAGGGGGGGAGAAAGGGGGTCTGTGATTTAAATTATGGGGTATTTTAGGGGCTCGCTGTGCCCACAGTTGGCACAGCAGCAAAAGGGGGGGGAGGGAGGCCGTGATTTAAATTATTGGGCATTTTAGGGTCTCACTGTGCCTATGGCTTGCCCAGCAGCAAAGGGGGGGGGGAGAAAGGGCGGATGTGAAAAAAGGGGAACTGTAATTCAAATTATTAGGTATTTTAGGGGCATTTTAGATGGTTGCTGTGCCCACGGTTGGCACAGCAGCAAAGCGGGGAGAAAGGGGGTCTGTGATTTAAGTAATGGGGCATTTTAGGGGCACACTGTGCCCATGCCTTACACAGTAGGAAAGGGGGGGGAAGAGGGGCTACAATGGTTGCTGTGCCCATGGTTGGCACAGCAGCAAAGCGGGGAGAAAGGGGGTCTGTAATTTAAATTGTTGTGCATTTTACAGGCTCACTGTGCCCATAGCTGGAACAGTAGGAAAGAGGGGGAAAGCAGGGCTACAATTTAAATCATTGTGCATTTTAGATGCTCGCTGTGCCTATGGTTGGCACAGCAGCAAAGCGGGGAGAAAGGGGGTCTGTAATTTAAATTGTTGTGCATTTTAGAGGCTCACTGTGCCCATAGCTGGAACAGTAGGAAAGAGGGGGAAAGCAGGGCTACAATTTAAATCATTGTGCATTTTAGATGGTCGCTGTGCCTATGGTTGGCACAGCAGGAAAGCGGGGAAAAGGAGGTTTGTGATTTAAATTATTGGGCATTTTAGGGGCTCACTGTGCCCATGGTTGGCAGAGCAGCAGAGTGGGGGGAGAAAGAGGGGCTACAATTTAAATCATTGGTTATTTAAATGGATGCTGTGCCCATGGTTGGTACAGCAGCAAAGCAGGGAGAAAGGGGGTCTGTGATTTAAATTATGGGGCATTTTAGGGGCTCACTGTACCCATGGTTGGTACAGTAGCAAAGGGGGGGAGAAAGGGGGTGTCTGATTTAAATTATGGGGCATTTTAGGGGCTTGCTGTGCCCATGGCTCGCATAGCAGCAAAGGGGGGAAGAAAGGGAGGGTGTCATTTAAATTATTATCGCTTTTAGGGGCTCACTGTGCCAATGGCCAATGCTCTGTGCACTGTGCCAATGCTCATTGTGCTCATGGCTGGCACAGCAGCAATGGGGGGGAGAACGGGGGGGCTAAGATTTAAATTATTGGGCTTTTTAGGGGCTGGCTGCGCCCATGCCTGGCAAAGCAGCAAAGGGGGGGGAGAACGGGGGGCTACCATTCAAATCCTTGGGGATTTTAGATGGTCGCTGTGCCCATAGTTGGCACAGGAGCAAAGCGGGGAGAAAGGGGGTCTGAGATTTAAATTACTGGGCATTTTAGGGGCTCACTGTGCCCATGGGTGGCACAGTAGCGAAGGGGGAGGGGAGAAAGAGGGGCTACATTTTAAAATATTGACCATTTTAGCAGATCACTGTGCTCGTGGTTGGCACAGAAGAAAAGAGATACTAACATTTAAATTCTTGGGAATTTTAGGGGCTCACTGTGCCCCTGGTTGGCATAGTAGCAAAAAGGGGAGAAAAGGGGGGTGTTATCTAAATAGTCAGGCATTTTGGGGGCTCACTGTGCCCACGGATGGCGCCAAGAGGGCGTAAGCGGGCAGGGGGCCCCTCGCCGTCATCTTCCTCTGTTTCCCCGCTGCTAGAGCTCCCCTCCGTCCTTGCCGGGACCTACAAGACGCCCTTCCTAGATTGTCCCCACAGCCAAGCTCCGGCCCTCGCAAACAGGCGCCCGGAAGGCCTACCTGCCAACCCTAGGGCCCGCCTAATCCAGAGACGGAACCCCCTCGAAAGTCTATCGGGCGACGCTCTGCCCTTGGCCTCTCAGAGGGCACGGCCTCTGCCACGGAAGTCCTATACTGTCGTAGGGCTGTCTATATCTGACTCTATGGTCTACCCTCTGACCCGGAAAGTCTATCCCGCGACGCTCTGGCCCGTGCATCTTGGAGGGCTGGCCCTACAACCCGGAAGTCCTACCCCGTTGTGTGCTGACGCTCTGCCCCTCACCACTCACTGCCCGGGCCCTCTGAGACTGACCCGCATAGACTGTCTCCATAGCAACGCCCTTGGCAACGCTCCTGGAAGCCCCGCCCGCCCTCGCTCTACAAGGCCCGGGCGACATCTGGTGGCGGTTCCGGAGCACTGCAGCCGGGAAGGGAAGCCCGCGCTTTTCCCCCGTAGCCGTTAGAGGCGGCGCCGCAGGAAAGGGGCGAACGTGGGGGCTCCTGAATAAACCAATGCGCGTCTTTGAAGGTCGTGGTTGGCACAGCAGCGAAGGGGAGGTCATGATTTAAGCTTGTGGGTATTTTGGGGGCTCATTGTGGCCATGGGGGAGGTTTTGGGCAGCGGGGGGGGTCTCAGCGGAGTTAAGGGGTCCCTGCGCTGCTTGGGGGGGTGCAGGCCGGGTGGTTTTGGGAAGTGGGGGGGTCTTGGCCGAGTTAAGGGGTCCCTGCACGGGTTGGGTGGGGGGCGGGTTGGCCGGCTGGAGGTTTTGGGCAGTGGTGGGGTCTCGGCCGAGTTAAGGGGTCCCTGCAAGGGTTGGGTGGGGGGAGGGTTGGCCGGCTGGAGGTTTTGGGAAGTGGGGGGGGTCTTGGCCGAGTTAAGGGGTCCCTTCGCGGCGTGAGTGGGGGGCGGGTTGGCTGGCTGGAGGTTTTGGGCAGTGGGGGGGTCTTGTCCGAGTTAAGGGGTCCCTGCAAGGGTTGGCTGGGGGGCGGGTTGGCCGGGTGGAGGTTTTGGGAAGTGGGGGGGGTCTCCGCCGAGTTAAGGGGTCCCTGCGCGGCTTGGGTGGGGGGCGGGCTGGCCGGCTGGAGGTTTTGGGAAGTGGGGGGGGGGCTTGGCCGAGTTAAGGGGTCCCTGCAAGGGTTGGCTGGGGGGCGGGTTGGCCGGCTGGAGGTTTTGGGCAGCGGGGGGGGGGTCTCGGCCGAGTTAAGGGTTCCTGCGCGGCTTGGGCGGGGGCCGGCTGGCCGGCTGGAGGTTTTGGGCAGCGGGGGGGGGTCTCGGCCGAGTTAAGGGGTCCCTCCAAGGGTTGGGTGGGGGGCGGGCTGGAGGGTTTGTGCCGTGGGGGGGGGGTCTCGGCCGAGCTAAGGGGTCCCTGCGCGGCCTGGTTGGGGGCGGGTTGGCCGGTGGGAGGTTTTGGGCAGTGGGGGGACTCCGCCTGGCTAAGGGGGAAAACGGCGGCTGCAATTTAAATCATTGGGCATTTTAGATGGTCCCTGTGCCCATGGTTGGCACAGCAGCAAAGCGGGGAGAAAGGGGGTCTGTAATTTAAATTGTTGGGCATTTTAGAGGCTCACTGTGCCCATAGCTGGCACAGTAGGAAACGGGGGGGGGGAAGAGGGGCTACAATTTAAATCATTGGGCATTTTAGATGGCCGCTGTGCCTTTGGTTGGCAAAGCAGCAAAGTAGGGGGAAAAGGAGGTCTGTGATTTAAATTACTGGGCATTTTAGGGGCTCACTGTGCCCACAGTTGGCGCAGCAGCAAAGGAGGGGAGAAAGGGGGTCTGTGATTTAAATTTTGGGGCATTTTAGGGGCTAGCTGCACCCATGCCTGGCACATTAGGAAAGGGGGGGGGATAAAGCGGGGCTACAATTGAAATCATTGTGCATTTTAGATGGTCCCTGTGCCCATGGTTGGTACAGCAGTAAAACCGGGGGAAAGGGAGGCTGTGATTTAAATTATTCCGCTTTTTAGGGTCTCACTGTGCCCATGCCTGGCAGAGCAGCAAAGGGGGCGGGGAGAAAGGGAGGCTGTGATTTCAATTATTGGCATTTTAGGGGCTCACTGTGCCCATGGCTGCCACAGCAGGAAATTGGGGGGAGAAAGAGGGGCTACAGTTTAAATCATTGGGTATTTTATATGGTTGCTGTGCCCATGGTTGGTAGACCAGCAAAGAGGGTAGAAAGGGGGTCTGTGATTTAAATTATTGGGCATTTTAGGGGGTCACTGCACCCATGGCTGGCACAGCGGGAAAAGGGAATGAAAGGGGGGGGGACTATAATTCAAATTATTGGGTATATGGGCTCGCACCATGGTTTGCAGAGCAGTAAAGCGGGGAGAATGGGAAGTTATGATTTAAATTAATGGACATTTTAGGGGCTCACTGTGCACAGTAGGAAAGGGGGGGGAGAGGGGCTACAATTTAAATCATTGGGCATTTTAGATGGTTGCTGCTCCCATGGTTGGTACAGCAGCAAAGCGGGGGAGAAAGGGGGTCTGTGATTTAAATAATGGGGCATTTTAGGGGCTCACTGTGCCCATGCCTTACACAGTAGGAAAGGGGGGGGAAGAGGGGCTACAATGGTTGCTGTGCCCATGGTTGGCACAGCAGCAAAGCGGGGAGAAAGGGGGTCTGTAATTTAAATTGTTGTGCATTTTACAGGCTCACTGTGCCCATAGCTGGAACAGTAGGAAACGGGGGGGGGGGGAAGAGGGGCTACAATTTAAATCATTGGGCATTTTAGATGGCCGCTGTGCCTTTGGTTGGCACAGCAGCAAAGCAGGGGGAAAAGGAGGTCTGTGATTTAAATTATTGGGCATTTTAGGGGCTCACTGTGCCCATGGTTGGCACAGCAGTAAAGTGGGGGGAGAAAGAGGGGCTACAATTTAAATCATTGGTTATTTAAATGGATGCTGTGCCCATGGTTGGTACAGCAGCAAAGCAGGGAGAAAGGGGGTCTGTGATTTAAATTATGGGGCATTTTAGGGGCTCACTGTACCCATGGTTGGTACAGTAGCAAAGGGGGGGAGAAAGGGGGTGTCTGATTTAAATTATGGGGCATTTTAGGGGCTTGCTGTACCCATGGCTCGCACAGCAGCAAAGGGGGGAAGAAAGGGAGGGTGTCATTTAAATTATTATCGCTTTTAGGGGCTCACTGTGCCAATGGCCAATGCTCTGTGCACTGTGCCAATGCTCATTGTGCTCATGGCTGGCACAGCAGCAAGGGGGTGGAGAACGGGGGGCTAAGATTTAAATTATTGGGCTTTTTAGGGGCTGGCTGCGCCCATGCCTGGCAAAGCAGCAAAGGGGGGGGAGAACGGGGGGCTACCATTCAAATCCTTGGGGATTATAGATGGTCGCTGTGCCCATAGTTGGCACAGGAGCAAAGCGGGGAGAAAGGGGGTCTGAGATTTAAATTACTGGGCATTCTAGGGGCTCACTGTGCCCATGGGTGGCACAGTAGCGAAGGGGGAGGGGAGAAAGAGGGGCCACATTTTAAAATATTGACCATTTTAGCGGATCACTGTGCTCGTGGTTGGCACAGAAGAAAAGAGATACTAAGATTTAAATTCTTGGGAATTTTAGGGGCTCCCTGTGCCCCTGGTTGGCATAGTAGCAAAAAGGGGAGAAAAGGGGGGTGTTATCTAAATAGTCAGGCATTTTGGGGGCTCACTGTGGCCACGGATGGCGCCAAGAGGGCGTAAGCGGGCAGGGGGCCCCTCGCCGTCATCTTCCTCCTTGTTTCCCCGCTGCTAGAGCTCCCCGCCGTCCTTGCCGGGACCTACGAGACGCCCTTCCTAGATTGTCCCCACAGCCAGGCTCCGGCCCTCGCAAACCGGCGCCCGGAAGGCCTACCTGCCAACCCTAGGGCCCGCCTACTCCTGAGACGGAACCGCCTCCGACGTTTATCGGGCGACGCTCTGCCCTTGGCCTCTCAGAGAGTATGCCCTCTGCCACGGAAGTCCGATACTGTCGTAGGACGACGGTCTAAATCTGACTCTATTGTCTGCCCTCTAACCTGGAAAGACTATCTCCCGACGCTCTGGCCCTCGCATCTTAGAGGGCCGGCCCTATGACCCGGAAGTCCTAGTCTGTCGCGTGCTGACGCTCTACCCCTCACCACTCTCTCCCCGGGCCCTCTGAGACTGACCCGCATAGACTGTCTCCATAGCAACGCCCTTGGCAACGCTCCTGGAAGCCCCGCCCGCCCTCGCTCTACAAGGCCCGGGCGACATCTGGTGGCGGTTCCGGAGCACTGCAGCCGGGAAGGGAGGCCCGCGCTTTTCCCCCGTAGCCGTTAGAGGCGGCGCCGCAGGAAAGGGGCGAACGTGGGGGCTCCTGAATAAACCAATGCGCGTCTTTGAAGGTCGTGGTTGGCACAGCAGCGAAGGGGAGGTTATGATTTAAATTTGTGGGTATTTTTGGGGCTCATTGTGGCCATGGGGGAGGTTTTGGGCAGCGGGGGGGGTCTCAGCGGAGTTAAGGGGTCCCTGCGCTGCTTGGGGGGGTGCGGGCCGGGTGGTTTTGGGAAGTGGGGGGGTCTTGGCCGAGTTAAGAGGTCCCTGCAAGGGTTGGGTGGGGGGCGGGTTGGCCGGCTGGAGGTTTTGGGAAGTGGGGGGGTCTTGGCCGAGTTAAGGGGTCTCTTCGCGGCGTGGGTGGGGGGCGGGCTGGCTGGCTGGAGGTTTTGGGCAATGGGGGGGGTCTTGGCCGAGTTAAGGGGACCCTGCGCGGCTTGGGTGGGGGTCGGTCTGGCCGGCTGGAGGTTTTGGGAAGGGGGGGGGTCTCGGCCGAGTTAAGGGGTTCCTGCACGGGTTGGGTGGGGGGCGGGCTGCCCGGGTGGAGGTTTTTGGCAGCGGGGGGGTCTCGGCCTAGTTAAGGGGTCCCTGCGCGGCGTGGGTGGGGGGTGGGCTGGCTTGCTGGAGGTTTTGGGCAGCGGGGGGGGGTCTTGGCCGAGTTAAGGGGTCCCTGCACGGGTTGGGTGGGGGGCGGGCTGGCCGGCTGGAGGTTTTGGGCAGTGGTGGGGTCTCGGCCGAGTTAAGGGTTCCCTGCAAGGGTTGGGTGGGGGCGGGTTGGCCGGCTGGAGGTTTTGGGAAGTGGGGGGGGGTCTTGGCCGAGTTAAGGGGTCCCTTCGCGGCGTGGGTGGGGGGCGGGCTGGCCGGCTGGAGGTTTTGGGCAGTGGTGGGGTCTCGGCCGAGTTAAGGGGTCCCTGCAAGGGTTGGGTGGGGGGCGGGCTGGCCGGCTGGAGGTTTTCGGTAGTGGGGGGGTCTCGGCCGAGTTAAGGGGTCCCTGCACGGGTTGGGTGGGGGGCGGGTGGGCCGGCTGGAGGTTTTGGGCAGCGGGAGGGTCTCGGCCGAGTTAAGGGGTCCCTGCAAGGGTTGGGTGGGGGGCGGGTTGGCCGGCTGGAGGTTTTGGGCAGCGGGAGGGTCTCGGCCGAGTTAAGGGGTCCCTGCAAGGGTTGGGTGGGGGGCGGATTGGCCGGCTGGAGGTTTTGGGAAGTGGGGGGGGGTCTTGGCCGAGTTAAGGGGTCCCTTCGCGGCGTGAATGGGGGGCGGGTTGGCTGGCTGGAGGTTTTGGGCAGTGGGGGGGTCTTGTCCGAGTTAAAGGGTCCATGCAAGGGTTGGGTGGGGGGCGGGTTGGCCGGCTGGAGGTTTTGGGAATTGGGGGGGGGTCTCCGCCGAGTTAAGGGGTGCCTTCGCGGCGTGAGTGGGGGGCGGGTTGGCTGGCTGGAGGTTTTGGGCAGTGGGGGGGTCTTGTCCGAGTTAAAGGGTCCCTGCAAGGGTTGGGTGGGGGGCGGGTTGGCCGGCTGGAGGTTTTGGGAATTGGGGGGGGTCTCCGCCGAGTTAAGGGGTCCCTGCGCGGCTTGGGTGGGGGGCGGGCTGGCCGGCTGGAGGTTTTGGGAAGTGGGGGGGGGTTCTCGGCCGAGTTAAGGGGTTCCTGCAAGGGTTGGCTGGGGGGCGGGTTGGCCGGCTGGAGGTTTTGGGCAGTGGGGGGGTCTCTGCCGAGTTAAGGGGTCGCTGCGAGGCTTGGGTGGGGGGCGGGCTGGCCGGCTGGAGGTTTTGGGCAGCGGGGGGGGTCTTGGCCGAGTTAAGGGGTCTCTGCGAGGCTTGGGTGGGGGGCGGACTGGCCGGCTGGAGGTTTTGGGCAGTGGTGGGGTCTCGGCCGAGTTAAGGGGTCCCTGCAAGGGTTGGGTGGGGGGCGGGCGGGCTGGCCGGCTGGAGGTTTTGGGAAGTGGGGGGGTCTCGGCCGAGTTAAGGGGTCCCTGCACGGGTTGGGTGGGGGCGGGTTGGCCGGCTGGAGGTTTTCGGTAGTGGGGGGGGTCTCGGCCGAGTTAAGGGGTCCCTGCAAGGGTTGGGTGGGGGGCGGGTTGGCCGGCTGGAGGTTTTGGGAAGTGGGGGGGTCTCCGCCGAGTTAAGGGGTCCCTGCGCGGCTTGGGTGGGGGGCGGGCTGGCCGGCTGGAGGTTTTGGGAAGTGGTGGGGGGTCTCGGCCGAGTTAAGGGGTCCCTGCAAGGGTTGGGTGGGGGGCGGGTTGGCCGGGTGGAGGTTTTGGGAAGTGGGGGGGTCTTGGCCGAGTTAAGGGGTCCCTTCGCGGCGTGGGTGGGGGGCGGTTTGGCTGGCTGGAGGTTTTGGGTAGTGGGGGGGTCCCGGCCGAGTTAAGGGGTTCCTCCAAGGGTTGGGTGGGGGGCGGGTTGGCCGGCTGGAGGTTTTGGGCAGCGGGGGGGGGTCTCGGCCGAGTTAAGGGTTCCTGCGCGGCTTGGGCGGGGGCGGGCTGGCCGGCTGGAGGTTTTGGGCAGCGGGGGGGGGTCTCGGCCGAGTTAAGGGGTCCCTCCAAGGGTTGGGTGGGGGGCGGGCTGGAGGGTTTGTGCCGTGGGGGGGGGTCTCGGCCGAGCTAAGGGGTCCCTGCGCGGCCTATTTGGGGGCGCCTTGGCCGGTGGGAGGTTTTGGGCAGTGGGGGGACTCCGCCTGGCTAAGGGGGGAAACGGTGGCTGCAATTTAAATCATTGGGCATTTTAGATGGTAGCTGTGCCCATGGTTGGCGCAGCAGCAAAGCGGGGAGAAAGGGGGTCTGTGATTTAAATAATGGGGCATTTTAGGGGCACACTGTGCCCATGCCTTACACAGTAGGAAAGGGGGGGGAAGAGGGGCTACAATTGAAATCATTGTGCATTTTAGATGGTCCCTGTGCCCATGGTTGGTACAGCAGTAAAACCGGGGGAAAGGGAGGCT
Organism: Gambelia wislizenii; assembly: GCA_030847615.1. Lineage (NCBI taxonomy): Eukaryota > Metazoa > Chordata > Lepidosauria > Squamata > Crotaphytidae > Gambelia > Gambelia wislizenii. Next base: position 18,655 of record JAUMIR010000012.1, on the reverse strand, counting down.
GTGATTTAAATTATTCCGCTTTTTAGGGTCTCACTCTGCCCATGCCTGGCAGAGCAGCAAAGGGGGCGGGGAGAAAGGGAGGCTGTGATTTCAATTATTGGCATTTTAGGGGCTCACTGTGCCCATGGCTGCCACAGCAGGAAATTGGGGGGAGAAAGAGGGGCAACAATTTAAATCATTGGGTATTTTATATGGTTGCTGTGCCCATGGTTGGTAGACCAGCAAAGAGGGGAGAAAGGGGGTCTGTGATTTAAATTATTGGGCATTTTAGGGGCTCACTGCACCCATGGCTGGCACAGCGGGAAAAGAGAATGAAAGGGGGGGACTATAATTCAAATTATTGGGTATATGGGCTCGCACCATGGTTTGCAGAGCAGCAAAGCGGGGAGAATGGGAGGTTATGATTTAAATTAATGGACATTTTAGGGGCTCACTGTGCACAGTAGCAAAGGGGGGGAAGAGGGGCTACAATTTAAATCATTGGGCATTTTAGATGGTTGCTGCGCCCATGGTTGGTACAGCAGCAAAGCGGGGGAGAAAGGGGGTCTGTGATTTAAATTAAGGGGCATTTTAGGAGCTCACCGTTCCCAAAGTTCGCACAGCAGGAAAGCATTGAGAAAGGGGGTCTGTGATTTAAATTATGGGGCATTTTAGGGGTTGCTGTGCCCATGGTTGTTACAGCAGCAAAGGGGGGGAGAAAGGGGGTCTGTGATTTAAATTATGGGGTATTTTAGGGGCTCGCTGTGCCCACAGTTGGCACAGCAGCAAAAGGGGGGGGAGGGAGGCCGTGATTTAAATTATTGGGCATTTTAGGGTCTCACTGTGCCTATGGCTTGCCCAGCAGCAAAGGGGGGGGGGGGAGAAAGGGCGGATGTGAAAAAAGGGGAACTGTAATTCAAATTATTAGGTATTTTAGGGGCATTTTAGATGGTTGCTGTGCCCACGGTTGGCACAGCAGCAAAGCGGGGAGAAAGGGGGTCTGTGATTTAAATAATGGGGCATTTTAGGGGCACACTGTGCCCATGCCTTACACAGTAGGAAAGGGGGGGGAAGAGGGGCTACAATGGTTGCTGTGCCCATGGTTGGCACAGCAGCAACGCGGGGAGAAAGGGGGTCTGTAATTTAAATTGTTGTGCATTTTAGAGGCTCACTGTGCCCATAGCTGGAACAGTAGGAAAGAGGGGGAAAGCAGGGCTACAATTTAAATCATTGTGCATTTTAGATGGTCGCTGTGCCTATGGTTGGCACAGCAGCAAAGCGGGGAGAAAGGGGGTTTGTGATTTAAATTCTTGGGCATTTTAGGGGCTCACTGTGCCCATGGTTGGCAGAACAGCAGAGTGGGGGGAGAAAGAGGGGCTACAATTTAAATCATTGGGTATTTAAATGGATGCTGTGCCCATGGTTGGTACAGCAGCAAAGCAGGGAGAAAGGGCGTCTGTGATTTAAATTATGGGGCATTTTTGGAGCTCGCTGTACCCATGGTTGGTACAGCAGCAAAGGGGGGGAGAAAGGGGGTGTCTGATTTAAATTATGGGGCATTTTAGGGGCTTGCTGTGCCCATGGCTCGCACAGCAGCAAAGGGGGGAAGAAAGGGAGGGTGTCATTTAAATTATTATCGCTTTTAGGGGCTCACTGTGCCAATGGCCAATGCTCTGTGCACTGTGCCAATGCTCATTGTGCTCATGGCTGGCACAGCAGCAAAAGGGGGGAGAACGGGGGGCTAAGATTTAAATTATTGGGCATTTTAGGGGCTCACTGTGCCCATGCCTAGCAGAGCAGCAAAGGGGGGGGGGAAGGGAGGCCGTGATTTAAATTATCGGGCATTTTAGGGGCTGGGTGCGCCCATGCCTGGCAAAGCAGCAAAGGGGGGGGGGGAGAACGGGGGCTACCATTCAAATCCTTGGGGATTATAGATGGTCGCTGTGCCCATAGTTGGCACAGGAGCAAAGCGGGGAGAAAGGGGATCTGAGATTTAAATTACTGGGCATTTTAGGGGTTCACTTTGCCCATGGGTGGTACAGTAGCGAAGGGGGAGGAGAAAAAGAGGGGCTACATTTTAAAATATTGAACATTTTAGCGAATCACTGTGCTCGTGGTTGGCACAGAAGAAAAGAGATACTAACATTTAAATTCTTGGGAATTTTAGGGGCTCACTGTGCCCCTGGTTGGCATAGTAGCAAAAAGGGGGGTGTTATCTAAATAGTCGGGCATTTTGGGGGCTCACTGTGCCCACGGATGGCGCCAAGAGGGCGGAAGCAGGCAGGGGGTCCGTCGCCGTCATCTTCCCCCTTGTTTCCCCGCTGCTAGAGCTCTCCTCCGTCCTTGCCGGGGCCTACGAGACGCCCTTCCTAGATTGTCCCCACAGCCAGGCTCCGGCCCTCGCAAACAGGCGCCCGGAAGGCCTACCTGCCAACCCTAGGGCCCGCCTAATCCAGAGACGGAACCCCCTCGAAAGTCTATCGGGCGACGCTCTGCCCTTGGCCTCTCAGAGAGTATGCCCTCTGCCACGGAAGTCCTATACTGTCGTAGGAGGACGGTCTATATCTGACTATTGTCTGCCCTCTGACCCGGAAAGTCTATTCCGCGACGCTCTGGCCCTCGCATCTTGGAGGGCCGGCCCTATGACCCGGAAGTCCTAGTCTTGCGTGCGGACGTTCTACCCCTCACTACTCACTGCGCGGGCCCTCTGAGACTGACCCGCATAGACTGTCTCCATAGCAACGCCCTTGGCAACGCTCCTGGAAGCCCCGCCCGCCCTCGCTCTACAAGGCCCGGGCGACATCTGGTGGCGGTTTCAGAGCAGTGCAGCCTGGAAGGAAAACTCCCGCGCTTTTCCCCGGCAGCCGTTAGAGGCGGCGCCGCAGGAAAGGGGGGGGGACTGGAGCTCCTCTATAAACCGATGGGCGTTTTTGAAGGGCACGGTTGGCACAGCAGCAAAGGGGTCATGATTTAAGCTTGTGGGTATTTTAGGGGCTCATTGTGGCCATGGGGGACGTTTTGGGCAGCGGGGGGGGTCTCAGCGGAGTTAAGGGGTCCCTGCGCTGCTTGGGGGGGTGCGGGCCGGGTGGTTTTGGGAAGTGGGGGGGTCTTGGCCGAGTTAAGGGGTCCCTGCAAGGGTTGGGTGGGGGGCGGGTTGGCCGGCTGGAGGTTTTGGGAAGTGGGGGGGGCTCGGCCGAGCTAAGGGGTCCCTGGTTGGCTGGGGGGGGGCGGCTTTGCTGGAGGGAGGATTTGTGCAGGGGGGTTCGCGGCCAAGCTAAGGGGTCCCTGCGCGGCGTGGGTAGGGGGCGTTTTTGGGCAGTGGGGGCGCGGCGGCCGAGCTAAGGGGTCCCTGGTTTGGGTGGGGGGCGGCTTTGCTCGGGGGAGTTTTTGGGCAGTGGAGGGGGCGGCGGCCGAGCTAAGGGGTCCCTGGTTGGCTTGGGTGGGGGGCGGCTTTGATCGGGGGAGTTTTTGGGCAGTGGAGGGGGCGGCGGCCGAGCTAAGGGGTCCCTGGTTGGCTTGGGTGGGGGGCGGCTTTGCTCGGGGGAGTTTTTGGGCAGTGGGGGGGGGGTGGCGGCCGAGCTAAGGGGTCCCTGGTTGGCTTGGGGGGGGCGGCTTGGCCGTGGGGAGGTTTTGGGCAGAGGGGGGGGGTCGGCGGCCGAGCTAAGGGGTCTCTGGTTGGCTTGGGGGGGCGGCTTTGCTCGGGGGAGTTTTTGGGCAGTGGGGGGGGCGGCGGCCGAGCTAAGGGGTCCCTGGTTGGCTTGGGTGGGGGGCGGCTTTGCTGGGGAGTGTTTTAGGGCAGGGGAGGGAGGCTCGGCCGACTTAAGGGGTCCCTGCCCTGCCTGAGTGGGGGGCGGCTTGGCCGTGGGGAGGTTTTGGGCAGTGGGGGGGAGGCTCGGCCGACTTAAGGGGTCTCTGCCCTGCCTGGGTGGGGGGCAGCTTTGCTGGGGGGAGTTTTTGGGAGTGGGGGGGGCGGCCGAGCTGAGGGGTCCCTGGTTGGCTTGGGTGGGGGCCGGCTTTGCTGGAGGGAGGATTTGGGCAGGGGGGGTTCGCGGCCAAGCTAAGGGGTCCCTGCTTGGCGTGGGTGGGGGGAATTTTAGGGGGCATCTGCCACGGCCGCCAGGGACCAGCCGTCTGCCGTGGGAAGCGCCTGGGCCGGGAGCCTGCCCTCGGGACTCAGCGATGGCCGCCGGCGCCCGCCCGCCCACCCTTTCTCCCTTCGTGGCCTCAGTTCTCCCGCGCGCGTGTAAAATGGGCGCAGCGGCCCCCAACCCTTCCGCCCCCTTGCGCGTCGCCAGCGGGGGACGGTCTCCCCACTCAGGGGTCCTGCCCCCCAAGAGCCACGGAGAGAGCGCCCCCCCGAGGCTTCCGTGGCGCTTCCCTCTCCGAGGGGTGGGGCCAGGATGTCCGTTGAAGTTTAAATGGCCAGGCAGTTAGGGGACCGTTATGTCCACGGGGGGGGGCACAGCATGACAGAGGACGCAAAAGGGAGCCGTAATTTAAATTATTAGGAGGCGGCTTGGTGGGGGGGGCGGAGGTTTAGGACGGGGGGGGGGCTCTAGGCAGAGCTAAGGGCAAAGGGGGAAACGGTGGTGTAATTTAAATTATTGGGCATTTTAGGGGCTCACTGTTTCCCTGGCTGGCACAGCAGCAATGGGGGGGAGAAAGGGAGGCTGTGATTGAAATCACTGGGTATTTTAGGGGCTCTGCCAAGGCTCAAACCCCCCCCCCCCAAGCCGCTGCCTAATAATTTAAATTATAGCTCCCTTTTGCGTCCTCTTTCATGCTGTGCCCGCATGGGCACAACGGGAGAAAGGGGGGTCTATGATTTAAATTATTGGGCATTTTAGGGGCTCACTGTGCCCATGCCTGGCACAGTAGGAAAGGGGGGAGAAAGGGGGGCTACAATTTAAATCATAGGGCATTTTAGATGGTTGCTGTGCCCATGGTTGGTACAGCAGCAAAGAGGGGAGAAAGGGGGTCTGGGATTTAAATTATTGGGCATTTTAGGAGCTCACTGTTCCCAAAGTTGGCGCAGCAGCAAAGCGGGGAGAAAGGGGGCCTGTGATTTAAATTATGTGGCATTTTAGGGGCTCGGTGTGCCCAAGGTTGGTACAGCAGCAAAGCGGGGAGAAAGGGGGTCCGTGATTTAAATTATGGGGCATTTTAGGAGCTCACTGTTCCCAAAGTTGGCACAGCAGCAAAGCATTGAGAAAGGGGGTCTGTGATTTAAATTATGGGGCATTTTAGGATCTCACTGTGCCCACAGTTGGCACAGCAGCAAAGCGGGGAGAAAGGGGGCCTGTGATTTAAATTATGGGGCATTTTAGGGGCTCACTGTGCCCATGGTTTACAGAGTAGCAAAGAGGGGAGAAAGGGAGTCTGTGATTTGAATTATTGCGCATTTTAGAGGCTCACTATGCCCACAGTTAGCACAGCAGTAAAGGGGAGGGGAAGCGAGTCTGTGATTCAAATTATTGGGCATTTCAGGGGCTCACTGCCCATGCGTAGGAGAGCAGCAAAGGGGGGTGGGAGAAAGGGAGGCTGTGATTTAAATTATTGGGCATTTTAGGGGCTCACTGTGCCCATGGCTTGCACAGCAGCAAAGGGGGGGGGAGAAAGGGAGGCTGTGAAAAAAGGGGGGACTGTAATTCAAATTATTAGGTATTTTAGGGGAATTTTAGATGGTTGGGGGAGGGCTCGGCCGGGCTAAGGGGTCTGGGCGCTGTCTGGGTGGGGGGCGGGTTGCCCGGGGGGACATTTTGGGCAGTGGGGGGGGGTGCTCGGCTGGGCTACGGGTTCCCTGTGCGGCCTGGGTGGGGGGGCGGCTTTATCGGGGGGAGATTTAGGGGAGTGGGGTGGTCGGCTGGGCTGAGGGGCCTCGGCGCTGCCTGGGTGGGGGGTGGCTTGGCCGTGGGGAGGTTTAAAGCCGTGGGGGGGTTGGGTTAGGGCTAAGGGGTCTCGGCGCTACCTGGGTGGGGGGCGGTTTGGGCGGGGGGACGTTTTTGGTCGTAGGGGGGGGGCTTCTAGGCATAGGTAAGGTGTCTAAGCACGGCTTGGCTGGCGGTAGGTGTTGGGCATGGGGGGGGTGTTCCCCGACGAAACGGTGGCACAGTAGGAAAGGAGAAAAAAAGGGGGGCTGGATTTGAAATTATTGTGTATTTTAAGAGCTCATTCTGGCCATGGTTTGCACAGCAGCAAAGGGGGGGGGAGAAAGGGAAGCTGTGATTTAAAAGATTGGGTATTTTAGGGGGTCGCTGTGTCCATGGCTGGCACAACAGCAAAGAGGGGGAGAAAAGGAGGCTGCGATTTAAATTATTGGGTATTTTAGGGGCTCGCTGTGCCCATGGCTGGCAGAGAAGTAAAGGGGCGGGGGAGAAAGCGAGGCTGAGATTTAAAAGATTGGGCATTTTAGGGGCTTGCTGTGCCCATGGATGGCAAAATAGCAAAGGGGGGGGGAGAAAAGGAGGCTGCGATTTAAATTATTGTGCATTTTAGGGGCCCGCTGTGTCCCTGGCTGGTATAGAAGGAAAGGGGCAGGGGAGAAAGCGAGGGTGCGATTTAAAAGATTGGGGATTTTAGGGGCTCGCTGTGCCCCTGGCTGGTATAGAAGCAAAGGGGGGGGGGGAGAAAGGGAGACTGTGATTTAAAAGATTGGGTCTTTTAGGGGCTCGCTGTGTCCATGGCTGGCATAACAGCAAAGAGTGGGAGAAAAGGAGGCTGCGATTTAAATTATTGGGCATTTTAGGGGCTAGCTGTGCCCCTGGCTGGCAGAGAAGCAAAGGGGCGGGGGAGAAAGCGAGGCTGCGATTTAAAAGATTGGGCATTTTAGGGGCTCGCTGTGCCCATGGATGGCAAAACAGCAAAGGGGGGGAGAAAAGGAGGCTGCGATTTAAATTATTGGGCATTTTAGGGGCTCGCTGTGCCCATGGTTGGCAAAGGAGCAAAGGGGGGGGGGAGAAAGCGAGGCTGCGATTTAAAAGATTGGGCATTTTAGGGGCTCGCTGTGCCTATGGCTGGCACAACAGCAAAGGGGGGGAGGAAAGGAGGCTGCGATTTAAATTATTGGGCATTTTAGGGGCTTGCAGTCGTCTTGGCTGGCACAGAAGCAAAGGGGCGGGGGAGAAAGGAAGGCTGTCATTTAAATTATTGGGCATTTTAGGGCCTCGCTGTGCCCCTTGGTGGCACAGAAGTAAAGGGGAGGGGGGAGAAAGCGAGCCCGCGATTTAAAATATTGGGTATTTTAGGGGTTCACTGTGCCCATGGTTGGCTCAGCAGCAAAGAAGGGGGGAAAGCGAGGCTCTGATTTAAATTATTTAGGGGTTCACTGTGCCCATGGCTGGCACAGGAGCAAAGTGGGGGAGAAAGGGAGGCTGCAATTTAAATTATTGGGCATTTTAGGGGTTCACTGTGCCCATGGCTGGCACAGGAGCAAAGCGGGGGAGAAAGGGAGGCTGCGATTTAAGTTATTGGGAATTTTAGGGGCTCACTGTGCTCATGGCTGGCACAGCAGCACAGGGGTGGGGGGAAAAGGGAGGGTGCCTTTTCAATTATGGGGCATTTACTGGGGCCACTGCGCCCATGGTTGGGAGAGCAGGAGAGCGGGCAAAAAGTGGGGGTTGAATTTTAATTATGGGGAATTTGGGGAGTCCCTGTGTGTATGGTTTGCGCAGGATGAGTACGGGTAAAAAGTGGGGGCGTTCTTGAAAGAATTGCGTATTTTGGGGGCTCACTGTGTCCATGGGCGGCGGGAAGAGGGCGGAGGAGGCCCGAGGGGGTCTGTGGGTCCCTCGCCATCTTCGTCTTCTTCATTTTTTGCCTCTACAGGTTCGTCCATATTGGCCCCGCCCTCTCCGATAGCCGGAATAGTGCGACGGAAGGCGAGACGCTCTAGCCTTCACGCCTCGCTGTTCGGGCGCTCAGAGATTGACGTCTAGGAAGCGTCTATAGCAACGGCTTTGGCAACGGCTCTCGGGAGTCCGGCCCGTGATCTGTAGACGGGAAGGGCGACATCTGGTGGCGGTTTTGGAGAAGTGCAGCCGGGAAGGGCAGCCGGTCTTTTCCCAGGCAGCCGTTTGAGGCGGCGCGGCAGACAAGGGGGGAAAATGGGGGCTTTTTAATAAAGCATTGCCTAAATTATTGAGTGTAATTTTGGGGGACCCTTTTCCCATGGTTGTTAGAGGAGAGAGGGGAAAAACGGGGGAGATGTAGGAAAAAGTATGGGGTATTTTGGGATTAGGATGTTTACTGAAAAAGATCGTTCTAGTGAAAATTATACCCGACCAGCAAAGGCCGTAATAATAATGGATAAGTAAAAATTATTTTCCTCTTTTGTTAGTAATGGAAAAATAAAAGTACCAATAATAACAGTAATATATTTTTCGTCTCAATGTAAATAGAAAAGAAAGATAGATTTACACATTGGGGGATCCCCGTGCTCACGGTTGGGATAGCAGGAGAGTAGGTCAAAGTGGGGGTGGGATTCAAAATATGGGGTATTGTGGGGATGATTTAGAGTGTTTGATTGAATGCAGAAAAATAAAATTAAAGAAAAAAAACTTTATGTTTAGGGGGATTCGAACCCGGGGGAAAAGAATTACGAGGCTGGGATTTAACCGCTTGTCCACCCGGGCTGCTTGTTTGACGTCAGCGTAGGCATCTTATAGGGTAAAACTCAGGCAGAAAGAATTTTTAAAAAAATTGAGAGCCGCTGAGGGGATTCGAACCCTTGGCCTCCTATTCTCCACAGTGGCGCTTTTAACCACTATGCCATTTAGGCAGTCGGCAACCAGCCCGTCCAAATAGCTTTAAGGCTGTGATCTAGGCAGTTAGGTTTTAGGTGACGTCACTGGACTTAGAGAGGATAAATGGAAGAGAATGCCCTGAAATAAGTGGGGGGCCGGTTTAGAGTAGTGGTTAAGTCACTAGGACATTGCCTTCAAGGCTGCCGGTTCGATTCCAGGTTGGGGTTAGATTTTTAGGGGGTGAGGGGGGGTGGGGGTTGAGGGTAGGGGTCAGGGGTGGGAGGGGGAGGGCTAGAGGGTGAGGGGTAGGGGTGGGGGTTGGGTTAGGGTTAGGTTCTGGGGTGGGGTTAGGGTTAGAGGGTAGGGGTAGGGTTCGGGGGTTAGGGTTAGAGGGTCAGGGGTGAGGGTTAGAGGGTCAGGGGGTTAGGGGGTTAGGGGGTCAGGGTGAGGGTGAGGTGAGGGTTCGGGTTAGGGGTGAGGGTAGGGGTTGGGGTTAAGGGTTAAGGGTGAGGGGTGAGGGGTGAGGGGTGAGGGTTAGGGTTAGGGTTTAGGGGTGAGGGTTAGGGTTTAGGGTCAGGGTCAGGGGTCAGGGGTTAGGGGTTAGGGGTTAGGGGTTAGGGGTCAGGGTCAGGGTCGGGGTCAGGGGTCAGGGGTCAGGGTCAGGGGTCAGGGGTCAGGGTCAGGGTCAGGGTCAGGGGTCAGGGTCAGGGTTAGGGTTAGAGGGTTAGGGTTAGGGGGTTAGAGGGTTAGGGGGTTAGAGGGTTAGGGTTAGAGGGTCAGGGTCAGGGTCAGGGTCAGGGTCAGGGTCAGGGTCAGGGTCAGGGTTAGAGGGTTAGGGTTAGAGGGTTAGAGGGTTAGAGGGTTAGAGGGTTAGAGGGTTAGAGGGTTAGAGGGTTAGAGGGTTAGAGGGTTAGGGTTAGGGTTAGGGTAGGGTTAGGGTTAGGGTTAGGGTTAGGGTTAGGGTTAGGGTTAGGGTTAGGGTTAGGGTTAGGGTTAGGGTTAGGGTTAGGGTTAGGGTTAGGGTTAGGGTTAGGGTTAGGGTTAGGGTTAGGGTTAGGGTTAGGGTTAGGGTTAGGGTTAGGGTTAGGGTTAGGGTTAGGGTTAGGGTTAGGGTTAGGGTTAGGGTTCGGGTTAGGGTTCGGGTTAGGGTTCGGGTTAGGGTTCGGGTTAGGGTTCGGGTTAGGGTTAGGGTTAGGGTTAGGGTTAGGGTTAGGGTTAGGGTTAGGGTTTAGGGTTAGGGTTAGGGTTAGGGTTAGGGTTTAGGGTTAGGGTTTAGGGTTAGGGTTTAGGGTTAGGGTTTAGGGTTAGGGTTAGGGTTAGGGTTAGGGTTAGGGTTAGGGTTAGGGTTAGGGTTAGGGTTAGGGTTAGGGTTAGGGTTAGGGTTAGGGTTAGGGTTAGGGTTAGGGTTAGGGTTAGGGTTAGGGTTAGGGTTAGGGTTAGGGTTAGGGTTAGGGTTAGGGTTAGGGTTAGGGTTAGGGTTAGGGTTAGGGTTAGGGTTAGGGTTAGGGTTAGGGTTAGGGTTAGGGTTTAGGGTTAGGGTTTAGGGTTAGGGTTTAGGGTTTAGGGTTAGGGTTAGGGTTAGGGTTAGGGTTAGGGTTAGGGTTAGGGTTAGGGTTAGGGTTAGGGTTAGGGTTAGGGTTAGGGTTAGGGTTAGGGTTAGGGTTAGGGTTAGGGTTAGGGTTAGGGTTAGGGTTAGGGTTAGGGTTAGGGTTAGGGTTAGGGTTAGGGTTAGGGTTAGGGTTAGGGTTAGGGTTAGGGTTAGGGTTAGGGTTAGGGTTAGGGTTAGGGTTAGGGTTAGGGTTAGGGTTAGGGTTAGGGTTAGGGTTAGGGTTAGGGTTAGGGTTAGGGTTAGGGTTAGGGTTAGGGTTAGGGTTAGGGTTAGGGTTAGGGTTAGGGTTAGGGTTAGGGTTAGGGTTAGGGTTAGGGTTAGGGTTAGGGTTAGGGTTAGGGTTAGGGTTAGGGTTAGGGTTAGGGTTAGGGTTAGGGTTAGGGTTAGGGTTAGGGTTAGGGTTAGGGTTAGGGTTAGGGTTAGGGTTAGGGTTAGGGTTAGGGTTAGGGTTAGGGTTAGGGTTAGGGTTAGGGTTAGGGTTAGGGTTAGGGTTAGGGTTAGGGTTAGGGTTAGGGTTAGGGTTAGGGTTAGGGTTAGGGTTAGGGTTAGGGTTAGGGTTAGGGTTAGGGTTAGGGTTAGGGTTAGGGTTAGGGTTAGGGTTAGGGTTAGGGTTAGGGTTAGGGTTAGGGTTAGGGTTAGGGTTAGGGTTAGGGTTAGGGTTAGGGTTAGGGTTAGGGTTAGGGTTAGGGTTAGGGTTAGGGTTAGGGTTAGGGTTAGGGTTAGGGTTAGGGTTAGGGTTAGGGTTAGGGTTAGGGTTAGGGTTAGGGTTAGGGTTAGGGTTAGGGTTAGGGTTAGGGTTAGGGTTAGGGTTAGGGTTAGGGTTAGGGTTAGGGTTAGGGTTAGGGTTAGGGTTAGGGTTAGGGTTAGGGTTAGGGTTAGGGTTAGGGTTAGGGTTAGGGTTAGGGTTAGGGTTAGGGTTAGGGTTAGGGTTAGGGTTAGGGTTAGGGTTAGGGTTAGGGTTAGGGTTAGGGTTAGGGTTAGGGTTAGGGTTAGGGTTAGGGTTAGGGTTAGGGTTAGGGTTAGGGTTAGGGTTAGGGTTAGGGTTAGGGTTAGGGTTAGGGTTAGGGTTAGGGTTAGGGTTAGGGTTAGGGTTAGGGTTAGGGTTAGGGTTAGGGTTAGGGTTAGGGTTAGGGTTAGGGTTAGGGTTAGGGTTAGGGTTAGGGTTAGGGTTAGGGTTAGGGTTAGGGTTAGGGTTAGGGTTAGGGTTAGGGTTAGGGTTAGGGTTAGGGTTAGGGTTAGGGTTAGGGTTAGGGTTAGGGTTAGGGTTAGGGTTAGGGTTAGGGTTAGGGTTAGGGTTAGGGTTAGGGTTAGGGTTAGGGTTAGGGTTAGGGTTAGGGTTAGGGTTAGGGTTAGGGTTAGGGTTAGGGTTAGGGTTAGGGTTAGGGTTAGGGTTAGGGTTAGGGTTAGGGTTAGGGTTAGGGTTAGGGTTAGGGTTAGGGTTAGGGTTAGGGTTAGGGTTAGGGTTAGGGTTAGGGTTAGGGTTAGGGTTAGGGTTAGGGTTAGGGTTAGGGTTAGGGTTAGGGTTAGGGTTAGGGTTAGGGTTAGGGTTAGGGTTAGGGTTAGGGTTAGGGTTAGGGTTAGGGTTAGGGTTAGGGTTAGGGTTAGGGTTAGGGTTAGGGTTAGGGTTAGGGTTAGGGTTAGGGTTAGGGTTAGGGTTAGGGTTAGGGTTAGGGTTAGGGTTAGGGTTAGGGTTAGGGTTAGGGTTAGGGTTAGGGTTAGGGTTAGGGTTAGGGTTAGGGTTAGGGTTAGGGTTAGGGTTAGGGTTAGGGTTAGGGTTAGGGTTAGGGTTAGGGTTAGGGTTAGGGTTAGGGTTAGGGTTAGGGTTAGGGTTAGGGTTAGGGTTAGGGTTAGGGTTAGGGTTAGGGTTAGGGTTAGGGTTAGGGTTAGGGTTAGGGTTAGGGTTAGGGTTAGGGTTAGGGTTAGGGTTAGGGTTAGGGTTAGGGTTAGGGTTAGGGTTAGGGTTAGGGTTAGGGTTAGGGTTAGGGTTAGGGTTAGGGTTAGGGTTAGGGTTAGGGTTAGGGTTAGGGTTAGGGTTAGGGTTAGGGTTAGGGTTAGGGTTAGGGTTAGGGTTAGGGTTAGGGTTAGGGTTAGGGTTAGGGTTAGGGTTAGGGTTAGGGTTAGGGTTAGGGTTAGGGTTAGGGTTAGGGTTAGGGTTAGGGTTAGGGTTAGGGTTAGGGTTAGGGTTAGGGTTAGGGTTAGGGTTAGGGTTAGGGTTAGGGTTAGGGTTAGGGTTAGGGTTAGGGTTAGGGTTAGGGTTAGGGTTAGGGTTAGGGTTAGGGTTAGGGTTAGGGTTAGGGTTAGGGTTAGGTTAGGGTTAGGGTTAGGGTTAGGGTTAGGGTTAGGGTTAGGGTTAGGGTTAGGGTTAGGGTTAGGGTTAGGGTTAGGGTTAGGGTTAGGGTTAGGGTTAGGGTTAGGGTTAGGGTTAGGGTTAGGGTTAGGGTTAGGGTTAGGGTTAGGGTTAGGGTTAGGGTTAGGGTTAGGGTTAGGGTTAGGGTTAGGGTTAGGGTTAGGGTTAGGGTTAGGGTTAGGGTTAGGGTTAGGGTTAGGGTTAGGGTTAGGGTTAGGGTTAGGGTTAGGGTTAGGGTTAGGGTTAGGGTTAGGGTTAGGGTTAGGGTTAGGGTTAGGGTTAGGGTTAGGGTTAGGGTTAGGGTTAGGGTTAGGGTTAGGGTTAGGGTTAGGGTTAGGGTTAGGGTTAGGGTTAGGGTTAGGGTTAGGGTTAGGGTTAGGGTTAGGGTTAGGGTTAGGGTTAGGGTTAGGGTTAGGGTTAGGGTTAGGGTTAGGGTTAGGGTTAGGGTTAGGGTTAGGGTTAGGGTTAGGGTTAGGGTTAGGGTTAGGGTTAGGGTTAGGGTTAGGGTTAGGGTTAGGGTTAGGGTTAGGGTTAGGGTTAGGGTTAGGGTTAGGGTTAGGGTTAGGGTTAGGGTTAGGGTTAGGGTTAGGGTTAGGGTTAGGGTTAGGGTTAGGGTTAGGGTTAGGGTTAGGGTTAGGGTTAGGGTTAGGGTTAGGGTTAGGGTTAGGGTTAGGGTTAGGGTTAGGGTTAGGGTTAGGGTTAGGGTTAGGGTTAGGGTTAGGGTTAGGGTTAGGGTTAGGGTTAGGGTTAGGGTTAGGGTTAGGGTTAGGGTTAGGGTTAGGGTTAGGGTTAGGGTTAGGGTTAGGGTTAGGGTTAGGGTTAGGGTTAGGGTTAGGGTTAGGGTTAGGGTTAGGGTTAGGGTTAGGGTTAGGGTTAGGGTTAGGGTTAGGGTTAGGGTTAGGGTTAGGGTTAGGGTTAGGGTTAGGGTTAGGGTTAGGGTTAGGGTTAGGGTTAGGGTTAGGGTTAGGGTTAGGGTTAG